>CM062818.1:683613273-684213273 GCA_031772625.1 Pinus tabuliformis
AAGAGGTTAAAATAGTGTGATTTGTCTCACTTAGATTTCACATTGATTAGATTTTGTAAAGTAGTGTAAAGTAGTTGTTCTTGCTTTTAATTGAGTTAATATAGATTTCATTTTCGTTTTCATCAACAGCAGAGATACTGGGCCGATGCCATTAGTCTTTTATTTGATTTCAAGCTTTAATTTTATTTCAGTTATTGTTCAAGCTTTCTTTTAGAATACTCTTTAAGTTTCAAGAAGTCACTTAGAAATCATCACAATCACACACATTCACTCGCTTTATTTCATCTCCATCACATCATATTAGGAAAGATATAATCAAAAACAAACTAAAAAGATAAAAACGACAAAAGATTTAGAAAAGGTTATCTAAGTACATATAGTACACCTCACTTCATCAGCTTACGAGCCCCGGGTTGACAATTAAATGTAGCAATTTAGACAACACTAAATTGACCAAACAATACTCCATCACTAGTTACAACCAATCTAGCTATTGTTACACTAATACACCATTAGTGGACCTTACGTAATGAACATAATGAATTTTATTTATTAACCATCATAGTAGGCTTTTATTAATGATTGGACCACTTTACATTAATTAACCACAATACATCTATAAAATTTACTCTAATGGACATTTATGCCATTATTACATTATTGGAGAGGGTCATGATGATAATTGCATCTTGCTCTAGTGCTGGAGTGAAGTTGATATAGGGGATTTTGGGCACTATAAAAGATATTGTGTTTGACATAATAATTGTGGATTATTTGGCTTTACGCAAATTACTAATACTATAATATGGAAATTTAGTTCATCATAATGACATGGTAAGGATGCTATTAGAATGTGGCTCGTTGTGGGCTTTGTCACTGAAATTTAATTTTTGTGGTTAGTTGAAGTTTAATGTGACCAAATAACCAGTCTTGTGCTTACCTTATAAATTACTTTATTTTTTGGACATGATTTATAGGCCCTTGATGTTAGTGATCTCTCTAATCCCGCGACCTTCTTTTCCCTCTTTTTTCAGAAGTTGATGTGACATTTGGGTATGTGTCATCTATCCATCCTGGTTTCTTCCCTATACTTCTATTTCTTTGCCAATCTTATTGTAGCATCCTTGGACTAGTATTGGCACGATGGAAGAATCCATCCGATCCTTTCTCTATTGTTTCTTATTTCTTTTAACAAAGATATGTGATGGTTTCTCTCCACTACCTTGCAATGACGTTTTATTATTATTATTATTATTATTATTATTTTTCCTGAATCGTACTTGAATTTCACTGATAATAACCCATATTTATATATTTCTTTTAACACCAAATTGACATCATGATAAACATATGAATATCCCATTAAATATGATATAAATATGGTTCAAAGAATCTTAGCTTTAGCCTAAGCACGTGGCGTAATAATTTCTGAGGTGTAAAGTTTTATTATAGGAACTATTTGTTTGTTTTGGTTAGAAAAAAGGGTTTGCTCTTGGTTTTATGTAACTTTCAATTTATCATTTGTAGCATATTGAGAAATTGGACATAATAATGTATGACATTTATCTTGTAGAAATTGATGTTGATTGAAAGGATACAGAGGTTAACCAAGCTATAATAATCTTTGGTAAGGGTGGAGGAACATCTTAAAAAGCTGCCTAAGAATACACCATACACAAAGTTTAAACACAAGTAATATATGGATTTTTCTTCTGCATATATGTTATTTTTTCTACCCAAGATATCACAACAAGAAAAATATTGATATTGTAGGAATTGTTTGAGGACCTCATTAAGGCCTATTTTTCTGATGTCCTTGATTGATACCTTCTCATGACATGAAGATTTTAAATATGAATTAATATGTTCCTAAAACAAATCAACTGCAAAGTTTATAGATATAAATGATAAAAAAAAATTGATGCCTTCGTTTGATTGTTACTCGCCTCTAGTGTGGGCATGTTACTAGAAATGGGATTGGAAAAAGGACGAGGAGACAATGTAGAGAATGCTTTGAATATGATTAATTTTTTTTTCAAGATCTTTCAGGCACCTCAGCAATCGAATTTGGAAATGTTTCTAGTAGGGATTCCTGTGGTTTTTAATGTTGTGATTCTTTCACCTCATGGTTATTTCGGGCAAGAAAATGTTTTAGGAAAGCTAGACAAGACACTAGTGGTTAGGTAAACAATATTTTTATAATTATTCTCTCTTTATTGCTTGATTATATTTTTAACATTTCTTTTGATTTTGGTTTGTCTTTTAATTATGAAATTGAAAATACTTGGTATTATGTACATTTAAAAAACATCCAAAGCTTGAAGATGAGTTTAGTATTACACAATATTAATTGAAATCCTTTTAGTTGTTTTGTGTTAAAATATTTTCATGACTATTAAAAAAATTTACTTTCATGTTGTTATTTGGGCATAGGTTGTCTATATACTTGACCAAGTTCATGCATTAGAGAATGAAATGTTGTTGCGAATAAAATGAGAAGGATTAGACATCTCACCTAAGATTATTTGTTTTAACAAGTTATCTACAACCTGAGATTTTTAGCATGTAACTTAGATGACATGATTGTGCCTAAGCTTTCTCTAAAGGTTGAATACTAAGTTATTAAGGTGTTCTTTTTTATGGTGATGTTTTATTTGTTTTTTTTATATAGGTCATCAGGCCACATAGTGGCCACTATTGCCCAACTAAAGAAAACTTGTTCGAGTTTCTTGCTTTATGGGGGAAATTGCATTGACATTATTGATGTTGAGGTATATGTTGTATAAATATTTTATAGTCTATTTTAGTTTATATTCAAGTATTCATTGTCTTTCATGTCTTATACTTTGCATTGTATCTTCTTTCGTTTTTAGGAGAGGAACTCAGTATTGATGGTAAGAAGAAGGAATTGAAGAAAGAGGAGAGAAATTACACTGGAGCGACAAATGTAAAAAGAGAGAGAAGAGAACCGGTCTAGTGATACCCTTAGAGCCAATATCTTGCATAAGACACACACATAGAGACTGATGATCAAGTCTTCAGAGTTGGTGAATTCACTTGCAATGTCTTGGCAAGATAGTGATAATGTTTTGAAGTGATAAAACAATATTTCATGTGTAAAATGTAGTCCAACCAATATTAAGTTGGAAACTCATGTTGTAATACTTGACAATTTATATAATAAAATTTATGTGGTTGAAATTATTTATATTTGCACATGATATTATTTAGTATTGTAATTAACATATGTAACTTTGTGTTTTCATATTAGATGAACATGCACATTGTATGACCTTATTTTTTTAATTTAGTCACAAAATCATTCTAATTAATTATGTTGATTAATAATGAACACAAAATCAATCTAAAACTACTAAATTAGTAGTTTATATTGATTAATGATGAACAAAAATACAATTAATATATGACTAAATTAGTCGTTTATAATGGTTATTAATGAAATCAAAATGAAATGAATAGAAACTACTAAATCAGTCATTTATATAATGAATACGAAACTACCAAAAAAAGATAAATGACTACTGCAAATGATAAATTTGTGATTACAAATGACGACTAAATTTTGCATATATACAACTATCAGTAGTTAATTTATAGTATCTTATAACATGACCAAAATTTAGTCATATTTCTTTGGTCATTAATTGGTTTCAAATGATGACTAAAATTTGCATATATGTGACTATTAGTAGCTAATTTACAGTGTCTTATAACACGACCAACATTTTAGTCATTTTTTTTTGTTATTAATTGGTTTTCTCAGGTAATCATATAGTAATATATTTTTTTGTATATTTTTTCATTAATTGTTGTAATTAATGACTAAATTAATGACCAACTATAAGGCTAAATATACTACTAGAAGATAAAATTGAGACGACCAATTAATGACTAAGCTAAAAACGACTAAAAGTTGGTCACGTTATAAGACACTGTAAATTAGCTACTATTGGTCACCAACTGAAAATGGTCATTTATATGAAAATTTTAGTCTTTTTTTAGTAAATAATTAGCCATTTTGTACTAGTGATTACAGGAAGTGCATAAGGCTTATGCTCAGATTACCACGCCCATGGAGAAACTACTGAAGAAGGACGCTACGTTTTTTTGGGATGAAGAATGTCAGCGCAATTTGGATGTATTAAAGAATAAGATGGTCACCACGTCAATTTTGGTCTTCCCGGATTGGAAGAAGGAATTCCACGTACATGTTGATGCCTCTTGCATTGCGTTAGGAGAAGTGCTAACACAGACCAGTGAAGGAGAGATGGACCACCCTATAGCCTTCGTGAGTAGGAAACTATCGAAGGCTGAAAGGAATTACTCAACAACAGAGTGTGAAGCATTGGCTATGGTGTACGTACTTCAAAAATTCAGGCACTATCTATTGGGCGAACATTTCAAAATGTACATAGATCATTCTGCCTTGAAATACATAGTCAATAAGCCTGTGTTGGGGGGGAATATGTGCCGATGGTTGTTGCTATTCCAGGAGTATTACTTTGAGTTTATTTTGAAGCCAAGTAGGTTGAATGCAGGACCTGACCATCTATCACAGATCGAAACAGGAGAGGAGCCTACTAAATTGGAGGAAGGATTACCCGATGTGAAACTCTTCGGACTGTGCGTAGAAGATAACTACTTTGCAGATATTATTAACTTTCTGACTATAAGGATGGCACCGGAAGGGTATACAAGTTAGTAAAAGAAGGAACTAGTAGTGAGTGGCAGATTTCTCAGTGATCGCAAGACATTTGTATAAAATGGGTGCAGACAAGATATTGTGATGATATGTGCTAGATTTTGAGTGGAATAGCATCCTCGATGAAGCTCATGGAGGGGCTGCGAGAGGAAATTATGCAAGAAAGGTGATAGCTATGGTGTAGGAATATCCTCTCCGCAGACAGAGACGATCCCTCTAGCCCAAGAGAGTGGGTCTAGCCACAAACAAGACAATCTAATGTAAATTTACTTAGATTAGAATCAAATAAGAGGGCCTACCTCTTATAACACTAATCCACTTGATAGTGATATTGATTCCTCACTCCAGATTCCTTTCATTCCTTTTGTTCAAGTACTTGAAACAAACATGCAAGAAACAACAACAAACATGATAGCATAAAATCGAATCCAATCTACTTAAAAGGTCAAGGAGTTATAAGCTATCAAATGTAATATTACACCCGATATAGGAAATAAACCATTATTTGTATTAAAATAAACTTCAAAGAGAAATACAATTGAAGCCTTGACGTTGGATATCTCCTTTGCGGCATCCAAGTCCCACTACACGCCTTTTCAACACTCTTTTCCTCCTCTAGCTTGACATGAAATGGCTTCCAAGCTCTAACTCTCTCTCCTCATGCTTTAGCTACCAAAGACTAGTCTTTTTTCATCTAAGACTAATCTTCTTCTATCAAAAGCTAAAGATTTCAAAATTTTGCAGCTGGTTCTATCTCTCCACCACTTTCACTATGTGTTGTATTGTATTGTAACCAAAAAGGGTAAGAGGAAGTGATTTATATAGGGCGAGGAGGATAAGAATGAGATTCACTCAAAGGAGGAAGAAGGTCTTATCTCCTTGGGAAGGTCCGCTTTTATGGGAGAAATAACCTTATATGGAGTTCTCGACCCTCATCCAACCAAAAGAACATCCAACACATCGCCACTAGAAGTTTCTACACGTGAAACTCTGTTTCCTTTTATAAAAAATGTCCAGAAGTAGACTGGTGTAGGTATTGGGCTAACATTAGTGGTGATCGGTGTGGGTCATAGTGTAAAACTTTGCCATTGGCAGGGTGCGACACTGGGAAAGAGTGCTGACCTTAAAAACTAGGTTTTAAGAAGGATTCTCTGGAAATGTAATGAAGGGAGTGGGGACTACTTTCTTCAAACTTGAAGGGATGCAAGAGAATAGGTTTCATGATGAAAGTATAACACATTAGTCACTAGTAGGGTTCTCCAGGATCAGGAACGGGAAGTGACAGGAGAGTGACGAATTATTGTGTAACAACAGCACAAAATATTTTATGCACAAGTTTATGGTGGCCTACGTTGCATAAAGATTCTAAATCATATTGTAGGGCATACGATGCATGTCAATGAATGGGCAGACAATCATGAAGAGACGAGTTTCCACTGAATCCTCAAGTATCATTGCAGTCGTTTGAAAAATGGGCAATTAATTTCATTGAGCCAATTCGGCCCCCAGGGAAGAAAATTAGTGCGCACTACATCATCACCCCAACAGAGTATTTAACTAGATGGGCAGAGGCACAACTGGTTAAGGATTGCATAGGGGATATAACAATGAAGTTTTTGTTTGAGTGTGTGTTAACCAAATTTGGCTACCCAAAAGTGTTGATGATCGATCGGGGTATGCACTTCATAAACGAGACAATCAACGCATTGATTAAGGAGTTCCAGGTCTATCATCAGAAGAGCACCCCATATCATCCTTAGGCTAATGGAAAAATAGATGCCTTTAATAAGATTTTGGAGAATGCACTGATGAAGATTTGTAACGCGAAGCAGAATGACTAGGATGTGCACGTACTTGCAGTGTTATGGGCGTACAAGACTAGTTGTAAAATGCTGATAGGACAAACACCTTTTAGATTGGTCTATGGTGTAAAAGTTGTGATGCCTATGGAATATATCATGCCCAGTCTACACATAGCAACTTTCAGAGGTATGGAAGATCGTGAAGCCTTTGAAGAATGGCTCGCGCAACTAATGGAACTTGAAGAAGATAGATTCTTGGCTGGATTCCATCAGCAAGTACAGAAGGAACGTGAAAAAGCGTGTCACGATCGACACATCAAGCTTCACACCTTAAAGGTAAATGATCTGGTATTATTATATGATAGTAAGTTCAATAAGTTTCCAGGGAAATTTCAGATGCATTGACTGGGCCCATATATTATCAAAAAAGTTATAGATGGAGGCGTAGTTCAGCTTGTGAAGCTGAATGAAGAACCTTTTCTGGGAAGGCTGAATGGAAGCCAATTGAAGCCATATAAAGGGGATTCAACACAATGACTATATGGTGACAAGACATTCTTAGTGCTCCAGGCAGTTGCAAAGGAGCGCAGGACTATAAACTACACTGCCCAGTTTTAAGGACTACGAGGTAGGCGGGCTACACAGAAAATAGTGAAGTTGCAACCTAGGAAGTTGCGCCATGGATGGAGGTGTCGCACAACACAGTAGGAAAGTGACTTTTGGAGGACTACATAGCAAGGAGGCTACACAAAAGATGATACAAATACAAACCATACAGCTACGTGAAGGACGTTGTACTATGAAGAAAGGTACCGCGCAACTTAGTAGGAAAGTGATCGTTGGAGTCATTATTCATGATTTGGCAGCCAGAAGATGGTTAAGAGGAGCAGGTTGGCGAAATTTAAGGCCAAAATCTTTGAAGATCTGCCACCAAAACAACATTAATGGTCAAATTTTGGGGGGAATGGTCGGATTTGAATTCAAAAACCCCTATAAATTACGCGTGCCAGTCCAAAAGAGAACACTTTGCAGCCTTAGAGCTTTCATTGAGATGTGCTATTTGTTTCCTATGAACTGCTCATATTTTGAGGATTTGGTCGTGAGCCCTAAATTTTCCAAGTTATCAGAGTTGAATCATAAATTCCTCCTTGAAACTATGTTAGGACCAAGCCCTATTGAGACTATGAGTATTAGGGGAGATGTCGTGTCTGAAGGATTTGTTCCAGAGGTAGTGAGTATGGAAGCTTTGGCTCCTATGCCTACGACAATGAGGTCTCCTGGGTCGAAGCCTACCCCTGTTAGAGAAAACCAGATACCGAAGAAGGATAAATAGAAGAAGTTAGTGCTAGTACATGAGCGGCCCAGAAAACACTTTGCAACTCAAAAACAGAAGAAAGACAAGCAGCCCGAGAAGGTTGTCGATTTGGAGGCCGAGGAAGGACAGGGCACCGAGGACATAGATGCTGAGGGAATGGAGCCCATTACAAATTTTCTTGACTATATCCCTCCGCACAAGGGGAAGGTGAAGGTCACCAAGGACCCAGACTCAGACAAATTTGTCATTTCTATGCCCCTGCTACCGGAGCAGGTTCCCTTTGAAGGTTCGTGCCTTGCGCAGATCCCCCTGCTGAAGATGGAAGATTGGGACCTTGAAAATCATGATCGGTTCCCTCACCTAGCAATAACCAACTATATGAAGTGCATATACTATGCGGACTCAGGTGTCATCGAGCTAGAGACAGTGGAATGGATGTATGGAGTGGAGAATTCGTGATTGTTGAACCTGTTGTGGGTGCCCCATTATCACCGCACTACTATCAACATAGCATATGTGCATCAATTACTTACTTTTGTGCACGATGGGTGCTTATGGTTAGGAGGTCATATACCCATCACTGACATTCTCATCCATAGGATCATGCACCTACCATACAAGGGTTTGAATCTAGCCAAGGAGTTTGGTGGAAAGATAGGAGAAAAGGATTTGTCAGAAAATATGAAGAAGGAATTTTCACTCGTAAAAAAGCCACTCAGATACTCAATCACTTCCATAAATGATCCATCAGTGAAAATTTCCACACAAATCTTAGCCTAGAAGGTGATGAGGAAGTGTTGCACGGACAAAGTTCTGACACCCATGGTTTCTCTAGCTACATAATGTGCGAAGGGTGTGCAGTTCAACTGGTCAAGGTACCTGTACAGTGAATTCCTCATGAATTGTCGGAAGGTCTAGGGTGAGACCAAGCCATTCCATTATGCTTGGTTGCTGCTCTCCATTGTGTTGTTCACATGGGAGTTGCCAGAGGACAGCCAGTTTCCTCCATTTAAAGAAGGATTGTCAGAGGCCACACAGTTTGCCTCCCTATGGGCCACAAAGGGCCCTGCGCAAGTCATACAAACAAAAATATTTTGGGTTCTGATGGAATCAAGACTTTGCATGGACATCAACCATCGGCCAAGTTTGTCCCCGACCTTATACGATAAATTGTCATCTTATGCCACATTCAAGACTGATTTCCACTGAGTTTACATTCAGGCACGGAAGGACCCGAAGTAGAAATGGCATGACTTGCCATATTTGGTCATAGATACAGACATGCAGGAGGTAATCAAGTGATTCCCAGCAAAGTGGCGTGCCCCCTCAGAGTTGGATGCCGGAACCAGTAAGGGTGTGGGAAGCTCAACATCAAAGAAAAGATAGGATGCAGCCAAGAAAGCTGCATAAAATTTGGCCGCGCCATGGAAAAAGGAAGCCACACAAAAGGCTAGGATGAAGAAGGAGCATGCTGCTAAGGAGCAGGCTGAGCAAGAACAACATTAGTCAAAGAGAAGTGGAAAATCCCCTTTTCCTGAGACTGAGGAGGAAGAATAGTCCAAACAGGGTAGTGGAGGAGATGAGGGGTAGAGCACCCCATTTCGACTAAAGAAGTGTGGATAGGAGCAGCGGGAAGGTCCCCGCAAAAAGAAAAAATCGAACAAGTTGCAGGATGATCCCATGGTATTGACGGAGGGTGATCTCAATGAGATCGTAAAAAAAAAATGGGACACTACAACTGAAGTGTTACAATAGTTCTAGTAGCATTATGTGTAGATGATGGGGAGAGTCCAAAAGGATCTGCGCGAGCTGCAGATCTAGGCTAATAGGACACAGGTGGGCGCAGGTCAAGCGAGCACAAAACAGGTGAGCTTGGCACCCGGGATGAGTCAGACTGTGGAATTGGTAAGGACCTTAGACCTTTGAACTGTTTCTTTACCAGAAGGGTCCCTATGTGTAGAGTCAGCCGATGACCACATCATCTTAAGTACCCTTAAGAACATCGGGCTGAACATTGCAGCGCTCCCCAATGAGCTTCTTCATGCACTACAGGCAAGGGTGACAGAGGAATTGAGAGCTCGGGAGAAGCGCGCTGTCAATTTGATAACTGAATACAGGGTGAAGAATGAGCAGATGTTCGCCGAAAAAACACAGGCCTTAAAGGTAAAGGAAATGTTGCAGGCACAGAATTCTAGGCTCGAGTTTGCAGTTGCAGAGGCATGCATAACAATGTCGAAGATTCACATTATAAAAGATGCACAACCAGAAGCTAAGATCAGGAAGTTAGCCACTGGAGTGTGCGAGGTAAAGGAAAAAGTTGGACGAGTTCAATTCGAAATCAACATGAAAATAATGGAGTTGCAGCTCAAATTATAGCCTACAACTTTGCCTGAGGTCAGGGATCAGCACAGAGCTACCATAAAAGAAGGGATAGCCACTTTGGATGCCACAGTCGCTTACTGTTCGACCTTATTTGAGCATGAAATGGAATTGGTGACGACTCTACAGGAATATCCAAACTTGTAGATATTGAATAGAGAGGTTTGCAAGCTGCATAATTAGTATGATGAGGTCAGGGCAATAGCACCCTCAATTTCTCTACCACCATGCTTAGCCAAGTTGGAGGAGGGGAAGCAGCTCCTACTGTAGGTAGAAGCAGCCCAGAAGAAGGAGGTCATGCTTAAGGCCAGGTTGGTACCTTGGTTAGAAGAAGCTTACCAAGTCACAACCAACATTCAAGAGAAGTTGATGGGCTTGCAGCAGACCCAAAAAATGATGAAGCTAGTCATAGAAGGACCAGCTACTGAGAAACTAGTGGAATAAGTCAAGCAGGCAGCTACATAGAGTGCTGCCGAAGTTGCAGTAGTGTAGGTGGAGTTGGTGGATCTTTGTAGAAAGATCGCAGCACTAGTCGAGTGACTCGAGGGTAAGTCATGACCTTTGTGTTGGGGACCTGTTGGGATGGGATCCCCTGCGTTAGTTTTGGGGTTAAAAACCAAAGTTTAGATGTAATTTTTGTGAAAAGATGTAAAGTATCCGCGATTTGTGGATGCGGAGCATGTAGGTAATTAGGAGTAAAAGGAGTTTTAGCTCCTTGTTTATGTAAATTTGAGTTGATTTTGAGATCCACCCATGGTCTATGGACCAAGGGATTGTATAAATAGGTGTGTCTTAGAAATTCTAAGATATAATCTAATGATGATGGATGTAATAGGCTAATAGAAGATAGTGTAGATAAGTGAGTCATAGGGGAGAAAAAGGCTTTGCAGCTGAGTGCACAGAGGTATAGAGTAGCGTCTGTAGCTGAGTGCGCAGACCCCTACAGCTGAGTGTGCAGGGCAGTTTTGAGTTTGTAATACCATATTGAAGATCAATAAAGAAGACTGTTGAAGAATCCCTATGTTTATCTATTTACTTTTGTTATTTATGTTTGCGATATATGATGTGATTGAATAATGTCTTTATGAAATATTGATCTATTGATGTGTGACTCTATGGGATTAGTCTTAATAACAATACACAATGCATGTTAAGTACTTTCACGAAGATTATAATACATTCTCGTATGTTTATTAAATACTTAAGTAGATTCGCATGAGCTCAGATCTAGGGTTATTTTCTAATGTGCATAAGTGGATGATTCAACTATTAAGGGTCTGCAAAGACCTATCATAAACCTTCACGAAGGTCTAGAGACCATTTAAAGGAAGTTGCAATACCAAGCCCTATGGGCTTATAGATATGCACGAATGAAGATATAGGTCAATAAAAGAAATCACACTAATCTTTGGATGTAGAAACTTGGTTCTAGCATCCCCCCATACTGCTTTGGGTGAGATTTCAGCTGATGCTACGTGGGTTGATGCTGAAAGGGCCTATAGTGTAGGGTTTTGTTTGGTGCAATTAACTTTGAACCTAGGTCAGGACCCACTAAGCCAATAGGACCATGAAATCCTATTCTCACACTCTATATGTAGCACTTTCAAATCACACTTCCATCCACACATCTCCATGCTAGTAGACATGCCAAAACCAATGTAACACATCAACCAAGTATAAGAACTTATAGCTAAACATACAAGTGCTAACCAACTCTCCTAAAACCCATGCTACTAGGTTGACATCTATGCCAACTAGAAATACATCTGCAACACTGCAACACACATCAATGCCAACAATCTCCCCCTTTGGCATTGATTCCAACCCCAGCTGAACTAACCATATGAAACTGTCCTCTGAAAATTGATCTTTATCCTCACATTCTCTAGGCCCTTTGCCATTAATGGCAAAGGGCTACACATGTCAAGGACAAATGATATATGCTCCTCTCCATGCAATGGGTTCCACCAACAAAAATAAAAGATCTACTCAAAAACCACATGCAGGTGATGAACAATGGGATACAAGACTGAAGGATGCGAATAACAACAACACTCCCCCACATAACAAAAAAATATGTGCAATAAGCTCCCCCATAGACACAAGTTATGCCGAATCAACAACACACTAGAGAAATATACATCTCCTATCAGTGGCAACAATAAAATCTCTCACTCCCAAGGAAACATGAAAATAAGCAACAACAACAAAAAATAAAACACATGCTCTCTCTCCTGAAGTAGCAACAACATAATCCATGTCATAATAGTAGCAGCAGATCAAATCACCAACACATAGCAGCAACAACATAATGTGACCAACTAGCAGCAACAACTCTAATAAACTCTATAGCAACAACAACATATATCCAACCAACTCTAAAGCAACAACAACAAATACATCCTCTCCACAATGTACTATCCAGCAACAAGAAAACTCATACATTAGTAGCAACAATGACTATTTGGAAGCAACATCTCTCACTCCTATCTCAAAGAGAAGCTATAACATCCCTTGAGGAAAACATGATGACAGGGTCACAATCGCATGACCAACCATACTCTACTGAATGCAAACATCTCCATGGTTTAATGTAAACTGATATATATATATATATATATATATATATATATATATATAGATATAGATATATATAGATATCACTACCAATGCCTCCTTGCCATATGCAAGAGGCTACTCCACATGAACCAATGACTATGACCAAAAGATATGCAATAGAGTATATGGATTCATAAACTTATTACATGGCTATAAAATATGATACATGATTGTACAATGACATCAATAAGCCTATACATATGGCTGAACCATGACTCACATGACTCTCTCTCAATGCATGCATGACTCCATAGATCTCTCCATGTATAATAGACCAATCAAGATAGGACAATGACAATACATGACTCTTACAATCGCACACAAGTGTGCTCTCCTCTATGCATACCCCAATATAATGATATAACATGAGTACATGGTATCCATGAGCAACAATGTATGCTCCATACAACAACATCAATGAAAATACAATACATGGCATATGCATCAAATACTAGCCCTCCATGAGCAATGATATAACCTCCATATGTAGCAACAACAAATAGGAGTACCATAGATATAACATGGTATTTCATGGCTAATCTCAACATCTCAACCTCTCACCAACAACATGTGTGTAACAACAACAATAATATTTGCAGCAACAACATAATAATCACCACCATGCTCAACATACACAACCATATAAAAGAAGCAACATGGAAACAACAATATACATCATATAGAGCATGAATGTATGAAATATAAACTGAATTGGCAACAACAACAAGCATAATGATGTAAAAACAACAACAATATCACATCAACAACCATACTCAGAAATATATCCATCATGATCAACTTCTAGTTTTTTTGCATATAAGCTGCAAATCTCTAATGCATGAATGCAAGCAGCTATAACCATACACCATCATCATACTAATCTCCATGGCACCAACACATGCATAGCATCATCAACCCAAAATTCATAATACAAACCAACTACATGTCAACTCATATAAGAAGCACATAATCCATGCACAACTAAGTTTCAAGCTCCTGCAACAACCTCATGTTAGATAAGCACATAGCATGGAACATATAGTAAACTCCTCCAAGAAACCATGATGCCATAAAAAACCATTGAAATATTGGAAGCATATAAAGTTCTCCCCCTGAACATGTGCCATCACATTTTATCAAACTTCCCTCCTTGAGAGATTTGTGCTCAAGCTCACATCACAAATCCTCTATCATAATCTGATCACAATAACTTTGGAAAACACAACATTAGTAGCAAAAAGAAAATCCATCATCATGAAATCATAAGCATCATCAACATCACATCCTAACTGTATGCATAAAAAAAACAACTCCTCAACAGATAAATCTATTCACACACACTTCACTAGCTATGGCAACACCATCAATGATTCTACATGCAAAAACAAGATGCACCATAGCTCCCCTTGAGACCATACCAACCTTAAATTCTTATCAGTCCTTGCTGCTTCTTCTTCCTCCAAACTTTGAGTGGCTGCTCTCTTGCATGCAAATCTCTTCCTGTCCTCATAGTTGGCCTATTTTTCATATTCTTCATTCCTTGATTAGGTGGCCTCAAGTGTCTTGGAGTCTTGCAATCCTTGGCCATATGACCAATATTATCACATATGTAGCATATGATATGACCAAGAAATGGAGGAAAATATTCAAATATCTTGATCTTCCTTTTACTCCTCATTGCATGCAACCTGCATTCAATAGCCTTGTGGCAAAAATCATTGCATGAGTAGAAATAACCATAAAAATGACCATTATACCTGATTTTGGATGAAATCCAAGAAGTGGGTTGTCTTATTTTGTCATTTATATTCTCTTTGATATGTAGTATTATGTTTAAACGTAACATAGTTTTGGATTGATAATTAAGGATTTAGATTCTAGATTTCATTTAGTGTTTAAAGTTTTTTTACTTTTGCAATAATTATTTTATTTTCTTTGTATGCATGATTGATTTTAATTTCTTTATAAACATGTTTTTTCATTAGCTATAAAACTTAGCATCATGACATTACTTTCACAAGTAGAGATCAAAACTACAAATTTACTTGAACTTAGGAGTAGGACTTAATGAAGCCATTTAGGTTGTCAAAGAGGTTACTGACTATCATTTTAAATTATCTCTCTCTCTCTCTCTCTCTCTCTCTCTATATATATATATATATATGAATGAAGCCATTCAGGAATAACCAAATTCCCTCTTAATGAAGCCATCCAAGTTTTCAAAGAGGTTATTGACCTTGAGATAGCTAAGCTTACAGAAGTGTGTCCAAGGTCCACATTATTCAGCTTTCAAGGTGAATGAATGTTTTGAACGAACTATGGAAGTTTCCATGGGATCCCCATTTTCACCCATCATAGCCAACCTTTTCATGGAAATTTTTGAGAAGAAGGATCTTAACTCATATCCCTTAAAACCAAACAGGTGTACAAGATATTTTAATGAGATCAATGTGAAATGGCCACATGGGAATAACAAAATTAACTAGTTCCTAAGCCACTTCAATGGCATATTTGACGACATAAAGTTCACTATGGAAAGTAAAAGCAATAGAACCATTCCATTCCTTGATGTTCTACTTACCATGAACAAAAATGATACCTTGGGACACTGGGTCTATAGAAAAAACACACACACAAATAATTATCTTCCTTTCGATTCACATCACCATCCTGGGCAAAATATGGGATATTGAAAAATCTTATCACTAGAGCCCTAAGAATATATGATGCAAAAAATCTGGAAAAAGGAACTTGACCACCTAAATAAAATCTTCCGAACACATTGGCTACAAGACTAAGGACATCAAAAATATCATCAAGAAATATCAAAAGGATCATCAAGAAATCCCATTAGGAAACCTTTCATGTATATTTTTTATCAAAAGGATCTAAACTCGTATCCCTTAAAACAAAACGAGTGGAAAAGATATGTTGACAAAACCAATCTGAAATGGCCACATGGGAATAATGAAATTAAGAAGTTCCCAAGCCACTTCAACGATGTATCTGATGACATAAATTTCACTATGTAAACTAAAAATAATAGAATCATTACATTCCTTGATGTTCTAATTAATAGGAATAATGTCAAGACCTTGGGACACCAAGTCTACAAAGAAAAGACACACACAAATAATTATCTTCCTAACGATTCACATCACCATCTTGGGCATAATATGGGGATCTTGAACACCCTGATCACTATATCCCTAAGAATATCTAATGCACAAAATATGAAAAATGAACTAGACCACCTAACTAAAATGTTCTATCACATTGGCTAAAAGACTAAGGACATGCTGATGATGTTAGATCCCACCAACATGTATGGGGTCTCCCCGATATGAAGTTCCAATTATACCTCACAATGCTTGGTATAGGATCCACATCCCAAAATGTGGATCGACTTCCATATACTTAAATATTTTCCTTGGATGTAGCTAATAGCATGAGATAGGAATTCATTTGTAATTTTGAATGAGCAAGTAAGTAAGCCTTGTGAAATGTTTAATTGTAATATGTATCCAGGTTCTTTCATTGGAAGGGAAGAGAAAGTTAGTCTTTAGAAGAAAAGTATTAGTACTATTCCAATAAAAACACATGCACAAACATATGAAAGAATCATTGATTGTCTAGTAAACTAATTCACATGGCCATAACGATCATTACAACCATTACAACACACATTAAACAAGATGAGCACCAAAGTCAATGAAATAGTTCAATTTCCTCAGTACATATGAACAAAACATACAATGCAAACATATAAAGAATAGTCTTATTACATTCACAATATATGCATGAAAGTGTGTTGGCTCAATGAGCTTCAAATATTAAGAGAAAGTTCCAAAATAAATTGACATAATGAGACACCACTAGCTCCAATAGTGGATCATTAATCCACTAATTTCTCTCCAAAAGAACAACCTTTCTCTCAAATGCCTAGGTGGAGAAGCCAAGGTGAAAAGTCCCTATTTTGAGTAATGAGGCTTCTTTTATAACAAGAAGAACGGCCTTTCAAATTCCCATGACTCTTGAACTCCCCTTATGACTCTTAGACTTCTAATGTGACCTTTGGACTTATATATGACTTTTGAACTTCTATAACGACTCTTGGACTTCTCATATGTGACTTCTGTGATTCTTGGACTTCTACATATTTACATTTACAATATTTTCCAAAATTACATTGAATCATTTCCACATCATCATGTGATGACAAAATGACAAGTCATAGACGTTGATGACTTGGAATCATAGTGACTTGTAACAAAGAGTTCTTTAAGAAGTGATGACACTACCACTATGTCTTTGATACATGTAACAAATCTTGCATTGTTATTTCTATCTACCTTCCAAAGGGTCTAGAGAAATCATGGAGTCTTCATGAGTCACTTCATTCATCGAAATCCATTGTTCTTTCAATTGTCGCAATATGATACCTTTGCACATTTTCCCTTCAAGATGGTTCCTTTAGAAGTCTTTCTTGATAGATCTCCTCACAAATATTTTCCATGCTTAAACACTTGTAGATGAAAATCACTCATGGAAATCAAACATTAGCTCAAAAATATCCTACTCTATCATGGTTCATGAAAATTTTATGATTATGGCTCAAAAGTGTGCCATGGGAAGAGAGAGATACCTTCTAGGCATATGGCACACTTGTAAGAGATAAAGGGGGGATTTACTGATCACTAAGATTGTGCCATGTGATGTTTTAGAGGAGAAGTCGGCTTTAGAGGGCATAAGGCACACTTGTAAGAGACAAGGCAACATGACTGTTCAATAGAGATACACTATGCAATTGGGAGGAAGTCCAGGGCCACAAGGAGGGTGTCGGTCGTACTTTCAAGGCAAAAGGGAAGGAAACACTACCAATTAAAAGTGCATAATTTACTCAATTGAGAGACAAAGGAAAAGACAGGAATAAGGCGTAGAGATAAGAAACATACCAGAGGGTCTGCTAACTAGAAATGCACTGTGCACTGGGAGGGAGAGAGAGAGGACTAATATAGGCATAAGGCATAGCTATAACTAGAAAAGGTGGTCTCCACTAGGCCTTAGGAGTGTGCAATGTTCTCTTCCTAGCCTAGAGAGAAGGCTTGCAAAATGTCTAAGTATGTAAGGATGAAACATAGAAAAACACATTGAGATAGGAGAATAATCAAGCACGACACATATCAACTCATCAGAAAAACTTAGATATGATCCATGACTAAGAAATATACATCAAAACACTAGTTCACAAACATTCTCCAAGTGTAACAGACAAAGTATATGCAATGCAACCAAAAGTGTCATTTTGTGGCGAGGAAGTGTATTATGACTCCAAAGTGCATTACAAGTATTCTTGACAATCCGATAACACTTAAGAAGGAACATGAACACTTGTAACATGTGTATAAACATGAAATGACACTCAAAAACCAAAATAAACACTTCACATGATAGGAGGTAGGATCCAAAATTTGATGTAACAAAATTTTGGTGTGTTGTAGCGGCGATACCACTTGGTGACACACTACGCGAACTTATACTTCTTTTTCTAGGGGTTAGATTTCAGTAAAGAGTTTGCCCTTCAATAAGTATTGATTCATGAAGGGGATTACTCATGCTTTCCCACTTAACCTAGTTATAGATGTAGTACCCACATTTCCTTTCTTGGTTTAACACACCAACAAAACTTTCCATTTAACAATTGTTTCTATGTAGGACAAGGGTAATATGTAATGGTGAGTTAAAGATGATCAGAGTCTTATTTTTCATCTTTGGTGTTTCTCCACTACCATTAGGCCTGTTCAATGCCCTAGTGGAGTCACTATAGGAATACAAGTAGCACTTCATTTCCCGCAACCTTGTTTAATACCCCGACAATGTTGCTTGCTTCACCTCTTTGCACATGAAGCCTTTCTCTTATTTTGCCTTTTACTTATTTTATCTATAGAACTCAATATTTCACAAGGGAGAAAGAGGGATCCTAACTTATTGAGAGTAAAAGAGGTTGTTCCTTCAGAGAAAGTTATATATATACCTCTGATATTTTATTTCCCACCATTTATTTTCCACTTTCCCTTCTCTACTTGATTGGATTAGCATGTAGAACACTAAGTAACTTCAATAGCAAGTGAGGGAATCAATATGCTAGAATAGATATGAGTATCATGGTTCCACTCAAAGGTTTCCTATTTAATGTATCATATTTTCCATCTGGACATTACTTACTTAAGGAATTTTCCTAGACAAAGAAGGAGAACTAACATATAGCCAAGCATTGAGTGTTGGCTTGTTGGGGCCTGACCTAGGTTCAAAGGTGATTTAGCCAAACAAATCCCGGTACTACTGGCCCTTTCGGCAATGGTCCGCGGAGCGCGGACTGAGGTCTCACCCGAAGTAGTATGGGAGGGCTCTAGAACCAGGTTTTTTCACCCTGGAGATGACTGATGAGTTCAAGTGGTCCGCGGTTCGACCCTGCGTGCACGTTGCTACACGCACTTACCCGTACCTCACAACCTAAGATGTTGCCTTCGCGTAACCCTACTCGGGGGGCCAAACACTGTTATTACCCAAGTCCTTTCTAGTATTCCACTTTTAGTTGATTAACTTAGCCTACTTGCATGCATTAAGTTATACTTAGTAATATAAATCATTTATACAAGTGTGCATGGTACATAAATAGTATAATTGCAATTTATATCAAACAGGTAATAACCCAAGAACATATACATAGAATTAGGATAAAACTTCTCTTTATTATTATCTTCTTCAGTTACAAACTCGACTCCACCCTATGCACTCAGCTGTAGGGGTCTGCGCACTCAGCTGCGGACTACTAGGCCTTTATGCACTCAGCTGCAGAGCCTTCTCTTACCCTACGACCCAAGACACACTTAGATTCTTGCTCTTCACTTCTACTTCCTTATCTATTACTTCTCTATCTTTTACACTTAGAGCCTTGCTCTATTTATACAATTCCATGGTCTGCAGACCATGGGTATGCCGACATTACATTACAATACTAGGGCAGACCATGGGTATGCCAACATTACATTACAATACTAGGGCGGACAACCCTATGACTCTATCATACATTTCATGCTTCGCGCCTGCAATTCGCGGAGTCTTTACAACAATATTGGGTCAAAACTTGGGCTTTGAGCCCCAAAACATGCCTTGGGGGGATTCCATGTCGAACAGGCCCCCAACACAAACATTGTGACTCGCCCTTGAGTCACTCTGTCGGCACGACGATCTTGGCACAGAGTTCCTCCAACTGTCCTCGAACTGTGCTAATGTCGGCAACGCACTAAGCCGTTGCTTGCTGAATTTGTTGCATCCTCTGTTCTAAGACCTCCGTGTCTGGGGTGCTTCTCCACATTAACATGTGCATCCCCTGTATGTGCGTGAGATTTCCTTCGATTTTTGTCGTGATAGTGAAAGCCTCATCGATCCATGGCTGAACGCGCGTTTTAAGAACTACCTCCTTATGTCGCGCCACATCCACTTGCTCCTTCAGTGCCTAAGCTTGCAGCATCCTCGCAAGCCACTGAGTGAGGACTACTATCTATGCAGCTCCTCGGGCACTGTCGTATTGCTGCTGGAGTTCTCACGCCTTAGTCTCCAGGTGCTGGATGTTAGGGTCCTCTTGCAGAGTTGTGAGGACCTCAAGTGCTTGCTCTAACAAAGTGGTATAGTCTTGCACTGCACCTCTAATTTCTTCCAATCCCGTTGCACTAGTGCTAGTGCACTATTCTCGGACCTCTGGGGGAGTGGAAGGTTGTGCCTTTAACCGCAACCTGGCAATCTGAAGATTCAGCTCCAGTTGAACCTTCGTCGTTTCTTCTCTAGCCTCGTGGACTTCGGTTGCCAACCTGTGGATCCACACCTCTACTGGTAGATCTGTTGGGATGGCTAGCTCTGAGACATGTCGGCAAGTGTCATCTACCACCTACACCAACTGTTTATTCTGCGACACCAATTCATCGCACTGCAAGCTGAGCTATTCCATGTTTATCTTTTGCTTGCTGAGAACTTGGATCACGCGGCTCTCCTTAGTGCGCAGCTCTACCGTTATCCCATCCTATAGTAGATACAATGTCTCACGTGGAAGGGCAACCATATTAAGGCCAAGGCCTTTCATCATGTTGACCGAAAATCTATCAGTCTCGTTCGCTGCTACTAGGGCCCCTTCCGACAACACTATTGTGTTTCCCATCCATGTGCACAGCATCTGCTCTATACGAGGTGGGTGGAAAGGGTACCCACCTGAGGGGGACACACCTATAACTCCTGCAGCTATACTCTGAGGGCCCCCAACACAGTC
This sequence comes from Pinus tabuliformis, assembly GCA_031772625.1. Taxonomy (NCBI): domain Eukaryota; kingdom Viridiplantae; phylum Streptophyta; class Pinopsida; order Pinales; family Pinaceae; genus Pinus; species Pinus tabuliformis. The sequence continues at coordinate 683,634,435 of CM062818.1, forward strand.
TGGTGCTCCTGCATAAAATCCTGAAGCACCTCATTTGTGACATCGCGAACCATCTCACCGATGTCATGGAGGTCAACTTCAATTAAGGTGATCGGTTCAATGGCCAACTTCAAGGCCTTGACCTTCTTCCTCGGTCCTACTCTCTCTGTCATGTGTGGGCACTTTAGCTGTGTGGAAGTGGTCCCTATGTCTGCGTTCCCTTCTGATGTTTCTGCTTCCTCTGCCTCTTGCCCCTATGAGGACGTTGCTTGGCCCTCGTCGTCCTTCAGGGTTGCTGCCTTTGCCACCTATGTTGCTGCTACTACTTCTATTGCCTTCTTCTTCTTAGTGGCTTTCTATGCTGTTTCACGTGTTTCCCTTACCTCAATTGCTAATGTTTCCTTCTGCCTTTTCTCAGCCAATTGTGTGACGCACAGGTTGGTATCGTCCTTCTTCCTCTGCGCTACTGCCTTCTCAAGTTCTACAAGATTTGGGGCATGCCATTCTGGAGGCCATGTCTCCAAGATAGTAAAAATGGCATCGTCAGTGGCTACAAAAGGTAGCTTCGTCCACCACTTCACTGGATCCTTACGCGCCTTGATAGAAATGTTGTGCATATTAGCTTTAAAGTCTGCAAAACTTTGTAGACTGTTGTACACCGTGGGCAAAAAGAATGACTTCCAGTTGATCCACATCCGGATGTTCATCTCCATGAGAACCCAAAATATTTTGGTGTCGCGTATCTGTTTTGCGTCCTTTGTGGCCCAAAGCGAAGCGTACTTCGTAGCCTCCGGTACTTCTCTGTCAATGCTAGGGAATTGATTGTCCTCCAGTAGTTCCCCCACTACGAGCACTATGGATAATAACAACCATGCATAGTGGAAGGTTTTACCCTACTCTTAGGCTTCAGGACAATTTTTCAAAATTTCCTTGTAGAGGAATTCAGACTAGTTGTACTAGACCCCCTCCATTCACTACTCAGCCAGTGCGACCATCGACACTAGTACCTCATCGATGCAACACTTCCTCATAACTTTTCTGGCCAAGATTTGGGTTGCTATGCGTACCGCTTTGTTCTTGACACTGGAGATGGCATAGCCCCTCTTCTTCTTCTCCAACTTGTATTTTGTCTTCATGGCTTCTGCAAGGGCCAAATCACTACCCTTTCCTTTGGCTATGGTTGCTAGGTCCTTTCCTTTGTAGGGTAGATAAGAAATGTGGTGAATTTGGTATGTTGTGATGGGGATAGGCTCGTCCAACCATAGATAGCCTTCATGCACTAGGCAGAGTAGCTTCCTGATGACGAAAATGGTGATGGGCGCATGGTGGAAATGCGGTACCCATAGTAAGTGCAACAACCCGGCCTTTTCCACACCACGCAACCACTTCCACAACTCTAACGTTGTCACCACCCCCTCAATGTATTGCTTCATGAGGTTCCTGGTCTCCAGGTGAGGGAACTTCTCGCAGTCAGTGAGGTCCCAATCCCCAAACTTCATGGTTGGAACGCGACCCAGGTGCGTGCCTTCAAACACAATGTCGTCTGGGAGGAGCGGGGTCTGGAGTGAACTCTTGGTTTCGTCCAGGTCCTTCGGTACTTTGGTCTTCCCTTTCCATAGAGGGACATATGCAGGTAGTTTTTTTGCATGGTGTGTAGGTTGAATATCCTCCTCCATGCCTTCATCTTCCTCCTTTGCAATGATCAGGGCTTGCAAATCTTCTTCTTCCTCATCTGTTTCTATCGTGACAGCTTTCCCCTTCTCTGCCATCAATAGTTTGTTGTGTAGTGATTTCTTCGGGGACATGCATACTGGAGCCATTGCCTGTTTATCCTTCTTGGGTCTTGGCGTACGCGGTGATTTTGGGATCTCTGCTACAACCCCGGCACCTTCTAGAACATCCTCCACCATTGGGGTCTGTGCAGCCTCGCTAGTAGTTACCTCTTCAATTCCCAAACCATCCTTAGTTGCGGTCATCATATCTAGGCTGTATTCTGTCACTCGTGAACTCAGGGGCTCAATTATCGCTTGGCTCTCAATGCTCAGTGCTCTTCTCAATCGCTCAATTCTCAAATGACCAAGTGTTGTTTGCTAGGTAGCCCTTTATGTTTTATAGCACCTTTTGAATTCGAATTCGACCGTTCCCCCCAATTCCAGTCCATTAATGCTTTCTTGGTGGCATATTTTCCCAAATCTTTCCCATAAATTGCATCTTAAATGCCCGTCGCCCGCTCCATTTGGCCTCAAGTCGCACATCCCATCGTGAATAATGACCTCAACAGTCACTTTCTGGCCAATCTGTGCAGCAGTGCGGCCCTCTGTGCATGGATGCGGACCTTGTGACACTCTACTTCTGTGCACATCCCCAATATCGTGTAGCTCCTGAGAAAAATGGTTTATAGTCCCGCGCTTCCTTTCAATTACCTAGAGTGCTAAGACTACCCTTCCCGCAGCTAGTCAGGTGGTTGCGCCACCTGTGTGGGGCTCCATCCCATCCTCCATCATGGTTCGCGGAGAATCCCCACCTTCCATTATTGTGGTCGGCATCGTGCACTTTACTACTTGCAATGCGCTACCCTGGTCACTACGTTTGGAAATATGTGGTCCAAGCCAAGGTAGTAGACTAACCAATTCACGATGATAGTGCTCAAACTTGTCAGTATGATCATATGCACCTTGCCTTACCATCCTAGGTTCTTCGACGAAAAATGCTTCCTTTATCTCGTCCTCCAACTTCTTGACCTCCATGTCCATCATAGCGCTTTTCTTCCTTAATCGTACCCTTTCTTTTTTAATTTCGTAGAGTCTAAATTTTCCCTGTCGGATTTATTCCTCAAGTCCTATGTGTTCTGTTTCTCGCAGCTGTGTGATTCCTTCATTTCGGGCTTTGTGGAACGTCGTATCTACGGGTGCTACTATGCACAGACTGGGCTTCACATGCTGCATAGGGATTACAGCCCCTGCTTCATACTTCAGCTTCAGAAGTGCTTGCGCGGTCAAGGTTTTGCACATGGTCCTATAAGCCCATAGAACCGGTGGCGCGCGCAGGTCCCAGTCAGTGCGACTCACATGGTGGGCCATGTTTAGCACTTTGCACACCTTGTCAAAGGCTTCCCCGCGGATAATCTTTGGTGCGCTTGGTCTTATCATACTTCGTTGTTCGCGTCCTTGTCTTGCCCGATCCTACTTGTTGTTCCTATTTACTATCGTGAAGATGGTGTGCGTTCATGCTAGTTGCATAACATATGCCTGTACCCATCTAGAGAGGTGGGCACACAGGCTATTTCGTCCATCATACCCAACTTCCATCTGTAGTTGAGGCTTTCCAAATCATATAAGCATCACCCTTTTGCATTCACACTAGTCCTCAAAATGCTTTTGGCGTGTACCCCACCACCTTGCAGGTGTAGCGCGCAGTGCCCATTTCAGAGCATCAAACTGCTGCTATTCTGGCACCTTGATTTCAAATTTGTTCAGGAATTCATCCACTGTTGCCAACTTGTCATACATAGGTAGATCCCTTACCTCTATTTTCATGCAGTGTAGTGATCTTACCATCATGTTGCAATTGAGCGTGGTTACCTCGTGTAACCGATTATACCATCATTCTATTTCCTCATTCGAATCTGAGGTGCAGGAGCTTTTGCACTCCCACGAAATCTTGCCATCCATTGTTGGATTCACGCAGTCCTGGCCCTGAGGGGTTATCTTGTAGATACAGTCTAGATCGTCATTGCTCTCGTTGTCGCGCACTAGCTCTGTGTAGCACGATCCTTCTACAGGGTCTAAAGGTACCACTACGCGTAGTGACTATTTCTCAAAAATCATCTTGCACTTCTTTAGATTTATTACTGCATTCATGTCAGTGGCCCAATCTATCCCTAGTAGCGTGGGATAGGGATTGTTGTCATCGATAATCTCTATCACTTCGAAATCTACAAGTGTGCTCGCACCTTCGATATATACCGTTATTCCCTACAATATTCCCATTGGTAGGATCTTTTGCTGGTTCACCATTCGCAATTGAATAGGAGACCATTGCAATGCGGGCCTGCCCATGCGCTCCCATGTCTGCTTTGGCAGGACGTTTGTGTCTGATCCTAGATCCATAATCACTTGATCCATTTCATATTCCCTGATTTGCGCAATCAATTTCATCTCCCTTCCTATTCACGTTGTGTGCTTCCTGAACTTCCAGAATACGCGCGGTTCTCCTGACCCAGTGCACCTAGGGATGGGTTCTTGCAGTCCCTTCATAGCCTTGCTATCACGCAATAGCTTCATGCATGTCTCCAGAAAGGTAGTGAGCATTGATGGGTCGATATTCGGTTCTAGTTTGTCTTTACTACTTGAAGTGGAGACCTCCGTGAAGCTCTTCTTAGCTTCCATGAATGTCTCTTTCACGTGCTCCAAATCGAACTCTGGTTCCTTTGTTGGAGCCTTGCAAACCCAAGCACTCTCTTCGGGTTGCTTGCCCTTGTCATCTCCTGTCGTGATACCACTTTAGAGCACGATGTTTACATTCAGGTCCTCTTCGTGTGGCTCAGACCTCATCATTTGCAGATTCGGAGTCATGGGAGGCTGGAGTGTTCCTTTATCACGCAACCTCGCTATTAGTGTGGGGTATTCCTCCATCTCATGATCAAACTGGATATAGTATAAACATGATTCTCTCATCGGATTTGTACAATCTCAGGTATAATGCCCTAGTCCTCTGCAATTGTAAAAAATCTGCTGTCTACGACCCCTTCCTAGTCCCATTCCACCTCGACCTTGTCCGCACCCCTGGAATCCAGTGTACACCATCCCTACATTTTGATCGAGGGCTCATGTTTCAGTCTTAACTCTGTAGGTAGGGGTCCAATCCATCATTAGTTCATAACTTCTACAGGTGCGCTCATCATGGCCTACTGATTTGTAGAAATTACAGAACAACTGTTGGGACGTCTGCATATACTTCTGTAATATGTGGTAGTTATCTATAGCATGCTTTCCTCCTATCTGACAAATCACGCACCATAATGCAGGTGCCATGCTTGGTCCTGATTTTGCCTCTGGTCTCAATGCATTGGCCCTCCTCCCGCCAGGTAATTCGCGAAAACTGGACAATGGTCCTTGTCATGTCCCTGGCCTTTGCACTTTATGCACCATACCTCCTCGCACACTTCTAGGCGAGTTGTCCTTTCCTGTTTCAAACTCTGCATCTCTAGACACAAAATTTTCAACTGCGCATGGATCTGTTGGAATCCCAGTCTAGGATCTTGTATTGGGGTCTCGTGCAGTCTCATTACAATCTCCAAAGCTTCGGCCTAAGTGGATAGCTTCTGCTATGACAACGCGGTCCTTAGATGCGGTGTTAATGACACTACAAAGCATGCACAGTGCTTCCCATCCGTCAAGGTCATGTTGGCTTCATGAATCATACCCTTCAGTCTTCGATCCAGCTCCCAGGGGGTCTCACCTGGAAGCATCGCGATTTGCTTAAACCCGATAATCGATTGTGTCTCCAATTTTGTCCTGCTAAATTCCCTGTTTAGTGTGGCTTGGATTTCTGCGATCCCTACGTTTGGATTGTCATTGGAATGCTTAATGTACCATGTCAGTGCATGATCCTGCAACACGCTTACCAACATTGCCTTCTTTATATTGTCATCTATGACTCCTTGTGCTTCCCATACAACTTTTACCATGAACCAAAATTGGTCCAGATCTTCGTTCCCTACTCCTTTGAACACCGACAACTTTATTGCACTCACCATATTGAACTGTGGCAGTGGCGGAGATGGTGTGGGCAGTGATGGGGGTGAAGATGTTGAAATTGGTGGTGGTGTAGGTGGGGGTGGTATGTGCGGAATTCGCTGCCTTATCAGACTGATCGCACTCCTTGCTGAAACCTTCACGAGCTCTTCCTCGCTTTCTCGTCAAGGGGAAATCAAGGGACTAGTATCAAATTCTTCACTATTTCTATTTTTGTATATCCTCCCACTTCACGTAGCCCCAAACATCAATTTATTCACATAACCCGCTTTTCACACAGTGGCATTTTAATACAAGAGTTCAAAGATTTAACATACTTACCTCGTGGTCCTTTAAGGAAGCGTCATTCCGCCTCGTTGTAGCTTATTGAAGTACCTACCGTGAACTTGGTGATAACCCTCCTATAAATCGATCAAGCCAATGGTCCACAGCGCATGCGATCTTATCTTCTGATGCTTCTAGTCTGCACACCAACTCTAGAGTCCACATAATCGGTTTGTTGAGCCTATAGCTTCCTTGACTGTCTACTAGCTTCGTAATCCACTCGTACAACTCAAAGGGGAAGGATGCAAAGAAAATTTCGTGGATTTGCGTATATAAGTAGCGTTCTAACCACTGTTCCTTCAATACTTGCGTATTCTTGTTTTCCTACGCCACGAACTCATGAATCTTTTTGTCCAACCACTCTTCAATTTCTTTCTTGGTCAGATTCCAATGACACGACATCATACATCTCTTCTGCAGATCCTAGTCCCAGCAATAGAACCATTTGTTGCCTTTTTGGGGCCTGACCCAGGTTCGAAGGTGATTTAGCGAAACAAATCCCGGTACTACTGGCCCTTTTGGCAACAGTCGGTGGAGCACGGACTGAGGTCTCACTCGAAGTAGTATGGGAGGGTGCTAGAACCAGGTTTCCACACCCTGGAGATGTATGATGAGTTCAAGTGGTCCACGGTTCGACCCTGTGTGCACGTTGCTACGTGCACTTACCCATACCTCGTAGCCTGAGATGCTACCTTTGTGTTGCCCTACTTGAGGGTAGAACATTGTTATTACCCAAGTCCTTTCTAGTATTCCACTGTTAGTTGATTAACTTAGCCTACTTGCATGCGTTAAGTTATACTTAGCAATATAAATCATTCATACAAGTGCACGCAGTACATAAACAATATAATTGCAATTTATATCAAACAGGTAATAACCAAAGAATAGATACAAGGAATTAGGATAAAAATTCTCTTTATTATTATCTTCTTTGGTTACAGAATCAACTCCACCCTGTGCACTCAGCTACAGGGGTCCGCGTACTCAACTGCGGACTATTAGGCCTCTGCACACTCAGCTGCAGGGGTCCGTGCACTTAGCTGCAGACTACTAGGCCTCTGCGCACTCAGCTGCAGAGCCTTCTCCTACCCTACGACCCAAGACACACTTAGACACTTAGACTCTTGCTCTTCACTTCTACTTCCTTATCTATTACTTCGCTATCTTTTACACTTAGAGCCTCGCTCTATTTATACAATCCCATGGTTCACGGACCATGGGTAGGCCAACATTACATTACAAGACTAGGGCAGACAACCTTGTGACTATGTCATATATTTCGTGCTCCATGCCTACAATTCGTGAACTCTTTACAACAATATTGGGTCAAAACTTGGGCTTTGAGCCCCAAAACATGCCTTGGGGGGATTCCATGCCCAACATTGAGGTTGTCACAATCCCTATTCATTTTGGCACATTATTTTTATGCCATATATACAATTTCACACAAAGTATTCTTTATGTACATTGGCCAAGACAAAGGGGAAAGAAACAAGACTTAGTGGGAACAAACAGCACAGAAGTAGGAAAAAAACTATATACAGGAAGGAACACAACATAGGGTTGCTACTAAAAGTAATGATTAATATCTCGACCATTGATGGGAAGAGGGTTAGTCATCCCATCCAAGGATTTCAACTTGTAAGAATGGTGGCCAAGATTCTCAATTATGGTGTATTGTCCAATCCACAAATATTGAATTTTGGTGTGCTTTCCTTTCTCTTCGTGGGCTTTGTCCCACTTTAATACTAGGTCACCCACACCAAAATATTTTTTCCCTATGGACTTCTTATCAAACCAATGCTTGATCTGACTTTGATGCATGAAAAACATCTCTTTCACTTTGATCCTTTCTTCCTCAAGCTTAAGAAGAGTATCTATTTGACTCTGAACAAGAAGAAATGGTTTTCCTTGAGATTCCTGAGAAAGCAACAAGGTCGTAAGGTATATGTTCGATGGAAGGATAACGTCTTTTTCGTATATAAATAAATAGGGGAAGGTCTTTAGAGAGGGTTTTGGAGTGACATAATTAGCCCAAAATGCATTCACCAATGCATTATGCCAGTAATTTTTTCAGAGAAGATGATTTTCTTGATAATACAGATTAATTTCTTATTGGTTGACCCAACAAAATCATTTCCCTGTGGGTAGTAGCTTGATGCATGCTTTGTAAAAATACCATTTTCAAATGAAAACTGATAAATTTTTAACAAATAAGAATAAGTTTCATTATCAAAGACAAGCGATGTAGGAATGTCGAACTTGGTTATGATGTTTTGTTTGAGAAATTGGATGAATTCCTGATCGTTAACTTGTCTTAACAGAACTGCTTCGGTCCATTGAGTGAAATGATTTTTTGCAGTTAAGATGTATCGATGTTGCTTTGATGAATGAGGGAATACTTCACTGATAAAATCCAATTCCCACTGTTGAAATGGTTCTTTGAATCCTATGGGTAGTAATGGGGAAGCTAACCTCTGATCACAACCAACACAACTTTGACAAACTAGGCACTTTTAGGTGTAAGCATGAGCATCCTTAAATAATGTAGGCCAATAATAATAGGCTCTCATTACTTTATGAATAGTGGTATCACCCTCGAAGTGTCCACCTACTGGTCCATCATGAAGATCTCTTAATACCCTTTTTGAATCTAGAGGCTCTAAGCATCTAAGAAGGACACCATTGTGGTGCTTCTGAAAAAGCACACCATGCACAGTTGGTAAGATAATGATTTAAGGCATATTTCCCTCTTTTGTTTATTTTATAAATGTGAAGGAAAGATTCTATGCTCCAATACTATCATATGTTTATATACCAAGATGTGGTTGTACTTATAGGATGAACTTACTCAATATTATACGTCTCTATTTCTTGTTCCCAAACAGAAGGATCTTCTTTTGGCGAATCCATTGATTTCGACATAAGCCAATAGAATCCATGGCCTTTGAAAATATGAATTGTCTTGAATTTAAGATTATATTCTTGTAAGCATGTCATCCAGTTCACTCCCTAATGAGCACCAGTATTGCAGCAAGGATGCTGCAACTCCTGGGGCTACCAACTTTACTTCATCAACCCGGGGTCTGTACAAACATGGAGGTGACAGTGTTGTATACACAAATAGATGTAATGGGTCCACTCTTTTTCAATACTGAGCTAGGGTGATAGACCACTAGGATTTCTCAAACCAACCTTCTATTGATTAGAAGAATTCTGATTACCAATTTAGAGAGGAGAATTTTACCCTAATTGAGAGAATTGAAATGCTACTTACTACAGTAATGAAAGACTGAAAGAAAGGCCTACAAGCAACATCACTCATCTAGATATTTGTTAACATACCTTTCTTGCAAAAGAACTCTAATTTAACATATGTGAGGTCTTAACTAGTCTAAGAATGAAGTATTTTCTAAACATGCGCTTAACTGTTGTGTGCATGAATAAATATAAGGACTTTTTTCTCTTTATCTTTTTGTTTGAAAAATGTAAATGCTAATCCCTATCGGTTGCATGGCAAGTGAGATAGGTATGGAGGGAGATGAGTGCAATGTTTCATATGGCTTGGAAGGAAACCAGGGGTCTACTCCTAGTTTTAGTGATTTTTTTCACAATTCGGGCTCAAAACAAGCCACTACAGGTTTTCCTACAAGATGTCTACAGGATGTCCTAATTCACCTACAGGATCCCCTGTTTTCCTACAAGAACAGGCTGAAAGCATAGGGAGTGTTTTAAAAGGTGGAATGGAGCTTGGAAAAGGTAAGGAGGGAATAAGGTGAGGGAGTGGAAAGAACTTACTCAGAACTCAAACCAAAGCTTTACAATGGTTGGATTTGCTCAATAAGCATGGCAAGTTTTCCTTGTAAAATGATAATTCGAATTGAGACCTTAGTGGCTTTTGGCGATCATGGGTGGATATGGTTTGGCTGAGGCTAATGATATGAGGTCTTCCTGCAATGTAAAAACTCTTGCAACATATACATCATTTTTGGCATTTATCCATAAATTCATCTCAAAACAAGAAGGGTTTACTTAAATAGAAGAAAACATAATTTCCATCATTCATTTGCCAAGTTCATGCATGGGAATGCCCAAAAACATTATGAAAGCAACATGAAATCAACGAAAGACCTAAGATATCAGAAATTTCAATTGCAACCTATCTTCTAAAATTGAAAGATGATGACGTAATTAGCAGAAAAACCCTAAATTTCATAAGAAACCAAAATTCTGTCTTTTTTGGGATGAATGGGAAATGTTCCTCAAGCCATGATCCCTGGAAGGGAGAAATGAGGTAATATCCACTTGTTGTCAGCATTTTTTGAATATTTTCTTATCTCTATATTGCTACTATTAGAACTATCCACAAATGGAAACAAACTAATAAAAATACCATTACTTGCAAATTAACAACACATAAATCAGGGTAGAAACTAACTATGAGTACAAGCCTAAATATACATATACAGCAAGAGGAACCTCTATTGCTAGGGTTGGGCCCTAAACCAAGATCTTCAACCCTCTGAGTCAACTCAGTGCTAGATCAAGGGAATGCTGCTCATTTTCATTAACATATCAAAAATACATAAAAATGTTTGGTCACAATCCTTCAACTCGAAAACTTCTTAGCTAACTTGCACAAAAAATCTAAATCCTAATGAGGCTCTAGGCCTCTTTATTTATACAACTGAAGTTGCCAACAACTTCCTTAAATCTAGGGAGGCTTGGCTCCCAATCTTGAGATCAACTGGTTCTTAATTGTCACTCACTTGGCTGCTAATGATACTCATGACTCAGCTACTTGCAACTCCGAGCTAGTGTGATTTGATTGAGGGATCTTCGAGTGAGTGAGGAATTAAGGAGGGAGATCCTATCTCCTATAATATCTCCTGCTTGTCTCATTCGAGTTCCTACACCCTAATTAGCCGCAATTTTCTCCAAAACCTACAATCAATGCACATTAGACCACTAAACATGACATCTTACTTTTACTCATGTCATTAAGCAAAATATAGTTAAAACATATAAAGAATTTGAGAAGAGTTTATTTTAGTAAGATGGAGGTGCATTAAAGTCCATACATTTTACCCATTGGTGAGCCTCATCATCATCCCCTACTGAAAGTGTTGCTCACCCTCTAAGAAACTCAATCTATGTCCATGTCCTTCATTGCTTTGGTGGCCTCCCTAACATTCCATGCTTCTACTATAGTCTCCTCCTCCTATGAATAAAACCCTGCATTCTTCTCTATCTCCTCCCACTGCTTCCTTTCTTCTTCTTCTTTTCTTCCTTCCAACATACCTAAAAGAAATGGTGGACTGAGCTTCAAGCCAATCCAATTGACTTTGAGTCTTTGTAATGATTGCTTATACATTGGGGTTCTATTTAGTGCATCTCTCATTCTATCAGGAGAATGATATTCTCTGATTTTTAGGCTATAGGGTAAGTTTTTCCATCTCCTCTAGCATGCTTTTTGGCTCTCTTCTCCTAGCAATCTCTACATGTCTTAAAAGTGGATGAATGCTTGTTCTTGTGTAGCAAGATATCTTGGTGCCAATAGGGGATCATTTGCAATGAGATTGTGGGTGCTAATTATAGCCATTGAATTGGGTTGTTTTGATTCTTCTCTTGCCAATACCCTTTTTGTTTCTATAGCCCTTGCTTCCTCATGGTTCATCCATGATGCTAATGCCATTAATTGTAGGTCCCCTAGCTTTGGGTAGGGTCCCACACATTCAGATCTGTCAGGTCCAAATTATGTAAGTAGAACTCATATATTTTTTCTCTGTCCTCTAGGGTGCTTTGGTCACACAGGTCAATGAATTCTCTATAGTCTTGGAAAGGCATAGTTCCTCTTTGTGCTAGGGTATTTATCTAGAATTGTAGCCATTGTTCCTTGAGGTATAAGGCATATGACTTTGCTGGAATCCTGCATTAGGTTGCCTCCATGGATAAACTGGCCATAGTTTCCAATTGGCCTTCATTTTCTTGTAGTTTCTTCCTTAGCCATGTCTTCTTAGCCTGTAACTGAGATTTCATGATTGTTTCCCTATCTCTTATGCTACTTGTTGGCATTATGATACATATGTTGTACTTGATGGCAACCCACTCATCTAAGATGATAAATTATAGTGCAGCAAAGTTCACGCACTTTCATGAAGATAAAAGTTTCTTTCATGTAGAGAAAAGTTCACACACTTTTATGCAGAGAAAAGTTTATTTCATGTAGAGAAACGTTCACGCACTTTTATGCAGAGAAAAGTTTATTTCATGTAGAGAAAAGTTCACGCACTTTTATGCAGAGAAAAGTTTATTTCATGTAGAGAAAGGTTCACGCACTTTTATGCAGAGAAAAGTTTATTTCATGTAGAGAAAAGTTCATGAACTTTTATGCAGAGAAAAGTTTATTTCATGTAGAGAAAAGTTCACGCACTTTTATGAAGAGAAAAGTTTATTTCATGGAGAGAAAAGTTCACGCACTTTTATGTAGAGAAAAGTTTATTTCATGTAGAAAAAGGTTTGATCTCACGCACTTTCATGGTTGGTTCATGGTATTAGTTCGACAATTTTTTATCCTATGGTTTTGGCCCGTGGTATTGCATCCAAAAGTGTTGATCTCACTCACTTTCATGGTTGGTTCATGGTATTAATTCGACAGTTTTTGATCCTATGGTTTTGGCCCATGGTATTGCATCCAAAAGTTTTGATCTCACGCACTTTCTTGGTTGGTTCATGGTATTAGTCCAACAGTTTTTTGATCCTATGGTTTTGGACCGTGGTATTGTGGAAGGCCTAAGACTATAAAAGAGGAAGGAGATCATTTGGAAAAGCATCATTGAATGAATTGAATATCTAATAAGTGCTAGATCTGAAATATTTGTGATTGGGTTATGGTGCAGATCTGGATCTGAATGAAGGAGGAACCTTAGCGCATAAAGAAGGATAAGTTCTTTTGATGGGTCATAATCTTTATGCTTGAATAATAGTATCTTTGCATGATTTTGATCTGTTATATGAGGTGCATGCTTGATCTATAAATCTGACAATCTGGGTTAATTAGTGTCTGAATATTTGAAAGAAGGAATTATCCTTTATAGATCTACACGCAAGTTTCAGGTTGTTGAAGTAGCGTATATCTTTAAATTATGATCTAGCTGCCTCTGTCTATTGCTGCAGTATTCTGGGTTCACAATTTGGTGTGTGGTTACTATTACTGTGTTTTGGGTACAGCTGTCAGAGAAGTGTTTACTTGATTCAATGCTAATTGGGAAAAGGAGATTGTTTGATGCAGATATACTTGATGATTGATTGATGTTCATGGATCCAGTCTGAAAATTTATGAAACGTGGTCCCTGGAAGAAAGAGAAGGTTGTAGCCTTCAGTAGGCCAGCACCTACGTACTAGTATCTTGGCTAGTACAAGAGCTAAGAGGGTTGTAGCTCTCTGCAGGTTGTAGCCTGCGTACTGGTAAAGGACTGCACCAGTACAAAATCATTGTAAAAGGAGTTTCTTATTAAAAGAAGATAGAGACATATTGCAGCAGGTGGTTTTCACCCACATTGGGTTTCCACCTTATATCTGGTGTTCTTTTGTGTGACTATTTGCTTTTCTTGTTCCTGCTCATTATTTTATGATACTGACATACAAAGTAATGATCAATATTTGAATAATTATTCAAAGTATAAATAAGGAAGATATATTGAAAAGAATTTGATAATACTGATTCACCCCCCCTTTCAGTATTATTTCCAACAATTGGTATTAGAGCAGGTCCTTCTAAACAAGCTTGATCACTTGAAGGAAGATCTAACATCATGAGCAACTACGAGAGGGAAGCATCAATCAGGCCACCGATTTTTGATGGGACAAACTTCGTATATTGGAAGGTAAGAGTTACTGCCTATCTTCAATCTTTGGGTACAGAAGTATGGGACATTATAGAAACAGGGTATACTTTTCCATCAGCTACTCCTACAGATTTAGGTGAGAAGAAGAAATATGAAACAAATGCAAAGGCGGTTAATACTCTTCTAGGATGTCTATCTCAATCTGAATTCGTGAAGGTTATGCAATATAAATCTGCAAAAGAAATATGGGACAAGATTGTTTTGAGCTACGAAGGATATGAACAGGTAAAACGTGCAAAACTTCAAACCCTCAGGATTCAGTATGAGAATCTCAGAATGTATAATGATGAAAGTGTGGCTAACTATTTCCTTCGGGTAGATGAGATTGTTAATTGTATGAAAAACTTGGGTGAAGAAATAAAAGAGGCTGTTGTGGTTGAAAAAGTCTTAAGATCATTGTCCCCCAAGTTTGAATCTAAAGTATCTGCAATAGAAGAAAAGGAAAATCTATGAACTCTTACTATGTCTCAGCTACACGGAATTCTAACTGCTTATGAAATGAGAAAAGGAGGTCCATCAGACAGGAGAGAAGCTGCTTTTAAGGCTTCAGGCAAAGGAGACTACTATGAATCAAGTCACGTGCCAGAAGAAGAAGAAGAATCAAATTTTGTCAGAAATCTTCAACGGGGTATTGGAAGGTTCAGAGGTAAGCTACCTTTTAAATGTTTTTCTTGTGGAAGAGTAGGTCATTATGCTGCCAAATGTCCTCATAAGGATAAGATTGACAAAGGAAAGGAACCTGCTAGATGGAACAAGAAACAGAATGCAAATAAGAAAAGCTACTACACTCATGAAGACAGTGATGGTATATCAAATAGTGATGAAGATGAACGAGGTAATGACTATAAACTTTTAATGGCATTTGAAGATGATGATTACATGGATGCTATAGATGTGGATAGTTTTTATGATGAGATTTCTAGACTTAAGACATGTATAGAAGAAAAGAATATGATCATTGATACTCTACAATTTCAAATTGATGAAAAAGAAAAATATCTTGAAAAGTTAGAAGGTGAAATTGTTGGCCTTAGAAAAGAAATTGAGAAAACAAAGGCTATTAATCTTAAGTTTGTCAAAGGATCTGAAACTCTGGATGAGATCATCAATGTACATCGTTCTCCGCTAAACAAGACAGGTCTGGGGTATAATGGAGAAACATCTCAAGCATCCACCTCAAAGAGTTATCTTGATGCAGCAAGAAGGAATGAGAAAAAGCACAATGGAGATCACCAGGTAAAGCAGGGACGAATTACATCAAGAACGAACAAAGACTATCAGGTAAACCAGGGGCAATCTGTCTTAAGGATGAACAAAAGCTACAACCAGCCACAGGTAAAATCTTCTCAATTTGCTTCAAGAATGGATGACAATAGAAATTACAATCATTTGGCCGGTAGATTTGATAATCGCAGAAGTTTCTTCAATGGGCAATGTTTCTCTTGCCATAACTTTGGTCACAAAGTAGTTCAATGTGTTTCATATAAAACAATCATGACTAGAGAAGCTCAAAAACAAAGAAGTATGATCGGGATTACAAAAAGGACCTATAACAACTTTTCGGGTCTTGAAAATGAAGTTTAATGTTCTATTTGCAATAACTTTGGTCATGAAGATTCTGAATGCAGGAGCAGGTTTCAGCAGACAAAGGAACAAGCCTCAAGCACCAGAACATGGAGAATAAAGAAACCACAAATAAAAAGATGTGGGATAGCATTTTATGCAGAAGGACAAGAAAATCTATGGTACATTGACAGTGGATGTTTGAAACATATGACAGGTGATAAAGAAAAACTTGAATCATATTCTGCTTTAGAAAAGGGAAAGAAAGTTTCTTTTGGAAATGATACTCCTGCAGCTATAAAAGGAAAAGGCACTGCTCAGTTAAAAGAAAAGGTCAAAGCTGGAAATGTTTTGTATGTTGATGGATTGAAGCATAATCTTCTAAGTGTCAGCCAGATGTGTGATCAAGGAACCGAGGTGATATTTAGATCAAACGGATGTCGTGTTCGTGATCTTGATACAGGTGAAACCGTGATCAAAGGTAGAAGAACTCCAAATAATCTATACATATTTGAAGAAGGACAACAACAATGCTATTTGAGCAAGGATGATGAACACTGGTTATGGCACCAGAGGTTGGGGCATCTAAGCTTTTCACAAATAAGGAAAGCATGCAAATATCAGGCTGTTCATGGTCTTCCAGATATCAAAATTCCAGACAACACCATATACAAATCATGTCAGTTTGGAAAGCAAACCAGAACTAACTTTCCAGAGAAGGAAGGATCAGCTAGCATGCCTCTTGAGCTAGTCCATACAGATGTATGTGGTCCATTTAGGAAAAGGACACCTCGAGGAGAAGAATACTTGATATTATTCATTGACGATTTCTCCAGGTTTGTTTGGTTAGGACTTATGAAGCACAAAGACAAAGCATTCGATAAATTTAAATCCTTCAAAGCCTTGGTTGAAAATGAATCAGGTTACAAAATTAAGTGCCTCAGGTCTGACAGAGGTGGGGAGTTTACCTCAAATGAATTTTTTGATTTCTATGAAGAACATGGGATAAGAAGGGAATTCTCTACAGCTAGAACTCCTCAGAAAAATGGAGTGGTGGAAAGGATGAACAGAACAGTCCAACAAATGGCCCGTGCTATGCTTGATGAGTCCGGAACTCCCGCAACTTTCTGGGGTGAAGCTGCATATGTTGCGGTTGTTATTCTCAACAAAACAAATGTCCGAGTGAACAGCACTCAAACTCCTCATGAGCTCTGGTATGGTGAGACTCCTTCGGTAAAGCACTTCAAAATCTTTGGGAGCAAATGCTATATTAAGAATACTGATGAGCAACTTGGCAAACTTGAACCTAGAGCAGATGAAGGCATTCTTCTTGGTTATTCTCCACACAGCAAAGCATATAAGTGCTACAATAAAAGACTTGGAAGAATTGTTGACAGCATTGATGTAGTGGTTGATGAAAAGGGATACATTCCTAGGCAAGTAAATCATGAAAATATCGAAGAAGATGAAGACTACCCTCAAAGATAGAATGATGAAGAAGAAGAACCTCAAGAAGCACCAGAGGAACGGATAAGGATAGAAGAGAAGACTCCATCCCAGTACGTTCAGAAGAATCATCCAGAATCTCAGATTTTGGGGCAGAAAGAAGCAGGTGTACAAACAAGAAGAACAATTGCAGAAGCTTCAAGCTATTTGGCATTACTCTCCTCCACTGAACCACAAAATGTAAAAGAGGCATGCAAAGATGAATGTTGGGTCAAAGAAATGGATGAAGAACTTGAGCAGATCGAAAAGAACAACACTTGGGAGTTGGTTCCTAGACCAAAGGATAAGAATGTTATAGGGACAAAATGGGTCTTCAAAAATAAGTTGAATGAAAATGGGGAAGTAATTAGAAACAAGGCAAGACTTGTTTGTAAAGGGTATGCGCAGCAAGAAGGAATAGATTTTGAGGAAACTTTTGCTCCTGTTGCAAGAATTGAGGCCATCCGAATGTTCCTTGCTCTCTCAAGCTTTCAAAAGTTCAAAGTATTTCAAATGGACGTGAAATCAACCTTTCTAAATGGAGACTTAGAAGAAGAAGTATACATTGAGCAGCCAGATGGTTTCATTCTTGGAAATGATCCAAATCTTGTATGCAGACTGAAAAAGGCTCTCTATGGTCTTAAACAAGCTCCAAGGGCTTGGTACTATCGTTTGGACAAATATCTTCATCAACAAGGTTTTTCAAAAGGATCAGCAGATAGCAATCTTTATATAAAAATTGAAAATGACAAATTGCTAATACTTGTTGTGTATGTAGATGACATTATCTTTGGCAGCAATGAAGAATCTATGAGTCAAAGCTTTGCCTTGGTGATGCAATTCGAAATGTCCTTGCTTGGAGAATTGACATATTTTCTTGGCCTACAAATCCAACAAAAGGAAGGAGGGATTTTCTTGTCTCAAACCAAGTATCTCAAGCAGATTTTGAAGAAATATGGCATGGAAGATGCAAAACCGGTATGTACACCCATGGTCATAGGATGTAGCCTCAGTGCAAATGATGAATCAGCAGCAGTACATCAACCAACCTACAGATCTATGATTGGAAGTCTACTTTATTTGACAGGTACCCGACCAGACATCATGCATGCAGTGGGAATAGTTGGAAGATTTCAAGTAAATCCAAAGGAAACTCATCTTCAGGCAGTAAAGAGAATCTTCAAATATCTTCAAGGGACTCAAAATTATGGCTTATGGTATCCTAGAGATACAGATCTCACACTTCATGCTTATACTGATGCAGATTGGGCCGGAAGCGTGGATGACAGGAAGAGCACAAGTGGTGGTGCATTCTTTATGGGTTCCAGATTAGTATCTTGGTTCGGCAAGAAACAGAGTTCGATTGCCTTGTCTACAGCCGAAGCAAAATATGTTGCTGCTGCACTCAACTCCTTTGGATGATGCAGACCTTGCAGGATTTTCAAATCACTTGTACACCACCCATCTCCATCTTATGTGATAATACAAGTGCAATCAGCATTTCAAAGAACCCAGTCATGCATTCAAAAACCAAGCACATACCAATCAAGTATCACTTTCTCCGGGAACAAGTGCTTCAACAAAAGGTCAAGTTGGAGTATGTTCCTTCTAAGGAACAGGTTGCTGATATACTCACCAAACCATTGCCTAGGGAGACCTTTGAATACCTCAGGCAAAATCTGGGGGTTGTTGATGCATCATCTTTTTGTTGAATCTCTTCTGATTGTTGGTTGTACGCAAGGTTCATCTGAAGTATATGCGTACATGTGCTGGGTTGCGGATTGGTCAAAGATCGAATGACACAGGTTCAGGGGGAGCATATCATGCATTGTTGGCATTATGGAGGAAGTACAGAAGGAGATCATGGATGCTGGTCTGAATATTGCTGCAATATGTCTCTATCTCTCTTTCATGGTCATTTATGTTGTTTGATGGATTATGGTTCTTCTTTGCAGATCTAGTTTATAGTCAGGGGGAGCATGTTCTTAGGGGGAGCATAACCCTTTGCCCTTGGTGTCAAAGGGGGAGAGTGATTGGTTGTTGTTTCCATCAAGTCCAAAGGGGGAGATTGTTGGCATTATGATACATATGTTGTACTTGATGGCAACCCACTCATCTAATATGATAAATTATAGTGCAGCAAAGTTCACGCACTTTCATGAAGATAAAAGTTTCTTTCATGTAGAGAAAAGTTCACACACTTTTATGCAGAGAAAAGTTTATTTCATGTAGAGAAAAGTTCATGCACTTTTATGCAGAGAAAAGTTTATTTCATGTAGAGAAAAGTTCACGCACTTTTATGCAGAGAAAAGTTTATTTCATGTAGAGAAAGGTTCACGCACTTTTATGCAGAGAAAAGTTTATTTCATGTAGAGAAAAGTTCACGCACTTTTATGCAGAGAAAAGTTTATTTCATGTAGAAAAAGGTTTGATCTCACGCACTTTCATGGTTGGTTCATGGTATTAGTTCGACAGTTTTTGATCCTATGGTTTTGGCCCATGGTATTGCATCCAAAAGTGTTGATCTCATGCACTTTCATGGTTGGTTCATGGTATTAGTTCGACAGTTTTTGATCCTATGGTTTTGGTCTGTGGTATTGCATCCAAAAGTGTTGATCTCACGCACTTTCTTGGTTGGTTCATGGTATTAGTCCAACAATTTTTTGATCCTATGGTTTTGTACCGTGGTATTGTGGAAGGCCTAAGACTATAAAAGAGGAAGGAGATCATTTGGCAAAGCATCATTGAATGAATTGAATATCTAATAAGTGCTAGATCTGAAATATTTGTGATTGGGTTATGGTGCAGATCTGGATCTGAATGGAGGAACCTTAGCGCATAAAGAAGGATAAGTTCTTTTGATGGGTCATAATCTTTATGCTTGAATAATAGTATCTTTGCATGATTTTGATCTGTTATATGACGCGCATGCTTGATCTATAAATCTGACAATCTGGGTTAATTAGTGTCTGAATATTTGAAAGAAGGAATTATCCTTTATAGATCTGCACGCAGGTTTCAGGTTGTTGAAGTAGCGTATATCTTTAAATTATGATCTAGCTGCCTCTGTCTATTGCTGCAGTATTCTGGGTTCAGTATTTGGTGTGTGGTTACTATTACTGTGTTCTGGGTACAGCTGTCAGAGAAGTGTTTACTTGATTCAGTGCTAATTGGGAAAAGGAGATTGTTTGATGCAGATATACTTGATGATTGATTGATGTTCATGGATCCAGTCTGAAAATTTATGAAACGTGGTCCCTGGAAGAAAGAGAAGGTTGTAGCCTTTAGTAGGCCAGCACCTACGTACTAGTATCTTGGATAGTACAAGAGCTAAGAGGGTTGTAGCTCTCTGCAGGTTGTAGCCTGTGTACTGGTAAAGGACTGCACCAGTACAAAATCATTGTAAAAGGAGTTTCTTATTAAAAGAAGATAGAAAAATATTGCAGTAGGTGGTTTTCACCCACATTGGGTTTCCACCTTATATCTGGTGTTCTTTTGTGTGACTATTTGCTTTTCTTGTTCCTACTCATTATTTTATGATACTGACATACAAAGTAATGATCAATATTTGAAGAATTATTCAAAGTATAGATAAGGAAGATATATTGAAAAGAATTTGATAATACTGATTCACCCCCCCTCTTAGTATTATTTCCAACACTACTTAGTTCTCTGCCCATTTCTTGTAATTTCTCTTCCATGTGGCCTACATCCTCTACCCCTTTTGATTTGGCAATTTTCATCCACCTATGTGTCCTTGCCCTCTCTTTTTCAAGTTCAAAGAATAGAGGAATGGAAAATTTTTGTGGTATCACCCTACCTCCTTCAATGAATCTGTAGTAGGAGCTGAGGTTTGGCTGTGGGCTAGGTTCCTTTAGTTCCTAGGCCTCTTCCTCTATTTTTTCTTGAGTAATTCCTTCCTGGTCTCTTTTCTATGTTTCCTATAGGTTTGATAGGGTTTCCTGTAGGATTGTTTCTGCTTCTTGTAGGTCTGACTGTGTCTCCTGTAGGAGACCTTTTCCTTTTGTTGAGGCTGACCTGGTGATAGGCCTCCTAACATAGGTGATTGGAGGCTTGGGAGAGGCTTGTTTTGATGTTCCTTCCCCTTCCTTCTTCCCTAGAGGGACTGCTTTCTCTTGTTGTTTTAGTGAGTCCTCTATGACAATTGGAGTTTTGGTAGGGGTTTTAGGTCTCCCTTGTCTAATCTTGGTGCTCTTCCTTGTCCTGAAGTAAAGTGAAGTT
This sequence comes from Pinus tabuliformis, assembly GCA_031772625.1. NCBI lineage: Eukaryota > Viridiplantae > Streptophyta > Pinopsida > Pinales > Pinaceae > Pinus > Pinus tabuliformis. The sequence goes on from CM062818.1 coordinate 683,655,691, forward strand.
TTCCTTTGTCTCTTTCACTTTGATTTGATAGGTGTACTTAGGGCAGTTATAGAAGCTATTGCTTCCTTCTCTGTAGGCTTCGAAGACACCCTTGGTAATTCTTTTCCTTCCTTGCTTTGAGTTGCAGAATTTTGTTCATCCTTCTATCCTACATCCCCTTTTTCAACTTCCTTTTTCTTGTTCTTTATGTTACTTTGTTTATTCATTTTTCCCATTTGTTTCTTCTTTTGTTTCCTCCTCTGTTTCTTCTTCATTTTCCTCCTTTGTTTCTTCTTTTGTTTCCTCCTCTGTTTCTTCTTCATTTTCCTCCTCTGTTTCTTCTTCTCCCTTACTAGAAGTAGGGATTCTGTCATACTCAATTGCTTGAATTGCACCTTCTTCCTGTATGTCTGTAAATGTTGACCATGTAATGGGGATTCTTAAGTTGTTTAGGGCATCTTCCAGGAGGATTTTGATCAACCCATGGTGTGCTAGCTGCTGATGTTTCCCTTCTTGTACCTTGATGCTCATATCTATCATTGATTGTAAGAGAAAATAAGGTATGCTAAGCCTGTTATGAAGAGGTGTGTTCTCTCCAAATCTTAGTTCTTGGAGGAGTCTGAAGTGGTATCCATACACTACACTGTATCTACCTTCACATGAAATATATTTGATGATGTGGTAACTGAATTCATTCCAAGGGTATGGAATTTTTCCCTTCTAACCCCATTCTTATCTTCCATTGGTTCTTCTCCTTCCAAGAAAAACCCTTTCTTTGCAAGAGTGTTGTTAGTCTTGTCTTCTTTCCTCCATTGCAACCCTAGGGGGAGTGTAGTTATCCTACTTATAATCTCAAGGGTAATTGCTACTGAAAAACCCTTCACTACAGTAGTGGCACTGGCTCTAGTGAGGGGTATGAGTGACATGGAAAATTCTCTGGCCACATCATCATCGTATCCTCTCATCTTCTCAAAGAACCCCATCCATTGATGCCTTGTAAAAATTTCCACCACAGGAGGATGCTAGTGGATTCTTGTTGTGTTGGTGGGTTCTCTTTTATTGAAACCTCCTATCATATTTCCCTGGTAATTCTTGAGGTTTGGGTGGATACAGTTCAAGAATTCTGGTAGGTGAGGAAGTTTTGGAGTTTAACCTTTATTGACCTTCAAAGCAATCTTTCTATCCTTATATGCACTGCAAATTCTTAATCGAAGTGAGGATTTATTCTTTTTAAATGAAAAACATAGAAGGTATGGAACCTACCTCCCTTTGCTATGTTCTGGTGATGATAACCCTTGAATCGATTTCCTTTAGTGTCCACTGATAGCTCTGTATGCTAATCTCCCTATATCCTGTAGGTTTCCTGCTTGCTGTAGGTGCTGATTGTTTCCTATAGGTGCTATTTCAGGAATGTTGAGAGTAACCTCTTCTTTCGATGTGTCCTCAAAGTTTCCTTTGCCTTCTTTGTATGGGAGTCAGTGTTTATTTCTATTTGTGGATGATTATGTTGGGTGATGTGCTGGTTGGCTGAGTACGAGTACCTTCTTTCAGACTGTTGGTCCCACTACTAGTTCATCATATCACCTTTCCTCGTAATCATATCCCACTCTTATTCTTTGTAACTTAACCATTTTTGGATTCATTCCTCTTTTTCCTTTGATTTGACCTTGCCACGTGTGTAGTGGACTAACCCTTTTCTTCTCGTTATCTGACCGAGGGTGGCCAAGTTAACTGGCCACCTTCACTTATAAAATCAACTCCTGCATTATTCCTATAGTTTAATCATATCATACCTATGAGGGAGTATTGGTAAGATGACATACCTATGGGTCCTTTGATTCATTGATGTTGCATGCCAAAGAGTGGTGCCAATTCATTGTTCTTTTCGAGCTACATGTTTTCAACTGTATATTTCCTCTTCTAATGACTTGTTCCTTTGATGATGTATAGGTGTTGGACCTTGTTGCTTATGATATTCATTATGATGATAAGATCTGGAGGAGCTTGCTGATCCTTGTAGTCCCTGTGATGAAGAAGGTTGTAGTTTCTGTAGTCTCTTTTGTGGGATAGGCTGCTATAGGATTTCCTACAAGATGTCTTGTAGCTTCCTTTTCACAATTTTCTTTAGCTTTGAAGTAGAAGGGGTATTGAATGAATGGAAGATGGGGTTACAGAATGGCATGTGAGGGATGTTGCTTTTGGTATGCCTCCTCTTTCCATTTTTCCTCTTTTTTTTATATAATTCTTTTTTCTTTGAACTCGATTTCTTTGATGGATACAGGGGTGACATGGTTATGAAATTGTTATAGACATTTTTGTGCCTTACAGCATTGAGCATGAAATGTCCATAATCTAAGGGATCCAAAGTCCCTAAACATGTTGTTCCTACCCCTAGAGGAACAAGGCTAACAAACCACAGCAATTCACAGAAGTTCTCCACCAAAAACTGCTCAAAAACAAGTCAATTCAGGATCAATTCAATGGCTCCACTAGTAGTCTACGCTGAATGTCAAAGCCAACATTGGCTACCTACACTGCAACACAGGTAGAAGCACTACCAGGGTGCGTTGAGCGAGAATTGCCAAATGGCAAGTTCATTCCAAGAGGTGTCAAAACCCAGGAAGCTTCCAGAATCTTCCTCAATGACACTTGCCTCAGTGAATTCGACTGGTGATGAGTAAGAGGTTCCTAATCTCCAAGTGGAAGCAAGAACCTCCAAGTGGAATCAAGAACTGACAGAGGGAGAGGACACTAGTCAGATCTCAAGCTGACTCATCCTCTCTCCAAACATCTATATATGGATCTCTCCTCCATGAGATCTAAGGGGGCTGGAATTTGGTTATTGAAAAGAATTGTTGTTGGTTTGAGACTGGAACTATTGGGTGCTTAATGCTTTGAAGGGGGTGAAGATAGGAATTCCATTTGCTGGGAAGGAGATGCTGGATTGGAGCCCTCTGGGTTGTATCTCTTCCTGAACCTTGTTATTCATCAATAAAGCTATCTTGGTTTCTCCTATATACTGATGTATCTTTGATGTATGATTGCATTAGTATGTTTAGTTTATTTCTAATCCTGAACTAGTTATGAATATGAATCCATGTCTTGTGTAGTGTTCTCTTCTTGTGATCTTGCAGAAACCTCTTGAAGCTGGGCGAGCGAGAAGGCAAGTAGCTGGGAACCCTCAAAGAGAAGAGAGACCAGATCGAGGGACAAATGGAAGACACCGGTTAGTCCATCTATCTCTCTTCATTCTTAATTCATAAAGGAAGAATACTAGAATAGCTGTCTCTGTTTGTTGCTAAGGCACTGTCACACCTTAGGTGGATAGGATCGTCCCGCATAGGCATTTTTCCCCACAACAAATTGGTGACTCCGCTGGGGAGATCTGTTTAGTCATTTTATTTGTGTTTCTATCATTGTTTGTTTCATAGACTCAACAGCAACAATCGAACTACATCTCCTATTCTCAGATGCCAAGTAGACAGCTGCTACTTTGATCCAATCACTGGATTTGTCTATGATCTGAACAATGGATTCACAAATGATTTGATGATCCTTTGTGATAGATCTTAGTACCCCCTCAAAGCATCCCTTTGATTGTACCTTGCTTGTTGCTTTTATTTGGCCTGAAACAATAGATTAATCAGCAATCTGTGACCCAGAACCTAGAGAGAAACTCTCGTTTCTCCTTCAGCGCAGATCCTGTGAAGGGGTTCTGCATTTCAACGCAGGTCCCGTGAAGGCTACCTACGCTGAATGTCAAAACCTCTGTGTTGAGGTTGCGCTGAACCAGTTAGGCCTTGTGCACCTGGGGTTCTCTGCTCTGTTTTGCCTTGTTTTGATCTCTGATTTTTGCAGCCTGTAACCAACATAGGTACCAGTATGATAACTCCTTTTCTCTGCTTAAATTCCGCCTCCTTTTGTACAAAAATACTATGAGTGTTTTTATGTGTTTGTGACGTCATTTATAGTCTTCCTTTGCAAAAGTGAAATAGTCATCTTGTAGCCCTTGATTCAGATCTGTTGATTGTGATCTTAGGAGAGAGTTCATTGGCTGTTTACAGTTGATTATACATTTGCTTTTGCTTATTGGTTTGAGTTTGTCTCTTTTAAGTGTTGAAACAAGTGTTCATTTCGGAAATCGTTAAGTGTTGTAATCTCTTCTACCCTCTCTGATTTCGAAAAAGTAAACTTGTTTGTATTTGTCATTTAAAAGCAAGTTCAAAGTTGTACAAAAAGCTTTCTTTGTAGGCGTCAATACTAAGAAAGCGGAAAACAAACACCTGCATTGTGCATTTGCATCTTGATAGTTTGCATGTTTGATTTAGGAAAAGTGCATTAGAGTGTGCTGATTTCTCTTTGAGAAAAGATGGTGTCTTTCTTTTCCCTTAGTAGCTAGGATTTTCATAAGTTGAAAAGATATAAAGCTTGCTTATCATCTTTAGACTGCATTTAGGAATTTGTATCATACATCTCATGGTGAACCTCAAAAGGCAAACTTCTAAAAAGATCAACCTAAAATAAATTGAATGAACTTAACAACGCTTTGCAACATAACGCACAACATAGAGGTCTAGGCTAGAGACGTGTTCCGGCATCGTAAAGCTTGGTGACTATCGATCTCGTTGATGGTGGGTGATTCCTCCTAAGGGACGATAGCGCCAGTACGGATTGTGCTCCCACGTACCGTCGCGTATATATTGGGAGACCCCTATAGGCATAAAACCTTTATCCTTAGGAAGCCGTGTCGGCCGCCCTACTGATCACAATGCACTGAACACAGCATTCAAGAAGATCGACCGCCCGTACCCTAAAAAGTATTCTGCGGTTTTGCGAAAAGTTTGGCACACCCTCTACCTAGAACTCCAGAGCAGTTCCTTTTGGCCTTTTTCAGACTCTATAACGGAAAAATTCCATCCGAGCATTTGTCACTTCGGGCTCGTTAAAACATCGAAGGAGACTAGAGTCATATTTTGCTTTTTCTCGACTCTTTAAAATTGAAAAAGCAAGTTGTATCCAAGCGTCGTTAAAATTTATTTTAAACCGAATAATCATCACCATTCCCTCGTTGATCTTCGAAGTTAGTCTCTTTTCATCGTAAGTTCTTGTAGAATCGCTAGAAAATCTTTTGGATAGACTAGATATGTCTGAACAACCGTCGACATCCAGGACTGTGTCATCCGACACAGCAGTGGCAGAGCCTCCTGCTGCTACCCCAACGATGTTCGATGGTATACCATCTGTCCCGGCAAGTTATCAACAACAAGCCGGAGTCCCATCAGGGACTGCTCCGACGACATGGCTAGTTCCTATTTCTTCATCCGGATTATCATCTGGTATTTCTTATGTTGAAACTCAACAAATTGATCCAATGTGTCTTCAAAGGCCAATCTGCCCTTTAAGTACTGGATTTCCACCTTATGGAGGGCAGTATGCCTTTTCATTGTTCCCTCCTGGAGAACAACCATATGGGAGTTTACAACAAAGTTCAGGTCAAACTGGAATTAAATCCAGTGGTTGGGTACCAATACTGCCTCAACAACCAAGGGTTGCATATTCAATGCAACCAGTCCACCCTGTGTCAAATATTCCCACTATACCTGGTATGGTGATTGCGTCGCAAGTACAAGCGCTACCTGTTGTATGTCAACCCTAAGTTTCTCAGGTTGCGATACAACAGCCTCTTGTCTCAACGACTCAATCACAACCTCAGGTTAGTGCCACCTTATCTGGAGTGACTCAGGATCAAGCAAGTACTGTGACTCCTCATCTTGGTCAATCATCCAGTATTGGTCAACAGCAAATGGTTTAACAACCAGAGCTGGTTCAAACTCAACAACCTCCATTCCAGCAATCATATGAAGGACCTGAGCAACAAGTCTTTGTAAGTAATGGGCAATTGCATTTCCAAAGCGGTTATCAACAACCATACTATAATGGTTATGCCCATCAACCTTGTCAAAGTTGCCAGCATCAAATACATTATGCTGGTATGCAAAGACCCACTTCTCAGGCGATTCCATCTTATCTTGGGTATGCTTCACCTAACCTGAATCAACAGTTGCCCTTTGTAGAAACTCTAGAATTACCAGATCTAAACTAGCTAACGAATGATACAATTGCTTATGCCCCTTGGTGGCCAGCGATTCCGCATAAACTTCTGTCAGATATTCCTAAATTTAATGGAAATCCGGGTGAAGATCCATCGAATCATGTGATGACATTTCATCTATGGTGTTCATCAAACACCCTGAATGATGATTCGATAAGACTTCGCCTTTTTCAAAGGACGTTAACGGGTCCAGCGGCAAAATGGTATATTGAATTGCCTAGAGCTTCGTTCGACAATTTAAGTATCTTAGCCACGACTTTCTTAACCCATTTTCAATTACCGATAAGGTATGAAATGAGAACGGAACTCTTAACCAACTTCAAACAGACAACGGCCACTCACATATCTGATCATATACATGAGTGGCGACGGCGTCGTAGGATGGTAAAAACATACATTCCCGATCAGCTATTAGCTGAATGGTTTATCAAGTCGTTACTTCCCGCTATAACGGAAGATGTGGCAAAGGGAGGAGTCGTAACAGAAGAGCAAGTTATCGCTCGTGCGCAATATCTAGACTTGGTCTATACTCAGTCTGGCACGCTCTACGACAAAATACGTAACGCTCCTAGACCGGAATTCTCAATTCCTCCTCCTAAATCAAACAATGACTCTCACGCCAGCGATGGCGTGATTGGCACGACAAACACGAAATCGAAAAGGGCTACGTCCAAGAAAACCCGTAAGATTTCAGATCAAAATGCAAAAGACAAACTTCTTGCCTCAGAAGTAAATGCCATGTCGACCGACAAGGGAAAACAACTGAAGCAACCAGGGGGCAAGAAGAAAAAGAAAGGGAGAAAAAGGAAACCCGCTGCGGGGTGTCATATATGCGATGAGGATCATTGGATGAGAGATTGTCCACATATAGCTGAAGTTAAGAAACTCTTTAAGAGTTCAAAAACCCCAGCAGTATTGACTGATCCGTTTCCAAGCCCGGGAACCAAACTGGTTGCTAATCAAAATGCTTCCCGATCCCAAGTGCTTATGTTGTCTACCTCAAAGCAGCAGAATGATGCTTTGACAAGGAATAAAGATTACGGGAATCCACAACTCTCAAATAAAAAGGCTAATGAACAACTTAGTAGTTCGACGACAACTTTGACCGAAGTTGTGCCACCCATCATTCCTGAACCAATGATAAAGTCGCCAAAGGGAGTAGTACACAAATCGACATTTAATCCTCGTGCCAAAGTAGCACAGAATTATAATATAGTAGAGGACCTGGCCCAATCGCCGTCCGTTATGTCGACACTTGAGGTACCGCAAAATTGTCCCTCCCAAGAGCAAGCTTTATTATCAGCAATAGGTGGGATTGGCCCAATGGATTCCAATCTTGTGGCCTTTGATCATAAAGGATATGACCCTCAGTTACTAGCTCAACTAGCTTTCCTTATTCAAGTGAAAGCCCTCAACAAAACTATTCATCGAACAATTATTGATGAGGGGGCATCTACATGTCTTATGTCGATGAGTTGCTGGAAAAATTTAGGCTCACCACCCTTGTCGAAATCGTCAACGATGTTAAAAGCATTTGATGGACGATCATACACTCCATACGGGATTTTAAGTAACTTACAAGTTGAACTAGGGGGAAAAACAGTAGGAATTGATGTTGAAGTAATTGATGGAAACCTCGATTACAACATCCTACTGGGAAGGCCCTGGATATATGCCATGGTCGCAGTTGTGTCGACCTACTTCAGGAAGATTGCATTTCCCTTTCAAGGAGGAATTACAGTCGCCGACCAACAAAATTTCCTCCCCGACAGTTCACAAGTTACGGGAAGCACTCCAACGATCGATGGAAGCAATCATTCGCTTCAAAACATTGGAGTAGGTCTCCTAAAAGACCCTGCCTTAATGGGTACTTTTTCCCTACCGCCTGCGAGTAATTTGGCAGAAGTAGCCACAGTGGAAACCTACAATATGAAATCTTCTATATCTAATGGATTCGGAAGATTCCTAAACATTTTGTCAGCATGGATCATCGCCCTAATAGAAATACTGTAAATACAATGGGCTCCGAGGACGGTTCTTATCTCGTGTCAACCTCGTTAAAAAATGAAACAAGGAGTCATGAGGATAGTTCTTTTACTGTGTCAACCTCATTAAAAAATGAAACAAATCCCCTTTCTGAGTCTCAAAGGTAAACCTTCATTCCAACCACCAAGTTGAATGCAATGAAGCTTGGGGGGCATGCACCTCGATTTGCGTTATTATGTTGGGGGCATGCAAACTTATCGAGCAGTTTTAGCACACAGTTCATGCTTGTTAAAAAATAAACGCAAGATCCGAGCAGTTTTAGCGCATAGTTCATGCTCGTTAAAAAATAAACATAAGATCGAGCAAATGTTTCCACCCGCGTTTAAGCTCGTTAAAAAATGAACTATTCCGGTAAATAACCACAGTGAATGTAATATCATCAGCCATTAAAGCCTTGGTCGTGTTTGCACCATCACCTCCACTTTTCCATTGGCCGATCATTCACCTCCATATGTTTGTTTACCCATTTTGAGGAACAGCTGCGAAGAGTGATTTCACTAGCCATCCTTGTGACACTGCCGTGATTGGAAAATTCCAACCTGTACCTGGAATCAGCTGCTAACCCGTTTTATCACTCGTTCCTCAAAAGATGAGTCTTCTTTAAGCTCTTTTCATCTGACTCGTAAAATATGAAAAGATTTCCGAGTCCTTGGCCTTCCAGCTCGTTAAAGGGACAGGAAGTGCTATCCCTCCTCTAGATTTTAATCTTTTTGGACCTGAGGGATTATTGCACAAAAAGATCGAGCGCTTTTTTTGTTCAGCTCGTTAAAACTATCGAAAACGCATCCCTTCTATATTGTTTTATACTTTTTCGGACCTAAGGGATTAGATGACGAAAAAGGAATTTTGGATTTAACTTTATGTACCTTTTCAGACTCTCTAAAAATGAAAAGGACCGAGTTATCCTTGTTGTTAGACTCGTTAAAATCATTAAATAGCGACAAACTTGTCTTTAGACGAGAACGAGTTTCACTATCGCTAGGCTCGTTAAAACATAACGATGGGCTTGCCCGAAGGGTAGGTTATAGAACAAGCATATGTTATCCTCCTCAAGCTTGACAAAAATAAAGAGGTACTCGTCAGCAATGACTAGGGAAAAATTGGGAGAAACTCAAGAAAACTTTGATGGTAGCAAGTCGCTCTTGAACATGACACTTTTCCGACGTACCACAATCGGGTTGGGTTGTTTCATTCACTGGTCACATCCATGGTCACGCCATACCATCCATATTTGGGGTAATGCTACCGATCTATCGCATCAGTGTCGCCATATGTTCAAGAGAAGTCGTTCAGAAAAAGTCAACCGTGTCCCATCCACTGTCGTACATTATCCTTCATCCTTTCATGACCGCCACCCTGAATCATATGTCACAGATCGTTTTCACCTCCATCAAAATCATTAGCTCCGTTCCGTGTCATTGATGTGGGATTCATTAAGGCCCTCCTTTGACGGATCGCTTCTTGTCGACATCAGCTCATTATCCAAGAAGTTGATCTAGGAACAACCCCTTCAGTACTTTGAAGCTTGCATGCCTCAATGGCAAGTTTCTCACTTCCGGTGACAGGTATACATCAATGACCTTTGACCGAAAGATTTTGCGTGGTGTTCGACGCCAAGTCCTTTATTCACACCACGTGAATTGTACTGCAGTACCTTGAGGGTCATTATCATTATCGGTGATTCCTCTCGCGCTTGTTAACAGTTTACTTCATTGACTGGTAATCAAGCGATGTCTTTCCATGTTCGACTTCAGAACATTTCTCACATGGATCGACTTGTACTTAGAGTGAAGATCGAACGAGTTTGAAGACCCCGGATCTAGTTTCATCCATCCGGGCTGCAATATATATTCAGGAAAGATAAAGACATTGACATGTACATCATTGCAGCAGATAATCATCCTACCTCAAAGGATGATAATTTCATCAAAATTATCAGTCTACCATCAGACGATTGTCTGTTCTATGTACAGAAAAATGAATTTATAAAGCTGAGCATGGGAATGCCCGCCTCAGCTAGATCATGAAAGTAGTATGAAAAATAATGTATTGTATTGTATCTTATTACAGGTCTCCTCCCAGCATTGGATGAACTTCGGATCCTCTTGATAAAGAATTTCACCCGATAAACGGCCTCATACTTTAGGGGGCAACTGTTATAGACATTTTTGTGCCTTACAGCATTGAGCATGAAATTTCCATAATCTAAGGGATCCAAAGTCCCTAAACATGTTGTTCCTATCCCTAGAGGAACAAGGCTAACAAACCACAGCAATTCATAGAAGTTCTCCACAAAAAACTGCTCAAAAACAAGTCAATTCAGGATCAATTCAATGGCTCCACTAGATGTCTGCGCTGAATGTCAAAGCCAACACTGGCTATCTGCACTGCAACGCAGGTAGAAGCACTACCAGGGTGCGTTGAGCGAGAATTGCCAAATGGCAAGTTCATTCCAAGAGGTGTCAAAACCCAGGAAGCTTCCAGAATCTTCCTCAATGACACTTGCCTCAGTGAATTCGACTGGTGACGAGTAAGAGGTTCCTAATCTCCAAGTGGAAGCAAGAACCTCCAAGTGGAATCAAGAACTGACAGAGGGAGAGGACACTAGTCAGATCTCAAGCTGACTCATCCTCTCTCCAAACATCTATATATGGATCTCTCCTCCATGAGATCTAAGGGGGCTGGAATTTGGTTATTGCAAAGAATTGTTGTTGGTTTGAGACTGGAACTATTGGGTGCTTAATGCTTTGAAGGGGGTGAAGATAGGAATTCCATTTGCTGGGAAGGAGATGCTGGATTGGAGCCCTCTGGGTTGTATCTCTTCCTGAACCTTATTCATCAATAAAGCTATCTTGGTTTCTCCTATATACTGATGTATCTTTGATGTATGATTGCATTAGTATGTTTAGTTTATTTCTAATCCTGAACTAGTTATGAATATGAATCCATGTCTTGTGTAGTGTTCTCTTCTTGTGATCTTGCAGAAACCTCTTGAAGCTGGGCGAGCGAGAAGGCAAGTAGCTGGGAACCCTCAAAGAGAAGAGAGACCAGATCGAGGGACAAACGGAAGACACCGGTTAGTCCATCTATCTCTCTTCATTCTTAATTCATAAAGGAAGAATACTAGAATAGCTGTCTCTGTTTGTTGCTAAGGAACTGTCACACCTTAGGTGGATAGGATCGTCCCGCATAGGCATTTTTCCCCACAACAAAAATTATTGGTTGAGGTGTGGTGAGGTAAATGTCTTTTTTTTTACATTCAAACACAGGCTTGTGTCACCACCTTGCCATTGTACTTCTCTTCCTATAGTTTTCAATACCTCCTGTAATTCCTACAGGAAACTCCTGTAATTCCTGGGAATCCTGTAGAAAACATAGAACAGCTTGAAATGATCTAGAGTGGAGTATAGATGGAATAATAAGGGGATAATGAAGGATATGAGATGGGTGAAGTAAAACATAGTTTCTGTAGGGCTTGTTGTCCTCTATATGCTGTGCTTATCTTCCTCTTGTAGACCTACAAAACAGAATTGTCATTTTTGTATCTTTCTCTCTTTTCTCGTTTTGTTTTTTTAAAACAACTAGTCTACATCCAAGGAGGTTTTCATCCTAGTTGCCTACCTTAGGTTCCTCAAAATAGGTTTTCACCTAGAGATATTTTATTATTTTTTCTTTTTGAACATTCTTGGGCCGCCTCAAGAGGTTTTCAACCCAACAGTTGTACTCAAGTGCCTCATGGAGGTTTTCACCTGAGTCCCTTTATTTTTTTAATTTTTAATAAAAAAAATTCATGGACTTGGTGGGGTGGAAGCTGAGACTTCCTCAACCACCATCATTGTCTTGCTGATGCTATTGATGAATTCCTACTTTGATAAGGGCTTTTTGTAGATTTTTAATCTGTACCCATTGATAAGCAAAGGGATAGCCTCTGCATCAATGGTTCTTATTTGAATAGCACCATTATCATGACACTTTTCTATTACATAGGGCCCTAACCATCTAGTCCTTAACTTGCCTTTGAAATCTTTGTACTGAGAATCATACAACAAGGCCCAATCGCCTTCTTGAAACTGTTTGTATTTAATATTCTTGTCATGCCATATTTTCCTTTTCACTCAAGGCACTTTTGTATGTAGGAGAGCCTGCATCCTAAATTCATCTAATCCATTCAGCTAAAGCAATATTTCTTATTGTGCCCTTATGACATCCAGATCCAATTGTGTTGCCATCCTTAAGGTGCTGTATTCAAACTCAATGGATAGCAGGTATTTCTTCCCATACACCAACTCATAAGGAGTGAAACTAGTGGTGGTTTTCCAAGTAGTATTGTAGGCCCAGGTGGCCTCCACCAGTCTGTCTACGCAATATTTTATGTTGTTTTTAATCACCTTGGTCACAATTTTCTCCAATGCTTGGTTGGTGACTTCTACTTGCCCATTAGCCTGTGGGTGGTAAGGATTGGACTTTTTGTGCTTGATCTTATGCGGGCTTAACATATCTTCAATCATGTGGGTTGTAAATTGACTACCTTGATTAGTGACCAACTCTCTAGGGTACCCAAACTTATAAAACACACTCTCCCTTAAGAATTCAACCATTTTTTCTTCTGTTGCTACTTTGATGGCTTTGGCTTCAACCCATTTTATTAAGTAGTCAGTGCACACAATGATGTATTGCTTTTGTCTAGATGGAGGATCAATGGGCCTGATGAAATCCATGCCCCACTTGTTAAATGGCTCGAAAGTCACTTGAGGTTGCCAAGACATTTCATCCCTTGGGGTAGGTTTCCCCATTCTTTGGCACCAATCACACTGGTTGGTATACCTCCTTACATATTGGTGAAGAGTGGGCCAGTAATAACCAATTTGTATTACCTTGAATGTTGTTCTTTTGGCTACAAAGTGACCTCCACAAGGCCCATCATGACAGGCAAGAAAGATGTAGAAGACTTCCTCCTCCCTGTCACATCTTCTCAGAATTTGATCTGGACCTAGATTGAAGAGATTGCCCCCAATCCAAGTGAATGGGGTGCCTTTTCTTATGATTCTTCTCTTTTCCTTGGAGGAAAAAATTGGAGGGAACTATGCAGAGACCAAGTAGTTTTCTATGTCAGAAAACCATGGAGAGAGAATTGAAATGGAAAATAAATGTTCATCTGGTAGTTGATCATCAACCATTCCTTCCTCCCCTATAGGAAAAGTCAATCTAGATAAAAAATCTACAACTACATTCTCCTTTCCAGGCTTATCAATAATAGTTAAATCAAATTGTTGTAATAAAAGTAACCATCTAATAATCCAGGCATTTACATTAGGTTTTTTCATTAAGTGTTTAATTGTAGCATGGTTGGTATGTACAAATGTTTGGTAACCAATAATTTAATGTCTAAATTTATTCAATGAATGCACAACAACTAGGAGCTATTTTTCAGTTACTGTGTAGTTTAACTCAGCTTTCGACAGATTCTTACTGATGAAGTAAATGGAATAAGGTAGCTTGTCATCTATTTGGCCTAGAGCTGCTCCTATAGCTTTATGAGAGGCATTGTCATGAATATGAAAAGGAAGAGCCCAATTTGGACCTTGGAGAATAGGTGCAGTAGTCAACTTATCCTTTAGGGTGTCTAGGGCTTCTTGGCAACTTTCTGACCATAAAAATTCAGATTCTTTGGCCAATAACCCAAATAAGGGAGAAGCTAACTTGCTGAAATATTTTATAAATATCCTATAGTATTCGGCTAAACCTAAAAATATTCTAACATCCCTCTGCTTCTATGGAGTTGGGACCCTTTTGATGATGGATATCTTATTTGGGTCTACCTGCAGTCCTTCCTGGGATATTGAGTGACCTAGAACAATCCCTGTAGTCATCAAGAACTCACATTTTTTAGGAATAAGGGATAAGTTCATTTCAATTCATTTGTTTAGCACCTTTCCCAAGTTAGAGAGAGCCTCCTAGAAATCACACCCATAGGGTGTGAATGTTGGCATTATGATACATATGTTGTACTTGATGGCAACCCACTCATCTCAGATAATAAATTTCATGTAGAGAAAAAGTTCACGCACTTTCATGCAAGGAAAAGCGCGTATATGTTGGAGAACTTACCTTTAGTCCATGGTAGTTAGTCCTTGGTATTTGAACCTATGAGGAAAAGCACATATATGTTGGAGAACTTACCTTTGGTCCATGGTAGTTAGTCCTTGGTATTTGAACCTATGAGGAAAAGCGCGTATATGTTGGAGAACTTACCTTTGGTCCATGGTAGTTAGTCCTTGGTATTTGAACCTATGAGGAAAAGCACGTATATGTTGGAGAACTTACCTTTGGTCCATGGTAGTTAGTCCTTGGTATTTGAACCTATGGTTTTGGACCATGGTACCTCGTCAAAAGTGTTGATCTCACGCAATTTCATGGTTGGTTCATGGTATTAGTCCGACAGTTTTTGATCCTATGGTTTTGGCCCGTGGTATTGCATCCAAAAGTGTTGATCTCATGTACTTTCATGGTTGGTTCATGGTATTAGTCCAACAGTTTTTTGATCCTATGGTTTTGGCCCATGGTATTGTGAAAGGCCTAAGACTATATAAAGCAAAGGAGATCACTTGGCTAATTTATTCTTGCAAATCGAATATCTTAAGATCTGAAATATTGGGTTATTGTTTTAAAAGTTTGATCTATGAAAGGGAAGTTGAAAGCGAATCTGTGAAGGGTGATCTCTCGAGCGCTGCAGCTGAGGAAGTGTGGAGGCGCCACAGAAGGCGCAGTGCGGAGGCGCCACAGAAGGCGCAGTGCGGAGACGCCACAGAAGGCGCAGTGCGGAGGCGCCACAGAAGGCGCAGTGCGGAGACACCACAGAGGCGCCACAGAAGGCGCAGTGCGGAGGCGCCACAGAAGGCGCAGTGCGGAGACGCCACAGAAGGCGCAGTGTGGAGACGCCACAGAGGCACCAAAGAAGGCGCAGTGCAGAGGCGCCACAGAAGGCGCAGTGCGGAGGCGCCACAGAAGGCGCAGTGCGGAGGCGCCATAGAAGATGCAATGTGGAGACGCCACAGAAGGCGCAGTGCGGAGGCGCCACAGAAGGCGCAGTGCAGAGGCGCCACAGAAGGCGCAGTGCGGAGGCGCCACAGAAGGCGCAGTGCGGAGGCGCCACAGAAGGCGCAGTGCAGAGGCGCCACAGAAGGCGCAGGTGCGGTGGTCGCAGCGCCACAGAAGGCGCAGGTGCAGAGTTTGAAAATTTATGAAAAGTGGTCCTTGTAAGAAAAGAAGTAGGGGGTTGTAGCTCCCTTCCAGGAAAGACTGGAAAACGAGAGAGAGTTGTAGCTATCTGCAGGTTGCAGCCTGTGTACTAGTAAAGGACTGCACCAGTACAAAATCATTGTAAAAGGAGTTTCTAATTTGAAAGAAGATAGAGACATATTGCAGCAGGTGGTTTTCACCCACATTGGGTTTCCACCTTACATCTGGTGTTCTTTGGTGTGACTATCTGTTTTTCTTGTTCATGCTCATTATTTTATGGTACTGATATGCAAAAATAATTCAAAGTATAAATAAGGAAGATTTGTTAAAAGAACTTGATAATACTGATTCACCCCCCCTCTCAGTATTATTTCCAACAGTGAAGTAATCCATATGAATTTCTACTGCATCATGGACTAGCTCTGCAAATATACTCAAGACTTCTCTATGGAAAGTGGTAGGGGCATTGCATAGACAAAAAGGAAGGACCCTATAAGAGAAAGTACCCCAAGGACAGGTGAAGGTGGTTTTATCCTGGTCCTCTAGGCTGATCTGGATTTGATTGTACTCGTTGAATCCATCCAAGAAAGAGAAGAACTTCTTTCCTTCCAGACCATCTAACACTTGGTCAATGAAAGGTAGAGGAAAATGGTCCTTCTTTGTGGCTTTGTTTAGCTCTCGGTAATTGACACAAATCCTCCACTTTCCATTTTTCTTTGGAACCAACACTAGAGGAGACACCCACTCACTGTCCGAGATAGGGTAAATGAATCTTGCATCCAACAGCTTCTGCAACTCTTCTTTGACTATATCTTTGAGAGCTGGATTCATTCTCCTTTGGGGTTGTCAGACTGGTTTGCAACCTTCCTTGATGTAAATGTGGTGAGTACACACCGAGGGGTGCACTCCCTTCATTTCTTTGTAATTCCAAGAAAAGGCATCCAAATGCTCTCTTAGCATATTACATAACTCTTGTTCTTGGTGTATAGAGAGAGAGGGGTTGAATTTCAATGCTCTTTCATGGTCGAATTCTATTGTCTTGACACGAGTAGGGTTTGAGTTAGCTAAACATAGATCAATTTGATGGTCATCCTTGGTTTCCTTCACTACTTCCTCCAGGGACATGGTGTTGGGAGTTTGATTTTGGAGAATGTGTTCAATCAAATCATCTTCATCAGGTTGTCCTCCTCCTATGGTAGTTACTAGGGTATAGATTTGGGAGGAGTAGACTTCATCTTCCTCCTCCTCTTCTAGCCATAAAGGTAAGTCATTTTCTAGAGATGGTTGAGCAGTAGGGTACATGACAAATTGTTTGGACAAATGCCCATTCTTGATGGTCATATTTCCAGCCCTGCAACTTATGTAGGCATCGACAGTGGCTAGCCAAGGTCTCCCAAGGATGAGAGGATGACCATTGAATTTGGTCTTAGGCTGGAGAACTAAGAAGTTAGCAGGATATTACCAAGAGTCAATGGAGACCATCATATCCTCAACAACTTCCCCAGGAGCTACTGTGGATCTATCTGCAATCTCTAAAATTGTCGTGGTCTTTCTTAATGATCTTTGGAGATTTAGCTTGAGAATAGTGTCCTTAGTCATCAAATTGATGGCAGGCCCAAGATCAATCAAAGTATTGGGAACTATGGTGCCATCGATGTGTACATCTACTAGAGGACTCCTAGGATCTAGATAATTTAGGAAAATTACCCACCCCATCATTAAGTTAGACAGCTACCCAATGACATTAATGGTAGGGGTGTCTTTCTTTCACCTTCTTGGATGTTTGAAAAACTTCTCTTTGATCAGCTTGTTGTAAATATGTACATCTTTAATAGCTTGGAGAAGTGGGATTTTGGCACATAGATTTTTCAACTCACCCATAATTTCAGTCTCTTTTGGGGTATGCCGGACTGGATGGGTTAATATTTTAGGAAAGGGTAGTGGATTTACTCTAGGCATACTTTCCTCTCTTTCCTCCTCACTCTCCCTAGGTGGAGATGGAGGTTGGTTATTTGGGAGCACTCTCCCAGACCTAAGGTTAATTTCATGAATTTCCACAGCATAAGAAGGATAGGATGTCTCTCCACTGTAGAACTGTTGTGCTTGTCTGTTGTTCAGGTTCAGGTTTGGTTGGGCAAGCATTTGAGATTGTTTAGGTGGATCAGGGTGTAAAAGTTATCGTTGAGATGGAGGTGAAGGAAATAAAGACAGAGCATTATTGAATGGGGGCCTCCACCCCTGGGGTGGTGCATTCCATTGAGGTTGTGGAGGAGTATATGGCTGAAATGGCTGGTTGGATGTCTGGGAATGGTATTGAGGTGCAAAAGACCAGGGATAAGGTGTAGACCAGGAGGGATGAGTAGGGGGCACCAAGAGGGAATGGATGTGTTTTGATTACGGTTGTAATATGAATAGGATGACCCTGGCATGCCTTGCTGGTATGGTTGAGACCGATGAGGTTTCCTTTGATTTATGTAGCAGAGTTGTTCAGTCACCCCTTCAGTTCCCTGATACACATCTTTTAGTCCAGGCAGAGAAGGGAACTTGTCTGTGGAGTGGCTTTCCTCACAGATTGAGCAGATTTCTATAAGGTTCAATGGACATTCATTCCTAGGGTGCCTCCTTGTGCATATAGGGAAGAAGATGGCTAATGCTCTCTCTGCTTCCTCTTGCTTCCTCTTGATTTGCATAGTGTCCATCTGTAGGGCAAGGGTTTGTAGTATTTCACTCTTAAAATCTTCCTACATGTTTCCAATTTCACTTTTTATAGATGTGTTGGAAGAGGATGAACTGGCCACTGTTTGACTAACCCTACCCCTTTTTCTAGCTTCCCTAGAATGATTCTTGAAAACAATATTGATATCATCATAGGATAGTTGGTAGATGTCCCCTCCTGATAGCAGGTTTACGGTTTCTAGGATATCTTCCTAGATCCCCCTAAGAAAGACTAACTTAATTGACTCAAGATCAAGTGTGCACCTAGCCCTTTTATAGCTGAGCTGGAATCTTTCCTCATATTCCTCTAAGGACTCATCATGTCCTAAGGTTATTCCAAAAATTTCCTCTTTGGTATCTTTGGACCTGTAGTAGTCCCTATACTTGTTGTTGAAAGCTTCTTGCATCTAAGCCCAAGTGGTGATACTATCCCTAGGTAAACCCATGAACCAGTGCAAGGCTGCATCCTTGAGAGTGGATGGGAATAATTTCAACTTCTGATCATCAGAGGTGTAATCATAAGTTCTACATATGACAACAAATTCAAACAAAAAAGTATCTGGATCTTTTGAGGTCAGGCCATGGAAGTGAGGAAGAGTAGAGAGGCTTATGTTTTTCATCTTGGCATCCGCATTAGTTTCTCTAATGGTAAAATCACCGTCAATTATTTCCCTGTCCCCCCTTTCATTATTATTTTCAGCCATTATGTCAATTTGTGGAATGATTTCTTCTTCTTCCCCTATAGGCTCTTCAAAAATCTCTGGTTTCTCACCTAAGGGGTCCTCTAGCTCACAGCCACCGAAGAAGAGGGAAGGTTGGCTATTTTAAGTGGTGGGGGTACTTGGTAGAAATTTTCCTAAGTTATCCCTATTCCTACGAGGAATGAAAGGAGTGTTTTTGTTTTGTTTTTCAAGCTTTAAGACTGATTCCAAAATTGAAAAGACAAACTAAATTGAAACTAATTGCTTAATGCAATCAATTGCAAAATTGAAAGGAAAGAAAACCAACTTACAACTACTTTGAATAATGGAACTAATAGAAGAATGAAAGAGATAAGAAATGGAAGAAATAAAGCATAAATCACATCTACTCAGACACCTCCTCGGCAATGACGCCAAAAAGTGATGAGCACCAATATTGCAGCAAGGATGCTGCAACTCCTGGGGCTACCAACTTTACTTCATCAACCCGGGGTTCGTACAAACTTGGAGGTGACAGTGTTGTATACACAAATAGATGTAATGGGTCCACTCTTTGTCATTGATGATCTGGGGTGATAGACCACTAGAGTTTCTCAAACCAACCTTCTATTGGTTAGAAGAAGTCTGATTACCAATTTAGAGAGGAGAATTTTACCCTAATTGAGAGAATTGAAATGTTACTCACTGCAGTAATGAAAGACTAAAAGAAATGCCTACAAATCAACATCACTCATCTAGTTATTTGTTAACATAACTTTCTTGCAAAAGAACTATAATTTAACACATGTGAGGTATTAACTACTCTAAGCATGAATTATGCTCTAAACAAGCACTTAATTATTGTGTGCATGAAAAAATATAAAGAATTTTTTCTCTTTATATTTTTGTTTGAAAAATGTAAGTGCTAATCCTTCTTGGTTGCATTGCAGGTGAGATAGGTGTGGAGGGAGATGAGTGCAATGGTTCAGATAGCTTGGAAGGAAAGTAAGGGTCTACTCCTAGCTTTAGTGATGTTTTTTCACAATTCGGGCTCAAAATTGGCCACTACAGGTTTTCCTACAGAATGTCTACATGATGTCCTAATTCACCTACAGGATCCCCTGTTTTCCTACAGGAATAGGACGAAAGCATAGGGAGTGGTTTAAAAGGTGGGATGGAGCTTGGGAGGGAATAAGGAAAGGGAGTGGTAGACACTTACTCAAAACTCAAACCAAAGCTTTATGATGGTTGGGTTTGCTCAATAAGCATGGCAAGTTTTCCTTGTAAAATGATAATTCGAATTGAGACCTTAGTGGCTTTTGGAAATCATGGGTGGATATGGTTTGGTTGAGGCTGATGATATGAGGTATTCCTGCAACATATACATCATTTTTGGCATTTATCCATAAATTCATCTCAAAACAAGAAGGGTTTACTTAAATAGAAGAAACAAAAATTCCATCATTCATTTGCCAAGTTCATGCATGGGAATGCTTGAAACCATTATGAAAAAAACATTAAATCAATGCAAGACCTAAGATATCAGAAATGTCAATTGCAACCTATCTTCTAAAACTAAAAGATGATGACCTAATTAGCAGAAAAACCCTAAATTTCATAAGGAACTAGAATTCTATCATTTTTTGGGCTCAATGGGAAATGTTCCTCAAGCCATGATCCATGGAAATGAGAAATTAGGTAAGATCCACTTTTTTTCAGCGTTTTTTGAATATTTTCTTATCTCTATAATGCTACTATTAGAACTATCCACAAATGGAAGCAAACTAATAAAACATACCAATACTTGAAAATTAAGAACACATAAATCAGTGTAGCAACTAACTATGGATATAAGCCTAAACATGCATATACAACAATAGGAACCTCTACTACTAGGGTTGGGCCCTAACCCAGGAGCTTCAGTCCTTTGAATAAACTTAGTGTTGGATCAAGGGAATGCTGCCCATTTTCATTAACATATCAAAAATACATAAAAGTGTTTGGTCACAATCCTTCAACTCGAAAACTACTTAGCTAACTTGCACAAAAAATCTGAATCCTAATGAGTCTCTAGGCATATTTCTTTATACAAATTAAGTTTCCAACAACTTCCTTAAATCTAGGGAGGCTTGGCTCCCAATCTTGAGATCAACTGGTCCTTAACTGTCACTAGCTTGGCTGCCAATGATCCTCATGACTCGGTTGCTTGCAACTCCGAGCTGGTGTGATTTGATTGAGGGATATTCGAGTGAGGGACGAGTTAAGGAGGGAGATCCTATCTCCTATAATCTCTCCTTCTTGTCTCATTCGAGTTCCTACACCCTAATTAGCCACAATTTTCTTCAAAATCTGCAATCAATGCACATTAGACCACTAAACATGACATCTTACTTTTACTCATCTCATTAAGAAAAATATAGTTAAAACATGTAAATAATTATGAGAAGAGTTGATTTTTGTAAGTTGGAGGTGCATTAAGGTCCATATATTTTACCCATTGATGAGCCTCATCACTCCCCTCTCACCCATCTCTTGTTGTACAAAGAGTGTCCTAACAGTTGAATGAGGCACATAGATAATCATGTGAGATTTGAGGAGATAAGGCCTAAAGTGTTTAACTGCCTTGTAAATTGTTTATTATTGCTTATCAATGGTGGGATAATTTTTTTTCTGGTCCCTATAAGCTGGCACTCATGAAAGATATAGGTCATTCATTTCCTTGATTGTCTTTTTGTGTTAAAATGTTTGCAAAAGATGAATCTGAAGCAAAAGTATACAACAGGAATTCTTCACCAAAATTTAGACTGTATAAGGCTGAAGCACGAGCTATGGCTTGATTAATATGGGAAAATGAATTTTTTTACCTCTTAAACCATTTGTTTGTATCATCTTTCTTTATTGTCTCTTGTAACATTTTTATAATCTGTGTGTAATAAGAGATGAACTTGCATAGGAAATTGATCTTTCTGAAGAAAGATTTCATTGATTTCTTGTTCACGGGAAAAGGGATTTGAGAAATAGTTTGAACCCTTTCTGGATTGACCTTGTTTCCACTATTAGAAATGATATGTCCTAAGATATTTCCTTCAGACACACCAAGTATGCTATTTTTCATATTCAATGAAATTCCATACTTGTGACATTGCTCAGAAACCTTCTTTAGATGACAAATATGATATGATCTCTTCTTAGAAAATATCGTTATGTCATCCAAATAGGCAACTACACTCTATCTAATAAATCCACGGAATGCAACATCCATGCCCCATTGAAATGTAGTGCCAACATTGATAAGTCAAAAATGGCATGCACCTGAAAACAAAACTTCCCCACTTCGTCCTGAAGGTGGTCTTTAATCTATCTACTCCTGCTACTAACACCTTATTATAACCGTAGAATCCATCCAGTAGCAAGACCATCTGTGACCCAGATATCATTTGGAGTATCTACTCCATAGATGGCACAGGGTAGTTTTCTTTGTTTGAATCTCGATTGAGGTTGTGAAAGTCAACACATAGACGTATCTCGTTGAGCTTTTTTCTAACAGGAACTAGGTTTTGGAATAAGGAATGACTAGTGGGGGTGAATCAGTAATAGTGATATTATTTAATCCTTTTTTTCTTGAATATGATTTTAATATTTTTTATTTTATGTTACTTATGAGGTCATTTATTCATAAGGAAAGTAAGCACCAATAATAAGCATCCATATGTTCATACAACCAATCACATGATCTACATACAAATTTTGACATTGGTGTTTTCACGTGGAAAACCAGAGGGAAAACCCACCAATTTGTTGTTCGGTTATGATGTAATTTAAGCACCTACTTAAATACATCAATTTTTTTGTGAGCACCCACTCATAGGAGGCACGAACCCCCTTAGGTTAGAAAGCACCAACTTTCCAAGGGGTACCAACCTCTTCTAAATGCAGGCACCAACCTACTCTTTCCATTGTTATACTATTTCATACAATTTTCAAACTAAAAACAGAGGCATATAAAATTTTAAGTAAAATACCACAACTTCTACACATGGTCCACTATTGTTCCACATAGTCCCTCTCTTACATACAAATTCTCTATGTGTGATGCTCACAACAACATGTCCTCAGTGCCCTTTCTTCTCTCGCATAGGCTCTCTGTTGCACACTCTTCAACGATGCTCTTGTTATTCTTCTCAAAACTATCTCTCTGCTCTCACTGATCAAGTACTCTATCAGCTCACCCATCTCTCCAATGCATTTTGTACAATGTTATCTTTATTGCCTTGCTGCCTATATCCATAATTTTTTATTGTACCTTAGTATGGATCCTCCTGTTGTAGTTGTGTCTGCTAGTTGAACTTTGTCATAGCATTAAACACATAAATGGGCTTTCGAGTTCTCCACTAACTCCCTGCGTAAACCTCCATACTGAGAATTTAATCTCAAGCATCCTGCACACTCTACCATGACTCCCATGCTTATTTATTGCTCCACAGAGCTTGACAGCACTTAGGAATGGCCATTATGTTCCTCATTTAAATCTGTCAGACATGTACGCAAAGCAACCAATTTATTTATCCATTACTTCAGTTCTTCTCTGTTAAATGTTGTCCTCATTTCCTTGTCTCAACGCCTTCTGTAGATCTAGCTAACTTCATAAACCAACTCCATCGAACTGAATTTATTCTTCAACTGCCAACCCATCCATCCATTTAACTCACTGTACTTGTTTCATAGAAGCCCTATCATATCATAACTTGAACAAACAAAATGTTATGATATTACATAGTCCTGATATCGTTAGTTCCTTGAGCGTTTTCCTTCTCATAGGACCAAGCCTATGACCAATGCCTTAGCGTTATATCAGAGCCCCTATTTATCGTAACTTACACAAATAAAAATGGTTATGATATTGCACAAATATGATATCCTTAGCTCCCTTTGTTCGGCCCTTGGTTCCTTTGAGCTCCATACGACCATGTTCTAGGTAATATCGAAGCTGCCTTTATTGTAAATTCTAAACCATCATTTGCACCGGAGTTACGATGTCCTCATCCTCCAATATTCTAACCTATGATATTCTGATGTTACTCCCACACATGGCGACTCCTGAGAGGTGACACATGTCACTTTGATTTATCCCATTGGGCCACTGGAAATTCTAAAATAGGATGCCATGTGTCCATCGTACTATCACATCATGCTAACATCATTATCCACTTCAGTTTCTCGGGCCCAATGATATTCCGCCATGTGTCCTATACGAGGAGATAGAAAGAGTCCCGATTAGCCTTGTTTTTGCAAAATATCCTTTTTTAATTCTGTTAGGCATTCCTCGACACTTTAGCAATATCGGTCACACTAGATATCACAACTTTTTAAAATACCGATGTTAATAAGTTCCTATATTATGATATCCTAAACCTTCGATATTCCGATGACCTTTGATATTTCGATGGCATTCATCCTCTAATATCCTAATATGACATGCTCTAATGTCCCGATTTTCTTTGTTCTTCGATTTCCCGATATTAGATGTTCCAATGTCTCGATTTTGTCCACTCTCTGGTATCCTGATATGACATGGTCTAATGTGCTAACCTCCAATTTTCAACCTGCTTATGACTTCAAGTCCCTAAAATTTGGCAAACCATAACTTTCGATCCAGGAATCCATTTTTAGACTTCCACACACCATTGTAAAACTCTTTTAGACCACTTTCTAATGGAGAGGGTATGATGTAGGATTTGAGCCCATATACTAATTAAAAAATGGCTACAATATCTCTGCCACTCTTTTCTCCTTGACTCTTCTTGTGCCTCAAATCCTGAACTCCCAACCATCATAGTCATAATTTTATGGCTTCTTTAATAACCCTTCTACTATGATGATTTCTACATAGCAATGCAGCAACCATGAGATTCGTCTTGAATTACCTATCATCATAGTCATATTTTTATGGATTCTCCAGTAAGCTTGCTACTAGGATGATTCTCTATATGAAGCCTGCAGCTACCATGGGATTCCTTCTAGGCCCCCAATCATCATGGTAATCCTGGTTGACATCAATGCCAACACTAACACAACCACTAGCCATGCAGACACTACCAATGTCCAGCACTAGGTTTGAAACCCATGTATCATGTCGAACTTTAAAAATGATTTGAGCATCTAGCAGCTTACTTAATTCCTTCTGAATCAGGGGCTCAAGCATTGAAAGAACTTTCCTTAGTTTTTGTTGAAATAGTTTCACCCCTTCTTTAATGGGAATGACAGGCTGAATGATTTGTGTATCATATGTCTTGAAATCATCATATGTCCATGCAAATACATCTTGATACTACTTGAAAAGGTGAATAAAATCATGTCATTCTTTAGCAGAACAATCTATACCAAGGTTCAAATATTTTAGATATTCTCTAGTTCCCATATTGACTCGTTCATGAGATAACGTTGAGATCTGAGCCTTTGTGTTCAATAGTCCTCTAAATTATTTTTGCAAGTCATATAGTTTCTCAAGAGATACCACACCTTTCAGGATTAAATTTCCTTTAGATGCTTGGACTACTTCCTGTCAAGCCTTCTCATGCTCATCTTCTTCAATAGCCACATATTTTAACTCATCCGCATTGGCCATGAAGTGCATTATCAATTGGTCATCATTATATATGTGAAAGTTAGTGACATTGTTGGGCACATATGGCTTATAAATAATTTCAATGGAAAAACCATCATTTAATGGTGAAATTCTAGTAGCTGCATTGGATAATATATATGCGGCAACATTACAAAATCTAGGAACATAACTAATATTGAATTCTTTAAAGAATGAAATAAATCGCCATACCTCTTGTTGGTATTTTTTCAAGCTACGTGAAACACAGTGAATGTTATTTCATACCTGATGGGTAACTATCTCTGAATGACCAATTACCTTAAGTACTTCCACCTTGAGATATATGGCTTTCTTTAACCCTAAAATGAGTGCTTCATATTCAACAATGTTATTCATGCAATTGAACTCCAAGCAGCATGAAAAGATATACCTTTTATTCCAAGGGTTAATAAGAATACAACCAGCTCCATAATCATCCTGAGTCTTAGAACCATCAAAGTATAAGGTCCAAATATCAGTAGCTACTAAGCTAGTTCCTACAATAGTAATATATACGTATATATTACAAAGTTCATATGCACCAGTTTAATTGCAAGGAAGGAGATCCAACTATGTATGAGGTGGTACAGGTGAAGGCTGCACTTGATAACACCCATGATCAATTTTTAGAAAAGAAAAAAATCCAAAAATGATATCTACAAATTCGACTGGCTCATTGTGTGCCTCAAGTTTTTTCATGGTGTATTTCATGTAAGGCTCACTTTCCACTCAAATTTGATTGTTTCTGCCCTTATAAGTGTTATGCGGAATTTACAGTTACAGACAAAAGTATCTCCCCTAGGTTTGGTGGCTAACCTAGAACAACATAAAGGAAAAGGACCCAATATTTTTGTTAAAGTAAGTAGATGAAGGGATGAAACCTACTTGAAATATGTCATATGTTTCTCTCCTTCTTTGGCTTGAATGCTCCAATTCTAGCTACAACTGCCAAAATTAGAACGTGCACAACTAGACAACACAATCCAAGAAACTACGAGATCTATGTAGCATCATCTATCTACTTTATTCAATAGATCAACATGGTACTGAAATATATGAAATAACGACATCACATATAGGAAAGAAAAGAACTCTTTGTATTGATATAAATGGAGTGAGTTACAACCATAAATAGATGTTGATCTTGTAGAAGAGCTCCTCCAAGTTGTTGACTTGCCCTTCCTTTGTCACAAAGTGCACCTCCAATCACCCTAAATGCATGAAAGGATAAATCTCACAACATCATCATAAGGGTATAATCACTCTCCAAAAGCCAACCCCTTGCTTATGGAAGTTTGCAAATATATAGAGGAGTGAGGTAAGCCAGGAGTTCTTATCCTTTTACTAATCTTGGGATTGAGATATACTCTTGATGGGAGGATGATATCTAAGGATAAGGGATGGAAACTCCAAGGTTGGATAAGATAGGATTCAAAAAATTTATTTGAGGTAAATGTTTACACCAGATCCTAGAAGCATTTGGAAATGGAGGCTTTGCGATTCTCTCTTTTACCTGGATTTCTAGAACCAACTATTGGCTTATAGGGGCCTGACCTAGGTTCAGAGATGATTTAACCAAACAAATCCCAGTACTACTGGCCCTTTTGGCAACAGTCCATGGAGTGTGGACTGAGGTCTCACCTGAAGTAGTATGGGAGGGCGCTAGAACTAGGTTTCCGCACCCTAGAGATGTCTGATGGTTTTTCAGAGGTCTACGGTTTGGCCCTACACGCATGTTGCTACGTGCACCTATTACTACCTGGCAGCCTGCAATGCTGCCCGCGCGCAGCCCTGCTTAAGGCGTGATCTGTGTTATTACCCAAGTTCCTTACTATTACCCAATATTATCGGATTACTGAACTTATATGTATGAGCCCAATTATACTTAATAGTGTTCAACATTCATATAAGTGGCTCGATAAACAAAAGTTGAACACTATTCTATTTACTATTCTTCTTCTTGGGTTACAGACTCGACTCCACCCTATGCACTCAGCTGCAGGGGTCTACGCACTCAGTTGCAGACTCTACTAGGCCTCTGCATACTTAGCTGCAGGGGTCCGTGCACTCAGCTGCGGACTCTACTAGGCCTCTGCGCACTCAGCTGTAAAGCCTCTTCCTACTACTACGACCCAAGACACTTACACTTCTTCTCTATCCGCTACTAGATTATTCGTACTTCTCTATCTCTAATTCCCTTTACAAATTAGATCCTCACTCTTATTTATACAATCCCATGGTCTGTGGACCATGGGTAGGCTGACATGACATTACATTACATTACAAAACTTAGGGCGAACAACCCTATGACTCAATGTACATTTCGCACTCCGCGCCCGCAATTCGCAGAGTCTTACAACATATTTGACCAAAACTTGGGCTTTGAGCCCCAAAACATGTTGTGGGGGGATTCCATGCCCAACAGGCCCCCAACACAAACATCGTGACTCGCCCTTGATTCAGTCTTTTGACGCGACGATCTTTGCATGGAGTCCCTCCAACTGGTCCTGAACTGCTCGGAGGTTTGCAACGCA
Source organism: Pinus tabuliformis (assembly GCA_031772625.1). Taxonomy (NCBI): domain Eukaryota; kingdom Viridiplantae; phylum Streptophyta; class Pinopsida; order Pinales; family Pinaceae; genus Pinus; species Pinus tabuliformis. Next base: position 683,683,639 of record CM062818.1, read on the forward strand.
CTGCTCTGCGGCTTGTTGGACCTGCTTCATGCGTTCTTCTGAAGCTTCTTTTTCAGGAGAAAATCCCTGCCTTAGCATGTACATCCCCTACATATGTGCGAGCTTGCCTTCGATATCTGCCGTGATGGTGAAGGCCTCATCAATCCATGGCTGGACGTGCGCTTTGAGAATTGCCTCTTTCTATCGCGCTGCATCCACCTGCCTCTTTCTGTTTGTGCAGTTCCTCGGACACTGTCGTACTACTCCTGAAGTTCACGTGCCTCTATTTCTGGGTGCTGTGTATTGGGGTCCTCCTGCAAAGATGTGAGGATTGCAAATGCTTGTTCTGACATACCAATACAGTCATTTACTACACGTCCAATTTCTTCCAACCCTGTTTGGATAGCGCTAGCATGCTGTTCTCTGACTTCCTAGGGAGTGGAAGGCTACGACTTCAACTGCAGCTTGGTGAATTGAAGATTTAGCTCCAGCTAAACCTTTTTCATTTCTATCTAGCTTCGTGAACGCCAGTCACCAACCTATGGATCTACTCTGCTGCTAGTAGATTTGCTGGGATGGCCAGCTCTGGGACACATTTGCAAGCGTCGTCTACCACTTGTTCCAACCACTGAGTCTGTGATACCAGTTCATCACGCTGCAGGCTGAGTTGTTCGATGTTTATCTTTTGCTCACTCAGAACCTGTATCGCATGGCCCTCCCTGGCACGAAGTTCTGCTATTATTCCATCTTGCAGTTGGTACAATGTTTCTCGCGGAAGGGCAGCCAAATTGAGGCCAAGTCCTTTGATCCTGCCAACCGCAGCTCTGTCGATCTCATTTGTTGCTGCTAGCGCTCCTTCTAGTAACACTATGGTATTGGCCATCCTTGCATGTAGCATCTATTTTGCTACTGATGTACCTGCTGCGACGTAGGTGGACAAGGTTCCTTCCTGCGGGGGCTGCACCTATAGTTCCTGCAGTTGTGCCCTTAGGGCCCCCAACACAGTTTGTTGCTCTGTCATAACTTCTTGGAGCACTTCCTTGGTGACATCATGAACTGTCTCGCCAATGTCATAGAGGTCTCCTTTAGTTAATGTGATCAAGTCGATGGCCAGCTTCGAGGCCTTGACCTTTTTCCGTGGACCCGATCTCTCTGTGACGCGCAACCGTTTGAGTTGGGTCAAAGTGGTTCCTGGGTCCACGCCCTCTTCTGCAAGGTCTATGTCCTCTGCCTCCTATCCTGCAGACACTTCTTGGCCCTCCTCTGCCTGTGCTGTTGCGGCCTCTACTATCTGTGTTGTTGTTGCTGCTTTGGCGGCCTTCTTTTGCTCCGCAGCTGCCTGTGCCACTTCACAGACTACCCTTACCTCGGCTGCCACTTTTTCATTGCATCTTTTCTCATCCAGCTATGTGACATGCAACTTGGCCTCCTCCTTCCTTTTCTGTGCTGTCTCCTTTTCTAACTCTGCCAAATCTGGGGCATGCCACTCGGGAGGCCATGTCTCTAACACTGTAAAGATAACATTGTCAGTGGTTATGAATGGGAGCTTTGTCCGCTACTGTGCTAGATCCTTTCGCGCCTTGATGTAAATATTGTGCATGTATATCTTAAAGTCTGCAAAACTCTACAGACTATTGTGCACTGTGGGGGATAGGCATGGCCTCCTATTAATCCACATCCGGATGCTCACCTCCATGAGCACCCAAAAAATCTTTGTATCGCGAATCTGTTTCGTGTCCTTAGTAGCCCAGAGTGAAGCGTACTTCACAGCCTCTAGTATGTCATGCTCAATGCTCAGGAATTGACTGTCCTTTGACAGTTCTCCTACTACCAGCAAGATGGACAAGAGAACCACTCGTAGTGGAAGGTGTTACCCTGCTCCTAGGCTTCCTTGCAATTGAGCAAAAATTCTTTGCAGAGGAACTTGGCCTAGTTGAACTGGACCCCTTCTACACACTATTTGGCCAACGCAACTACTGGTGCTAGTACTTCATCGTCGTTACATTTTCTAATTACCTTACAGGCCAGGAGTTGGGTGGCTACACACACCCCTTTATCCTTGATACTACTAATGGCATAACCCCTCTTTTTCTTCTCGAGCTTATATTTTTTCTTCATGGCATCCACGAGAGCCAAATCGCCGCTTTTTCCTGCTATTGTCGCGGGGTCCTTTCCCTTACAAGGGAGCTGAGAAATTCTGGGGATGAGATCCACCATGATGGGAATAGGCTTCTCCAGCCATAAGTACCCATCATGCACCAGGCAAAGCAGCTACCTGATGACGAAAATGGCAATGGGCGCGTGGTGAAAGTGTGGTATCCATAGCAGATGAAGGAACCCAACCTTCTCCAAAACGCGCAACCATTTTCGTGGTTGTAATGTGATCACTGGCCCCTTCATATTCTATTTCATTAGGTTCTCCATCTCTAAGTGTGGGAACTTCTCGCTGTCTGCGAGGTCCCAGTCTTCAAATTTTAGGGTAGGCACACGTCCTAGGAGTGGACCCTCAAAGGTAATTCCATCGGGGAGGAGCAGGGTCTAGAGTGCACTCTTCATTGCATCCAGATCCTTTGGTACCTTAGCTTTCCCTTTTCATAGAGGGACATACTCGGGAAATTTTGCTACAGAGTGCATCGATTGGATGTCCGCCTCCACGTCTTCTTCTTCCTCTACCTCGGCAATCAGAGCCTGTAAGTCCTCCTCTTCTTCATCTATCTCAATGGTGAAAGCCTTGCCCTTTTCCTCCATTCATAGCTTACCGAACCACAGATTCCTCAGGGACATGTGGAATGGTCCCATTTCCTACTTATATTTTCTCGGTCTCGGCATCCGAGGTGATTTCGGGATTTCTGGCGCAACCCCAATACCTTCGGGAACATCGTGTATTGTATGGGTCGGTGCAGCCATAACAACGGTTCCTTCTTCAAATCCCAAACCTCCCCTAGTAGCCGCCATCTTGTCTGTACTGTATGTGGTCTTTCGCAAACTTAGGGGCTCGAATATCGCTTGGCGCTCAACACTTTGTGTGTTATTCAACCGCTCAAGTCTCAAGTGAACAAGTGTTGTCTCGTGGCTAGCCCCTAGAGTTTTATAGCACCTTTTGAATTCAAATTCGACTATTCCCCCCAATTCTGGGCCGTAAATCCTTTCTTGGCGGTATATTTTCCGAAATCTTGCCCGTAGCTGCTATTTTAAATGTCCGCTACCCACTCCATTTGGCCTCAAACCAAACATCTCGTCATGAACAGTGACACCAACGGTCACTTCCCATCCTACCCACATGGCAGCGCAGCCCTCCGTGCGTGGGAACGAACCTTGTGACATGTTGACTTTGCACACACCTCCCTTATCGTGCAGCTCCCAAGCAGACTCTTTTATAGTCCCGCGCTCCCTTTCAACTGCCTGGAGCGCTGAGACTGTTCTTTCAACAGTTAGTTAGGTGGTCGCACCACCCATGCAGGGCTCCATTTCGCCCCTCAGGATAGTCCGTGGAAAACCCTGAATTTCCCTCGCAGTAGTTGGGGCCGTGTGCTCTACTGTATGCGGTACGTTCCCCTGGTTACTGCATTTGGGGATATGTGGTCCTAGCCATGGCAGCAAACTAATCAATTCTTGGTGATAGTATTCTAATTCATTAGTATGATCATCCGCACCGTGCCTTTCCATCCTTGGTTTATCAATGAGACATGCTTGTTTGATCTCATTTTCTAGCCCCTTGACCTCTGCGTCCATCAAAATGCTTTTCTTCCTTAGTCATACCTGATCCTTTTTGAGTTCACGAAGTCTAAGGTTCCCTTGCCGAATGGCTTCCTGAAGCCTTATGTGTTCTACCTCGCGTAGCTGTGTGATTTCTTCATCCTGGGTTTCACGCACTATTGCACCTGCAGGTGCTATTATGTGTGGGTTCATTGTTGCATGCCCCTCAGAAATTACGGTCCCTACCTTGTTCCTCAACCTTAGAATTGTTTTTTCAATCACGATTTTGTACATGGTCCTAAAGGCCCATCGAACAGCTGGTACGCGTAGGTCCCAATCAGTGTGTTTCACCTGGTGAACCCTGTTTAGTAGTTCACACACCCTGTCAATTACTTCTTCATGGATAGTCCTTGGTGCGCTTCGCCTTTCTTATGGCTGCATTTTGTTTCGATTCTCTATTTTGGGAGTGGTGTGCACTTGTGCGGGTTGCATGTTATATGTCTGTACCCATCGGGAAAGGTGGGCACACAAGTTGTTCTTCCCCTGGTAACTGGATCTCTCTTCCTTAGATGGGGTTTCCCAAATTGTAGGCGCATCATACTTCTACATCCACACCAGTCCTCAAAACTTCCCTAATGCATACCCCACCACCTTGCTGGCGTTGCGCGTAGTGCCCATTTCAGAGCATCGAACCGTTGTTATTCTGGTACTGCGCTTTCAAATTTGTTCAGGAATTCATCCACCGCTATCAACTTGTCATATGTAGGCAAATCCCTTACCTCTGTTGTCACGCAGTGCAGTGATCTAACCATCATGTTGCAATTAAGCATTGTTACTTCATGCAGCCGATTCTACCATCGCTCTATTTCTTTGTCTGAATCCAAAGTTCAGGAGCTTTCGTGCTCCCATGAAATCCTTCCATCTGTAGTTGGGTTTACCCAATCTTTTTTGTGCACAGTTATCTTGTAGATGCAATCGAGATCGTCGTCACTATCATCATTGAGCACTGGTTCAATGTATCACGCTCCTTCAGCTAGATCTAGCGGTACTACTACGCGTAGTGATTTTTTCTCAAAAAACATTTTGTGCTTCTTCATATTTATGACTCCATTCATATCGGTGACCCAGTCTATTCCTAGTAGTGCGAGATAGGGATTGCTGTCATCGACAATCTCTATCACTTCAAAATCTGCCTGCACGCTCGCACCTTCAATATCCACCGTTACCCCTTGCAATATTCCCATGGGCAAGATCTTCTATTGGTTCGCCATTTGCAACTTAAAAGGAGACCATTGTACTGCGGGTCTACCCATGCGTTCCCATGTTTGTTTCAGCAGTACATTCGCATCCGATCCAAGATCCAGGATTACCTAATCCATTTCATACTCATCGATTTGCGCAGTCAACCTCATTTCCCTTCATGTGCACAATGCATGCTTTACAAGTTTCCAAACCACGCGTAGTTCTCCTGACCTTGTGCACCAAGTGATAAGTTCCTGTAGTCCTTTTACTGCCTTGTTTTCGCGTAGCAGTTTCATGCATGTCTCCAGAAAGGTTGTGAGCATTGAAGGATCCATCCCTGGTTCTAGTTGATCCTTACTACCTGAAGTGGAGGCCTCCATGAAGCTCTTCTTAGCTTCAATGAATGTCTCCTTCACATGTTCTAAATCAAATTTGGGTTCCTTTGTAAGAGCCTTGCGAACCCACGCACTTTCTTCTGACTGCTTACCTTTGTCATCGCCAGTGGTCATACCACTCCTGAGCACTATATTTACATTCGGGTCTTCTTCGTGCAACTCAGACCTCATCACCTACAAATTCTGAGCCAGAGGAGGCTGGAGTACCCATTTTTCATGTAACCTTGCTATCAATGTAGGGCAGTATTCAGCCTCATGATCAAACTAAGTACAGCACAAACATGATGTCCTTGCCAGGTTTGTACAATCGCGGGCATAGTGCCCTGGCCCTTTGCAATTGTAACAAATTAGTTGTTCGCGACCCCTTCCTAGTCCCATTCCACCTTGACTTCGTCCACGCTCTTGAAATCGAGCACGCGCCATTCCTGTATTTGGGTCGATGGCTCATGTTTTGATCTACACGTGCATTCATCATGGCCTACCAACCTACAGAAATTACAAAACAATTTCTGGGATGTCTGTGTATACTTCTGCAATAGATGACAATTACCCATAGTGTGTTTTCCTCCTATCTGACAAATAGTGCACCATAGGGTAGGTGCCGCGTTTGGTCCTGCTTGTGCCTCAATTCTTATCGGCATCGGCCCTCCTCCCACCAAGCAATTTGCGAACACTAGATAGTGGTATTTGTCATGCCCCTAGCCTTTGCATTTGATGCACCATACCTCCTCGCATGCCTATAGCCGAGGTGTCCTGTCTTGTTTCAAACTCTACATCTCCAGAAATAGATTTTGCAATTACGTGTAGATTTGTTAGACTCCTAGACCAAGGTCTTGTATAGGGGTCTCATGCAGTCTCATTGCCATCTCCAAAGCTTCGGCCTGGGTGGAAAGATTTTGTTGTGACAGTGCCGTCCTTAAATGCAGTGTTAGTGATGCTACAAACCATGCGCGGTGTTGTCCATCCATCAAAGTCATGTTGGCTTCATGAATCATACTCTTCAGTCTTTGGTCCAGATCCCAGGGGGTCTCGCCCGGGAGCATCGCGATCTCCTTAAACCCAATAATTGATTGTGTCTCTGACTTTGGCCTGCTAAATTCCCTGTTCAACGTGGTCTGGATTTCTGCGATTCCTGTGTTTGGATGGTCATTAGAATGCTTGATGTACCATGTTAATGCGTGATCCTGAAACATGCTTACCAGCATAGCCTTCTTGATATTGTCATCCATGACTCCTTGTGCTTCCCATACCACCCTTACCACAAACTGGAATTGGTCTGGATCTTCATTTTCTACTCCTCTGAATACTGGTAGTTTGATCGCACTCACCATACTGAACTGTGGTGGTGGCGGACGTGGGGTGGGTGGAGATGGAGGTGAGGAGGGTAAGATGGGTGGTGGTGTAGATGGAGGTGGTAAGCACGGAATTTGCTTCCTTATCATACTGATCACACTTTGCGGAGAAACTATCGCGAGCCCTTCCTTGCTTTCCCACAAGGGTGAAATTAAGGGACTAGTTTCTAATTCTTCACTACCCCCGCTTATGTAGGTATTCCCACTTTGTGTAGTCCCAAACATTAATTTATTCACATAACCCGCTTTTCACACAATAGCATCTTAATCCAAGTTTTCAAAGATTTAATATACTTACCTCGTGGTCCTTTGAGGAAGCGTCGCTCTGCCTCACTGTAGCTGATGGTCATATCTACTGTGAACTCAGTGATAAATCCTCCTATAATTCGATCGAGCCAATGGTCCACAGCTCGTGCGATCTTATCTCCTGATGCTTCTAGTCTGCGCACTAATTCCGGAGTCCACACGATTGGTTTTTCAAGCCTAAACCTTCTCTGACTGTTTGCTAACTTCACAATCCACTCATACAGCTCAAAAGGAAAGGATGCAAAGAAAATTTCGTGGATTTCTGTATATAAGTAGCACTCCAACCACTGTTCCTTAGATACTCCCAGATTCCAATTTTCCTTTGCCGCGGACTCGTGAATCTTCTTGTCCAACCACCCTTCAATTTATTTCTTTGTTGGATTCTAGTGACACAACATCAGACATCCCTTATGCAAATCCTGGTCCCAGCAACGGAACCATTTGTTGGATTATAGGGGCTTAACCCAAGTTCAGAGATGATTTAGCCAAATAAATCCCGGTACTACTGGCCCTTTCAAAAACAGTCCGCGGAGCGCGGACTGAGGTCTCACCCGAAGTAGTATGGGAGGGTGCTAGAACAAGGTTTCCGCACCCTAGAGATGTCTAATGGTTTTTCGGAGGTCCACGGTTTGACCCTGCGTGCACATTGCTACACGCACCTATCAGTACCTCGCAACCTGCAATGCTACCTTCATGAAGCCCTGCTCGAGGCGCAATCTGTGTTATTACCCATGTTCCTTACTATCACCCGATATTATCCAATTACTTAACTTATCTGTATGAGTCCAATTATACTTAACTATGTTCAACATTCATATAAGTGTGTGCGATAAACAAAACAGTATAAATTCATAGAAAGTAATACAAAAGTAGATACACAGTATTTGGAGTCAAACTTCTCTTTATTATTCTTCTTCTTGGGTTACAGACTCGACTCCGCCCTGTGCACTCAACTACAGGGATCCACGCACTCAGCTGTGGACTCTACTAGGCCTCTGCGCACTCAGCTACAGAGACTCTTCCTACTACTATGACCCAAGACACTTACACTTCTTCTCTATCCGCTACTAGATCATTCGTTCTTCTCTATCACTAATTCCCTTTACAACTTAGAGCCTCGCTCTTATTTATACAATCCCATGGTCAGCAGACCATGGGTAGGCTGGCATGAAATTACATTACATTACGAAACTTAGGGTAAAAAACCCTATGACTCAATGTACATTTTGCACTATGCACCCGCAATTCGCAGAGTCTTACAACATATTTGACCAAAACTTGGGCTTTGAGCCCCAAAACATGCTGTGGGGGGATTCCATGCCCAACACCAACGCAAGTGCAAAGGGGAGAATCCTGTAGGTGATCAACGCAGGCCACAATGGAGCAACCTATAGGTGAATGTTTTCCAGCAAGAGGCTAGGGTGCGTTGGTCCTAAAATTGGCTCAAATGATGCATTTTAGGGCAGAAACTCTGGAGAATGAGAGAGTCATGAATAGGGATTTGTGCAATGATGATGTAAAGGGGGAATAGGATATTGATTGATCCCATTAGGAGGCTGGTTGATCAGATGAGACAAAATAGCATATAACAGAGTGCCCCCTCAATTGCAAATTTAGAGATGATGATTGATCACTGAAGTGCTTTACCTTGTGACAAGTCAGGATCAAGAAAATCGGTGAGATAGTCTTCTGTTATAATACTTTTACTTTATGACATCCTTTTGTTGAGGGAGGCATACCCATACTTAGCACATAAGCTAATAATAACATGTATAATGATTAAAAGACATGTCCATTGATGACTGATGGTGGACTTATGACTGGATGACTGTCATATGTGTTGATTAGTGGTTGTCATTGATGTCAACCCAAGTTGCATCAGGGGTTAGCCCGATATTTCATGTTAATTTTGACTTGATAAATTAATCTATTTTGAGTCAAGGATCTTTTAGACGTATTCTACTCATCGAGATGTTTCCGTTGATATATGGCACAACACATAATTCTTCACGGCTTGAGAGACATTCGTGTTTGAAGTTAGTAACCCCAGTTAGTGGGTGAAACCCTATGGGGTTGTGGCATGACACTCATAATTGGTTATGGTCATTGAATAGTCAATAATTAATAATGTTTTTTTTTTCTCCTAAAATCCCTCCAACGTTCACTTGTTGAGGACCCTCTCAACTCAAGACATTCATATAAATAGTGACCCTCATATCCTCCTCTAGTAGGGATTTTGTGGCTTCAAATAGGCCATCGTGGAATTTTCGCTATACCTTTTCTGTTGCGAAGCTTTAGAAGCTGAAATTAAAAAAAAAATTGAGCTGACATCTGGATGAACGTTGTGACTGAATTTCAAATCATTTTTTGCTATATTTTTGAAGATATGATTTGAGGAAGTTAGGGTTTTTGTAGGCTTATGACTTCCATGTCAAACAGATGACATTGGGAAAATCATCATAAATTTTTCTTTGAGCATTGGATTCAGATTTCGTAAATAGTGACATAAAGAGGATGGACTTTATTTTGTTGGGTATTATTTTCAGGGTTGAAGGTTGTAACTGTGACACATGACACTTCGTACAAGTTCGCTCTACTCAACCTATCTATAATCAGGTCATCGTGGGATATTGGGCATAACACTTTCTTGAATAATCCAATCTTAATCAGACCTATGGGGTTGGAAAGATGACTAAGAGGGCTACCACATGACGAACTTTCATACCATGGAGATCCGAAATTACCTAGATACAATAGATTCAATATCGAGCTCCTAGGAGGCAAGAAAAAACATGCATTCAAGGATCACTGCAGTAAGGAACACACATCAACATTCAAGCGTAAGTCTCCTAAAACAAGGTATGTATGATTAGTGTTTACATTTGAATTTTGAGTATCATCTCTAACATATATTTTTGCAGGACAACATAAGTATATATAGGGTCTCGGTTATATCTCTATGTCTCTATATGTCACAGTTAGTTTTTTCGGATGTCCTATTATTGATACTACACATTTGATGCTACATATTCTTGATGCTACACCAAGTCTACTAAATATATATGATGTTGTAAGTTCATGTTACTTGTCTTTTCATAATCTATAGAATGGTCTTTATTGTTGTGCGTAGAACTTGGTTTATCACAATTCTAGGGTCTATCATCAGTTTTTATTGTATATATCTGTAGGTCAGTTTTGGATATAGTCTTGCATAGAGTCCATGCCTATATCAAGAGTTGGAGTCTTTGTCTATTGCTGCAACAAGTCAACAACAAAAGTGACAAGCAAATTCAGCTACGCATTGTAATTTTAATTTGTATTTATTCATTATTATGTGCTTACATGTGTTTTGCAGGTAGAGGTAAATTGAAGGGTATTTTGTTTTGTTTTGGGATTGGTTTCGTTGGGAAAATTTTGCATACAGGTAGAAGAAGATTCAAGGACAACATCAAGAAAAAATTCAAGAGTAGAAGTATCAAATCAAAGGAATCATTATAGTGGGACATCCTTGAAGACATGACAACCAGCCAGATATCGTGAAGATTGTTAAGGCCAAGAGTCATCATTGTAAAGTTTTAAAAGAGTCATTTGTAAAAGAGCCATCATTGTAAATTTGTAAGAGAGTCATCATTGTAAAGTTGTAAAAGAGTCATTTGTAAAAGAGTTATTAGCGTACATATTGTAAAAGAGTCATTCTGCCTAGAGTCGAAGAGGCAGTGTTGGGAAGTATAGGAGTCACTGTTGGGATGATGTCATGGTTGGGTTGCAGGTCATAGAGTGATGGGTATTTGGTCAAGTACACAAAACTCATTGTACATCTTATTGTATTGTGGATTGTTTTCCCTAGTTTTGGAATCCACAGTCTTGTCATATTTTAGGCATTATAGGGTGGCAGGGAGGTGCTAGGCAAGTGTATGAAGTTGCCTACAGGTTGGGGCCTGTGAACACTTTAGGGTGGTGGGGTGCTGCTAGGGCGAGTTGTGGCTCACTAGGGTGTTGGGGCATCCATTCAATTGATTACTGAAGAAAACAGGGCATTGGGGGGTCCTTCTAGTGGGAGTTGGAGAAGAATTCTTTTCTAGAACTCTAGGAAGTTGTTTTCATTTCAACTGGGGTTGAAGATTAAAGAATTTATTAGAGAAGTGTTCGGTATTTTTTGACCTAGAGGGGGTTTTCCAACTAAAATTTTTGTGCCTACTATGTTCTTTTATTTACTATTATTACTACATAAACATTAATAATAATTGAAGATTAACTAATGCTCTGAAAATATTTAAAAGTGCTAATTTCTTAGGAATATTGATTCACCCCCCCAGTATTTCCAACAATTACTAACGGAGCTTGGTTCCTTCAATAGAAGTCAACAACTAGATGGAGATCATTGAGTATACTAAGAATGAGTTCCTTTGTTCAATGGAAATAACTATGCACTTTGGAGTGGAAGAATGCAGGTTCATTTTCTAGCACAAGGATACAAAGTATGGGAAATCATTGACAAAGGATTCGGATGAACAAGGTAAGAAAAACATGGTATATGATGCAAAGGCTAAAGATATTAGTATAAGTGGGCTTATCAAATCTTTTTATCTTAAGGTATTGAGTTGAAAAAATACTAAAGAAGTATGGGGCAATCTTGAAAATATATATGCAGGTGACTCAAAGGTAAGAAGAAAAGCTTCAAATTTTCAGGGAAAAATTTGAGTAACTCAAAATGAGGGAAGATGAAGATATTTTTACATACTTTCAGCATGTTTATGAAAAACAAAAACATTGGAAGGTTTGGGAGAACATGTTAAAACAAAAATTGTTGTCCGAAAGATCCTCGGAACCTTTCCAGCAAGATTTAACCCTAAGGTATCTATCTTGGAAGATAGATCGAATATGAACAATCTTAGCATAGATTAATTGCATGGAATTCTTACGGTATATGAAATGAGGATTGAAGAAGAGGATGGCACATCTCACTTAGAAACAACATTTTCTGCATCCAAGAAGAATAGTAAGGACAAGAAGGATCCGAAATAAAAAACTTCCAATTGTAAGGATGAGGAAAAGGAAGAAGATGAATAAGAATTCTCAGATAAATAATTTTCCAACTTCACGCAGAAAATGAGAACAGGTACGGTAAATTCAAAGGTAAACTTCCATTATTATGTTTTGATTGTGGTGAGGTTAGGCATTTTACATCCAAATGTCCTCACAAAAATGAGGGTGTTACAAAAGGGAAGAAAAGTCCTAAGAAGTTCAACAAGCAAGGCAAGAATAAATGGTTTAAGAAAAGTTTCTTCTCCTAAGAGGATAGTTCCTCATCTAAAGAAGAAGAAGGCAGTGATAATGAAGAATAATTCAATGGAAGAGTATTATTTATGGCCAAGCACAATAAACAAGAGGCACCTGATGAAGAAGGAGACGAAGAAGAAGAAATGATTGAAGTCAAATTTCAAAACGAAGTAATCAGGGTTATCAAAGAGCTCAAGGTCGAAAAGAAGCATGTTAACACTCTTGAAGACGAATTGAAGATAGAAAAAGAATCGGTCCTCAATCTTAAAATCAAGGTTGAAGAATAAAAGTGAATTGAAGAATCTCTCATGAAAGAATTAAAGGAAACAATAAGTAAAGAGAAGCATTGGAAGCTAAAATAGTTTCTCTACAAAAGGAAGTAAAAAATGAAAAAAAAAATCAAAACTACGCCAACAGTTCAAAGACTTTGGATGAACTCATTAACAACCAACGATCATACAATGACAAGACTGGTCTTGGTTACAAAGAAAAATTCGAAAAGAAGTCAAGTCCTTCTATGATAATTAAATAATATGGATATGTAAAATCTACCAAGAAGATATATCTCTCAGTTAAATCAAGAGATCACGACTCGCAGGAAGAACCTTGGAAGACAATTCCTCGAAGAAGATTTCCTCCCAAGTACCAAACTATCTTTTATGGTCATTGTTATTCATGTGGAAGGTTTGGACATAGAGCTAGAAAATCTTGCATGTATGTTTGGAATGAATATAATTCCAAGAGATCCTTAAGAAATGGATATTCTAGAACTCAACATAATATAAACAAATTCGATAATTTTAGAGATGATGTCGAATGTTAAAAATGTAACAATTTTGGACATATGGCTAGGGATTGTGAAGTTCTAGACATGTATTATTGGCAAAACCTTAGAAGAAAATTTGCAGGATCATGAGATAGACACCAAACAAAATCTTCTATGAATAACAGCGAATGTTACAAATTTCATAAACATGGATGCATAACTTGTAACTGCAGGTACAAGATGGAATCAACCATGAATGAAAATCTTGATGACAAGAATAAGAAGATTTGGAAAGGAAAATAGGTACAGGGTGAACAAGTACAAGATGAGCAAGAAAAGAAAGAAGGCAATAAGGTTCCAACAGTTATGCTTTCATGATTCATAACGTATTGTGAAGAATCAATAGTTGCTTCAGTTAATGACTCAAGTCAAGATGATCCGTTAAATGACACACTATTCTAAACAATTCAGCTTATCGACTCCTAGAAATTTGAAGATTAGGAGTCTATGCAACACTATATGACACAAGTCTATGATTAACAAACATGTAGTTTGAACAAGATGGCAGTTTCATTACGTGTTCAAGGGGAGAAGAATATTTGAAGTATTACAAATTCAAGAAAGGAAGAGTCGACAAGCAATCTCTATGTGAAAGTGGATCAAGACAATCTAACTATTATCGAGATATGTTAGCAGGATAAAGGAATATTCATAAATCAAATCAAGCAAATCAAGGAAATGCCCAAGAAATTCAAGATAGAAGATTGCAAGCCTATCCTTACCCCCATGGTAGTAGGTTACAAGTAGATTCATCATTGAATGTGGACCAAAGGTTGTATATATCCATCATTGGTAGTCTCCTATATGTGACAGCCTCCCGAATAGATGTGATGTAGGCAGTTGGACAAGTAGCATGATCAAGCAGCACCAAAAGAATATTATATCATTGCCGTCAAACTCATTCTTCTTTATCTTAAGGGCACAATGGAATATGGTCTCCGGTATCCCAAAGGAAATGATCTAGTCATCCAAGCTTATACATAGGCATATTGGGTAGGAAGTGTTGATGATCGTAAGAGTACCAGTGGAGAAGCATTCTACCTAGGTGGTTGCCTTGTCTCATGGTTAAGTAAAAAGCAGTCTTCAATCTTGTTATCTACAATGGAAGCATAATACATCACGACAACAGCTTTTTGTACTCAAGTTCTCTGGATGTAGAAAACCTTGCAAGATCTTCAAGTTAAGTTTGATGATCCTACTCCCATCTTTTGTGATAACACTAATGCCATTAGTATCCCCAAAAATCATGTGATTCATTCCAAAACAAAGCACATTCTAATAAAATATCATTTCGTTAGAGAGTGGGTCGGCGAAAATAATATCAAGCTTGAATATGTTGGAACAAAGGAACAAATTGTTGGCATATTTACTAAACCATTACCTCATGTAGGATTTGAGTATCTTAGCCAAAAGCTTGGGATTATCCCAAGTTCTCATTAGAATATTTCTCTTATCTAACTAAGTAGAAAAGGGGAGTGGAGGTGTGTACAGGTCCGCAGGATGACATTTTGTCAGGGGGAGTTACCCTTTTCCATTGATGACAAATGGGGAGAGAAGATAGTAGGAAGAAGTTCCATGATTGCAAGGGGAGTACTTTTGTTGCCATCAATGCCAAAGGGGGGATTGTTGATCAGTGGTTGTCATTGATTTCAACCCAAGCAGCACTAGGGGCTACCCCGATATTGCATGGGAATTTTCACTTTCCAACTTACTCTGTTACAAGACAAGGATCTTCTCGATGAATTCTACTCATCAAGATGTTTCCGTTGATATATGACACACCACATAATTCTTCATGGTTTGAGAGATATTCGAGTTTGAAGTTAGTAACCCCAGTCAATGAGCTAAAACCCTATGGGATTATGGCATGGCAATCATAATTGGTTGTGGTCATTGAATAGTCAATAATTAATAATGTTTTCTTTTTCTCCTAAGATACCTCCAACGTTCACTTGTTGAGGAACCTCTCAACTCAAGACATTCATATAAATAGTGACCCTCATATCCTCCTCTAGTAGGGATTTTGTGGCCTCAAACATGTCATCGTGGTATTTTCGCTATAACTTTTTTTCTGTGAAGCTTCAGAAGCTGAAAGTAAAACCCATTTGAGATGAAATCGGAATGAATGTTGTGACCGAATTTAATATCTTGTTTTGCTATATTGTCAGTGATATGATCTAAGGAAGTTAAGGTTTTTGCAAGCTCCCGAATTCCATGTCAAACAAGTGACAGTGGGAAAATCATCATAACTTTCTCTCTGAGCATTGGATTCAAATTTCATAAATAATGACAAAAATAGGGCGGACTGTAGTTTTTTGGGTATTGTTTTTAGGGCCGAAGGTTGCAACAGTGACATGTGGTACTTCGTACAATTTCGCTCTACTAAACCAATCTATAATCCAGTCATCGTGGGATATTGGGAATAACTATTTATTGAAGAATCCAATATTGATTAGACCTATGAGGTTTGAAAGAGGACTCAGCGGGATACCATAGGACGAAATTTCAAACCCTAGAGATCAAAAATTACATAGATACAATAGATTCCATATCGAGCTCCTAGGAGGCAAGAAAAATCACGCATTCAAGGATCACTGTAGTAAGGACCACACATCAACAGTCAAGGGTAAGTCTCCTACAGCAAGGTATGTATGGTTAGTGTTTACATTTGAATTTTGAGTATCATCTCTCACATATGTTTTTATAGGACAACGTAAGTATATACAGGGTCTCGGTTATATCTCTATGTCTTTATATATCACAATTAGTTTTTTCAGATGTCCTATTCTTGATACTACACATTTGATGCTACACCAAGTCTTCTAAATCTATATGATGTTGTAAGTTCATGTTACTTGTCTTGCCATAATTTATAGAATGGTCTCTATTGTTGTACTTAGAACTTGGTCCATCACAAGTCTAGGGTTTATCATCAGTTTTTATTGTATATATCTTTAGGTCAGTTTTGGATATGGTCTGGCATAGAGTGCAGGCCTATATCAAGAGTGGGAGTCTTTGTCTACTATTGCAACAAGTCAACAACAAAAGTGACAATCACACTTTAGGTACACATTGTAATTTTATTTTGTATTTATTCATTATTATGCACTTACATGTGTTTTGTAGGCAGAGGTAAGTTGAAGGGTATTTTGTTTTGTTTTGGGATTGGTTTCACCAGGAAAATTTTGCATGCAGGTAGAAGAAGATTCAAGTACAACATCAAGAAAGAATTCAAGAGCAGAAGTATCAAATCAAAGGAAGCATTGCAGCAGGACATCCTTGAAGACATGACAACCATCCAGATATCGTGAAGTATTGTTAAGGCCAAGAGTCATCATTGTAAAGTTGTAAAAGAGTCATTTGTAAAAGAGTCATCATTGTAAAGTTGTAAAAGAGTCATTTGTAAAAGAGTCATCATTGTAAAGATTGTAAAAGAGTCATTTGTGAAAGAGTCATTATGCCTAGAGTCGAAGAGGCAGTGTTGGGAGGTATAGGAGTCACTGTTGGGATGATTTCATGGTTGGGTTGCAAGTCATAGAGTGATTGGGTATTTGGTCAAGTACACGAAAATCATTGTACATATTATTGTATCATGGATTGTTGTCCCTGGTTTGGGAATCCACAGTCTTGTCTTATTTCAGTCATTATAGGGTGGCAAGGAGGTGCTAGGCAGGTGTATGAAGTCACTTATAGGTTTGGGCCTGTGAACACTTCAGGGTAGTAAGGTGGTGCTAAGGCGAGTTGTGGCTCACTAGGGTGTTGGGGCATCCATTCAGTTGATTACTGAAGAAAACAGGGTGTTGGGGCCTACTTCCAGTGGGGTCTAGAGAAGAATTATTTTCTAGAATTCTAGGAATTTGTTGCTTTCATTTTAGTTCGGTCTGAAGATTAAAGAATTTATTAGAAAATCACTTGGTAGTTTTTGACCCAAAGGGGGTTTCCCACCTAAAATTCTTGTTCCTACTGTGTTCTTTTACTTACCATTGTTACTGAATAAACCTTAATAATAATTGAAGATTAACTAATGCTCTGAAAATATTTAAATTTGCTAATTGCTAACGAATATTGATTCACCCCCCCCCCTCTTAGTATTTTCAATGGTATGGTCATAGCCATCATACATAGTGATCTCTGTATAATCCTGAAATCACAGACCGATGGAAGAAACTAGATTCAGGGTCTTCTGTCTCGTTCACACGACCAACCAACGTACAAGTCTAACCATGTGAATCAATGAGCTGAATTCAAACATGGTGGACACCATTTGATTACCATCCAATGATGTAATACATTAACAGAGGCAAGAGAAACCAACGATGATTTTAATGGCTCTCAAGGTACTAAAGTACAACCCATATGGTGCTTATAAATGATTTTATGTCGAGCATCACACAAAATCTCTCAGTCGAAGGCCAATGATGTAAACCTGTCGTCGAGAGTGAGGAAACTTTCCATTGATGTATGCAAGAACCAAGGTACTGATGAGTGTTTCTAAGTGAAATTCTTGGATAGTGTGTTAATGTCAATAGGAGACGACCCATTGCATGAGGGCCTTGATGTATCCCCCACCAATGAAACAAAATGGGTATCATGATTGAGACAGAACGATGTTGATATGGAACTAGATCAGGAAAGGCCAACATGGAATGAAGGCTTAAGAGTATTGCAACAGATATAAGTTGAATTTATTCTCTTGAACACAATGATGACATTGAATGGATTTGGCAGCATTGACCCAAAATGGAAATGGAGGTTCTGTGAAGGTATGATGAACCGAAAGACAAGCAGATTACCCAACCCAACAACCATGGAGATGAAGTGGAATAGTGTCGTGTTCAAGAGCGACTCACTAGCATTAACAAATGGAGTACCTTGTTTTCCCAATTTCCCCAACCATACTGGTCAATACCTCTTTGTTGTTTAACAAGATTGAGGAGGATAAAATATTCTTTATCTGTAAGTCCATCCCTCAGGTCAGTCCCTCTCAGAATATTTAACAAACCTAGAGAAGGAGTGGTTCGGTCTCATTATGGTTGATGAGTCCATCACTGTTTGATTTTTTTATGAGTCCAACGAGGGTGAAAACTCGACTTCTTTTTCATGTTTAGAGAGTTTGAAAAAAGGTGAAAAAGATAAAACCAGATGTTACTTTTCATAGGTAGTCCCTTAGGTTCAAAAAGGTAGAAAAAAATACCCAAGAGAACCTCTTAGCCATGTTCGACTAAGGTATTCCTTTTTTGTAGTTAGTCTATATCAGTCCAAAAAAGGGTTAAACTTATGCTAAGTAGAATTCTTTTCATTTACATTTACGATTTTGAAAAAGCAAGTGCTTGACAATCTTTTCATGTTTTGGGAATCCGAAAAAGATCTAAAAGAGGACTCCAAGGGGTTCCTTTTCCATAGGTTTAAAGATCCCAAAAAAGAGATAAAAGTGTACTCTTTGGTCAAAATAACTTGTTTAAAGCACAACAAAATTTGTTAACAGTTGTTAACATGCTCAGAACAACACAGAAAGGAATAAACATACTTGTTTCAGAGTAAAAATGAATCACGACTAGGTCAAAACATTAAATATGAATAAAATAATTAAAAATATGACCATATATACTCAAAAATGATTGTTCGTTTTTACCATACCTTCAACAATGAGAGTTCTGAGTACTTTTTCCCTCGATCTTTTGTAGCTAATTGTGGTCAATCCAGTGGATGATTTTGAGTATCGTCGCTTCCAGGTAGGATCTATAACCTTTCTCTTTCTTTATGTGGTTCCATTTTATGATTTCATGAAAAATTTATGAGCTTTTGAGGGCCCTAGGGTTCCAAAAATTTTCCCTCAGATCCCAGATGATCAAAAACTGTGTTGTATCTAAGCAATCATACACTACAGGTAGGGGTGTAATCCTCTAGTTTTCTCTTTTGGGGTGCGTTGGGCACAAATCTAAAGTTTGTTTAGTAGTTTTTTGTCAAAATTTGTCAAGTTTTTTTACATGAAAAGGATCCTAATGAATCTCTTGTTGATGTTTCAGGGGTTCATCAGCATAAAATTGCTTCCGTATGGAGAGAAAGAGAATACGAGGAACATGATTTGAGTGTATCAAATGATCCTGCTACCATCCAGGCATTAAGGAACTATGGGTTGCTAAAATTATTGTGGCTTCCTAGTATGAGGCAATGGATCGAGTTGTTGAAATACCTTGTTCATTCATGAGATGTTCAGGCATAGGCATTCAGGTTTGGGGAACATCTGCTTGAGATAAAGGTAGAGGATATATAATTTTTTATAGGTCTATCTATGAGAGGTTCGCCCATATCTCTCCTGAGTGGGAGAAGTGGTGGGGAGACAGTGAAATATCATATCACCAACTATTGTAGACCTCGAGCCCAACCAACAAAGTATGGAAATATTAGTATAAAATATGTGACCCAATTACCTTTGAGAACGATCCTATTCATTATCACCATATTGGTAAGTAGATCAACATTACATGTAGCAAGAATATCATACATGCAATATGGGTTAGAGTGTCTAGAGCCAACACTCTTCAACTAGAGTGAGGGAGTTCTGGTCAACATGAAGGATTAGTTGTCTAAAGCAAAAGAAGAAAAACTAAAGAACTTTAGATACTGTGTGATCTTAGTTTCCTTTGCACTAGAATGGGTTCCATTACTTCAGCCTCAACAACTTACACTCGAGCCTATTGGTCTGAGGGTACCATGGATGGGTTGGATATGTGTTATATTCTTTCCACAACTAGCCCCACGCATGGGGGGGCAATATCGCCCCCTGTTTGTTGCACTGGGTGCAGCAGGGGGGTGGTAGCCCCCATTGTCGGGGGGTTTGAGGGGGGCGCTAGCCCCCCTCTATGGGGTCCAAGGTAGTGCCCCAGGGAATTGTTTTCTTTTGGGACCCTATATTAGGTGGATGGACCTACCTATGGTTTTGTGTGTGGTTTTTGCACATGGTTTTGGGCATGATGGTTTTCTTCCCATGGTATTTTGTAGATCTGATCAAGGGAACTATGGTTATGTTCTAATCAAGAGTTAATGGATTGAGGTTTATGGATGCTTCAACATGTATATATATGTATTGTAATATTGAAAGGAATATAATTAAAAATCAATCTGGTAGTCCCAGTTTTGGGATCTAGGGGAAAATCTCTGTGTATATTTGTTTTATGTTTTCTGCTCTCACCATTGTTTATTTTCATTTATAGAATTCGTATGCAGGTAATTTATGTATGGGATTAAGACCTACAATATGAGAGGTGGATAAATCACATGTCCCAACATGCAAGGTCGTCGGCGATCAAATTCTAACCAGACTTCTTTGGATGGTTGCGTAGACAGTTTATTATGACCAATGACTATCCTTACCCAGGCATGGATTTTCGTGATGACCTTGAGCTCGTGCTTCCTGAGGGTGGGGAATGGGGTGCTTCATGTAAGAAATTTTGACCTTTTAAGTTTTGAAAGTTTTACATTTTTTTGTGTTTTTGTTTTATGTTCTGAGACTAAACTATTGATATTTTATGGATATATAGAACCAATTCGACCTATTGGTGCTTCATATCTCTATCGTGGAGAGGAATGACAACAAGAGGAGGAAGTAGAACCATCATAGATTGTTGCAGTAGGACGGGATATTCTATGAGATCCTAATGTAGCAAAGGTCATATCAAAGGTAGAGCACCACATGGAAGTGTTAACACAAGGGATTGATGAAACTGTGGTTGACCAAATTCCATTGTGACTACAACGATACACTATAAGAGTGCCTAGTCGTATTGGTTGACTACTATGCAAGATGGCTCAAGTAGTGTCATTCTATCTTGAGCACATTTTATTTGTATATTTAGATATTTTCATGTATTTTTTTATATGGGCAATGTATGCCATATGTGTCTCGGGCACAAGTTTTTGTAAAACCAAACTTTATATATATATATATATATATATATATATATATATATATATATATATATATATATATATATATATATATATATATATATATAGTATATATATATATATATATATATATATATCTATATATATATATATATATATATATATATATATATATACTTATATATATATATATATATATATATATAGATATATATATATACTTAGTGTTTTTTGGTTTCTATTGTATTTTCAATATGATGTGATGTGAATTGAAAATTAATTACATTCATTGCAAATGTCTATCTAAAACATGATTAGCTAGGGCATATGTCAATGTGTTTATATTTCTATAAATGTGTTCATATTTTATGAAATCAAAATGTCTTTCTAGAAGGTGAACTCTTAAAACCATGCATAAGATGTTGGAACTTCTAATCGAATAGACACTAGAAAGTTATAGTACTACGAGTTGTGAGTCAAGTATGAAAACTAACAGTGGATACCATGTGCGTTAGAAAATAGCTCAACCACTGCGTTGTACTTAGCAATGTTGTTGGTGGAGTGACCAATACAAATCCCTTGCAGACTCACTAACTCGTCAATTGGAGCCAAGATAGCCCATGTTGTGGAAGATAAGTTTTGAGTACTACAACTGGAACCATCATCATAACCAATAAAAGTTTCAAGAGTACCGACATCTACAAACCATACGTAAAAGAGAATCAATAGAAACCTTGTGAAACTATGAAGAGACACACTGCAAACGCACTCAACACACCTATAAACAATATATACACAGTGAAAACTACACTTGAGATGAAGCATAGTATTTTTTGAGGTACAACCCATTTCTAGGTTGTGCTAGGGGAATTCCATCAAAATCTACTAACTCATAGGCCCCTTTTGCAAGGACTTGCTTAACAATGTATGGACCTAACCACATGGGTTGAAACTTTCCTGAACCTAACTTATCAGACTCCTAGTCATATAAAATAACAAGGTCTCCTTCTGAGAAGACACGAGGCTTGACACTTTTTTCATATTGCGCCTTGATGCATCTTTTATGAGATTCATTAGCTATAGCAACATCACGCCAGGCTTCATCTAAATGAATCATATATAAAAGACGCTACTCCTCTATGGAAGTGGTAGTCAAGAAGTTTAACATCTATTTTCAATGATGGAATTTTGCATTCAATTAGGAGGATAGCTTCCAGACCATATACCAACTGAAAGGGTGTAAATCCGGCAGTAGTCCTGATTAAGGTTCGTTACGCCCACAAAGCAGCATAAGGGAGAAAATGCCAATCTGATTTGTGGACCCCTACTATGCATTGAAGCAACATATTAAGAACTTTGTTGATGGCCTTCGCCTATCCATTAGCTTGAGGATAGTAGGGAGTGGAAATTTCATGGCAAATGTCCTAGCTTAGCAGTTAGTTCAGTCATCATATGATTCTGGAAATGCTTTTCGTGATTCGTAACTATTGCTTGTGGAACACCAAACCGTGTAATGATGTGGTTGAAAAATAAGTATGCAGTTGTTTCACCAGTGTTGTTAAATTTAGGCACCATCTCAGCACATTTAGTCAAGTAGTCAACTGTGACAATAATATAACCATACCCCTCGAGTGAGTGAGGATTACATGTCATAAAGTCGATACCCCATTTCGCAAAAGGACCAATAACAATAATTGGATGCAACAGAGCGGGTGGAGAACGGACCTTACAATCATATATCTGGCACACATGACACTTTTGGACAGTGAGGATGCAGTCGCAAAAGATGGTAGGCCAGAAGTAACCAACACGTAAAATTTTATAGGCAATAGCATAACAAGATAAATTTGCATCACATTCCCTCGAGTGGAATTCATTAAGGACTTTCTCAACCTCCTTAAGTGTGAGGTGCCTTTGTAAAGTCATATCAATACCAAGACAATAAAGAGTGTCGCTAATAATGATGTAATTTTGGGCTTGGTAAAAAATACATCATTGTTCAGAGTGAGAGATATTAGACTGAAAAGTCTAGGTTTGGAGATAAATAAGGAAATCTCCATACCACGAGTTAGATGATGAGATCATAAACAACAACTCGTCGAGGATTGAATCTTCAGATGTAGATTCTGAATTAGGGGAAGGAAGATCGCACATTATTTCCACGAAAAACAAGGGATTTCTTTGACTTGGATTTGATAAACTCCAAGTCAAATTGTTGTAAAATGACAATCCATTTCAAGTACTTTCCCCCCTGCAATTGACGTGAAAAAATGTATGTCGTATGGTTGCAATCCAAAATAACCATAGTTTTTTGAAGCAATATGTAATGGCAAAACCTCTGGACATATTGAATGGCTACCAAAGCCAACTTTTCTACGTGGGAATATCGGATATCGATATCCTTAAGAATCTGACTCAACTAATAAATGGGATGTTCAGTCCCTAAATCATCTTCTTGTACCAATACCATTACTATAGTAGAAAAGGCAGCAACAAAATACAAAAAGTAGTCGCATTGATAATCAAGGGGATATAGAAGAGATTCCTTAACCAGTGCATTTTTCAGGGCATCCAACTCTTTATGAGATGTGCCATCCCAATGGAAGGGAATCCCTTTTCAGGAAGCAAGTGAATCCTTTGGTCAACTCAGTGTAATTAGGGATGAATCTTCGCAATAATTTATATTTCTCTTGGAGTCTTTGAAGCTAAACAAGTGAAGAAGGTTCAAGAAAATCAATGATTCCCTATACATTCAATGGATCCATACGCATTGCTTGTTTTGATATGAAAAAACCCAAAAGTTGACTAGAATTGAAACAAAACACACACTTTTGTGGGTTAAGTCAAATATTATAATGTCTACAATGAAGGAAAATAGCCCAAATATGCATTGGGTGATCAACCCAATGTTTGGAGTGAGCAGGGAGCTCATCCAAATATGGTTGAACGATGTGTTTGATGTCATGAAAAGCGTAATCCATGGCACATTGAAGCATGGCTCCAACATTCTTCAAACCGAACGGGGGTTTCCTATAGGCAAAAGTTCCCCAGCGATAGATAAAATCATTTTTAGGTTGGTTCACTAGGAGAACGTTGATTTGATTATAACCCGAAAATCCATCCATAAATGAATAAATTTCATAGCCAGTGCATTCATCAACAATTTGGTCAATAAATGGGGTGGGATAATTTTCCTTTGGACATGCATGATTTACATCTTGATAATCGATGCATACTCGAATGATGCCCTGTTTCTTCATGACAGGAATTACATTCAACACCTAGTCAATTAATAGAATGGGGTATATAAAACTACCTCTAAGAAGCTTTTCAACTTCATCCTTAATGCCATCAACCTTCTTGGGATGGACCGGATGGAGGCACTACTAGACTAGTTTGGCATTAAGATACATATTAATTTCATGTACAACTATATTTGGATCAATACCTAGCATCCCCTCGTAGGTCCAGGAAAAGACACCTCAGAACTCATGAAAAGTGGCTCAATAAGTCTTGATTTTGGATGGAGAACAAGATGATCCAATGTGTATATTTTTGGCAACACTTGGCTTAATGGAAATATCAAGACGTATTGTCTCTTCAATATTCGAAAGGTTCTTTTTCGAATCAACCTCATGAATAGACATAGAATTCATAAAAATTTCAACAGAATTTAGCGATTATACATCACTGAGACTATCATTAATGGAATTAGGTAAGGAGGATCGATGGTGATTCTCATCCCATGGAACATCGTCTGACATCGTGATGTCCATGATGCTTTCATCGGTAGGGAATACACGCAAGAAAGGATCAAAAGACATACCATAATCCAATGATCTATCTACCCAATTAAGTGAATCAAAGGAAGAAACCACACAAGCTAAATAAATGGCTTCATAATCTAGCTCAATGGGGCTTAGCAACATTCAGTCGCCAAAAATTTGGATGTCAATTTCATCTGGTAAAATCCATGGATCGGCTAGGATAGTAAAATATGATATCATGTTGATATAGGCTACCGAAGATGAGATGTCGGGAAGGAGAGGAGGAGGGAGTGAAAAGGTTCCCATAAGTGAAGAATCCTTTAAAAATCCAACTCTGACATGCTAATATGACTGTAAAGTTTCCCCTACAAGAGGGACACTTCCAGTAACATGTGAATCAGAGGAAAAAAAGGTCAGTTGGTCTATGACTACAATCCTGCCTTTATGAGGAAAAGAAATCATAAAAAATTAATTCGAAATGACAACAGCCATGGCATAAACCCATGTACATCCCAATAGAATATTGTAATCGAGAGGTCCATCAATAACTTCAACTTCTATGGAAACAGTTTTTCCCCCCTAATTCAACTTGCAAGGAGTTCAAAATCCCACAAGGTTTGTATGTTCTCCTGTAAAAGGCTTTCAATGTGGTAGGTGACTGACTCAACTAAGGAGAACCAATCGCCTTCTAGCAAGACATGGACATAATGCAAGTCGAGGCTCCTTCATCCATGATAGAAAAATGAATATTCTTACCACAGACAACGACTTGTATTATAAAATCTAATTGATCTGGAAGTCGAGGGGTATAGTTTTCATGAGAGAAAACAATGAGATTGGAATCTGATGGATCCACACATCCGATAGTTTAAAGTAAATTATTCTTTTGGGTGGGGTAGTTTTGAAACACCTCAAGAATCGACATAGTCGATGGAGACAGAGCCAAGTCTTCAACTACATTATAATTCTAAGTGGATCTTGCACAAGGGTTGAAAGCAGACTTATGAATAACGCCCTTTGGAGATTTAATAGTCAATTCTGTAGGAATTGACGATGGAGTGGGATCTGACGAGGATGATGCCAAACTGGAAAGTTGATTAGTAGCCTAACTGTTTAGTGGATTCACACTACCATAATCCTTGTTCTGAGTAGCTACCGAAACATCAGATCTCAACTTTCAGGAGGAAAGCATAAAAATTTTGTTAGAGGAAGATGGGTCCTGGGAAACCATATGAGTCTCTTGATTAGGAAACGGATCGGTCAACATTGTGGGAGAAGTGGAGGACTTAAGAAATTGATTCACTTAGGCGTGGTGAGGACAGTCATGTGTAAAGTGTTCCCCATTTCAAATCAAGCAAGGATATTGAGACTTTCGTTTCTCATCAGAACACTAATTTGTTTGTTTATCCTGCGAAGAGGGATCTTTCTTTTTATGACCTTTTACTTTCTACTTGCTTCCAAGTTTCTGTTGAGACTTGTCTTTATCAGATGAAACAACATTTATCTCAAAAGCAGAAGTCGTTGGAGGATGGGATTGAGGGTTTTGAGATGATGCGCGTGGACCAACACTAGATGGTTTGTCACCGTCTGCGAGCTGGTAGAACTAATAATTCCATCAAAAACATGGGATTATTTACCAAGAGGGGGAGGAACAATATTCAAAGGTCTCAGAGTGTTTGATATCTTATCATAGAGCATGTCAAATTGGGTATAAACCATATCCAAATATTTCACATGAGCAATTAATTTCTCTTCAGTCATGACTCCACCTTTCGCCACATCTTCTATTATGGGTACCAACAGAGATTTGGTAAACCATTCTGCTAGCCATTGATCGGGAACATAAGTTTTGACCAACTGGTGATGGTGCTTCCTCTCATGATTGTGATCTAAAATGTGAGTGGAATCATATTTTTTCCTTGAGAGGGTTTGGATCCAGGTTCAAAGTTAGTTGCGTCAGCCAACAAAACCCTATACTGTCAGCCCTTTTGGCAACAACCTGCATAGTGCAGGTTGCAGTCTCACCCGAGGCAGTATTGGGGGATGACAGAACTAGGTTTCTACATCCAAAGGTCTGTGTGATGGGTTTCTATTACTTCTAGGGCTTTATCCCGACCTTCACGAACCCTAACCCTTGAAATGCAGAAATTATGATAACTTATAGATAACAAC
Source organism: Pinus tabuliformis (assembly GCA_031772625.1). Lineage (NCBI taxonomy): Eukaryota > Viridiplantae > Streptophyta > Pinopsida > Pinales > Pinaceae > Pinus > Pinus tabuliformis. The sequence goes on from CM062818.1 coordinate 683,710,562, forward strand.
TTCTAACTCTGTGCCGATTTCTTTAAACATTCATATCATCAAGTAAACTAATAGATCTACTACTTTCGCACATCAATTAAGTGTTTCTTAAGATAATTGCAAAAAACAGAGTAAATACACAGAAAATGCAGAAGTAAACATAAAGGCACAAATACACATATATTGCTCCAAAATAGTCTTTATTATGTTCAATCCTTCTGTTACAAACTCTTTCTTCCCTACACACACAGTTACAGGGGCCCACGCACTCAGCTGCAAACTTACCAAGGTCTCCGCACACACAACTGCAGGAGCCTTCCCCTTCACCTAAGTACAGAAAATAGACTCTTCTGACTTAGATCACTTTCCCATACATAGATATTCTATTGATTGATTACTCCCTATGACTCAGTATGACTCCTTTATATAGCTTCTTTCATTACAATACCATGGTTCACGAACCATAGGCGGGGCACAAAACATCTTAAATTCTAACATGCTAAGGGGATTTGACCTTCCTAAAGCCCCTTTGACTTCTAATGACCTTCGTGCTCCGCTCCTCAAAATAAGAAGACTTTACAAAGATAACAAAATTTATTACAAAATTGACACCCAGGGACCCTGTTAACACAAAGTCATGACTCGTCCTCGAGTCACTCTGCTGGTGGAGCCTCAATCTTCACCTGTAGCTCATTTAATTCAATATTTAACACCGACAGGTCTGTTGTCCCTTGCGCAACGTCTTGACGGAATTCTTTAACCAATTTCTCGATGCTGGGGCCTTCAACTACAAGGCCCACTATTCTATGTGTTTATTGCATGGCCTTCAACTTGCCCTGTACTGATAGTGTCAATTGATTAGCCTTGTCTGCCCAAGGCTATTTCCTTGAAGAGATGATTGCTTTCTTTCGACGCAACTCATCAATTTCACTCTAGATGAGCTTGCCTTCGTGTAATCTGGTGAACCTTTGCATTGGTGCTAAGGTTCGCACTGTCAACCTAATTTCATCGAACTGTCTCTGCTTCTCTCTGATGTCTACTTCAATCTTCTATAGAGTTGGATCCTCCTGCAACGAGGTCCATAATTCCATGGCTTGTTTGAACAACTGAGTGCAACCCTTGACTGCAACTTCCAAGGTGGCCATCTCTTCTTTAATAGCAGCTTCTCGCTATTGTTGGACTTCTACAGGGATAGTGGGCTGCAACTTAAGTTGTAGCTCATGGATTTGTAGCTTCACCTAAAATCTAAGTTTGTCAATTTCTGCCTGTGACTCCTTTAATATGAAAACTATCTTCTGAATCTTTTCTGCAGATGCCGCTTCGATCGGAATCTGGAGCTCAAGAAGCTCACTACAGGCCTGTGTAATAGTTGCTTCCAGTTGTTGACTTCGTGTTGTTACCTCTTCCTTTTCCTTGAGGGATTGCTCCTTTTCCTCAAATATCTGTTGATTATTGGTTTTTACCTCATTGATGGTCAGTAGTGTGTGTTGTTCCGAATTTTGAGTTTGTCTCAAACCCCTTGATGCAGCACATGCAGAGGCTTAATAGGAAACATGGCTAGGTTCTGACTCAAGTGCTTCATATGTAGTAGGTGTGCCCTACCTTCTGCTAAATCAACACACAAGGACCCCTCTGGTAGTTGTATTGTCTGGAGATCCAGGGTGAGTTCTTCTTCCAAGGCTGATCCGCTCACTTGTTTCAAGCTCACTTTCTTCTAGCTCACCTATCCCATGCTCGGTTGAATAAGACCTATTTTCACTTATGATTCCCATAGGCCCTGTTGCACCTTACCTAGTGTTTGTTGGTACTACTCTTCGAAGTGTTCCCAAAGATCCATCGTTGCATCGTAGACCACATCCCCAATTTCATTTAGGTCCCCCTCCATGAGTACCAAAGGCATCGCACTCATCAATTTATCTGATTTTTTCTTTTTGTACGGCCCTATCGAACTCATTTTCTACCTCTTTTTGATGATGAAGGGGGACCCCAGGCTTGTGCCCTCTTCCGCTTCTTCCTCTGTATCTTCCTCCACATTTGTGCGCTCTCTTTCTGACTCGTTGAGGTCAATGGTGGTGTGTGACGTAGTCTTTTCTTTTTTTGCTTCTTTTTTCTTGGCATCAACTTCTTTTTCCTTCGCAACAGCTTTTTTTTCCTTTATGGCAGCTTATTTCTATTGTGTGGTCTTTTCTTTTTCCGCGGCCTTCTCTCTAGTGGAAGCCTTCTACGCTTCCTCCTTCTTTTCTGCTATTGTCGTTGCTATGGTCTGCATTGCTTCACCTTTAGTAGCCTTACTAGTTCCTATGTTGGCATCAGAGGGGGTCAACGTGTCACTTGGCCATTTACTGACAACCCCCAGAATATCTTCCTCAATGACTATATAAAATTGTGCCATATGCCCTTGGCATCTTTCTTCACGCGAATGCGCAGATTATAGAAATCTGCCTTGAAGTCTGCGATGTTGAGGTACTGCACGTGCAAACTTGGTGATAACCTGGGCCGTTGGTTAATCACCATCCTTAACTCTGACTCAAACAAGACCCAAAATATCTTCATATCCATCACTCGTGTGGGGTCCTTGGTATCCCATAACAAAGCGAACTTTGCGGCATCAGGTAGATTTGAGTCCCATTGAGGGAATTGTCTCTCTTCGAGGGTCCTATAGGCCACCAACATGATCAACAATAAAAACCACGCATAGTGGAATGGCTTGCCTTCATCTTGGGCCTCTCTGTAGTCTTCTAAACATTTCTGACATATTGAGCCCAGTTGTACTGGACTCCCTTGGTGCACTGCAAAGCCAAAGAAACTACTGGCATCGGTACTTTATCAGTGCGACACTTTCTCATGATCTTTCAAACCAATATTTTTCCAGCAAACTACACCACGCCATCTGAGATTGATTGTATGGAATACTCACGTGACTTCTTGACCAGACCAAAGTCACTCTTCATTTGGTCTGCCAACTTTTTCTCCTGCAATTTTCCTACAAATTCCTCCTACGGGTCCACTCCTTGGTATGGTAGCAACGTTATTCTATGGATCAAAATGTTAGTGATCAAGATGGGTCCTCCCAACCAGAGGCACCCATCATGTACCAGTGTCAACAATTGGCGCATGCAAATTGTATTAATAGTAATGCAACTGAAGTGCGGCACCCACAACATATTTAGGAGCCCCACGCACCCAACCCCATCCACCCATTTCATCGGCTCAAGCCACGTGACTCCTGACTTTTCATAGTAAACATTCTTCAGGTACTTTCTCAACACCAACTAAGGAAACCTCTTGTGGTCCCCTAGGTCCCAATCCTCTATTTTCAAGTTTGGTATACGAGCCAACAAATTTCCCTCAAACAACATGTTCTCTCACAAGAAAGGTGTGGATACCATAAACTTCACGGAATCCAGGTCTATGGGTACTTTAGTTATGGCTTATCTTGGTGGAATATACAATGGTAGCCGAATTATTGGCTCATCCTCTTCGGCATCAATAGCCTCTATACCTCCATACAGTTCTTCCTCATCCAAGTTCAGGGGCTCTATCAGCTATCTAGACCTATCCATCTTTCCCTTATGGCGGATTTCAATCAGATTATTCTGTGGTGATTGCTACATCGGTGCTTGTTGAGGCTTCTTCTACTTCTTATCTCCCACCGTCGAAGCAGATGGCTTAGGCCTTGGAGACCTAGGCATGGTAGTAGGCAACCCTGTAGTTACAGGTTGGGCCGGATCTGTCTCAAGTTTCGTTGCAATCATTGTCTTGGGGAATATCTCGCACTGCCAATCAGGCCAATTTACGAATCTCGGTTGTGAAATCTTCTCCTTAATGATCTCCTAATCCCTATCAGACATGCAATACTTCTCTTGGCACAAACTTAGGCACAAAAGCTTAATGAAAATTCTCAAGAAGCAAAGTGTTCAAATGTGGAGTGGGATGCCATATTTATAACTCAATTTGAATTCAAATATGTTCGTTCCCTCCAATTCCTTATCAGTAATGCATCTTTGGTGGCATATTTCCAAAGATATGCCCCATAAAAACTCAACCTCCACACCCTTTAATGGAAAAATCGTCATCCAATATGCTATAGTGCTACCAACGATCACTTTTTGGCCAGGCTCCATGGGTCCCACCATCTTAGTGCAACTCCTTCGTCGCATATCTCCTCTACGCCTCGCCTTGACTTGTCATGCAGCCCCATCACTTCGCCCAATCTTCCTTTTGGCAGTGTAGTTTATAGTCCTGCATTCCCTTGCAACTACTTGGAGCACTAAGACTATCTCGCATCCATATAGTCATTGTGCAGAGGCAGGATCGCCCCTGTACAACTTTAACCAACTCCCATTGACTTTTCCTGGAAATAATTCCCTATTCAGCTTCGCGAGCTGAACTGCACCTTCAACCGTATTATCCTTAATAATATACAGCCCAAACCAATGAGTTTGGAACTTCCCTAGAAACTTTGTGAACTTACTATCATACAACAATACAAAATCCTCGTTCTTGAAGGTGTGTTGTTTGATATGGCAGTCATGCCATGCCTTTACATGATTCTTCTGTACCTGCTGATGAAAACCCGCCAAGAAGCAATCTTCCTCCAACTCAACCAGTTGCATGAGGCGTTCTTCCATGGTATCCTAATTGGCCATGTCTTTAATTGCAGTAATCTGCAAACTGGGCACTATGTATTCCATCGGCATTACAACTTCTTGTCCATAAACTAGCCTGAACGGTGTTTTTCCACTCAACTTCTTGCAAGTAGTTCTATACACCCATAGAACAACTAGTATCTGCACATCCCAATCATTTCACTTTGCATTGCAAATATTTGTTAAAGCATTTTCTAGGATTTTGTTGAATTCCTCCACTGTGTCATTTTCTTGAGGATGATACAGTGTACTCTTCTATTGATACATATGGAATTCTTCGAGTAAAGTAGTAATTGTTTCATCTAAGAAGTGCTAACCTCTATTTCTCATCAAAATCTTAGGGAAGCCAAACCAAGATAGGATATATTCAAAAATAAACTTTGTAGTTGTAGTTGTGCTACAATTCTTTATAGGCTGTGCCTCAGCCCACTTGGTTAAATATTCAGTTGCTATAATGGTATATCTGGCCCCTCTCTTCTTTCCTAGTGGTTGAATTGGCCCCACAAAGTCAATCAACCACTTATCAAATGCTTGTAATGACACCTGCGGGTTCGAGGGAAATTCATCCCTTTGCGACGGTCTCCTCATTCTCTGACAGACATCAGATGCCCTACAATAGACTTTGGCATCCTTATGCACAGTTAGCCACCATAGTCCTATGCATAGAATCTTCTACGCCATTGCTCTTCTCGCATAATTTCCTCCCACAACTCCTCCATGCGCTTCAGCGAGGACGCTTTTTTGTTCATACTCTAGGACATACCTATGCAGTACTTCATCTAGTCCCATTTTATATAAGTTCCTTGCAATGACAGAAAAATATGCGTCCCTGACCACCAATTATTTATTTTTCTATGTCGTATACCCCTCTAAAGTTGTACCAATAGACAAGAATTGGATTATCTCTGCGAAATGATCATCTATAAAGTGCACAACAAAGAGTTGTGCATCAGGCAATCCTTCCTCCAAATTTGTAGGTTCGTCACCATTCTCAATCTGTGAGAGGTGATCTAGTCCAGCATTGGGTCGCCCTCACTTCACAATTACTTCAAAGTCATATTCTTGAAAGAGTAACAACCATTGACTGATTCCCCCCCCCCCCCCCCCACAGCATAGGCTTGTTAACCAGGTACTTCAAAGTAGAATGGTATGTGTACATCTTGAAGTGTGCATCCAATAAATAGTGTCTGGATTTTTGCAGTTCATACACCATTGCCAGTCCTTTGCGCTTTGTGGTAGAATAATTATTTTTTTCCTTCGATAAATTTCTACTTGCAAATGCTATCGGATGATCGATATCACCTTCACCTGGTTGGGTCATCACAGCTCCCAGGACTATGCAGGATGAATCAACATGGATGTGGAACTCCTTCTTCTAGTCAGGGAACACTAAAATGAGCGTGATGACCATTTTTTCCTTCAAAACATCGAAACTCTTCTGGCAACCATCATCCCAACAAAACGCCACATACTTTTTCAACAATTTTTCCATGGGTGCCGTAATCTGTGCATATGCCTTGATAAATTTCTTGTAGTACCTTGTGTGGCCCAACGTCACGTGTAGTTGTTTGACATTCTTTGGATGCTCCAAGTTAATAATTACGAAAATTTTGGTAGGGTCTATCATCAACCCCTTCTTATAGACTACATGTCCCAAAAGTATCCCATATGGTACACAAAATATGCATTTCTTCAGATTAAGGGATATCTGATACCTTCGACAAGTGTCCAACATGAGGAAAATATTGGAAACATGTATTTTTACTAACCCAAACATCGTCCAATCATCAAAGTAGACCTCCAAAAACTAGTGAATAAACTCCTTAAAAGTTGTGACTACCACCCTAGAGAATATTGCAGGGGCGTTCTTAAGTTCGAAAGGCATAATTGTATATTGGAAACAACCCCATTTATTCATGAAGGTATTATTACTTCTATTCTCCAGTGTGATCTTGATCTGATGATACCCTGAGAACCCATCAGTAAACAAAAAATCCTCTTGGCCCCAAACAATTTCTAGTACTTCATCTATGAATGGCATAGGAAATGGATCATGAACACAAGCATCATTCAACTTCCTCAAGTTGCCGCATATCCAAATTTCTACCTACGTCTTCTTCTCCTAAACTACCATGGGACTAACCTAGTCCAATTCGTCGATAGGTTCAATAATCCCAGCCACAAGCATCTTATTTAATTCCTCGCGCACCTTTTCTTTATACTTAGGATTCAACCGGTAGGGGCACTGCTTCACTGGCTTCGCATCAAGCTTTAAAGTGATCTTCATGACACCTAGATCCCCTAAAATCCCTTTCAAATCAGAGAACTTGGTGGGAAACAAGTCCTGATACTCTCGTAGTAGCTCCATGACTTTGTCCATTGTATCTTCATCCCAATAGTTGCCTATGTTTGCAAACTTCGGCTGCGCTTCTGATCCAATATTCACTTGCTTGGTCTTCAAGGGCTGTGAAATATTAGGAACTTCTGCCTTAGGCCTTGTGACTTTGCGTTGTCCTTCCAACTCAAGAATATTGATGTTCTTAGGACCTTCTTCGCTTTCCTCAGTGGTTACATTATAACATTTGAGCACATGGCGCAGCTGTGTACTCCAATCTGGTTGTACCCATGTAACAAGTTCTTTAGGCATTCTGAATATGGTAGCTTTGATCTCCTGTAACACTTCATCAATACATTCAAATCCATCTTCAAAGCTAAAATTAAAAAAAAATCATTTCCTTCAGGACATCCCTTTCTGTGGTTCTGTGTCGCAGCTTCGTTTCTAGATACCAGTTCATCAGGATCGTATCCAAAGTATGGTAGAATATATGAACCCATTCTAGCTGCGGTTCTTCTCCCCATGCTTTCGTCCATTGAGCCATATGCTCGCATGGATTGTCCTTCCATGTATATTTCTCCATAATGCGGGTATTGGCATACCCAAACTGCAGCTTCATCATCCATTGGTATTCCTTCCAATCTACAAAGTTATTCTTATGCGTACCCTACCATCTTGTAGGCGTAGATCTCAACATGATATCTAGTGCTTAGAACCGATGTTCCTCCAGTACATCCCTTTCAAATTTATCCAGAAATAAATTTACATCTTCTAAACCATCATAATGTGGTAAATTGAGTAACTCCTTGGATATACATCGGAGTGACTTTGTAACCCTATTGCATCACATCAACAATACCTCATGCAACCTGTTTTGCCAGTGTTCGAGCTCCTCATCTGAATCTGAATTGCAGGAGCTATCCTTCTCCCACATAATTCACCCATCTTCCGTAGGGTTGATCCAGTCTTCATCTTGCACAGTAAGCATATAGATATGCTCAATATCTTCCTCCTCATCATAATCACGGACAGGTACAGTATACCATGCTCCCTCCGCTGGATCTAATGGAACAATAATCCTTAGTTCCTTCTTTTCAAATATCATACTGCACTTCTTAAGTTTGATGACTTTATTCATATCAAATGCCTAATCAATTCCAAACAACGGTGGATATGGGTTACAGTCATCCACTATTTCAATCACTTCAAAATCAGCTATGGCGCGTGCCCCCTAAATATCCACAGTTACTCCATGTAGGCGCCCCATAGGAATAATATTTTGTTAATTCGCCATTCTCAGTTGAATCGGGTACCACTATAGCATTGGTCTACCCATTCTTTCCCAGTTTTTCTTGGGCAGAACTTTTGCATCAAACCCCAAATCAAGAATTACTTGGTCCATTTCCAATTCTCCTATCTATTCAGTCAATCTCATTTCATGGCCAGTCCTCTTCTTAATTTTTCCCACCTTATATACCGCGCATTGTTCCAGGAGTGGCTTATTCTTGCTAGTGTAGTTGTCTATCAATTCTTGTAGTATTTCTTTTGCCTTCTTATCCCTTAGGAGCTTCATGCAGATTTTTAAAAATGATGTTAATAATGAGGGATCTCCCTCCTGCGTAGTACTGGTGTCTTCAAGCTTTCCCCTACTTTGAGTCCTTGATGTAGAATATCCTTCATTCGCAAAGCTCCTTTTTTCTTCCATAAACATTTTCTTTACCTTATTTACATCAAATCTAGTCTCCTTATTAGCAGCCTTGCAAACCCATACATTTTCCTCTAGTTGCTTCCCTTTATCCTCTTTGGTAGCTATGCTACTTCGCGTGACAATATTAACACTAGGACCCTCTTCGTGCAGTTCAGATCTCATCATCTAGATGTTCTTGATAGGTTGTTGAGTCTGAGTCTTATTTTCTTGCATATTTGCGACGAGCACGGAGCAATATTCTATGACATGATCAAAATGGCGACAATATTGACATGAGGGGTGCATTGGATTATGAAAATATCACATAAAGTGACTTGGTTCTCCATAATTGTAACAGATGATCTGGCCACGACCTCTTCCATCCCGTCCTCCTCATTCTCTTCCTTGTCCTTGAAACTCTCCACACGCTGTAGTTGTGCCTTGATCCTGAGGACCAGCCTCCATCTATACTCTATATGTTGGTGTTTTGTCCATCATCAATTCATAACTTCAGCAATTGTGCTCATCATGACCCACAGACTTACAAAAATTATAGAACATCTATTGGGGAGTGTTGGCTTGGTGGGGCCTGACCTAGGTTTAGCATTAGTTAGCCAAACAAATACCTACATCGCTGGCCCTTTTGGCATCAGCCTGAAGAGCGTGGACCGAAGTCTCACCCGAAGCAGTATGGGGGGACGCTGGAACCATGTTTCTACACCCTGAGATGGTTGTGATGTCGGTTTATTCCTCTTATTCCTTCTCTCGCGCAGGTCATTAAGTTCTAGGGCTCCGTCTATCTAGCCCTTTATTCCGCCCTTTAGTACCTTCACGAAGGGGTACGATTGGCCTTCGTGCAGCCCTAACCTGCCGTTCAGGGACTTTTGCACTGCTAAAGCAACGTGTAAAATAGGTTTCGAACTTATCCTTAAGCATTTAATTATCTTATTAAACAATCACAGTTAGCACCACATAAACAGATATTCTTACTTTTTTCAATTAACCAACAGAATTACATACATTCGCACATCACATAAGCATTATAAATGAAATCCATACACAATATGACAAGATGCATTAACAGGAACAAAGACACAGAATTTGTAGAATACTTCTCTTTATTGATATCTTTAGATGATTACACACTCTATCCACCCTGCACACACAGCTGTAGGGGTCCGTGCACTTAACTACGGACTTCCACCCTAGGCCTCTGTGCACTTAGCTACAGAGCCTCTACCTATGCTATGACCCAAAACTTAGACTTCTCTCCTTGTCGCTCAAGACTTCTTACCGAACTTATTTCTTAACTACTTAGAGCTTACTTACTTATCTCTTTTTATACAATCCCACGGTCCGCGGACCATGGGTAGATATCTTACAGCCGACTTTACTTTATAAAATAAGGGTGGACAACCCTTTATGACTCATGACACCTTCGCACTCCACGACCACAAAATGCAGAGTCTTTACAACTTTATTACAACATTTGACCTAAAACATGGGCTTTTAGCCCCAAAACTGTCCTTGGGGGATCCTGTTCCCAACAGCCCCCCAACACAAACATCATGACTCACCCTCAAGTCACTCTGCAGACATGGATATCTTAGCGCAAAGACCTCCCAGCTTGACCCTTATGACCGCAACCTTGGTAGTGCACTATGTGGCTGCCTACTTCGCGTCTTCCATCATTTGCTTGGTCACTTCTCCTGAACTATTGGCCTGAAGCTTTTGTTGAGCTGCTTGCAGAGTCACAAGATTTCCTTTAATAGAAGTTGTCACCGTGTAAGCCTCATCCAGCCAGGGCTTTAGTCATGCCTTCAACACTGTGTTGGAAATAATACTGAGAGGGTGGGGGGGTGAATCAGTATTATCAAATTTTCTTCAATATACCTTCCAGATTTATAATTTAATTTATTCTTCAGATGTTGACCATTAATTTGTATGTTAGTACCATATAATAATGAACAGGAACAAGAAAAATAGACAGTCACACTAAAGAACACCAGATATAAGGTGGAAACCCAATGTGGGTGAAAACCACCTGCTGCAATATGTCTCTATCTTCTTTCAATTAGAAACTTCTTTTTACAATAATTCTGTACTGGTGCAGTCCTTTACCAGTACGCAGGCTGCAACCTGCAGAGAGCTACAACCCTCTCTCGTTTTCCAGACTCTCCTGGAAGGGAGCTACAACCCCCTTAGCTCTTGTACTAGCTGAGCTACTAGTACGTAGGTGCTCACCTACTGAAGGCTTCAACCTTCTCTTTTCTTCCAGGGACCACGTTTCATAAATTTTTAGACTGGATCCATGAACATCAAACAAACATCAAGTACATGTGCATTAACCGATCTCCTTTCCACAATCAACTACTAAATCAACCACTAGCTTCTCAGAATGCAGTAACCAGACACCAATTCTGAACCCAGACAAGAGCAGCTAAAATAAGTTTCAAGAAAAGTCTGCAACTTCACCAATAGAAATCTGCGGATATCCGTACTTTTTCTGTGTCGATCCTGCGGACCTCCGCACCTGCACCTATCTCTGGACAGCGCACCTCCGCAACTGAACCTGTGTCTGTACTGTGCACCCCCGTACCTGCACTCGTCTCTGTATTCTGCACCTGCGTACCTGCACCCGTCTCTGTACTGCGCACCTCCGCACCTGAGCTGTGTTTCGCCTATAGACCTCCACACCTGAACTGTGGTTCACCTACATGCCTTTGAGTAGAGCCAATTTATCAGTCCTCCAATATTCCCCAGACTGTCAAATCCACAGATCTGATCATGCGTCAAAGTAGATCTTCCTTCTGATGCTCAGATCTCTCCTTGATTTAGCTATCACTCACCAACCGATCACAGAATTTTCAGATCTTGATTTTCTTTAGATGTTTCACACGCATGAGTGCTCAGCCAAATGATCTCCTTTCCTTTTTATAGGCAAGCCCTTACTCAAACCATGGACCAAAACCATAGAAACCCAATACAAGGGACCCAAAACCGGGGATCAATACTTTAGAAACAAAAACCACGGACCAAAACCATAGGATCAAAAGCGTCGGACTAAATACCATGGATCAATCATAAAATTTTCCCACATGCGTGTGTTTCTCTGAAATGAAAGTGTGCGAATTTGACATCCGCACTTTTTGTTCGGAGAACCTACGGGTATGACCGCACCTCTTGTTCGGAGCACCTGCGGGTCCACTGCTTTTGTTCGGCGCACCTACGGGTATCTCATTTTCTATCATTTTGAGAGCCTGAACTGAGATTTTCCACTTGAGTGAGTTGCCATCAAGGAAAACACTTATGCCATAGCACCACACCTGTGTCATAATGCCAACAATCTCCCCCTTTGGACTTGATGGCAACCCTAGGATCCTCAAAGTCATTCTCCCCCTTTGACATCAAGGGAAAAGGGTTATGCTCCTCCTGAGAACATGCTAAAAACTCTGCTCTGCTATGCTGATCATGCTCCCCCTGACTGTAGGCCAGATCTGCAAAAGAAATGTTCTTCAAGAAGAACCATAATCCACCATACATCATAAATGACCTTCCTATCACCAAAAGACTCTATACATACATTCATCACCCAACCAAGTGGGGATCATCCAGAAATTTACATATAACAACCAAGTACATTATATCATTCATCCCAGGCATAGTGGGGAAAACAAAATAGGCCATTACATGACCTTGACAAAAGAAATATAGAGACATAGAGACAAAACATTAGCAACATTATTCAGATCAACATCTATGTTCTTCTTCTGTGCTTGCTCCTTCAAGATCTTCTACCATAATGCCAACAATGCATGCTCCCCCTGAACCTGTGCCAACTGGTCTCTAACCAATCCATGTATGCGAAATTCGCGTACAACAGACAAGATTCAACAGCAAGATGATGCATCAACTACTCCCAGCTTTTGTCTGAGGTATTCAAATGTTTCCCTTGGCAGTGGTTTGGTGAGTATATCAGCAACTTGTTCCTTAGAGGGAACATACTCCAACTTGACTTTTTGTTCAAGCACTTGTTCCCGAAGAAAATGATATTTGATAGGTATATGCTTGGTCTTTGAATGCATGACTGGGTTCTTTAAAATGCTGATTGCACTTGTATTATCACATAGGATGGAGATAGGTTGAGTACAAGTGATTTGAAAATCCTGCAAGCTTTGCATCATCCAAAGAAGTTGTGTGCAACAAGATCCAGCAGCCGCATACTTTGCTTCAGATGTAGATAATGCTATTGAACTCTGTTTCTTCCTGAACCAAGATACTAATCTGGAACCCATAAAGAATGTACCACGACTAGTGCTTTTTTTGTCATCCACGCTTTCGGCCCAATCTGCATCTCTATAAGCATGAAGTGTGAGATTTTTATCTCTAGGATACCATAAGCCATAGTTTTGAGTTCCTTCAAGATACTTGAACATTCTCTTAACTGCCTGAAGATGAGTTTCCTTTGGATTTTCCTGAAATCTTCCAACTATTCCCACTACATGCATGATGTCTGGTAAGGTACCTATCAAATAAAGCAGACTTCCAATCATGGATCTATAGGTTGGTTGATGCACTGCTCCTGATTCATCATTTGCACTAAGGCTGCATCCTGTAACCATAGGGGTACATACTGGTTTCAAATCTTCCATGCCATATTTCTTCAAGATCTTCTTAAGGTACTTGGTTTGAGATAAAAAGGTACCGCCTTCATTTTGTTGGATTTGTAGACCAAGAAAATATGCCAGTTCTGCAAGCAATGACATTTCGAATTCTTTCTGCATTACCAAGGCAAAGTTTTGACTCATAGCTCCTTCATTGCGGCCAAAGATAATATCATCTACATACACAACAAGTATTAGCAATTTGTCATTTTCAATATTTATATAAAGATTGCTATCTGTTGATCCTTTTGAAAAACCTTGTTGATGAACGTATTTGTCCAAACAATAGTACCAAGCCCTTGGAGCCTGTTTAAGAACATAGAGAGCCTTGTTAAGTTTGCATACAAGTTTTGGTTCATTTCCAAGAATGAATCCATCTGGTTGCTCAATGTACACTTCTTCTTCTAAGTCTCCATTCAGAAAGGCAGATTTCACGTCCATTTGAAATACTTTGAATTTCTGAAAGCTAGAGAGAGCAAGGAACATTCTGATGGCCTCAATTCTAGCAACGGGAGCAAACGTTTCTTCAAAGTTGATTCCTTCTTGTTGAGCATACCCTTTACAAACCAATCTAGCTTTATTTCTAATAACTTCCCCATTTTCATTCAACTTGTTTTTGAATATCCATTTTGTCACTATGACATTATTATCTTTTGGTCTAGGAACCAACTCCCAAGTGTTATTTTTCTCGATCTGCTCAAGTTCTTCATCCATTGCCTTGACCCAGCATTCATCTTTGCATGCCTCTCTTACATTTTGTGGCTCAGTGGAGGAGAGTAATGCCAAGTAGCTTGAAGCTTCTGCAATTGTTCTTCTTGTTTGTATACCAGCCTCTTTCTGCCCCAAAATTTGAGATTCTGGATGATTCTTTTGAATGTACCTGGATGGAGTCTTTTCTTCTATCCTTATCTGTTCTTCTGGAGCCTCATGGGTTTCTTCTTCATCATGAATCTGATTTGATGTTGATGGATAGTCTTCATCATCTTCGAAATCTTGAGATCTTACCTACCTAGGAGTGCTTTCTTCTTCATCAACCACTACATCAATACTTTCAACAATTTTTCCAAGCCTTTTATTGTAACACTTGTATGCTTTGCTGTGGGGAGAGTAACCAAGGAGAATTCCTTCATCTGCTCTAGGTTCAAACTTGCCAAGATTTTCATCAGTATTTTTGATGTAGCATTTACTTCCAAAAATTTTGAAGTATTTTACCGAAGGAGTCTTACCATACCATAGTTCGTGAGGAGTCTGAGTGCTGTTCACCCGGATAGGGGTGATTTTAGGGGCGAATGTTCGCCCTTTGGCGAAATTAGGGGGTTTTAAATTTTTAGTGGGCGAATATTTTGTATCATAGTACATTTTTACAAATCACCTCAAATAGCCCATCTTATTTTAAGGTAGAGGGTAAAAAAGGTAAATTTAGCCCTTGAAATTAGGAGTTACAACCTTCCATTCGCCCATTTTCAAGAATAGGTTTTATTTAAGTGAATCCTATGGGCCAAAGGCCCAAATACCATATTTATAAAATAGGTATGGTAAATTAATAAAAATATAAATAAATGAGAGGTATGGTAAATAAATAAATCATTTTTTCCAAATACCATATTTATAAAATAGGTATGGTAAATTAATAAAAATATAAATAAATGAGAGGTATGGTAAATAAGTAAAGCATTTTTTATATTTACTCCGTAAGTCACCTTATATACATGCAAGGGTGTAAACAAATAAAAATATAAGTAAAGTGGAGGTATGGTAAATAAATAAAACGTCTTTTTATACTTACTCAAAAGGTATGGTAAATAAATAAAAATATAAATAAACTAGACGCATGGTAAATAAATAAAAACCTCTTTTTATATTTAGTCCATAACCCTCGTTCTATTTATGAAGGCTCAAGAAAGAGGTTTTATTTAAGTGAATCCTATGGGCCAAATACCATATTTGTAAAAGAGGTATGGTAAATTAATAAAAATATAAATAAGCGAGAGGTATGGTAAACAAATAAAACATTTTTTTATATTTACTCCATAAATCACCTTGTATTTATGAATGGTATAGTAAATTAATAAAAATATAAATAAACGAGAGGTATGGTAGACAAACAAAACATTTTTTTATATTTACTCCATAAGTCACCTTATATTTATACTATGGGACAAATACCATGGACTAGATTATTATTAATACCATGCAAAAAAACATTATTAACCCTAATATTAGTATTAATAAAAATAAAAATGGCACATGGTATTGACCCATGGTATTCACCAAAATGGCACATGGTATTGACCCATGGTATTCACTTGGAATGTAGCCTATTTAAATGGGGGAATTAAACCAACATAGATCCATCTTTACTCTGGATCTACTAACCCCCGAGAGGTATCAAATATCATGATATGCAAACTAGCATAGAGTGAAAAAATATTTGATCCGATCAAGAGTAAAAATGGATGTTGTAATTTAATGTATGTTAAACATTTTAGCTTGGTTAAAATAAAAATAAAATAAAAATCAACTATTAATTTTATTAATTTTTATAAATTACTAATAGTAATTTTTAAGCTCCAGGTTTATGATAACCCATGGTATTGACCCATGGTACTCATGTGAGCATAGACTATTTAAAGGGGAAATTCTATCTTAGATCCATCTTAACCCATGGTATTGACCCATGGTATTCATGTGAGCATAGACTATTTAAAGGGAAAATTCTATGTTAGATCCATCTTAATTCTGGGTCTACCAAGTGCTCAGAGGGATAAATAGATTTCATCCCCCTAAGAGTGGTAGATGTGGAGTTAAGATGGATATAGGTTTTTATGATAATGAAGATATTAAATAGACTTAGGAAATTATATTGTAAAAACATCTTAAGGTGAATGGTTAAAGCATAGACATTGGACAAGTATATTTGTATACTTCTGCTTTAAACTGAAACAAATCCAGGGCTAAAAGGAATGGATTGATTGCACTAGTCATCCTTCTATAACTTTCCAACATATGCTGGAGTAACCAGATTGTAATTTGGGTAATTTTTCTAATTGCAAACAGGAACATACTTGTGTATTGGCAGGGTGGTTACGAGGTCCCTAGAAGTGATGAATTTGAATTTTTCTTGGTTTTATATATAGTATTAGGTTTTTTCTCATGCTTTCTGTGAATGGCACGGGTGAATTTTATCCTACACCCACTAGGTTATTGATATGTAATTTCGGTAATTTTGATTTCAAAAGATATTTTAAAGAAATGCAATGATTTCGTTTGTGTATTCAATAAACACAAGATTTTATAATTGAGTAAAATATTCTCCATGCCTGGTGAGAGATTCGCCAAAAAATTATATACACATATCATATTATTGATAAAATCGCCTTCCATTTTTCCTATATACCATGGAGATTCGCCCATTTATCCTACATGTAAATTTAGGGGGGATTCTTAAAATTTTCCCTACACCCGAACATCTGTCTTGTTGAGAATAACAATTGCAGCAAATGCAGCTTCTCCCCAGAAAGTTGCGGGAGTTCCAGACTCATCCATCATAGCACAAGCCATTTGTTGAACTGTTTTGTTCATCCTTTCCACTACTCCATTTTGTTGAGGAGTCCTTACAGTAGAGAATTCCCTTCGTATTCCATGTTCTTCACAAAAATCAAAAAATTCATTTGAGGTAAACTCCCCACCACTGTCAGACCTGAGGCATTTAATTTTGTGATCTAATTCGTTTTCAACCAAGGCTTTGAAAGATTTGAATTTTTCGAAGGCTTCGTCTTTGTGCTTCATAAGTCCTATCCAACACATCCTGGAAAAATCATCAATGAATAATATAAAGTATTCTTCTCCTCGAGGTGACCTTTTCCTAGATGGACCACATACATCAGTATGAACAAGTTCAAGTGGCCTGCTCGCTGATCCTTCCTTCTCAGGGAAATTAGTTCTGGTTTTCTTACCAAACTGACATGATTTGCATATTGTATTGTCTGGAATTTTGATGTCTGGAAGACCACGAACTGCCTAGTATTTGCATGCTTTCCTTATCTATGAGAAGCTTAGATGCCCCAATCTTTTGTGCCATATCCAGTGTTCATCATTCTTGCTTAGATAGCATTGATGTTGTCCTTCTTTGAATATGTATAAGTTATTTGGAGTTCTTATGCCTTTGATCACTATTTTTCCTGTATCAAGATCACGAACACTACATCCATTTGATCGAAATATTACCTTAGTTCCTTGATCACACATCTGACTGACACTCAATAGATTATGCTTTAAGCCATCCACATACATGACATTTCTAGCTTTGACCTTTTCCTTTAACTGAACAGAACCTTTTCCTTTTTATGAGTGCAGGTGTGTCATTTCCAAAAGATACCTTCTTCTCCTTCTCTAAGGCACTATATGACTGAAGTTTTTCTTTATCACCCGTCATATGTTTCGAACATCCACTGTCGATGTACCATTGATTTTCTTGCCCTTCCGCATATAAAGCTATACCACATCTCTCTGGTTGTGGTTCCTTCATTCTCCATGTTTTGGCACTTGAGACTTGCTCCTTCTGAGTTGTCTACCGAAACCTGCTCCTGCATTCAGACTCTTCATGACCGAAATTGTTACAAATAGAACATTCTATTTCATTTTCAAGAGCAGAAAAGTTATTGTAGGTTCTTTTCATGATCCCAATCATACTCCTCTATTTTTGAGCTTCTCTAGTCATGATTGTCTTATAGGCAACACATTGAGCTGCTTTGTGACCAAATTTATGACAAGAGAAACATTGGCCATTGAAGAAACTCCTATGATTATCAAATCTACCAGCGAAATGATTGTAGTTTCTATTGACATCCATTCTTGAGGCAAATTGAGAAGGTTTTACCTGAGGCTAGTTGTAGCTTCTGTTTGTCCTTAAAGTAGATTGCCCCCGATTTACCTGATAGTATTTGTTCATTCTTGATGTAAATTTTCCCTGATTTACCTGGTGATTTCCATTGGGTCTTTGTTCACTTCTCCTTGCTACATCAAGATAACTTTTGGAGATAGATGGTTTCTGCACTTGAGTTGTTTCTTCATTATATCCCAGACCTGTCTTGGTTAGTGGAGAACGCTGCACTTTGATAATCTCATCTAACGTTTCAGATCCTTTAACAAATCTAAGATTAAGAGCTTTAGTTTTTTCAATCTCTTTTCTAAGTCCCACAATTTCACCTTCTAATTTTTCATGATGATTCTCCCTTTCAGCTAGTTGACATTGCAGAGTATCAATAATCATATTTTTCTCTTCTAAACAAATTTTGAGTTTAGAAATATCTTCATAAAGACCTTCATCTATAGCATCCATGAAATCATCATCTTCAAAAGCCATTAAAAGTCTATAATTATTACCTTGTTCATCTTCATCACTATTTGAAAGTCCATCACTGTCTTCATGAGTGTAATAGCTTTTCTTATTTACATTTTGTTTCTTGTTCCATCTAACAGGTTCCTTACCTTTGTCAAGCTTATCTTTGTGAGGACACTTGGTAGCATAGTGACCGACTCTTCCACAAGCAAAGAATTTGAAGGGCAACTTACCTCTGAATCTTCCAGCACCCCGTTGAAGGTTCTTAACAAAATTTGATTCTTCCTCTTCTTCTGACATATGTCCTGACTCATAGTAATCTCCTTTGCCTGAAGCCTTGAATGCAGCTTCTCTCCTGTCTGATGGTCCTCCTTTCCTCATTTTGTAAGCAGTTAAAATTTCGTGCAGCTGTGACATGGTAAGGTTTTGTAGATTCTGTTTTTCTTCTATTGCAGAAACTTTTGATTCAAACTTAGAGGACAAAGATCTTAGAACCTTTTCAACCACAATAGCCTCTTTTATTTCTTCACCCAAGTTTTTCATACAATTAACAATCTCATATATACGTAGGAAATAGTTAGCCACACTTTCATCATTGTACATTCTGAGATTTTCATACTGAATTCTGAGGGTTTGAAGTTTTGCTCGTTTTACCTGTTCATCTCCTTCATAGCTCAGAACGATCTTATCCCATATTTCTTTCATGGATTTGTACTGCATAACCTTGACGAATTCTGATTGAGATAGATATCCTAATAGAGTATTGATAGCCTTTGCATTTGTTTCATATTGCTTCTTACCAGCTGGATCCGTAGGAGTTGCTGAAGGAAAAGTGTACCCTGTATCTATGATATCCCAGACTTCTGTACCAAGAGATTGAAGATAGGTTGTGACTCTTACCTTCCAATAGACAAAGTTGGTCCCATCAAAAATTGGTGGCCTGATTGATGCTTCTCTCTCATAGTTGCTCATGATGATAGATCTTCCTTAAAGCGATTAAGCTTCTTCTGAAGGACTTGCTCTGATACCAATTGTTGGAAATAATACTGAGAGGGGGGTGAATCAGTATTATCAAATTCTCTTCAATATACCTTCCAGATTTATAATTTAATTTATTCTTCAGATGTTGACCATTAATTTGTATGTTAGTACCATATAATAATGAACAGGAACAAGAAAAACAGATAGTCACACCAAAGAACACCAGATATAAGGTGGAAACCCAATGTGGGTGAAAACCACCTACTGCAATATGTCTCTATCTTCTTTCAATTAGAAACTTCTTTTTACAATAATTCTGTACTGGTGCAGTCCTTTACCAGTATGCAGGCTGCAACCTGCAGAGAGCTACAACCCTCTCTCATTTTCCAGACTCTCCTGGAAGGGAGCTACAACCCCCTTAGCTCTTGTACTAGCTGAGCTACTAGTACATAGGTGCTCACCTACTGAAGGCTTCAACCTTCTCTTTTCTTCCAGGGACCACGTTTCATAAATTTTCAGACTGGATCCATGAACATCAAACAAACATCAAGTACATGTGCATCAACCGATCTCCTTTCCACAATCAACTACTGAATCAACCACTAGCTTCTCAGAATGCAGTAACCAGAAAACAATACCAGTAACCAGACACCAATTCTGAACCCAGACAAAAGCAGCTAAAATAAGTTTCAAGAAAAGTCCGCAACTTCACCAATAGAAATCTGCAGATATCTGCACTTTGTCTGTGTCAATCCTGCGGACCTCCACACCTGCACCTGTCTATGGATAGCGCACCTCTGCAACTGAACCCGTGTCTGTACTGCGCACCTCCGCACCTGCACCCGTCTCTATACTGCGCACCTCCGCACCTGCACCCGTCTCTGTACTGCCCACCTCCGCACCTGAGCTGTGTTTCACCTGCGGACCTCCGCACCTGAACTGTGGTTTGCCTATGGGTCTTCGAGTAGAGCCAATTTATCAGTCCTCCAATATTCCCCAGACTTTCAGATCCATGGATCTGATCATGCATCAAAGTAGATCTTCCTTCCAATGCTCAGAGCTCTCCTTGATTTAGCTATCACTCACCAACCGATCATAGAATTTTCAGATCTTGATTTTATTTAGATGTTTCACACGAATGAGTGCTCAGCCAAATGATCTCCTTTCCTTTTTATAGGCAAGCACTTACTCAAACCATGGACCAAAACCATAGAAACCCAATACAAGGGACCCAAAATCGGGGATCAATACTTTAGAAACAAAAACCACGGACCAAACCATAGGATCAAAAGCATCGGACTAAATACCATGGATCAATCATAAAATTTTCCCATGTGCGCGCGTTTCTCTGCATAGAAACCCAATACAAGGGACCCAAAATCGGGGATCAATACTTTAGAAACAAAAACCACGGACCAAACCATAGGATCAAAAGCGTCGGACTAAATACCATGGATCAATCATAAAATTTTCCCACGTGCGCGCGTTTCTCTGCATGAAAGGGTATGACTACACCTCTTGTTCGAAGCACCTACGGGTATGACTACACCTCTTGTTCGAAGCACCTGCGGGTCCACGGCTTTTGTTCGGTGCACCTGCGGGTATCTCATTTTCTATCATTTTGAGAGCATGAACTGAGATTTTCCACTTGAGTGAGTTGCCATCAAGGACAATACTTATGCCATAGCGCCACACCTGTGTCATAATGCCAACACACTGCTTCCTTGTGCAGTGCTGCATCCACCTGCTCTTTCAGCTGCTTGGCCTCCTGCAGCTACGCCAATATTTGTGTGAGTGCAATGGTTTGTGCTGTGACTTTGACCTCATCATATCACTATTGCAGCTTGCACGCTTATGTCTCCAGTTGTTGTACATTAGGGTCCTCCTGTAATCTTGTCAGGACCTCGAACGACTGCTCAAAAAGTTTCATGTAGTCTGCTACTGCACTATCAACCACCACTACTGCTTCTGTGATAGTGGTCGCCCGCTGCTCCTTCACTTCTGGTAGAGTTGAAGACTGGGCTTTCAACTATAACTCTGTGATCTGCAGGTTCAACTCTAACTGAACACTCGCCATTTATGTACGAGCGTCACACACCCCTATAGCTAGTTTGTAGATGCACACCTCGATTGGTTCTTCCTCAGGAATGACCAACTCTAGGACCATTCAGCATGCCTCCTTGATGACCTGCATTATATGCTTGTTCTGATTGGTCACCTCAGTCACAGCGGCGATGGAAGAGTCTCACTGTAGTGCCATCTGCTCATTGTTAATCTGTTGTTCACTAATCACCTATAGTGCGCGATGCTTGTGGGCCCTCAACTCTGTAATCACTGCATCCTACAAGAGGTGGAGCACTTCACCAGGGAGCACTACTAGATTCAACCCTACTCCCTATAGGGAGCTAACAGTGGGGATTTCAGCTTCATTCTCTGTGGTCAGTGCTCCATCAAGCAGCACTATCGCATTGGAGGCTTTCGTTCACAACATCTCGGCAGCTTCTAAAGTGTCGATAGCAAGGCTGGTAGACACCGTGCCAACGTGTAACACGTGGGTTTATAGCTCCTACAAACTTGTCTTGATGGCCCCCAAAATTATTTACAGCTACTACTCAAACTGTTGTAGGGCCTCCGCGATGACATCCTGCATCATGTCACCGATGTCGTGCAAGTTTCCCTCTATGAGGGTGATTGGGTCTAGTGATGTCTTAGTAGCCTTTGATTTCTTCCTAGACCTTCCTTTCTCCTGCTCCCTTGGACGCTTGATGTGGGCAGACGTCACCTGTGGGTCTGCACTGTGTTGTTTTGTCTACTCATCTGTATCCTCCTCTATCTCAGGTGAAGGCGACCTCACACCTTTAGTAGAGCCTCACTCTGTTCCACCCGTTTGCTTCTCTATCTGCTGAGTGGCATCGTACTCTGCTTGGGCCTTGTGAGTGGCCTTCTTCTTTCTCTTTTCGGCCAGCTGCATCATATTGAGCTTGCCCTCCTCCTTCTTTCTCCGTGTAGTGGACTTGCTCCCTCCCACCGCCAAGTCTGCTATAGTGCGCCACTCTGCCAGTCATCGATCAAGTACTGCATCAATGGCATCATCTATTGCCAGGTAGGTAAGTCATACCATTTCTGCACAGGGTCCTTCTGTGCCCTGATTGTCACATGGTGAAAATCTGCTTTAAACTCTACATGGCCCTACAGGTTGACAAACACCGTAGGTGAAAACCATGGCTTGCGATTGATGGCCATGCAAATGTTCATCTACATCAAGATCCAGAAGATCTTGTTGTCCTTGATGTGTTGCACATCCTTGGTCGTCCACAGTGAAGCGTACTTCATTGCTTCTGGTAGGTCTAGCCCGACTGAAGGGAATTGGCTATCCTTTGGAAGCTCCCATGCTACCAGCACAATCGACAGCAAGAGCCATACGTAGTGGAATGTCTTGCTAAGCTCTTGTGCCTCGCAGTAGTTCGCAAGGAACTCACAGTGGAGATAGTCTGCCCAATTGAATTGAACTCCTTCTACGCAATAGGCTGCTAGCGCGATGATAAGCACCAACACTTCATCGGCGCGACACTTCCTCATCACCTTCCCTGCTAAAATCTGCATAGCCACCTTTACAACAGGGTCATAGATGCTGGATATGGCATATCCATGCGGCTTCTTTACCAACTTAAACTTCTCTTTCATGGCCTCTGCAAGGGCCTGCTCACCACCTTTTCCGCCAAATATCATGGCTGATTTTCTCCTGTGTAAGGCAATCGCGTGATCTTGTGGATCAACCTATCAGTGATGGGTATTGGCTCCTCCAGCCACAGACACCCATCATGCACCAAGCATAGCAGCTGCTTGATGACCAATACTATAATTGGGGTGCAGTTGTAGTGCGACACCCATAGCAGGTTGAGTAGACCTGCCTTGTCTACTCCTCTGAGCCACTTCCGCGGCTCCAATGTAGTCATTCCAGTAGTTGTATCAATAATGTGATGCATCAACTACTCGGTCGCCAGGTGTGGGAACTTCTCATGGTCAGCCAAGTCCCAGTCTTTGAGTTTTAATAGAGGAACTTGCCCAAGCACGGTCCTTCAAAAACAATTTCATCTGGCAGCAGAGGGGTTTGCAAGGGGACCTTGCTCTCATCGATATCTTTTGGCACCTTGGTCTTGCCCTTGCACGGAGGGACGTACTCAGGAAACCAAGTGATAGGGTCAGCACCCTGGGCTTCAACTTCCTCCACATCTACTCCCACATCCTCTTCATCCATCAGGATGTCTTCGATTTCTTCCTCCTCTGGCTCCAATAGATGGCTTTTCCATTTTCCTGTGTATTGGGCTTATCCTTTGGTGGGTTTCTTCTCGATGATGCGCACATTAGTATTTCAGGCTGCTTGCCCTTCTTATCCTTTGCGCTTTCCTTGGTTGGGGTCGGCTTTGGTCTCGACATCCTTGGTGATTTGGGGACTTCCACTAATACTTTAGCAACCTCTGGAGTAGCTACTTCTGCCTTGCTAACCACTTCCAGCATATCCTCCACAGTCGTCACTACTTCGGTGTTCATGACTGTGGCAGCGCTCATCAGCAATGCTCGTGATATCTCTAGTAATTTCTCAAACACTGGGCTCACTATCAGAGCCTCAAAGAATTCTTGGTATATGTGTGCCTTTGAGCTCAACAAATCAATGCTCAAAATTCCAAGTGTTTTTCGCTGGGCAGCCACCTATAATTTATAGGGCATTTTGAATTCAAATCCAACCGTTCCCCCCAAATTTGGTTCATTAATGCTAGATTGGCGGCAGATTTCCAAGAATCTGACACATAAATTTCATCTTAAATGCCAGCTGCCCACTCCATTTGGTCGTGTTTCTATCATCAAATCATGAATAGTAACTTTAACGGTCACTTTCCGGCCGACCTGCGCGATTTATCACTGGGTAGTGCAACTCCCTTCATGCTGCCACAAACCCTGTGACACTTCCTTGCTTCACACAGTACTCCAATTGCGCATCTCCCCAACCCAGGTAGTGTAGTTTATAGTCCTGTGCCTCCTTTCAGCTGCTTGGAGCACTAAGACTATGCTATCTTCATATAGTCACATGGCTAGACCACCAATGTATGGCTTCAAGCAACTGCCATTCACCTTTCCTAGGAAGGGATCTCCATTCAATTTGACCAACTAAACCGCTCCTTCATTGGTAAGCTCCTCAATGACATAGGGCCCTAACCAGTGCATTTTGAATTTCCCTGGAAATTTATCAAACTTGTTGTTATATAACTAAACCAGGTCATTTACCTTGGTGTGCAGCTTAATGTGCCGATCACGCCATGCTTTTTTGTGCTGCTTTTGGATCTGCTGGTGAAATCTAGCGAGAAATATTTCTTCCTCAAGCTCAGCCAATTGCACGAGCCTCTCTTCCAGGGCTTTGCGATCCGTCATACCTGTGAGTGTCGCTATCCATAGACTAGGTATAATGTATTCCATGGGCATCATCGCTTCAACACCATATACAAGCCTAAAGGGTGTTTGTCCAGTCAACTTCTTGTATGTCGTCTGACAGGCCCATAGTACTACGGGTATGCATAGGTCCCAATCACTTCATTAAGTGTTGCAAACCTTGGTTAGTGCATTCTCCGACACTTTATTGAATGCTTCCACCGTCTCGTTAGCCTGCGGGTGATAAGGTGTGATCTTTTGGTGATATACCTGAAATTCCTTTGTTAGTGTGTTGATAATCTCATTCAGAAAGTGCGTACCATGATCACTCATCAAAATCTTTCGATAGCCAAATCGCATTAGTACATACTCAAAGAGGAACTTCGTAGCAGTTGCACCTGTACAATCCTTTACAGGCCGTGCCTCCACCCATCAAGTCAGATACTCCGTCGCGGTGATAATGTACCTTGCTCCCGTCTTTCCTTGGGGCTAAATGGGTCCCATTGTTATAGACATTTTTGTGCCTTACAGCATGAAGCATGAAATGTCAATAATCTAAGGGATCCAAAGTCCCTAAACATGTTGTTCCTACCCCTAGAGGAACAAGGTCAGCAAACCACAGCACTAAATATCAGTTCTCCACCTGAAAACACTCAAAAACAAGCTAATTCTGGATCATGTCAACTGCTCCACTGAGCATCTGCGCTAAATGTCAACTGCTCCACTCTGTACCTGTGCTGAATGTCAACAGTAATGAAGGCTACCTGCGTTGGGCGAGTTTGGCCAAGTGGCACAGTCATTCCTCAAAGTGTCAATGCCCAGGAAGCTTCCAAAATGACACTTGGATCAGGAATTCGCCTTGTGATGAGTAAGAGGGTCTAGATCTCCAAGTGGAAGCAAGAACCTCCAAGTGGACTCAAGAACTGAAGAATAACTGAAGTGGGAGATAGTCAGCTCCATGCCAAGCTCAAGCTGACTCATCCTTTCTCCAAAAATCCTATATATAGAACTCTCTCATGAGGTCTATGGGGGCTGGAATCTTGTGAATGTAAGGAAGTGCTGTTGGTTTGAGTATAGAACTATTGGGTGATTTGCTTGAAGGAGGCAAAGAGGAGATTTCTTTCTGCTGGGAGGTGATGCTGGATTGGGCCTTTTATGGTTGTATCACTTCCTGAACTTTATTTCTTCCATTAATAAAGCATTTGAAGTTCTTCTATATGCATGTGTCTCAATGGCGTATTGATACTTGTATATTTGATTTATTCTAATCCTTGAATCAATTATGAATGTATGCTTCTTGTAGTTTCCCTCTCTTGTCATTTTGCAGGATCTTGGTGTAGCTGGGCCGGTGAAAGAGCAAAGAGCAAGGAGCTGGGAGCAAGCAGCAAAGAGAGAAGATTGTATCAATCATTAGTGGAAGACAATGGTTAGTGGATCTCTTTCTCCCCTCTCTTACATCTCATAAAGAAGTAATCTCGAATAGCTTTGCTTTGATTGTTGTTGAGGTACTATCACCCTTAGTGTGGGATAGGGTCATTCCGTATTGGATACTTTTCCCAACAACAAATTGGCGACTCCGCTGGGGATCGTATCTTGTTAGTTGTTTGTGTTTTTGCTATTCATCTCATAAACACAGGGAGTACCGAATCAAACTGCATTTGGATCTTTCAAATGCAAAGTAGAGGGCAGCTACTCTAGCTCAGTTTCTGGGCAAGTTTATGATTTGAAGAGCTGATCCACAAGGACTCTGAACAGCTCTTAGTGATAGCTTTTCATCCTCCTTTTCATCCCTTAGTGTGTACTTGACTAATAGCTTCTGATTTGGCCAAAAACTATGAATTTTTGAGCAATCTGTGACCCGGAAACCAAGAAAAACGAAAGTTTCGTTCTTCAGTGCAGGCTGTGTGAAGGCTGTCTGCATTTCAGCGCAGTTCCCGAAGGGGCTACTTGTGCTGAATGTCAAAGTGACAGTGTACTACCTACGCTGAACCAGTCTTGCCTTGTGCTACTAGGGTTTCCTGCTGTTTATTGCCCTGTTTTCACCCTTGTTTTTGCAGCCTGTTACCAGTCAATGTACCTATCTAAAACCAACTTTCCTTGCCGCTATTCCGCCTCGGTTGTATAAAGAAACTGTATTTGTTCTTTGTGTATTTCTTAGATCATTTACAGTTTCCCATAACGAAAGTGAACTAGTCTTGCTGTGGCCTCTTAGATCTAGACTTGTGATAAAGTGTCGTTTTGATCTTAAGAGTTAGTTTGTTTGCTGTTCATAGCTGATTGAGCTTTTGCTTTCGTCATATGGTTTGAGTTTATATATTTCTGGTGTCGAAACAAGTAAATCTTAAGGTGTCTTTTGATTTTGGACAAGCTTGTTTGCTTTCACTTGAAATTGAATTCAAAGTTATACAACAGCTTTCTTTTTGTATCGCACAAACATTAAGAAAGAGAAAAGAAATACCTGCATTGTGCATGTGCATCTTTGACAGTTTGCATGTTGATTTAGGAAAAAGTGCATTAGTGTGTGCTCTATGATCTGTGTGAAAAGATGTTGTCTTTCTTTTCCCTTAGTAGTTAAGATTTTCAAAGTTGAAAGATTGAAAAGCTTGCTTATCATCTTAGACTGCATTTAGGAGTGTTACTATACATCTCGTGGTGATCCATAAAGGCAAACTGCTAAACAATATCAACCTTAAAATAAATTGAATTTACATAACAACGCATTGAAACATAACGCAAACACATAGAGTTCTAAGCTAGAGACGTGTTCCGGCGTCGTTAAACGTGATATCTTAGCGTTGAGTGGTTGGGTGATTCCTCCACGGTGAAGCGATAAGTATCAATACGGACTTGTGCTCCCACGTACCGTCGCGTATATATTGGGAGACCCCTATAGGAACAAAGCCTTTATCCATAGGAAACCGTGTCGGCCGCCCTACTGATCGCAATGCAGTGAACACAGCATTCACGAAGATCGACCACTCGTACCGTAAAATGTATTCTGTGGTTTTGCGAAAGGTTTGGCACACCCTCTGCCTAGATCTCCAGAGCAATTTCTTTTGGCCTTTTTCAAACTCTATAACTGAAAAAGTCCATCCGAGCATTTGTCACTTCGGGCTCGTTAAAACATCGAAGGAGACTAGAGTCATCTTTAGCTTTTTCTCGACTCTTAAAAAGTGAAAAAGCAAGTTGTGTCTAAAGCGTCGTTATAAAATTTATTTTAAACGGAACATAATCACCTCCTATTCCTATGTTGATCTTTAGGTTGAGAACATGGAACGTCCCAACCAAGGAATTCCACAGGATGGAAATCCTAGTCCTTTCTCCTCTTGGGGAGAAGTTGGTGCACCCCACATGGCCACATTGTCGCTTCCAGGACTGACAATTGGCCTGCCGATTTGGCTATTCTCAACCAATGTAGTTCAGAACACCATGATTCCCGAACAGTCAAGTCAACTGTTAGATCAGTCTAGAACTGCCCACCAGCCTTCTACTTCCTATAACTCTTCCTCCAATCCTTCATCTTCGCAAGGTAGAGCCGGCAAAAGCCAAGCTCCCATGGAGAAGAAGGAGAAGAAGAAGAAGGAGAAGAAGAAGAAGGAGCCTAAGGCGACTGGGGGCAAGCAAAAGACATCTGACAAAAATCCACACACAGCACAGACCGGGCCTAAATCGCCATGTGTCATATGTAAAGGAGACCACTTCCATAGAGATTGTCCCTGTATTCCCCGAATACTAAGGGACTGGTCCCCTCATTTGCACAATTCGGGAGCATCAACCTCTGATAGCCATGTTGAATGCTTACCGTCAACCAGTGAAAGTGAAGGTTCAAGACAAAGAGGGGGAACAAGATCCCCCTGCAGACTGTGTGAAGGCGATCACGCCATCCACCGTTGTCCCTTCTTAGACAAAGCGAAGAGAGTTTTGGAAGATCGTCCGATTTCACCGTTGAGACTTCCTCCTGGATACAAAAAACTTGTGCCAAATCCTTCGTTGGTTGAAAATACAGCCGGCCCACTCAAGTGGTCAGCTGAAGCGTCAGTCATTGAAAATGAACCTACTGAATCCAGACCAGACGAAATTCTAAAGGTCGATACGGCAGTTGACCCGGTTCCGCCTTCAGAGGTTTCATCTTCAAATGACATTGTCACTGAAGATTCATCTTCAAATGACACCCTCACTGAAGAGAATAAGGATGACACCATCCAGATTCTTTTCATCAACACAGATTCTGATGAGCATCAGGGCAATGCACCCATTCCTTTATCGTAGGAAGGAACATCGTCAGGGTCATACCCGGCCGTGTATTCGGTCCCACCACCAAGCAACCTGGTTGTGTCCTTTGATTGGAACCAACTAGGCAGACCCCGGTTACCAGCCAGTATACCATTCAGAATCATAGTCCAAATTTACAGAATGGTAATGGCTGGAACTATCATTGATGAAGGGGCATCTGTGAGTATCCTTTCCTCTATTTCTTGGAAAGCACTGGGTTCCCCGGCGCTTTTGCCTGAGATAAGAAATCTCTCGGGTTTTGATAAAGGAACTAGTCGACCATTAGGGATCCTCCCCAATGTACCTGTTACATTGAAAGGGAAGACCGTTCAAATGAACGTGATGGTCGTTCAAGGACCCTTGGATTATAACCTACTCCTTGGACGAGACTATATATATTGCATGGGAGCTATAGTCTCCTCACTCTTTAGAGTAATGTGTTTTCCACATGAAGGAAGAATGGTCAAGCTCGTAGACCAACTTTCATTTCCGGGATCACGCATCGCAAATAGTCATATACCAACCCTCAATGGTCTATTCACTCAAGAAATGTCTCCACCCCCAGTCCTCCTTCCCGATGAGCGCGAGTGATTCAGAAAGATGGGACTGGAACCCAGGGGGCATGCATCCTGGTCTGCTTCGGGCAGAGGAAACCTTGGGTATAAGGTAGGATTTCCGCGAGAGAATATGACTAGTCCGTACCCCGTCTGTGGATGGAAGAGGGGTTGTTCTAGAATAGGATTCTTTTGTTAAGGTTACTTGTTTGACAAAGGTCATTCACCATTGTCTACCTCGGTAGACAGTGCCGAGGAGATGTTTTTGTTTGATGGTGTTAACAAAACAATCTTTGGGTAACCAGAAAGAGGCAAGCCTCACCCTTTAAAACAAATGTTTTATCGGAT
This sequence comes from Pinus tabuliformis, assembly GCA_031772625.1. Classification (NCBI taxonomy): domain Eukaryota; kingdom Viridiplantae; phylum Streptophyta; class Pinopsida; order Pinales; family Pinaceae; genus Pinus; species Pinus tabuliformis. The sequence goes on from CM062818.1 coordinate 683,740,796, forward strand.
AAGTAGGGACAGCCTTGAAATTGTACTTTATACCTGGGGGCATGCAAACCTTTTGGAGTGCAAGCAAAGAACGGTTATTTATCTGTTTTTTTGGATTAGTCGTTTCCTAACTTGCATAAAGAAAGGATGTGGGGCAAAGGTCAAAATTTGCCAAATTAGGAGCATAGCTTCGTGAGATAAAGCTCCATAAAAAATAGCTATCTCACAGGAGACATTCTTATCTTATGACTGGTATAATCGAGCAGTTTTACCGCGGAATTTATGCTCGTTAAAAAATAGAAAAGCGAGATTCGAGCAGTTTTAGCACATAGTTCATGCTCGTTAAAAAATAAACATAAGATCAAGCAGTTTTACCGTGGAATTTATGCTCGTTAAAAAATAGAAAAGCGTGAGCAAAAGTTTCCTCTAGAGTTTAAGCTCATTAAAAAATGAACCTATGCCAGTAAACAACCATTGCGATCGTAAATTTATTAGCCATAAAAAGCCTTGGTCGTGTTTGCACCTGCCACCTCCATTTCATTTGGCCGATCGTTCACCTCCATATGATTGTTTACCTATTTTGAGGAACAGCTGTGAAGAGTGATTTCACCTAGCCATCCTTGTGACACTGCCGTGATTGGAAAATTCCAACCTGTACCTGGAATCTGCTGCTATCCCTGTTTATCACTCGTTCCTCAAAAGACGAGTCTTCTTTGAGCTCTTTTCATCTGACTCGTAAAATATGAAAAGTTTGCCGAGTTTTGGCCTTCCAGCTCGTTAAAAGGACCGGAAGAGCTATCCCTCCCGTAGATTTTAATCTTTTTGGACCCGAGGGATTATTGCACAAAAAGGTCGAGCGCTTGTTTTATTCAGCTCGTTAAAATTATCGAAAACTCATCCCTTCTGTATTGTTTTATACTTTTTCAGACTTAAGGGATTAGATGACGAAAAAGGAATTTTGGAGTTAAATTTCTGTACCTTTTCAGACTCTCTAAAAATGAAAAGGACCGAGTTTTCCTTGTCGTTAGACTCGTTAAAATAATTAAATAGCAGCAAACTTGTCTTTAGACGAGAACGAGTTTCCCTATCGCTAGGCTCGTTAAAACATAGCGATGGGCTTGCCCGAAGGGCAGGTTATAGAACAAGCATATGTTATCCTCCTCAAGCTTGACAAAAATAAAGAGGTACTGGTCAGAAATGACTGGGGAAAAATTGGGAGAACCTCAAAGCTTTAATGGTAGCAAGTCGCTCTTGAACATGACACTTTTCCTCCGTATCACATCGGGTTGGGTTGTTTCATTCACCGGTCTCATCACCATGGTCTTCGCCAAACCATCCACATTTGGGGTAATGCTACCGATCCATCGCATCAGTGTCGTTATATGGTCAAGAGATGTTGTTCAGAAAGAGTCAACCATGTCCCATCCACTGCCATACATTATCCTTCATCCACCCATGATTGCCACCCTGAATCATATTTCACAGATTGTTTTCACCTCCACTAAAATCATTAGCTCCGTTCCATGTGACTGATGTGGGATTCATTAAGGCCCTCCTTTGACGGATCGCTTCTTGTCAACTTCAGCTCATTATCCAAGAAGTTGATCTAGGAACACCCCCCTCAGTACTTTGAAGCTTGCATGCCTCAATGGCAAGTTTCTCACTTTCGGCGATAGGTATACATCAATGACCTTCGACCAGAAGATTTTGCGTGGTGTTCGACGCCAAGCCCTTTATTCACACCACATGAATTGTACTGCAGTACCTTGAGGGTCATTATCATTATCGGTGATTCCTCTCGTGCTTGTTAACGGTTTACATTATTGACCAGTAATCAAGCGATGTCTTTCCATGTTCGACTTCAGCACAATTCTCACATGGATCGACTTGTACTTAGAGTGAAGATCGAACGAGTTTGAAGACCCCGGATCTAGTTTCATCCATCCGGGCTGCAATATATATTCAGGAAAAATAAAGACATTTGATATGTACATCATTGCAGCAGATGATCATCCTACTCAAAGGATGATAATTTCAGCAGAGAATTATCAGTCTATCATCAGACGATCGTCTGTTATATGTACCAAAATGAATTTATAAAGCTGAGCATGGGAATGCCCACCTCAGCTAGATCATGAAAGAAGAATGAAAAATAATGTATTGTATTGTATTTTATTACAGGTCACCGCTCAACGATTGAATGAACTTCGGATCCTCCTGATAAAGCATTTCACCCGATAAACGACCTCATACTTTAGGGGGCAACTGTTATAGACATTTTTGTGCCTTACAGCATGAAGCATGAAATGTCAATAATCTAAGGGATCCAAAGTCCCTAAACATGTTGTTCCTACCCCTAGAGGAACAAGGTCAGCAAACCACAACACTAAATATCAGTTCTCCACCTGAAAACACTAAAAAACAAGCTAATTCTGGATCATGTCAACTGCTCCACTGAGCATCTGCGCTGAATGTCAACTGCTCCACTCTGTACCTGCACTGAATGTCAACAGTAATGAAGGCTACCTGCGCTGGGCGAGTTTGGCCAAGTGGCACAGTCATTCCTCAAAGTGTCAATGCCCAGGAAGCTTCCAAAATGACACTTGGATCAGGGAATTCGCCTTGTGATGAGTAAGAGGGTCTAGATCTCCAAGTGGAAGAAAGAACCTCCAAGTGGACTCAAGAACTGAAGAATAACTGAAGTGGGAGAGGACACTAGTCAGCTCCATGCCAAGCTCAAGCTGATTCATCCTTTCTCCAAAAATCCTATATATAGAACTCTCTCATGAGGTCTATGGGGGCTGGAATCTTGTGAATGTAAGGAAGTGCTGTTGGTTTGAGTATAGAACTATTGGGTGATTTGCTTGAAGGAGGCGAAGAGGAGATTTCTTTCTGCTGGGAGGTGATGCTGGATTGGGCCTTTTATGGTTGTATCACTTCCTGAACTTTACTTATTCCATTAATAAAGCATTTGAAGTTCTTCTATATGCATGTGTCTCAATGGCGTATTGATACTTGTATATTTGATTTATTCTAATCCTTGAATCAATTATGAATGTATGCTTCTTGTAGTTTCTCTCTCTTGTCATTTTGCAGGATCTTGGTGTAGCTGGGCCAGTGAAAGAGCAAAGAGCAAGGAGCTGGGAGCAAGCAGCAAAGAGAGAAGATTGGATCAATCATTAGCGGAAGACAACGGTTAGTGGATCTCTTTCTCCCCTCTCTTACATCTCATAAAGAAGTAATCTCGAATAGCTTTGCTTTGATTGTTGCTGAGGTACTATCACCCTTAGAGTGGGATAGGGTCATTCCGTATTGGATACTTTTCCCAAAAACACCCATGAAATCTATCACCCTTTTATTAGAGGGTTGTAATGTCATCTGCGGATTCAAAGGTAGCTCATCCTTCCGTGATGGCCTCCCAGTCCTTTGACACACATCACATGCTTTGCAGTAAGCTTTTGAATCTTGAAGGAGGGTTGGCAACCACAACCTTGCGTGTATAATCTTTTGCGCAGTCGCTCTCCCTACATAATGTCCTCCCGCAGTGCCACGATGAGTGTCCACGAGGACACTGCTCCTTTCGAACTCCTGTACATATTGTCGCAATATTTCATCAGACCCCATTTTGTACAGATGCCCGACAATGACAGAAAAGTCTTCTACATGCATCACTAACTTCTTCTTCTGCTGGACGGTGTAACCTTTTGGGGCAATTCCTATCATTAGAAAGTGTATGATATCTTCAAAATGACCATCTGTGATGTGCACTACAAATTGTTGTGCATCAGGTAATCCCTCCTCCAAATTAGTTGGCTCTTCCCCTGGGTTTCGATGCGCAATAGATCGTCTGGTCCCGCGTTTAGTTGTCTAGGCTTCACAATAACATCAAAATCATACTCCTAGAACAATAACAACCATCTATAGATTCTCTCCCCCAACACAGGCTTATTAAGCAGGTATTTTAGTGCAGAATGATCTATATACATCTTAAAATGGCCACCCAACAAGTAGTGTCTAAACTTTTGGAGCACGTATACCATGGATAACTCTTCGCACTCAGTGGTGGAATAGTTCTTCTTTGCCTTGGATAACCTTCTGCTTGCGAACGCTATAGGATGGTCTAAGCCTTCTCCGTCAGCCTATGTTAGTACTGCTAGGGAAAATTTTAAGAACCCCCCCCTAAATTTATAAATATAATAAATGGGCGAATCTCCATGGTATATAGGAAAAATGGAAGGCGATTTTATCAATAATATAATATGTATATATAATTTTTTGGCGAATCTCTTACCAGGCATGGCAAATATTTTACTCAATTATAAAATCTTGTAAGATCTTGGCGAGTCTTTCACTAAATAATAAAACTTTGTAAAGTCCTAGTGAATCTTAGCATAGGCTACATGCTAGTTTAATTCCCCCATTTAAATAGGCTACATTCCAGGTGAATACCATGGGTCAATACCATGTGCCATTTTGGTGAATACCATGGGTCAATACCATGTGCCATTTTTATTTTTATTAATTCTAATATTAGGGTTAATAATGGTTTTTTGCATGGTATTAATAACAATCTAGTCCATGGTATTTGTCCCATAGTATTTTGGCCATAGGTTTCACCTAAATATAACCCATTTTTTGAGTTTTCGTAAATATAAGGTGACTTATGGAGTAAATATAAAAAAATGTTTTATTTGTTTACCATACCTCTCGTTTATTTATATTTTTATTAATTTACCATACCTCTTTTACAAATATGGTATTTGGCCCATAGGATTCACTTAAATAAAACCTCTTTCTTGAGCCTTCATAAATAGAACGAGGATTGTGGACTAAATATAAAAAGAGGTTTTATTTATTTACGATACGTCTAGTTTATTTATATTTTTATTTATTTACCATACCTTTTGAGTAAGTATAAAAAGACGTTTTTTTAATTTACCATACCTCCACTTTACTTATATTTTTATTTGTTTACACCCTTACATGTATATAAGGTGACTTATGGAGTAAATATAAAAAATGTTTTATTTATTTACCATACCTCTCATTTATTTATATTTTTATTAATTTACCATACCTCTTTTATAAATATGGTATTTGGCCCATAGGATTCACTTAAATAAAACCTATTCTTGAAAATGGGCGAATGGATTCACTTAAATAAAACCTATTCTTGAAAATGGGCGAATGGAAGGTTGTAAGTCCTAATTTCAAGGGCTAAATTTACCTTTTTTACCCTCTCCCTTAAAATAAGGTGGCCTATTTGAGGTGATTTGTAAAAATGTACTATGATACAAAATATTCGCCCACTAAAAATTTAAAACCCCTTAATTTCGCCAAAGGGCGAACATTCGCCCCTAAAATTATCCTTGAGTACTACTCCCAGCGCTAAACATGACGTGTCGACATGTACATGAAACTCCTTCTTCTAGTCTAGGAAGACTAAAATCAGTGCGGTGACCATATTTTCCTTCAATACATCCAAGCTTCTCTTACAGTCCTCTTTCCAACAGAATGTGACATCCTTTTTCAACAACTTCTCCATAGGCGCAGTGATCTGGGCATAGCCCTTGATAAACTTTGAGTAATATCCAGTATGCCCTAGGGTAGTGCATAATTGTTTCACACTCCTCGGTGCTTCTTTGTTAAGTATCACCACGATCTTCACGGGATCTACCATCAATCCCTGTCTACAAACCACATGACCTAGTAGGGTCCCAAAAGGAACACAAAATAGGCACTTATTCAAAGTGAGCGCGATCTAGTCTCTTCGACAGCTATCTAGCATGAGGCACAAACTTTCCACATGGCGTTTCACCAACCCAAACACAATCCAGTCATCAAAGTACACTTCCAGGAACTTATGAATAAATTCTTTGAATGCCGTAATGACTACGCACGAGAAAATCGAAGGCGCATTCTTCAATCCAAAAGGCATTATAGTGTACTGAAAACTCCCCGACTTAGTTGCAAAGGTTGTCTTGCTCCTATCCTCCGACGAGATTTTGATCTGATGGTACCCAAAGAACCCATCAGTGAAGGAATATGATTCCTTCCCACCCACATTGTCCAACACCTCATCAATGAATGAATTCAGGAAAGGATCATGTACACAAGCGTCATTCAACTTCCTAAGATCTACGCATATCCTTATTTCATCCTTCTGCTTCTTTTCCTATACCACCATTGGGCTTACCCAATCAGATTCTTCTATGGGCTCAATGATGCATGCCGCAAGCATCTTGTCTAGCTCTAAGCGAACCTTCTCCTTATACTTCGGATTGAGACAGTAAGGTCTTTGCTTAACCGGCTTCGCATCGGGCTTCAACGTGATCTTCATAACACCTAGGTCCCCGATTATCCCTTTTAGATCCGTAAACTTGGTAGGGAACAAATCCTGGTATTCGCGGAGCAATTCAGCAACCTTATCCATCGTCACGTCATCCTAGTAATCTCCAATCTTCACAAATTTGGGCTCTGCCTCTGTACCAATGTTTACTTGTTTCGTTTTCAGTGGCACGATTATATCAGGATTCTCAATCTGCGGTCCTTCAACCTTGCGGTGACCTTCTGTTTCAAGGATGTTAATCTTTCGTGGATCCTCATCTTCTTCCTCAGCAGTCACATTATAGCATTCCAACGCATGACTCAACTGAGTAGTCCAATCAGGTTGAACAAGGTCCAAAGGATCCTACGGTATCCTAAAGATTGTTTCTTTCACTTCTTGTAGGGCTTCGTCAATACAGTCAAACCTGTCTTCAAAGCTGAAAGTCATTATGAATGCCTCGCACAGAATATCCCATTCACCTATACCATGGTGGAGCTCTGTTTCTAAGTACCAGTTCATTGGGATAACATCCAGGGTGTGACAAAACAAGTGCACCCATTTAGGTTGGGGCTTCGCTCCATAAGCCTCAGCCCATTTGTCTAAGTGCACACGCAGATCATCCTTCCCATCATATTTGTCTATCATTCATACCTGCAACTTCCCAAAGCATGTCCTCATCATCTTTCTACATTCGCGTCAATCATCAAAGCTACCCTTGTGCATACCCCATCATCTTGCAGATGTAGCACGTAGTGCCCAGTCTAAAGCCAAGAAGCGCTGCTTCTCTGGTACCTCCCTTTCGAATGCATCCAAAAATATGTCTACATCATTCAGGCCATCATAAGTGGGTAGATTTCTTACCTCTAATGATACATAGTGTAGTGACTGGGTCCTCATGTTATAGCTTAGCATGGTTACTTCATGTAACCGATTCTGCCAGTGCTCTAATTCTTCATCAGAGTCTGAGGTGTAGGAACTCTCATGATCCCAGGTAATTCATCCATCCACTATTGGATTCACCCAATCTTGGTCTCGCACTGTTATCTTATAGATACAGTCCAAATTGTCATCGCTCTCATAATCGCAGACTGGTTTAGTGTAGCGCGATCCTTTAGCAAGATCTAGGGGTACTATTACGCGGAGCGATTTCTTCTCAAATATCATCTTTCACTTCTTTAGGTTGATTACCCCGTTCATATTAGTAGCCCAATCAATGCCAAGGAGCGCAGGGTAGGGGTTGCTGTCATCTACAATTTCTATTACTTCAAAGCTAGCCAGCATGCTTGTTCCTCCAATATCTATAGTTACCCCTTGCAGCCACCCCATGGGGATAACCTTCTGTTGATTTTCCATCCTTAACTGAATCAAAGATCACTGCATCGCAGGTCTTCCCATCTGTTCCCAAGTCTACTTTGGTAGGACATTCACGTCTAACCCCAAATCCAAAATAACCTGATCCATTTCATACTCTCCTATCTACGCGGTTAGTCTCATCTCCCATCCTATCCCTTTTTATGCTTACCAATATTCGTACCACGTGTGGTTCACTCCGAGTGTTTCTGACACATCTATTTATAAGCTCCTGTAATCCCTTCATAGCCTTGCTATCACGTAGCAACTTCATGTAGGTTTCTAGAAAGGTTGTAAGCATAGAAGAGTCCATCTCCTAACCAGGCTTATCCTTGCTTCCTTAGGTGGAGGCCTCAGCAAATATCTTCTTTTCTTCCATGAATGTTTCGCATGCATGCTCCAAATCGAATTCAGCCTCCTTCACTGGAGCTTTGGAAAACCATGCACTATCTTCGGGTTGTTTCCCCTTATCATGCCCTGTTGCATTTCCACTTTGGAGCACTATATTCACATTCGAATCCTCTTCGCAAGGCTCAAACCTCATCATCTGCAGGTTATAAGTCGGTTGAGGTGGTAGTGTCCCTTTGTCACGTATCCTCGCTATTAGCGTAGGATAGTCCTCCGTTTCATGATCAAACAGAGCGCAATATTTTCACAATGGACGTGTTGGGTTAGTGCAATCACGAGCATAGTGTCATGGTCCTCCACAATTGTAGCAGATTAGTTGTCCCTGACCTCTGCTAGGTCCTCCTCTACCTCGGCCTCGTCTGTGCCCCTGAAAGCCTGTTCACACCATCCCCGCACTCTGGTCAGGGGGTTGCGTTTCTGCTTGAACCCTATAGGCAGGTTTTCTATCCATAATCAGTTCATAGCTTCCACAGTTGCGCTCATCATGCCCTACCAACCTACAGAAGTTGCAGAACAGTTGTTGTAGTGTTTGTACAAACTTCGGCAACAAATGATATTTTTGTATGTTTTCCTACTACCTGACATATAACACACCACAACATAGGCCTTGCACTTGGTCCTACTTGAGCTTTCGGCCTCAAAGGCATCGGTCCCTCTCCTGCAATGTAATTCACAAGGACCGTGCAATGGTCCTTGTCATGCCCCTGACCCTTACATTTCAAGCTCCATGCCTCTTCGCACACCTCCAGTCGAACTGTCATGTCCTACTTCAAGCTCTGCATTTCAATGAAAATATTTTGCAACTGCGCATGGATCTGCTAAACCCCCAGATTCAGATCCTGCATCGGTGTTTCATGCAGTCTCATTGAAATCTCCAAGGCCTCTGCCTGAGTTGTTATCTTCTGTTGTGACAGCGAAACCCTTAGGTGTGGTAGGAGCGAAGCCACGAACCATTCGCAGTGTTGTCCATCTGTTAAGTTCATATTAGCTTCACATATTTTACACTTCAATCTCTAATTTAATTCTCAAGGTGTCTCGCCTGGTTTCATCACGATTTCTTTGAACCCCACAATCGACTGTGCCTCGGCTTTAGGCCCACTGAATTCTTTATTTAGCACGGTTTGAATTTCCACCACTCCAACGTTTGGGTTATCATTAGAGTATTTAATGTACCAGGTTAGCATGTGATCCTATAGAGCACTAACCAATGTTTCCTTCTTCATGTGATCATCTGTAACGCCCTAAGCTTCCCACACAGCTTTCACAATGAACCAAAACTGATCAGGGTCCTCATTTCCCAAGCCTTTGAACAAAGGTAGCTTCATTGAATTCACCATGTTGAACTGCAGTGGAGGTGGAGGTGGTAAGGGTGAAGTCGCAGGTTATGGTGGTGAAGTTGGAGGTGGTGTGGGTGGAGGTGGTAGTCATGGGAATCCTTGACTTATTAACTTAATAGCACTTCACAGAGAAGCCTAGGCTACTCCCTCTTCGTCACCCAATGGAGGTGAAATCAATGGAATATATTTAGGACCCTTTCTTCCTTCGTTTCTGTAAGTCTTTCCACTTTGTATATCTCCAAACATCAAGGTAGCTGCATAACCTGTTTTTCGCATAATAACATTTTAATCTAGGTATTTAAAGACTTCAGGTACTTACCTCGTGGACCCTTGAAAAAGAGGTGCTCTGCCTCGCTATAGCTAACTGAGGTATTGACCACGAATTCAGTCACAAATCCTCCTATGATGTGATCAAGCCAATTATTGACAGCGCATGCAATCTTATCCTCAAAGGCTTCCAATCTCTGTACTAACTCCGGGGTCCAAACAATAGGACCATCAAGTCTCCACCTTCCTTGGTTATCTGCTCGCTTCGCGATCCACTCATATAACTCGCCCATAAAGGAGCAGAAAAAGATCTCATGTATTTTCATATATAGGTACTTTTCCAACCACTGTTCCTTTATCAGTCGCAGATTTATGTTCTCCTGTGCCACGAATTCATGGATCTTCTTATCCAACCAGTCTCCAATCTCTTTCTTAGTTGGATTCCAGTGATACCACATCACACATCTCTTATGCAAAATCCGTTCTCGGCAACAAAACCATTTGTTGGCTTAGTGGGGCCTAACCCAGGTTCAGCGTTAGTTAGCCAAAAAAATCACTACACTACTGGCCCTTTCGGCATCAGCCCATAGAGCACAGACAAAAGTCTCACTCGAAGCAGTATAGGGGGATGCTGGAACCAAGTTTCTGCACCCTGAGATGGTCATGATTTCGGTTTATTCCTCTTATTCCTGCTCTCACGTGGGTCATTAAGTTCTAGGGTTTTATCTGTCTAGCCCTTTATTCCACCCTTCAGTACCTCCGTGAAGGGGTACAATTGGCCCTCGCACAGCCCTAACATGCAGTACAGGTACTTTTGCACTGCTAAAGAAGCGTATAGAATAGGTTTCCAAGTTATCCTTAAGCGTTTAATTATCTTATTAAACAATCACAGTTAGTGCTGCGTAAACAGATATTCTTACTTGCGTTCAATTAACCAACGGAATTACATAAATTCGCACATCACATAAGCATTTTAAATGAAATCCATTCACAATATGACAAGATGCATTAACAGGAACAAAGACACAGAAGTTGTAGAATACTTCTCTTTATTTATATCTTCATATGATTATAGACTCTATCCGCCCTGCACACACAACTATAGGGGTTTGTGCACTTAGTTGCAGACTTCAACCCTAGGCCTCTACACACTCAGCTGTAGAGCCTCTACCTACACTACGACCCAAAACTTAGACTTCTCTCCTTATCGCTCAAGACTTCTTACCGAAATTATTTCTTAACTTATCATAACTACTTAGAGCGAGCTTACTTAGCTCTTTTTATATAATCCCATGGTCCACAAACCATGGGTAGATCTTTTACAGCTGACTTTACTTTACAAAATAAGGGTAGACAACCCTTTATGACCCATGACACCTTTGCACTCCGTGACCATAAAATGCAGAGTCTTTACAACTTGATTACAACATTCGACCCAAAACATGGGATTTTAGCCCCAAAATTGTCCTTGGGGGATCCTATTCCCAACAGGGAGTTTGCAAAAACTTTTGTAGGAAATGAAAATTGTTCGCCATGTGTTTTCCTATAATCTGACAAATAATGCACCATGGTACCACTCCCGTACTTGGCCCAACAATGTTCTCTAGTTTCAAGGGGATAGGAACCCCTCCAACTACATAATTCTGGTACACCAGCTAATGATCCTTACCATGACCCTGGCCCTTACATTTCAAACACCATACCTCTGTTTGGACCTCATTCTAGACATATTTTCCCTTCTTGAGGCTCTACCACTCCATATGCATGCTAGCCAGCTGTGATTGAATCTGTTGCACTCCCAGATTTGTATCCTGAATGGGTGAGGCTTCTAATTTCATTGCAATCTCTAATGCCTCCACCTGTGTCCCAATCTTCTACTGTGACAGTGGCAATCTCAAATGGGGCAATAACAAAGCAATGTACTAGTCCTTGTGTTGGTCATCTGTGATCTACATATTAGCCTATTGGAGGAGACATTTCAACCTATGATCAAAGTCCCACGTGGAATTGTTTACCTTCTGCTAGATCTTTTTGAGCTCTGTCCCTGACTGAGCTTGTGACTTAATCTTCTTGAATTCGTTATTGAGTGTTTTCTTTGTTTCTTCCATTGTTACATTTGGATGAGCCAAACAATACTTAATATACCAACTTAGTGCTCTATCTTGCAGTGTTGTAACCAGTTGCGCTTTATTCAAATCATCATATGTAATCTATTGTGACTTCCACACAGTGTCTGTAGAATTTCCTGCAAATTTTCTACAAATCTACCTCTGAGATCTATGTAGAAAATCTGACTGTAGATTAACTCAATAATGCAATATACCAAAGAAAAATACTATAATCTACTTCTACTATCAAACTTGCGAAAGCTTAAAGATCTAGCTGAATCAGAGTTGAAAACATATAACCATAAGAAGAAGAATCAACACACATGAAACATAGAAAATACTCAGGGGAAAGCATAAGCTAAAAACCCCACTATCTGTATTATCATACAAGGTGGAAATACATCAGAATTAGACAAAGCCTTAGCTCTCATAGCTAGCTAGCTCTTAGTACGATCCTCCTAGATGCTCATAGGCAATCAAAGCTTCTCACAAGCCTTCTTCTTTGCCCTCCAAGCTCCTATTTCCTTGCATAGTTACCTCTAGGACAATCTCCTTCACCCAGTGTAACACTGCTCTCACACACTACTCTAACGCACTGTCAGAACTGCGCAATCCTCAAGGAACCTTACTTTGACTACATGGATGAGTTTCCTTTATAGGAAAACACATGCAACTGATAGTAACCTGTCCTTGACGTTTAGCTCCACTGGGTCTTTCTCAGAATAGACATGCATGAGTTTCAGATGAGGGAATCTTTAGTTATCTAGAGTACACTGGTTGAGTGCATGCATGCATCAACTGACTGATAACTCACAATTAGTTCCTTAAACAATTTGGAACTAATTTAATTGGACTTAACTCAAAAAACTGAGCTAACTAATTACAACTCAAATATAACTCAATCTTATCTCCTTAATTTAAGACTTATCTCCTTAATTTAAGGGATAACTCTTGCATGACTTCAGAAAGACTTCTAGCTTGAATTTATCCAATTAATTAATCCATAATGAATTAATTAATTATTTCCAAGCAGCTAGTGAGACTAAATTCGAATTTAATTCACAATTTTAATTCAAGGACAAATTAAAATCAGAATATTCTGGATTCTATTTTTATCATTTCTTGTTGCTATTTTCAACAACTTCTACTACAAACCAAAACTGTTCAGGGTCTTCTATCCCTAGACCTATGAATATGATCATCTTCATAGCATTGGCCATGTTGAGTAGTGGAGGTGGAGGTGGAGGCGGAGGTGTCGATGTAGGTCTGTGAGGTGGAGGTTATGGTGGAGGTGGAGTGGATGGATGTGGTATTCTCGCAATACCATGATTTACTGTCTGGAGTGCACCTAGAGGTGTCTTCAGAATACTACTTTCTTCGTCACTATCAGATGCTCCCAATAGAGGGTTGTACTCAGCACCTGAATCTAGATCTCTTTTGAACATCTTTCCACTTTGCGTAGCTCCCGTCAAATCTCTTCTAAACATTAATTCAATGGCATAACCATTTTCTCGCACAATAGCATTTTAATCCAAGTTTTCAGGGACTTCAGATACTTACCTCTTGGTCCTTTGAAAAACCGACGTTCAACTTTGTTATAACTGACAGATGTATCGATCGCAAACTCTATGATGAATCCACCCAAAATGCTATCAATCCAGTAATTGACAACCCTCGTGATCTTGTTTTTTGAAGCTTCCAGATGCTTTACCAACTCTGGAGTCCACACAATAGGGTTATCCAACTTCCACGTACCTTGGTTGTCTGTTGATTTAGATAACCAATAGTGTAATTCACACAGAAAAGAGAAGAATAAAAATTCATGTTCGTTTGTATATAGGTATCTATTCAACCACTCTTCCTTTGACAAGCGTGGATTCCTGTTTTCCTGGGCTGCAAATTTGTGCAACTTCCGATCTATCCACTTCTCGATTTCCTTCTTAGTTGGGAACCATTTATTCAACATCACACATTCCTTAGACAGATCTTGGTCTTGACAACAGAACCATTTGTTGGCTTGAGGGGGCTTGGACCCAGGTTCAGAGTTAGCTACACCAACCAACAAAACCATATACTATCGGCCCTTTCGGAAAAAACCCCTGTAGCACAAGCTGCAATCTCACCCAAGGTAGTATTGGGGGTTGAAAATATTAGGTTTCTGCATCCAGAGGTCTGTGTGATGGGCTTCTGTTACTTCTAGGGCTTTATCCCGACCTTTGTGAACCCTAACCCTTGAAATGCGGAAATTATGATAACTTACATATAAAAATCTAACTCTGCACCAATTTCTTTAAACATTCATATCATTAAGTAAACTAACAGATCTACTACTTTCGCGCATCAGTTAAGTGTTTCTTAAAATAATTGTAGAAAACATAGCGAATACACAGAAAATGTAGAAGTAAACATAAAGGCATAGATACACATATATTTCTCCAAAATAGTCTTTATTATGTTCAATCCTTCTATTATAGACTCTTTCTTCCTTGTGCACACAGCTGTAGGGGCTCGCACACTCAGCTACAGACTTACCAAGGTTTCAGCGCACACAACTATAGGAGCCTTCCCCTTCACCTAAGTACAGAAAATAGACTCTTATAACTTAGGTCACTTGCCCATACATAGATCTTCTATTAGTTGATTACTCCCTATGACTCGCTATGACTCCTTTATATAGCTTCTTTCATTAAAATACCATGGTTCGCAAACCATGGGTGGGTCACAAAACATCTTAACTTCTAACATACTAAGGGGCTTTGACCTTCTTAGATCCCCTTTGAATTCTAATGACCTTCACACTCCTCTCCTCAAAATGCGGAGATTTTACAAAGATAACAAAATTTATTACAAAATTGACCCTAGGGGACTCTGTCCCAACACATATTGTTTGAAGTTGGTTAATAGTTTTGTTCCAGTTTCGTATCTGATGGGAAATTGGAAATGCATGAGGAAGGTTGTGGCTAAGGAGTTGAAATCATTGAATGAAGCTCTAGGAATCTCAATATACCATTTAGTAGCGGTACATGTAAGCGTTACTTGGAAAAGATGAAGCCAAATGGAATCATCGTTAAGGGAGTTCAATGAACACCATAGATGATACGTCATGACATGCATTGATAGGTCTTCTCTTGGATTCCCATTGAATTTAGGGATATCAGAAGGAAATTTGGTAGGAATAATTGGCCACAAAGGCGAATTAGTGATGGGGTCATTGGTGAGCCAAGTCAAATATAGAAATTTGAGAGTGGCCATAAAAGGAAACTACCAATTAAAGTTCGACGGAGGATGACCTGGATATGAAGGAATAGCCTAGAAAAGAGTCACTCTCATTCCTAGATAAGGAGGGTTATGGTAATAAGGAAACTGGGTACCAAAATAAGGAGGATTATGATAGCCAAAATATAATTCACCTTGTTGAATAGCCCTAGGGTATCCATGAATTTATTGGCCTTGAAAAGGAACTTGAGGAATACCCTGATGAGGTTTATACTTTGGGCCGATGGGAGTTTGCATTGTCCCATGATAAAGAGGGTTCAATTGAGATTGTGCCATGCCGTACACAGTCTATCCTACTGGAATTTGAGGAATACCTTGTGCAAGCGATTGAGATTGCAAAGGAACTTGTAAAGGTTGAGTAAGTGGGACCTGAGAGGTACCAGATACTGAAGGAACAAGTTGAGATGTAATCGCAGCCTGTACAGGTTGAGTTACATGAATTTGATCTTGTTGAGGTACAGATTGAGGAATAGGAACTTGAGATGAAGATGGCACAGGTTGGGAAATAAATAATGAACCCAACATCGAACTAGGTTGAATGGGAAAAGTAGGCTTCCAAACACTAACAACCATCCCAGGATAAGGAGGACCATAATAAGGTTGGTTACCAATTTGAGGTATACCAATAACAATTCCCCCCTGCCAAATGGGGAGGGGATGATGGAGGCAACTTCCACCCATGTGGAGGGTACCCAACATAAGGATAGTTAGGCTGTTGAAGAGGACCTTGCCCATTAACATAAGGGCCAACTTGTTGTTCAACCATCATTGTAGGAGGAGGAGAAAGGACAAGATGAGAAGCACTCATAAGAGTAGTGCCAGATGGAATTCCTAGAGTGGAAGACATGGGGAATGTCCATAAATTTTAAGATGCACCAGAGAAGGTACCAGATAAGGACTAATAACCTGGTGGGACATATGTGCCTCTGGTGATGTCAAAAACATAGATGTGGAAGAAAAAATTATTTTTCAACCATAGTGGTAGAAATAAGCTGGGAAGACATATCGGTTCCAGTCATGGTCAAAAATCCTGATGTGGATTGTCACGTGAAATTCAAGGGTGAGTCAAAAGAACTAGGCAAAGGAGTTTGTACATGAGGTGGAGGAGGAAGAAGAGGATGGTTTGGATAAAGGAAAAGTCCTCCAAATGAGTAGAAGGACGAGGCTCTTCTTATGGGATCTCCTCGATACTCACAAGTCTAGGTGCAAGCGGTTCACCATCGGGGCCGAGATATATAGTAGGCAGATCTATCTGAGACAAGGAAAGAGAAGATGGAATACCGTAAGTAACAGGTAAATATGACTGAGGCTCCTCAAGTTCGATGACCTCAAGAAATAAAGTTTCTGACTCAGGAAGGTTAGGTTCTATAACCTTAGGCAACAAATTTTTAGGTAATTCAGTATCGATTGTGTCAGTTCCACCGAGAAGAGTATATGTAACCTTGGGTTCGATATTCAAGGCGACAGATGATTCTAGTTTATCAAATTTAGGAGGAGGATTAGAAGTAGTTCCCAAGTTTCCTAATTTGGTAGTGTGCATTCTTTTATGCTTCTGACAATGACCAGGAGTAGCCTATGGTGGAAGAGGAGGCTTATTTTTTATTCTACGTGAATGATGGAGTGGGGGATCTTCTTTTTCCACATTGGATAGTAAATTTTATTAACACAAAAATAAATAAATCAAAAAGAGGGTAATCAAGGCATAAAGGATTACCAAGAAACCGTGAACTGCAATATACACCTTGGTGAACCAAGGAATTAATGTATGAAATCCAATCTCCCCCAATGTTTTGCTCAGTGTATCATGTTCTACAAGGTGACAAACTCAGTTACCTATGGATGGATAGAAACCTATTGGGTAATCCCAAAATATACTCGACGGTATGTGGGAGTGTAGTCCGTAGTAGTGTTGTCTAATGCATAATCATTCTATGAGAGTGTTCCCACCAATATACCCAAAGGTACATGGAGAACGATCCTATAAACTCATATACATGGAACGATATTTCACCCCTAGGATGCAACACTAGAAAACAATGACAACTCCTACATTTAACATTGTTGGAACACGTCTCTAGCCTAGACCCATATATATATATATATATGTGTGTGTGTGTGTGTGTGTGTGTGTGTGTGTGTGTTAATGTTACAAATACTCCTTAGCTTGATTCAATAAATTTTAAGTTGATCTTGAATTAAGTTTCAGTTTTATGGCTCACCACGAATTCACCTAAATTCCCTAAAATGCAAATCTAGCATGAGGAAATGGAATATTTCTCTTCAACAAAAATATAGCTAAGGAAGGGAAGATACAAACAATATGTAGCATAGAAAATTTAGCAAACAAGATGCACAATGCAATTCCCTTTTCATGCAATTGTTCCTAAATCAATGTAGACACAAAAAACCAAAATGCGAATGCAAGATTTTTTCTTTTCATCCCACTTAATTTTTGAAAATGAGGAAAAACTAAGATGTAAAGCCTAATCATTGATTCAAATGCACTTTTCAGAATGAGGTCTAGAACAACAATTCATCCAAGCGATCAATGATCAAACGAAACAAATTTGCAAGCGACCTAATGATAAGAACAAAGAAAAATTGAAACCAATTCTTACCAAAGGAAATCACACACAAATGAAAACCAAATGGAGGCTTCAAAGAGACCAAAAGACGCTCAAGATTCAGGGAAAGTCAGCTTGAAGTAGGCTAATAAAGAAACACTAAGAAAAAAAGGAAAATTTTGTGCAAAAATAGGGATCAACATAGGTGTAGAAGAGGTTCTAGTTCTTTGCAACGCATGCACAAAGAGAGCCCAAGTGGGATACAACGCTCCGTAAGCATACTAAAGGGTGAATTGGTCCCGGGAAAGAGATTTATGACACAAAAATTGCAAACAATACTCAATGAAATCACTTCCTAGGTCTTTTCTTGGTTGGCTAAAGTAACAAAGGTCTATGAAAGAGGTAAATAAAACACAATGGACAAAGAAATCACCAAGGGAATATAGCGGAGTCACCAATTTGTTATGCAAGATTTATGATTACAGACAAAAGTATCTCCCCTAGGTTTGGTGGCTAACCTAGAACAACAGAAAGACAAAGGACCCAATGTTTTCCTTAAATTAAGTAGATGAAGGGATGAAACCTACTTGGAATATATCATATGTTTCACTCCTTCTTTGGCTTGAATGCTCCAATCCTAGCTCCAGCTGCCAAAATTAGAACCTACACAACTAGACAACACAAGCCAAGAAACTATGAGATCTATGTAGCATCATCTATCTACTTTATTCAATAGATCAACATGGTATTGAAATATATGAAATAACGACATCACATATAGGAAAACAAAGAAATCTTTGTATTGATATAAATGGAGTGAGTTACAACCATAAATAGATGTTGAACTTGTAGAAGAGCTCCTCCAAGATGTTGAATTGTCCTTCCTTTGCCACAAAGTGCACCTCCAATCACCCTAAATGCAGAAAAGGATAACCCTCATAACAACAACATAAGGGTAGAATCACTCTCCAAAAGCCAACCCCTTGTATATGGAAGGTTGTAAATATATAGAGGAGTGAGGTAAGTTGGGAGTTCTTATCCTTTTACCAATCTTGGGATTGAGATCCACTCTTGATGGGAGGATGAGATCTAAGGATAAGGGATGGAAACTTCAAGGTAGGATAGGATAAGATTCAAAATTTTTATTTGAGGTAAATGGTTACAATAGATCCTAGAAGCTTCTGGAAATGGAGGCTTCAGGATTCTCTCTCTTTTTCCCAAATTTATAGAACCAACACAGGTGCAAAGGGGAGAAACCTATAGGTGATCAATGCAAACCACATTGGAGCAACCTGTTGGTGAACATAGTCCAGCAAGAGGCCAAGGTGCGTTGATCCTAAAACTAGCTCAAATGATGCAGTTTAGGGCAGAAAATCTGGTGAAAGAGTCATGCATAGAGCTTTGTGCAATGATGATGTAAACAGGGAATAGGATGTTGATTGATCCCATTAGGATGTTGATTTATCAGATGAGACAAATAATCCTATAACAATAAGGAAACCATAAATGTGGGCCAGTCTATCGAGAAATTCCCTTGTAGTTTGTTGGACCAACCTCTACTCAAAAGAAAACCATAGGCTTCAGGAATGTCCACAATTACAATATTAATGCATTGGTGAAATCTATGGTTCAATGAAAATTGAATGATAATATTATTAAGTTCACCAATTTTCTAGACTAATGATCTCTCCAACTGTATGATTCATGCATCGATATTTCCCATTTAGCATTGATTTTCTTAGCAACAGATAACAGCATGACATTTGCAGATACACCAGAATCAATGAGACAATTATGGAGATTATAATTAAAGTTTTCAAATATTAAGAGAAAAGGGGGGAAGAGAGTGTTACTATTTAAATTAACAACATTAACTACAAAATTGATAATGCCAAGAGACTTACCAGGAATAACTTGAGAAGCGAAAACTTCATCACTTGTTGGAGGCTACAATTCAAGTGCTTGAATGATCAGTTCACATTGCCATATTACCTTTGCAATCTCAAATATTGAAAATTTTGCACAAGCTCTTTTCATATCCTCCATAATATTATAATCAATACCTTTGTTTCTAACAGGTTGTGCTAAAGTATCTGGTGTTGTATCTTTGTTTGAAACTTCAGGAGTCGCGAACTTACTCTTATTGTTCCTGGAAGTTTTCTTCGAAGGAGGATCTCTTCTAGACTTATTCTGCAAATTATGAGCAAGATTAGTAAGTAGTAAAATCCTTTTACACAAATGCTTCTTAAGCTCTTTCTCAGAAATAGGTCCCTTTCTCCTCAAATTATATTAGCCAGTTATCTTCTGAGGAGGAGCTTCACTTGCTATTGGTTCCTTAGCACTTTGTTTATCAATGTTATAGATGATGCTAAATGTATTAACTGGATGTCAAACACCCAAAATTTCCTTGGTCATGGTAGATTCATTTTCTTCTTCAGTATCCTAAGACTACTCCTTTGCTAACAAAGTGTCAACAAACTTGGTCATCATAATAGTCATGTTGTGGTATAACTAGGGACATGTTTTCTATGAATGCCTCTCCTGATGGAAAGTACAAAATTTTTCCATGCCCAAGCTTTCAACATTAAATGCAACATTGGAAATGTGAGCATATTTAGTTGTTTTAATATTATTATTCTTCTTAAAGAAAGGTGGCTTAAAAGACTTACTGTTAGTAGTTGCCTCACTTGACTTCCTATTTAATTCAGATACTTCATTAGTGAGAAACTTGAAAGATTTATCCAAGCTTTCCATATCAAAATAATATTTCTCTTTTTTTTTTAGCAGAATAACCTTGAGTCTTCTTACCATATCTTTGGAGTCTTAAGAATCTTCACCATCAATGGCTCCAATAGAACATAAGTATTGTTCGACAGCAATCTCTTTTGCAAATTTCAAAGCCAGTGTATCCTTTGCAGCTCTTTTATCAAACACAGAAATATTAGTAGGCAAGGCAGCTATATAGTAATATTTGGTGATGGCATCATGTGGTTTAACATCTACAGGGAATTTATTTGACAAGCATGTAAACCTTTGATTAAAATCCTTTAATTTTCCCTTTTCTCCCATCTTAAGATTCCCGAGTGCTTTGGGCAACATGGTGAGATTTTTATCATCGACAAATTTATCCAAGATCAACTTCTTGAACTACCTCCAACTATGGATTGAATTAGGTGGAATTATGTGTTACCAGATAGATGATCTACCTTCCAGAGTGTACAAAAAAATTCTACAAGAAACGTCATAAAAAAGTGCCTCAAGCATTCATAAGTGCATGTAGAAGTCATCAATATAATTCTCAACTTTCATCTTCTTAATGGGATCAAACTTTGAGAGTATATT
This sequence comes from Pinus tabuliformis, assembly GCA_031772625.1. Taxonomy (NCBI): domain Eukaryota; kingdom Viridiplantae; phylum Streptophyta; class Pinopsida; order Pinales; family Pinaceae; genus Pinus; species Pinus tabuliformis. The sequence goes on from CM062818.1 coordinate 683,761,755, forward strand.
TTTTGGGTGTTTAGGCATACAATGAAGATTTCTCGAAAGATCAAGAGTCCCTTAGGCCATCTAATCTAATTATTCATCAGCCATCTCTTCTTCTTCCTCCTCTTCTCCCTCTGAATCTAAAGAGTCTTCTCCTTCACTATTCAAATATTCATTGTAATTGGGTTCTTCTTATTACCTCAATTGTTCTTTGTCATAAAATTGAAAATCCTCCCCGTATCCTTCCTCCTCAATAGGTGTAAGATCCCCTTGTTGATGTGTTCTTTTAATAGAATCAACTAACTCTTCAAGGGTTGCAACAATCAAATCTTCAATTGAAGAAACAAATACATCGTGACGAGTTATTTCTTTCTTTATAGTCTTATGAGGAAGAATAGCAGCAACAAGAAGTAAACCAAGATCTCTTTCAAACTGACAAGTAATAGGTCAGATTGTTTAGATTTAATTGTATGTGACTTAAAAATATTGTTTCGGGCTTCAATGAGAGGACTCTCCTATCTTAAGAATATGAGTTGGAGTTGAACTTGGACCATTACTGCCTTGCACAAATTGTTGGTTTTTAGGATGTGGTGAATTTTCAACCATATAAAATTTCTCCTCCTTCTAGTGCCAAAAAGATGATGGTGTTGGATCTCACCAACATATTGGTGGTCTCCCCGATATAAAGTCCCAATTAGACCTCACACCATTTGATATAGGAACCCCATATAGAAATGTGGCTCAACTACCATATAAATATTTAATTCCTTGGTTGCAATTGGTAGCATGAGAGAGGAATGCACATGTACTTTCAAATGAGAAAGTAAGTATTCCTTGTGAAATTTTCAACTGTAATATGTATCCAGGTTCTTTCATCCGAAGGGAAGAGAAAGTGAGTCTTTAGAAGAAAAGTATTTTTACTATTCCAATAAATATGCACGTGCATACATATGAAAGAATTGTTGACTGTCTAGCGAAATAGTTCACATGGACATAATGATCATTACAACCATTACAACACACATTCAACAAGATGAGCACCAAATTCAATTAAATAGTTCAATTCCTTAGTACATATGAATAGAACATACACCATAAACATATACAGAATAGTCTTATTACATTCATAATATATGCAAGAAATTTGGTTGGCTTAATGAGCTTCAAAAATTAAGCGAAAGTTCCAAGATACATTGATACAATGAGACACCACTAGCTCCAATAGTGGAGCATTAAGCCACCACTTTCTCTCCAAAAGAACAATCTCTCTCTAATTCCTAGGTGGAGAAGCTACGGTGAAAATTCAATTATTTGAGTAATGAGGCTTATTTTATAACAAGAGGAATGACCTTTGATACCCCCATGACTCTTGAATTACCCTCATGACTCTTAGACTTCTAATTTGACCTTTGGACTATTATATGACTTTTGGACTTCTATAATGACTCTTAAACTTCTCCATGTGACTCTTTTGTCCGTATGTGACTCTTGGAATTCCACATATTTACATTTACAATATTTTCCAAAATTACGTCATCATTCTCCACATCATCATGTGACGAAAACATGACAAGTCACAGACATTAATGACTTGGACTCATAGTAACTTGTAACAAATATTTCTTTGAGAAGTGAAAACACTGCCACTATGTCTTCAATACTTGTAACAGATCTTGCATTGTTGTTTCCTTCTACCCTCCAAAGGATGTTGAGAAATCAAGGAGTCTTCATGAGTCATTTTGATCATCAGAATCCATTGTTATTTCAATTGTTGAAACATGACCTTTGTGCCTTTTTCCTTAAAGATGCTTCCTTGGGTATTATTTCTTGATATATATCCTCACACGTATTTTGCATGCTTTAATGAACAAATGCATATGAAAATCACTCTTGGAAAGCAAACATTAGCTCAAAAATATCCTAATCTATCATGATTCATGCAAATTTTCTAAATTTGGCTAACAATGTGCTAGAGGAAGAGGGAGAGACCTTCTGGGTGTAGGGCACACTTGCAAGAGACAAACAGGGGCTTTACTGATCACTAATATTGCACCACACATTGTTCTAGAGGAGAAGGAGGCTTGAGAGGGCGCAGAACACACTTGTAAGAGACAAGGACAAATGATTGTTCACTAGAAATGTGTTATGCACTTGGGAGGAATGTTAGGGCCACAAGGAGGGTGTAGGGCACACTTGAAAGGCACAAGGGAAGAAAACATTTCCCATTAAAAGCACACAATGTGCTCATCTAGGAGACATAGGCAAAGACTGTCGCAGGGCACAGAGATAAGCAAAAAGAAAGAGGGTCTACCGATTAGAAATGCATTGTGCACTGGGAGGGAGAGAGAGGACTCATTTGAGCACATAGCATAGTCCTAACTAACAAGGAGGGTTTCCACTAGTGTTATGCAACCAACGCATAGAAAAGATAGATCAATGGCTTAAAAATTATCCTCTTCGAGGGAGAAACCTATGTTACATTACATAAATGAACAATTATTGGATGATACAAATGACAATACCTCGTTTGTATTTATAGGAGTCTAAGGGGTCATAATATAATTATAGAATACATAACAATAATAATGTAATGGCACAATAATAATAATAGTGGGCTTCTATGGGGCACAACAATAACAATATGGGGGCTACATGGGCACAACAATAACAATAAGGGGTATACAGTAGTATTATAGGGACCTAACATGCCCCTCTCCTTCAAAAAGTGTTGTCCTCAATGCTGAAGTAGTTATGGATGCTTTTGTCTAAAATTCTCATCCTCTCATGTGGAATCTTCAGCGGGTAAATTCTTCCACTTAATGAGATACTCTGAAATTGATTGATTTTGTAGTTGTCAGGTTCTTGTTTCCGTTACTGCTTCAGGCTCAAATATGATTTTTCCTTCTTCATCAAGTTTTGGAAACAATGTTTGAACTGGAATCTTGTCACCAATAACCTTCTTCAAGCATGAAACATGCAAAACTAGGCATACTCAGGAAGATGCAGGCATCTCCAATTTGTATTCCATAGTACCAATATTTTGTAGCACCTTGTAAGGACTGTAGTACTTGGGTGATAATTTAGTATCCTTCTTAGATTGCTCGAGAGACATTTATTTGTTTGGTTGTAGCCGTAAAAATACTTAGTCACCTACATCAAAACTTGTTTCGCTACGATGTTGATTAGACTATTATTTCATACAATTTTGTTCCAGAGTGAGGTTATCCTTTAAGAGTTGGAGAACTTTTTTTTTATGCTTGACGTGATCTTCCAATACTTGAACCTTAGAAATTTCTCTTAAATATGATGCGATGGATGGTGGATGATATCCATATAGTGCCATAAATGGGATCATTTTTGGTACAGTATGGAAGGAATTGTTATACCACCATTCAGCTAGAAGTAACCACTTGACTCGTTGTGTTTGATTATCAAATACAAAGAAACAAATATATCCTTCCAAAAAAAAAAATCACTATCTCAGTTTACCCATCAAATTGAGGATGATAAGATGAGCTATGAGCTAATTGAATACTAAGACAAGAAAATAATGTCCAAAAATTTATAGTGAAAATGGGATCTCTATCACTTACTATAATCTTTTGATTTCCATGAATCTTTTGAATTGTTTCCATAAATGTAGTAGAAACTGTACTAAATTTAAAAGGATGAGATAATGCACACAAGTGTGCATACTATCAACTACCACCATGATGACACTCTTTCCTTTATACTTGGGTAAAATTGTGATAAAATCCATTGAAACCTCCTCCCAACGCTAACTTGGAAAGTCTAAAGGTTGTAACAGAACCGGGGTCTTAATTGTCTCACCTTTATTTTGTTGGCAAACCAAACATTCAACCACAAACTTTTGAATATCATATTTAAGGCCATCCCAAAGAAAATTCCTTCTTGACCCTATGGTAATCTTTTAAAAATCATGAATTCCCTCCTAAGGGAGAGTTGTGAAATTCCAAAAGAATCATTTGTTTGAGTTGGAAATTATTACAAAGATATGAGCAATCTTTGTACCATAATGAATCATTTTTCCAGCTAAATATATCATATGTACTAGGATCTTGCTGCAACTTTTGAATGAGTGACCACACCTCTTCATCATTCTTCCATTCATCCCTTGCTTTAGTTATCTGCTCAGGTTGGATAATAGAAATGGAAAAAACAAATGCTTCCACATCCTCATCGTTTCTTGAGAGTGCATCTACAACAACATTTTGCTTTCATTTTTTGTATATGATTTCAAATTCATAACCCAACATCTTTGTCACCCATTTTTTCTTCTCTTCTGAAGATAATATTTGTTCCAAAAAGTATTTAAGACTATCATGATCCATTTTTACCTTGAAGTATCTTCCCATTAGGTAATGTCACCATTTCTTTAGTGCATGTAGTATTTCCAACATTTCCTTCTCATAAATAGGTTTGTTTAAATACTTTCCTTTGATTGAACAACTTTCAAAAGGAATGTGTCTTCCTTCTTGCATTAAAACAACATCGATTCTATTTCATGAAGCATCACATTTCACAATAAAAAATTTTGTGAAGTCTGACATAGCTAAGACCGGTGCTTGGCACATTTCCTCTTTAAGATGTTCAAAGGCCTTCATTTCTTCTGGAGTCCAAGAAAATGCATCTTTCTTCAATAATTATGTTAGAGGTGCTGCTATTCTCCCATAATTCTTAACAAACTTTCGATAATACCCTATCAACCTGAGAAATCCTTGAAGATGCTTTATGATTGTGGGGATTTTCCATTCCTTACTGGCTTTAATTTTGTTAGGGTCTACCTTAACACCCTCATGAGATACAATATGACCCAAATATTCCACCTCCTGTAATCCAAGGATACTCCAAGCATGATATATCAAAATTACGAGACCAAGTGCAACAAATTTCGCTCTCGCAAAAGGTAACAAAAAATGAATTGGAAGTCATGATGAATGTTAAGATAGATGGTATAAAAAGAGACATGGGAGTTTTGAATGATGGTTTAAAAGTAGACATGGAATCAATGATGAATGTCAAGATAGAAGGGTTGAAGGAAGGTTTGGCAAAGTTGCTAGAAGAAAGGCTTCCTAGTGGTGACAAGGTAATCCATGAAAATCGTGATGAGGAAAAAGGGAAAATGAATTGTGATTTTAGCGACTCCAATGTTGGGTTTAAGAACCAAAACATTCCAAATATATATATGAGGAAGTTTGATGGCAAGGATTTGGTAACATGGATACTACAAATGGAGCAATATTTTTATATCCATGATGTGCAACACACACAAAAGGTACGAATTTCATCTTTATAATTAGAACCCAATTAGTTTGTATGGTATTGATGGCTTTGTTATCGTAAACCACTTGTCACTTGGTCAATTTTTATGAAGGAAATGATAGCACATTATGAATATACAAAGAGAAACACCTTCTTTAGCCAATTGATAAATCTCAAACAAAAGGGTTCAATGGTAGAGCACATTGAGGACTTCCAAAAATTGAATATCAGGGTAACTAATATTCCAAAGGAGCATCAAATTGATGTCTTCATAGGGACTTTAAAGGATAACATCCAGCAAGAGATTCACCTTTGGGAACCTAATTCATTGGAGAAATCATTCATGGTGGCAATAAAATTTGAAAGAAAAATTGTGGCAACCAGGAATTCGACCACTCGAAACTATAAAGACAGAAGTGTTGCTACTCCTAGCCTTCCACAATCTAAAAGGTTGACACCACAACTATTGGAGGAAAAAATAGCAAAAGGTATTTGTTACAATTGTGATAGAAAATACACTAAATGTCATAAGTGTTTTGAGAAGAAATTATTCTAAATAGATTGTGAATAGGAGGAAGAAAAGGAACAAGAAACATCAAAAGAGGAGGATATGCACCAGGAACCAACCCTAGAGAAAGAAAAAAATAATCTGGCCATATCTTGTAATGCATTGGCAGGAATTATCACTCCTCAAACTCTCAAGATAGAAGGATATATCAAGAAGAAAAAAGTAATAGTGTTGATTGATTCAGGTAGCACCCATAATTTTATTCATTGTAAGATAGCCAAGGAATTGAATTGCTTCCTATATCCAACACCAGAGTGTCAAGTGATGGTTGCAAATGGAGGAACTATAAATTTCTATAGAAAGTGATATAATATCAAGCTAAAAATTGGGGAATATGTATTGAATAGTCCAATTCTTTCCATTCCAATGGATGGTGTTGATATTGTACTAGGGGTCCAATGGTTACAATATTTGGGGATGATAGCTTTTAATTTTCAAGAACTTTCATTGAAATTGTTTTAGTAAGGAAAGGAAGTTGAATTAAGGGGTATCACAAAGAAACCGGGAAATATAATAAACTCTAATGGAATGACAAAGCTTCTGAAGAAAAAACAATGGGACGTAATTGTACAATTATGCTCACTAGAGGTTCAAACATTGAAATCATTTATTTCTCCATATCTTCAAAAAGTTTTGGACAATCATTCCAAGGTATTTGAGACTCCCAAAGGCCTCCCACCTATTTTTGATCATGATAATGCTATTCATTTGATTTTAGGAAGTGTTCCTGCAAACATCAAACCTTACAGATATCAATATGCTCAAAAGAGTGAAATTGAATGTATGGTTGCAGAAATGCTAGAGATTGGTATAATTCAACCTGGTCAAAGTTCTTTCTCTACTCCAGTAGTATTGGTTCACAAGAAGGATTCTTCATGGCATATGTGTCCAAATTATAGGGAAATCAACAAGCTCACTATTAAAGATAATTTCCCATTCCTATCATTGATGAATTGTTGGATGAATTACATGGAGAAATTTACTTCACCAAGTTAGATCTTCATTCAAGATATCATTAAATTATTACGAAGACTGAATACATTCCAAAAAAACATTCATAACTCATGATGGTCATTATGAATTTTCGATTATGAATTTTGGCCTTACTAATGCACCTTCCACATTTCAAGGTTTTATGAATTCCATTTTCAAACCCTTCCTTATAAATTTTGTGTTAGTATTTTTTGATGATATACTAATCTACAACAAGTCTTGGAAGGATCATGTTCAACATATTGACAAGGCACTCAATCTATTGGAGGATAAACAATTTTATGCAAAAAACTCCAAATGTTTCTTCGGAGTATAGGAGGTGGAATATTTGGGTCATATTGTATCTCATGAGGGTGTTAAGGTAGACCCTAACAAAATACAAGCCATTAAGGAATGGAAAATCCCCACAACCATAAAGCATCTTTGAGGATTTCTCATATTGACAAGGTATTATCACAAGTTTGTTAAGATATATGGGATAATAGCAGTGCCTATAACAACATTACTAAAGAAAGATGAATTTTTTTGCACTCCAGAAGCAACTAAGGCCTTTGAACTTCTTAAAGAGGCAATGTGCCAAACATAATTCATAGCTACACCAGACTTCACAAAAACCTTTATTGTGGATTGTGATGCCTAAGGAATTGGAATTGGTGTTGTTTTAATGCAAGAAGGAAGACCCATTGCTTTTGAAAGTCATCCAATCGAAGGAAAGTATTTACAAAAACCTATTTATGAGAAGGAAATATTGGAAATACTACATGCACTAAAGCAATTGAGACCTTACCTAATGGGGAAGACACTTCAACATAAAAACAGATCATGATAGTCTTAAATACTCTTTGGAAAAAATATTATCTTTAGAAGAGCATCAAAAATGGGTCACAAAGATGTAGGGTTAATACTTTGAAATCATCTACAGAAAAGGGAAGCAAATGTTATTGCAAATGCACTCTCAAGAAAGGATGAGGATGTGGAAGCATTGGTTTGTACCATTTATATTATCTAACCTGATTGGATAACCGAAACAAGGGATGAGTGGAATAATGACGAACAGGTATGGACACTCATTCAAAAGTTATAGCAAGATCCCAATACATCTGATACATTTAGTTGAAAATGATTTATTATGGTACGAATATCACTTATATATTTGTAAGAATTCCCAACTCAAGCAAAATATTCTTTTGGAATTGCACACCTCCCCCTTAGGAGGGCACTTGGGATTTTTAAAACTTACCATAGGGTCAAGAAGGAATTTTTTTGGGATGGCCTTAAATCTGATATTCATAAGTTTGTGGAAAAATTATTGGTTTTCTAACAAAATAAAGTTGATACAATTAACACCCTGAGTCTGTTACAACCTTTAGTCATTCCAAGTTAGTGTTAAGAGGAGGTCTCAATGGACTTTATCATAGGTTTACCCAAGTCTAAAGGAAAGAGTGTCATCATGGTGGTTATTGATAGACTTACCAAGTATGGACACTTTTGTGCATTATCTCATCATTTTAAGGCCAGTACAGTTACTACTGCATTTATGGAAACAATTCAAAAGCTACATGGAAACACAAAGATTATTGTAAGCGAGAGAGATCCCATTTTCACTAGAAATTTTTGGATGGAATTACTTTCTTCTCTTGGCACTCAATTAGCTCATAGCTCATTTTATCATCCTCAATCTGACGGACAAACTGAGATAGTGAATTTTTTTTTGGAAGGATACCTTTGTTGCTTTGTATCTGATAAACAAATACAATGGGTCAAGTGGTTACATCTAGCTGAATGGTGGCATAACTTCCTTTGATACTGCAACAAAATGACCCCATTTATGGAACTTTATGGAAATCATCAACCATCCATCACATAATCTTTAAGAGAAAATTATAAGGTTCAAACTAAGAAGGACAATAAATTAATTCCCTAGTACTATGTGTTATCACCTAGGTTGACCTCAGGTTGAAGGGAGGCAATGCCAGGGTAACCACAAACCAAGCTTATCCAAGTAGCTAGCCCTACTAGGCCAGGAGAGGGCTCTCTCTATAAGGATTTCAGTCAAGATGACTGGATCAGGTAAAGGATTTTAGGCTAGGTATAGTAGCTCAAATGTTTTGATTGAATTTTGTTGGTGTTTTGCTGAATCAGGAGGAGCTGGGCAGTTTAGGTATGGGAAATTAGGTCAGAAATGTAGGGTGTTCTATGGGGCAAGGTAGGCATAGGATTTAGAACTTTAGGGATTGATGAGGTGAGATGTTTAAGACAAGTGAGAAGCTAAGAAGGGCATGTGACAATAATGGATCCTTCTTAAACAGTAGAAAACATATAAATGTGAATATTTACCCAAAGCAAAGCAGTGTTGTGATGGATTATGCCTATCAACTTGAGAACATTCACTAAGAAGCAATGGAATGATTAATGAAACATTCAAAAAATTCTAAAATATGATTGCAAAATAAGAAACTGTACTAAAACTCCATACCACATGGATCCCATAAAAATATTTGCAATTCTTATTAGTCCCCTGCCAAACTACTTACAAAGATGTACAATCAAGGTCTGAGCATCCAACTGAGTCCAACCCTCCAAAAAGAGAAAGAAGAAGAATATATGGACAAGTATTCAACCTCCTCCCATCCTCAGGGGTCGAATCCCTAAGATGAGTAGCTAATCTAACTGATACTGAGAAAGAAACAAGAATATAGGCATCATTAACAACTTGCCTCTAAAAGTGAAAAACTGATTCATTTGAGCTCAAACTAACTCCTAAAGAAATGAATCTACACTCTATCACTATTTTTATATCATAGTTACATGCCAAGTCATCATTTACAATGGTAAATCATCCACCATGAGAGAGAATCCATGATTACAATCAAAATAGCAATCTTGAGCAAAACTGCCAAAAGCGCAGCGCCACTTTCAGGTCCCTTTTGGAGGCCTTCCTGGCATCCAAATTGAGCCCAAGATAGCTCATTGGAAAGGAATTCAAGTCTACTTTCCAAAACACCTAGAATGTTTGCATTTGAAGATCATTTTACCCCTAAAAACTTGATTCTTCCGAGACTGATTCTGTGTGTCCAAAAAGTGGCAGAAAGGTCATTTTTAGGGTGTTTTTTGACCTTTTGGTGGACCAGTTCTGCCCCAAAAACTTTGAAACTTGCTAGGGTGCATGTCCCCATCACTATGAATCCAAAAATTCAAACCATTTCTTAATTGGGTGACCCTAGGAAAAGTGCAGCGCCGCTTGTAGGGAGTTTTCCTGTGTATTAAATTTCAAAATTTACAAATGACAAAATTTGCTCCAAATTTGCCCAAAATTGGTGAGAAGCACCATCATCAAGTGATATGATGAGCCAAGGAAGCTTCAGCCAGCATCCTAAGTCTATCCTCCTCCTTTGTGTGTTTTTCTTTGTTGCCTAGCTCTATTTTCTGAGGTGTCACTGCTTGTGTTTTCCTCCTCCTCATAGTCTCGGTCTTCTTGGTCCATGTTTGCAAGGTTGAGGTGTATGAAGGGAATGACTGAAAGTGTTTTTAGGAATGAGGGGATGGGAGATGAGCTTGTGACTAGGAAATGAATGGAGGGGTAGGAAATGAGAGGGAGGGCTTGTTTACTTGAGAATTTGATCTTGGGGAAGAGGGACAAAGGGAATGGGAATGATATGGAATAGGGGTAAAGGGAAAAAGGGATAAGGTGATAGGGAAATAGGGATAGGGGAATTTAGAACTATAGGGCTAGGTGCTAGGATGAATAGTGAGGATTTAGGGTTTAAGCATCATTAGGAAGATTTTAGGGTTTGATATTAAACATGGCAAATGATGCTTATAATTTAGATTTGAAGATAAAAACCAAGGTGAGGGATGTCCACTTCCATATAATGATGGAAGGAGAGAGAAATTTATAGTTTCTGTTACACAAAATATTGTCACCATGACTTTCTGTAGTCAGTGTGAGTCTATCACCACTCATACTGTCGTCCTTTGCAAGTCTCAAACCTCAGCTCTTCATATCAAGCTTTAAAAATGAGAGAAAGTCTTTGAAAATATTTAAAACTCTGGTTCCACACTTTCTCTTACCATTACCTGCGGTCCCTCACCCCTTGGTCATGTTACCTGCGGACCTGCCCACTCTATCTCTAAAGGAGTGTGTGCGGACCCCTGTGAAAGTCAAAAAGGTGCAAGTTTATTCTTAAAAAGTCACTTTGGGTTAATTATGGACGCTTCTAGAAGGAATCTTGACGTGGATGGTTCGCTCCTAGGTGGTTCATGCATCCAATAACTAAAGGAGCTAACCCCTTGATGAGAGGAGCTTATCCCTTTGAAGGAGGGCTCTATCCCTTTGAAGGTGGACCTAGTAACTTCCCTCCTCTGCACTATAAATTAAGGCATTGGGCTAGTTGCTAGGGAGGTTGAAAGATGAACATTTTTTAGGGTAAATGCTGTTGGAATTGAGACTTCCTAGTTAAGCCTGAGAGGAGAGATTACATACCTTTTGGCTTCTTTGGGAAGAGAGTGAAACTTGTCAAAGTAGAGGAGATTGTTGCTGGACCCTGGGAGGAGCTTGTACAGCATCAAGGCACCAAGGTTGTAAAGTTCTTCTTTGATTAAAGTTAATACAATCAGATTCATTTTTCTCAATAAATTGTCTTCTATGATTTATTTCATGAATTCCTTGATCATCACGATAAATATGCTTTATTATATTGGCTATGCAGGTACTATTTAATATGTGTGCTTGTTTGTGTTGCCAGATTCTTTAAAAGGGAGCTCATTTGGATCAACGGAGCGTGGCTTCCACAAACTAGCACTGGACCTGATGTAGGCCTAAAACACCTATTGGCCTTTATTTATAAATTGCATATTTAGAGAAATATAGAATTTGTTTGGTTTGCTTGTCGCTAGATATCATTAGATACTAGGGAGATCAGTCTTGTCCGCAAGAACGATTCATCCACTCGACAAAATGGCGACTCAACTAGGGATTTGATTTTTTGGTTTTTGCCTTTGCTTTTACTTTGACTTGAGAAATTGTTTCTCTGTTTCTAGTTTTTGCGTGCTATGTGGGATTGGGTAGGTTTTAGATTTTGAATTATTTTTTGTTTTTCACGCTTTTGGAAGAGGACCCCCCCCCTGTTTGTAACACAGTGCGGACATCCCCGCACTTTTGCTTTACACATAGAGCGGTACCGCACCTGGGTATACTGGGGGCCTGTGGACCCTGTCAAAATTTTGAAAAACTTAAAATCGTTTCATTCAGTTAAGCTTAGGATTTGTTTATGCGTTTTAGCCTCTGCCCAGATCTGCACGTGTCCTATCAGAAACTTTTCATAGGTTAATTCCATTGGCATTTAGGTTTTAGGTGAATTTCTAGAAGCTTTGTGTGCCTGGCTTGATTTTGTTTGGTCTTTGTAGTAACTCAGAGCTTAGAAGCCTTAGAAACCTCAGATCACCCTGGTTTTTACTGGTCTTCTTATGAGTCTGACCGATCTGTAAAATCTGCCTTTGTTGAGGAATACATCTCGTTTTTCTCTTTGCGAAGCTTCGAAAGAACTTGTTTTGAAAGTTTTGGATTTCATTTTTAAAAAAGAAAACAAAAGATGGTTGTTTTTTGATTAATTTGTGATTCTGGACAAATTAGTCCTTAGTTTGCTCATAACTAAGTAAAACATCCTTGAAAAGAAATTTTGTAAGCTTTTACTTCAATTAGTTTTTTAGAATTTATAGATCTCAAGATTAGATTTTTCAATAGTTTTGAGTGTTTTATAAAAAAAAATCTCTTTTGAAAAAGTTTGTTTTTTGTAGTATTTGAGTGTTTTAAAAGAAAGGGAAATTTTCGTGAGCATAACTAGTTGTCTTGTTTTTGAGTTTATTCAAAAAGACAAAAAGTTCTTCTGTTCATTTGATTGTTAAGGAAAGATTTGTTTTTAAAAGCATTTTCATTCTCAACTCTTTCCTTAACTAGAAGTTCATTGAAGAAAAAGGATTGTTTATCATCTTAAGTGCATTTTTAGTGATTTGGAGTCGAGTCTTCACACCATAAAGTTTCATCTTCACACCTTTTGACTTAAGAAAAAACCAATAAAAATAACGCTTAAAGTAAAATCTATCTAGCAATCTTTTTATTTCTAGGGCTTTTTATCACCAACATAGCTTAGGCTAGTATCTTGGAGTAGGGAGTAATTAACTCTGCAAGATAGTAAAACAAACAAGTAGTTGTATCTTGAGGTAGGAGATAAATTCCAATTGTTACATCTATGCTTTGGGAAGCTTCTCTTAAAGGAGTCAAGCACGAGATCGTGTCTAAACCAGTGGGGTAATCAATCCTTCCTCATTGGGAACGATACAAGATATACATGTATTAAAAACAGTAAACCTCGGATTAACCATTGTCGAGGAGCCTGGGGTCACTTGTTGGTAAACCTTGGATTATGTCAAGGAGCCTTCAAGGGGATTGAGCTTGCTACTTTTCCCTTGCATGTGTATCGGATCACGGACTGTTCCCCCAGGTATATTTGTTTCCATTGGTAACCATAGTGACCATAATTTATAGGATTCTTTTCTAAGGTGATGGTGGAGGGAAGATCCCACTGTACCTGGAGCAGGCGTTGGCTAGACTCACTTGGATTTTCTGGGGGGTTCTCTTCACTCGAGACGGTTTAGTGGAGAAACTTGTGCCAGTCTATTCATTAAGCAGGTTTCCAGGTTAACTGTTCCAACCACCATTTCTGTATTGTTGGATTTCATCACCAACTAGTGTTTTCGGTACAAAAAGTTATTGTTTGTGTGTGGTTTGACCTCCTAGATTCTTTAGGCATGTGATTCAAAATTGTTTGGTTCTTTAGAGACTTTAGGTGGTTTTCATTGAGATTTTTCTTTGTTTGCGTGAAGTAATTAAAATATTTAAACGTGGCTGAATTACCGAGGAATTCCCATAGACTTCAGGGCCAACCCCCTGAGTTTTCACCAAGCCAACTTGAAGGGCTACGAGCTCTTATAACTCCTAGTGACAGTAGAGTTGGGTCACCTAAAGAAGGAGAGTCTTCTTTAGTTGTACATCCTGATTATCAAGTTCAAGCACCAGAGTATATTATTGAACCTGTTTCATTTTCCGAAGTTACTGGTAGTTTTTCTTCTACTAGTGAATTAGCCAAGGAACTTGAAATTTCTGAACCTGAAACTGAACCTGCTGCTACTCCATCATCACGATTTGCCTCTCCAACTTCCAGTGGTCCTAGTTCACCCAGGGTAGAAAGAGTCATTACCCAAAATCTTCCCTCTGGATTTATTGCTATTGAAGAACTTGTTACTCCGGAAGAAGGTATACCTATCCCTGAAAATCAACCAGCTATAGAACTTAGGGAGTGTGAATCGATCTTTTACATTCCACCTAGGAGGGACGCTTGGTATCTTTCATTGACCAATATTTTGGAAAACCTGGGACTAAGTTTTTCAGCACCTCGAATTCCTTTTCATCCAACACCTAGGAGTTATTATCCTCCTTTGAATATGTCGAGATAGTCATCCATGTTTTCTCAATCTCCAGAAACTTTTTTATATGGCGATCCTTCTGTTCCCTCTGGGTATCAGTCACTTACTGGTACTTTTTCGAGAGAATCTCCTCAACCTATTGAACAAGGGTTATTAACTGGTAATAACGGAACTAAGCCGTTGAGTGTAGAAGATATTCTTATGATGTCAGGTTCCATTCCAAATCCACAACCTCAAGGTGGCCAGTTACCGCCTGGGGGAAGCCTCAAGGTCCTCAATTATCGCCTGGGAGGCAACCTCAAGGTACCCAATTACTGCCTGGGGGGCAACCTCAAGGACAATACATACCTACGGGATAGTACATTCCTCAAGGTCAACCCCAGACTCAGTATGTACCTCAAGGTCAACCCCAGTATCAATATGTACCTCAAGGTCAACCCCAGTATCAGTACGTGCCTCAAGGTTATCAACCTCAAGGTTAGTACCCAACCCAAGGTTTCCAACCACCTTCAGGTCAATCATTTGTCCAAGGAACTAGAAATGTACCTTTGAATTATCAACCCTACCCTCAACCCGGTTATGGTCCTCAATATGCTCAACCTTCTATGGGTCCATACCCCGGAATGAACTTAGTGTGGGATCCATCTCAATCTCAACAGATCTTACAACCGAATGTGTAGTTGTCATCTCAATCTAGACAACCCTTGGTTTCTGGTTCAACCCAGCAACCTGTCCAGCCTACTATTCAAACTTTTGCACCTTCTGTAGTTTCTCAGCCTGGGCCTAGTTCGCCTCGAACTCCACCTCAAACGACTACTACAACTGCTGCAACATCTGTTCCATCTACCCCACCTACTTCTGGAGTATCGACAGCTCCGGTTTCTACTGTTCCTGCATCAATTCCTCAAGCATCTTTACCTCAGTCTGGACCCACAATTCAGACTTCGGTTCAAATGCTTGTAGGACAACCTGGTCCAAGTACGGTTGTCACAAGTCAACCTCAATTTACTTATCAACTGTACCAGGGATAGTACCAATTCGGTCCTGCTGTGCAGAACCCAGTCTATCAGTATCAACCATACCCTGGATATACTTATCAGCAACCTCAACAACCCCAGTACGGTCTGGTTAATCCTGGTTTTATGGGAGGATATAATATCCCAAATGTAATTCCAATTCCTAGTTATCCTAGATATCCTCCTCTTGGGGCTGGTCTCATGACCCAGGGTTTCAGAGACCCTAATCATCAGTTACTGTTCATTGCAACTTTGGACTTGCCTAATTTGTCATGCCTTACGAACGATCCGATTAATTATCTTCCGTTTTGGCTGCCAATGCCGAATAAGTTGCCCAGTGACATCCCAAAGTTTGAAGGTAAATCAGGAGAGGATCTGTCGAACCATGTGATGACTTATCACCTCTGGTGTGCATCTAATTCCATTTCAGATGATTCAATTCGTTTACGGCTTTTTCAACGCACTCTAATTGGTCTTGCGGCCAAGTGGTACATTGAGTTACCGCGAGCCACTTTATATAATTTTAGTCAGTTAGCTACTTCGTTTTTAACTCATTTTTAGTTGCCAGTCAGATATGACAATGGAACAGAATTATTAACTTCATTAAAACAGTCAACGTCCACTTATATTTCAGATCACATTCATGAATGGAGACGTCGACGGAGTTTAGTGAAAGTTTTTATTCTGGATCAGATCTTAGCAGAATGGTTTGTTAAATCTTTATTACCAAAAATCACTGAGGATGTAGCTAAGGTAGGAGTCGTTACTGAAGAGAAAGTAATTTCTCAAGATCAGTACCTTGACCTCGTTTATACGCAGTCGAGTACATTACATGAGAAAATCCCGATCTTCCTAAACAAAATCAAATAACTGCAGCTCCTTCAGGGTCTCATGCCGCTGATAACATGATTGGTACAGTTAATACCAAAAGTAAGAAGAAATCTTCCAAGAATTCTTCTCCTATCATAACTTTACCAGATTCCCCGTCAGGAGATTCTTCCATGGAAATTTCTGCCGATATTCATGTTGTAGATTCATCTACGGCCAAATCAAAATCTGGCAGTAAAAAGAAAGGGAAGAAGAGAAATAAAACAGATAAAAATTCGAAAGAGAAACTAGAAAAAACAAAATCTACTGATGAGAAACGTAAACCTCGTTATCCTTGTCTCATTTGCGATGAAGAGCATTTTACAAGAGACTGCCCTCATAGTGCTGAGGTTGTGAAAATCGTCAAAGGTTCTCAAACGCCTGTTGTTTTGAAGGATCCTTTTCCTAGTCAAGACAGTAAGATGATAGGTTCTTCCTCAAATGCCATAGAATAACCCATAATGATGATGTCCCATGTTAGGATTGCGACACGATCGCAAGATTATGGAAGTAAAAGTCCTGATGGTGGTAAGGAAGTCGAATCTTCTAATTCGAACCCATCAACTTCAACTCCAGGTTCTGATCCACTACAGATCTAGAAACCTAACCCAGACTTAGTAATCAAACCGCCCACCAAGGGTATACTTCGAAAGTCAACTTTCAATCCACATGCGAGCGCTGTTCAGAACTATAACATTGTTGAAGATTTGGCTATTTCACCTTCAGCAATGTCAACTTTGGAGGTGCTGCAATCATGTCCAGCACAGCGTAAATTGCTATTGTCGGCTATAGGAGCTGTTGATATTCAGGACTCGAACCTTATAATTTTCAATCTAGAAAATAGTACACCTCGCTTACCTCATCAAATGGCTTTCCAGATTCCAGTGTTAGTCAAAAACAAACCTTGCTATAGGACTGTGATTGATGAGGGAGCCTCAACGTGTATTATGTTGATCCAGTGTTGGAGATCACTTGTTTCTCCTACACTTAATCAATCCCTAACGATTCTAAAGGCTTTTGATGGCCGTGGGTTCCATCCTTTTGGCATTCTACAGGATTTACCTATAGGGGTTGAAGGCAAAACTGTTAATCTAGATGTGGAGGTGGTTGATGCCCCTCTAGATTACAACCTTCTCTTGGGTCGTAGTTGGTCTTATGCTATGATAGCTATTGTTTCATCAGTATTTCAGCTTATAAAGTTTCCTCATAATGGAAAGATCATAACTATAGACTAGATAACTTACTTTTCATCCGACCCAGCCTCTTCTGAAAGTATCCAGCATGTCGGCAAATCAACTATCCCTTATAAGGATGTTGGAGTAGGACTAATTAAAGATTCTGATTTACTAGGAACTTTTTCCTTTCCTCCTCCTAACGTATCGCCTTCTACTGCAACCATTCATATGATTTCATCATACGCTATTGTTTATGATGATCCTTGGATCGTACCTTCCGAATTTGAGATAGATTCATTTGGTGATGCTATGCCTTTGAGTCCATATGAAATTGCGTATCAGGCCGTACAGTTGTTTTCCAACCCTTCTTCAACCGAAATTGACTTAATGAATGTGGTCCATGAAGAATCACTTTCAACATCAAACTCAGATTCAACAACATTTTCCGAACTTGTTCATACAGATGAGAAAATTCGTAAAATCTTATATGTTGATGATTTACCATGGGAAGATCTTCATCATAGATCTTCGTTTTTACCGAAGATTGATCGCTTTGAAAATGATTTTTCATCTATTTTTACAACTGATTATGTCAAGGAACCTCAAAATCCATTGAAAAATCCTGATTCTGAGTTAAATTTGGGAAATATTTCTCGAACTATTCCTATTGACATTTCGGTTAAGCTTGGAATTGTTGAAAACATTCATATAGGTGCCTCTTGTACAGAAAATGAAATTCAAACATATAAGGCCCTCTTTCAAGAATTCCCCGACGTGTTTGCCTGGTCATATGAGGAAATGCCAGGAATTTACCCAACAATTGTTGTTCATGAAATCAAAACTTACCTGGATGCTAAACCCGTCCGACAACATTTGTGTTAGATCCACCCGCGAAAAGCTGCTGCTATTAAAGCAGAAGTTGAAAAATTACTTAAAGTAGGTTTCATTTATCCAATTCCCTTAATGGATTGGGTATCGAATATCATTCCTGTTAACAAAATGCAAGGAACGATAAGAATATGTATCGATTATAGGGATATTAATCGAGCCTGTCCAAAAGATAATTACCCAACTCCCTATATTGATCAAATCATTGATGATTGTGCCGGCAGTGAAATATTCTCCTTCATGGATGGTTTTTCCAGTTATAATCAAATCAACATTTTACCTGCTGATCAACCAAAAATGGCTTTCATTTGTCCATGGGGAACATTTTCTTATTGCAAATTACCTTTTGGGCTTAAGAACGCCGGTGCAACTTTTCAAAGAGCCATGTCTTAAACGTTTCATCACATCAAGCACATTGTGCAACCCTATCTCGATGATTTATCTGCTCATTCATTACATCGAGCCGACCATCTCATCCATTTACGAGCAATCTTTATGAGGTGTAGGCATTATCGAATTAGGTTGAATCCACACAAGTGTGTTTTCTGTACAGAAAGGTGTCGGTTACTAGGATTTGTTTTTTCGAAAGCCGGCATTTGTGTCAATCCCTCAAAGGTTGAAGCTATTGTCAAATTGCCTCCTCCTTCAACTCTTCGCTAACTCCAAAGTTTGCAGGGGAAAGCAAATATTTTACGCTCATTCCTAACTATGCCGAGATAACAAAGGTTTTACCAGGTTGTTGAAACAGAATACTCCATTCTTTTGGGATGAGATAGCTGACAAATCTTTTGATGCACTAAAACACGCGTTGACCCATGCACCGTTATTGCATCCTCCCAACTACAACCAGGACTACTTCTTATATCTCGCTGCCTTGCATTCCACCATCAGAATGGTATTAGTTCAGGAAGATGAATTCAATAGTGAACATGTGATATATTACCTTAGTCAAACCTTAAATCCAACTGAGCTAAAATATTCACATGTGGAGAAATTGGCCTTGGCAGTTGTTCAAGCTGTCCAACGTTTTCGTCATTACATTTTACTACGCAAAACTACTGTAATTTCCGATTGCAACCCTATGATCTATATTTTGACCAAACAATTGCTAGGGGGCAAGTATTCCAAATGGATTGTTATCCTGCAGGAATTCGACTTGGAGTTTGAAAAATCTAAGTCAAAGAAATCTTTAGTTTTTGCGGAGTTGATGTGTGACTTCCCGTGTGCTGATACTGAAACTATGGCGGAAGAGCCCATTGGGGAAGAATCCTTGTTTCTAATCAGCACTCTTGATCCATGGTATGGAGATATCATAGTTTATCTCCAAACCCAATCCTTTCGGCCTGAAATTTCAAGAACTCAACGTCGGAAAATACGATTCCAATCCCAACAATTCAAAATTATTGGAGATACACTTTATCATCGTGGGCCAGACTCTGTTTTCCGACGTTGTTTAATACATGAGGAAGCTGAAAGGGTTCTAAATGACTGTCACTCTGGAGCGTGTGGTGGTCATATGTCTGGGTTTGCCACAACCCAAAAGATATTGCATGCTGGCTATTTCTGGTTGTCTTTGTTTAAAGACTGTATTAACGCGGTCTAAAAATGCCACAACTGCCAAATTTTTGAACGAAAGATGCGCGCTCCACCTGCTCCTCTCCACCCTATAATTGCCATCGGTCCTTTTGCGAAATGGGTTATCGATTTTATTACATGTAACCCTCGCTCGGCCGGGGGGCATGCATATATCATCCTTGCGGTAGATTATTTTACCAAGTGGGCCGAGGCGATGCCTACATTTTCCGCAGACGGCAAAACTGCTGCGATTTTCGTTTTCAATCATATAATTGCTAGGTTCGGTGTTCCACAAGAGATTATCACTGATCATGGGTGTCATTTTCGAAATATTATGATGACTGAACTAACAGACCGACTTGGCCTACGTCACGATAGTTCAACTCCATATTATCCACAGGCTAATGGTCTGGTTGAAGCCATCAACAAAGTTCTAGTCATTATGATTCGACGAATTATTTGGATTCATAGGTCGAATTGGCATAACATGTTATTTTCAGCACTTTGGGCATATCGAACCTCAGTAAAAACATCAACCGGTTTCACTCCTTTCCAACTAGTTTACGGTTTGGAAGTTGTGTTACCCATTGAATGTGAAATCCCGTCATTGCAAATGGCCATAGAATTAATTCCAGCCACTTCTGAAGAGGAGAAACGTTTGTTGTATTTGGCTCAGCTAGATGAGAATCGACGTGATGCTGCACTAGCAATCAAAACTCATGCCAAACATATTAAAGCTCAGTATGATCGAAATGTTACACCTCATAATTTTTCGGAAGGAGACCTAGTCTTACTGTAAGATCAAGAAAATGATAAATTAGGTGCTGGAAAATTCATACCCATGTGGCATGGTCCTTATTTTGTTAAGCAAAAGTTGGCAAAAGGGGCCTATGAATTGGTAGACTTTGACGGAGTCTCTTTAGGTAAACCCAGAAATGGTCTTTACCTGAAGAGATATTATGCTTAAATCTGGGTGTGGAGATTTTTGGTTAGGTTAGTTTTCTTTCTAGCTGTTGTGTTTTAGATTAGAAAAGTGTGCTTAGATTAGAGAGTGTTTTTGTCATTATTCCTGCTTATCTTGATTTTACTCTTGATATTGCAGATGTCGACGTATCTCCAAATATACATTAGTTTTGCTGATGGTGTTTTTTGTTATACACGGAACATTCCTTCCGCAGCTTAGGTTATCTATTTTCCCTCTAATGAGTTGGTATCTATGCATGGGGTAAGCCTCGGTCAAACAACGAACAACATTGCAGAGTATAGTGCAGTGATTGTGTTATTATCTGAATCCATCTCATTTGGGATTCAGAGTTTGATTGTGAGGTTAGATTTTGAACTCATTGTATTGCAGCTTAATAGAGTTTATGCCATTAGAAATCCAGTGTTATTGAGATTATCTTTGAGAGTTCGTCTCTTGGAACGTGAATTTGACTATATTGAATATCAGCATATTCCAAGATATTTAAATACATTAGCAGATGCAATTGCTTCTCGAATGTTAAGTAGACATTTGTAGTAATCAAGCAAGTAAATTTAAAAACATTCCATAACATGTTTTACAAGATAGCCGATAATAGTGATATAGCATAGCATAGAAGTGTGTCAAATATACATCGTCTTCGATCATAGGTTGAAAAACACCTTATGATCGACAAAAATGATAGTACAAAAAGCAAAATGTCATATGAGTCTACAACAGGGGATCATCCTATCACTGGTGATGATCATGATAAGAAACCACTCTACGAGCCACCCTACAAAGGAACCTCCTGAAAGGTCCTAGGACCCCAATCACATAGCGCTGTAGCCTAAGAGGAATGTCATCTATGCTAGTCTCTATAATGTCTGCTGTCAAACACTCTAGATGGTTTTCCAATTCGGCCAGGGTCTCTATAGATTCGTCCCGTGGGGTTGGTGCTGCTGCAGCTGGCTGTTTTCTCTCATAGGGCCAAAGAGTGGCTGGTCACCGTGGACCTACATCTGCATTTGAAACTTTTTACTATTAATTTTGGGACGATTTAAAAACAGAAAAAAATTAATTAAATTAGAAAACATTGAAAATGACTTTACCTGAGTCATCCCATTGCTCTCCTGGTGGAAGAGCCATGTCTGGGTCACCACAATAATCCATCCCAGCATAAGGAAAATCCTGAATAGCAAAAATTTGGTTCTCCAACCAATGAAAATACTCAGGAGGAAATCGAACAACTTCTGAACCCTCCTCAGGATGACGGGCCATAACTGCAACCCAACGCATCAGTTTGGGCTCTCGTGGAAGTCCAGCTCCAATGGAAAGATGTTGTGGGACCAACATTGGGACCCTCTCTAGACCAAAGCTCACAACTAAGAAACCATATCCAAAGTTTTTCAGTTGTTCGTTTTTTGCTCTAGTCAGTTGGGTTTTTACATTAGCCAACACAGCCTCGCACCAGTTGAAGATGGTGCCCCGAAACTAGTCTACTGCCATCCGCATTTGGGATCCAGTGGCCATATGTGGTGTTGCGCTTCCGCAGAGCCTGGTGACAGTAAATGCAATCACTTTGAGTTCAGGATGGGAGATGGTTTTGATATCAATCCCTTTGTCCTTTGTTTGGTCGTTACAAAACTCTAGTCGGAGGCTATCGACAGACTGGCCACCTAGCCTAGCCCCGAATAGAGTCAATTTTTCACCTCTCTTAGGCAAACTAGTCAAAAAGTAAATGTCTTCCGGCTCCATTTTGAGTTGGTGGCCACCAATAAAGAAACACTGGTCTTGTACATTCCACTTGTCTACCAGCCACTGCAAAAAGTCCACCTGGGCCCTCATGCCAGGTATGGCCCAGAATTTGAATAAACCGCATGCCTTCAGTGCATCAATCGAAGGTTGATGATTAATCGCGGCGAGGTCCACATCCTCGTGCTCCTGTTCCCGCCAGTCAAGCATGGTGTATACCCTACATTCAAAGAAAAGGCGGATTAGAATATCTTAAATCAAAGTTTTTGGGCAAAATTTGAAAATTTTGGAATGTTAGAACATATGCCGCGGGGACCACACCCTCTATGTTAGAGACAGTGCGTAGGTCCGCACTCTGGCTATATAGCAGGTGCGGGCCCCTGACTTTTTTTTGCATGCGAAAAAGTCGGGGTCTGCAGGTTTCGCATGCTGCGCCTGCGGACCCCCATGCACAGTCTTTTAACCTAAATATTTCCCAAAAAATCAAAATAAAACCCTAAAAACAAATTTCAAACGGATGAAATGCAAGAATAAGATGATTTGGATTACCTGGAGGTGACGGTGTTCGATTTCGACAGATGAATTTTCCACAATCTTCACGGGAAATTTCTTACCAAAAGCTCTATTTTCTCACTCTGAAGTCAATCTTCATGGGAAATTTCTTACCAAAAGCTCTATTTTCTCATTGACCTTCGATCAAAGGATTCCATGACATGTTCGACATCAACTCATCTATTCACATTTCATGGATTGTACTGAGTACTTTGAGAGCCATTAACATTAATGGTGGTTTCTCTCACACTTGTTAATAGTTTACATCATTGACTGGTAATCAAGTGGTTTCTACCATGTTCGACTTCGACACATTCATTCACATGGATAGAATCGTACTATTTTGGGAAGTAGAAATCAAGAGCCTGGATCTAGTTTCCACCATCCAGGATGCGAGGAATTTTGTATTCATTATACAGTGGACTATTCATAAACAGATGGCTGCATCCATACTGTGTCTACATGTATCCATACTTGTGATGTATTGCAAGATCATTCCTATATCAGAGCAGTTTAGTTAGTTTTCTAGTCAGTTTTGATCTGAGTATGGGAATTCCTACCTCAGCGATGATATGATCTCATATATATATATTGTATTGAATGTTTTTACAGGTTCCAACCAGGCTCTCCACAAGATGATCCTCGAAATGATAAAGTACTTCACTCTTCTTAGATGATAAATGAAATCCTCATCTACTATAGACTTCACACTTTAGGGGGCAATATGTTACACAAAATATTGTCACCATGACTTTCTGCAGTCAGTGTGAGTCTATCACCACTCATACTATCTTCCTTCGCAAGTCTCAAACCTCAGCTCTTCATATCAAGCTTTAAAAATGAGAGAAAGTCTTTGAAAATCTTTAAAAATCTGGTTCCGCACTTTCTCTTACCATTACCTGCGGTCCTGCACCCCTTGGTCATGTTACCTGCAGACCTGCCTGCTCTGTCTCTAAAGGAGTGGGTGCGGACCCCTATGAAAGTCAAAAAGGTGCAAGTTTATTCTTAAAAACTCACTTTGGGTTCATTCTGGATGCTTCTAGAAGGAATCTTGACATGGATGGTTCGCTCCTAGGTGGTTCATGCATCCCATAACTAAAGGAGCTAACCCCTTGATGAGAGGAGCTTATCCCTTTGAAGGAGGGCTCTATCCCTTTGAAGGTGGACCTAGTAACTTCCCTCCTTTGCACTATAAATTAAGGCATTGGGCTGGTTGCTAGGGAGGTTGAAAGTTGAACATTTTTTAGGGTAAATGCTGTTGGAATTGAGACTTCCTAGTTAAGCTTGAGAGGAGAGATTACATACCTTTTGGCTTCTTTGGGAAGAGAGTGAAACTTGTCAAAGTAGAGGAGATTCTTGCTGGACCCTAGGAGGAGCTTGTACAGAATCAAGGCACCAAGGTTGTAAAGTTCTTCTTTGATTAAAGTTAATACAATCAGATTCATTTTTCTCAATAAATTGTCTTCTATGATTTATTTCATGAATTCCTTGATCATCATGATAAATATGCTTTATTATATTGGCTATGCAGGTGCTATTTAATATGTGTGCTTGTTTGTGTTGGCAGATTCTTTAAAAGGGAGCTCATTTGGATCAACGGAGCGTGGCTTCCACAAACTAGCACTGGACCTGATGTAGACCTAAAAAACCTGTTGGCCTTTATTTATAA
This sequence comes from Pinus tabuliformis, assembly GCA_031772625.1. NCBI lineage: Eukaryota > Viridiplantae > Streptophyta > Pinopsida > Pinales > Pinaceae > Pinus > Pinus tabuliformis. The sequence continues at coordinate 683,786,515 of CM062818.1, forward strand.
ATTGCATATTTAGAGAAAGATAGAATTTGTTTGGTTTGCTTGTCGCTAGATATCATTAGATACTAGGGAGATCGGTCTTTTCCATAAGAACGATTCATCTACCCGACAGTTTCCTTGAGGGTTTGATGGTTTTTAAGCTCTCCTGCCAAAAGCGTAGCACCACTACCAAAAGCACAGTGCCACCCTACCAAAAGCACAAAGCCACTTCATGTCCACTTTTGACTACCTTCCCAATGTCCAATTTGGGCGTAGCATAGCTTGTTGGAAATTTTGTCGAGTCTACTTTTCAGAACATCTTGAATTTTCCAATTTGGAGTTCATTTTCCCTATCAAAAGCTCAATCACCCAAGAGTGGTCAAAATGTGCAGAATGAGGCTTCCAAAATGTAGTGTGATGTTGTAGTCAACCTGTGAAGGTATTCCTCAACTCAAAATTGAGATCATAATAGCTCATTGGAAAGATATATGTGTCTAGTTATCATTTTACTCATCAAGAAATTCATTTGGTCACACCAGCTAGGAGAAATCTTGATTTTCCCAAAGTCACTCCAGAAGTGCAACAACTCTCCTAAGGCAAATTATGTTTTGGACATTTATCCCAAACCATGAGACCTGTGTAAAAATGGAAGGAGGTTTTTCTTCTTGAGTCTATTATGGACAAAATCCTCTCTCACTTTTGTCAAACTCATCTTTCCTTGCTCAGAAACATCATTTGAATAAAACCTATCCCGATGTGTGGAATAGGGGATTTGTAGAAATGAAGGGAAATGAAGGGGATGAGGGGCTTATAATTTCTTGAGAAAAGTTTTGGAAGTAGGGAGGGATGTTAGGAAGTAGGGGAAAGTATAATTTCAAGGATTGAATGAGTGGAAGGGGTCCAAAAGGGCAAAACACAAGCTTGACTTAGAAAAGTGTCAAATTGTAGCAAAAGGCTAGGGTTTGTAGGAAAATGATGAATTTGAGGGATATCAGTGATGGGAGGTGTTTAAGAAGGTATTTTAAGGGTATGGGAAGGTGTATGAGCATCAAGATACAAGTTTTTGTTGATGATTTGTCCATCCAAGAAAAATTACCTTCAAAACCCTAGGAGAGGAAAATGAGCCTTACCTAAGAACAACTGAAGCACAAACAAGGTGTAAAATGACCCATTGGAACTTGAAATAATGATGAAAACTATTTGAATGATGGTACACTCAGCCGAATGGTGACGTAGACCAATACTTGGAAAATTTAGGAAGGTGAGAAAACAATCCTAGACCTAATACCTAGTGACCAAATTTTACTTGAAGACTCACTAAAATGACAAAAATTTGACTTTGACACCCCAAGACCACTTTGTAAGAGCATGTTTGATCGCTGGTGGAAGGCTACAAAGATTGACTCTAACACTATATTCCTTACAAGGTGTTGCAAAATATTGGTTCTATGGCATACAAATTGGAGTTGCCTGCATCTTCTCAAGTACACTCAGTTTTCCATTTTTCATGCTTAAAGAATGTTATTGGTGACAAGCTACCAGTTCAAATAGTGTTTCCAAAACTTGACGAATAAGTAAAAATCATATTTGATCCTGAAGCAGTCACGGAAACAAGAACCCGACAGCTACAGAATTGATTAATTTCATAGTATCTCATTATGTGGAATAACTTACCCACTGAAGATTCCACATGGGAGGATGAGAATTTTATATAGAAGCATCAAAAACTACTCAAGTGTTGAGGACAACACTTTTAGTGTATTCCCCTTATTGTTATTGTTAGTGTAGCCCCCTATTATTATTATTTTTCCCATTTATCCCCCCATGTTGTTATTATTGTACCCCATAAAATCCCACTATTGTTATTGTTGTGCCCTTACATTATTATTGTTATGTAGGCTCTGATTATATTGTGACCCCTTAGACTCCTATATATATCAAGGAGGTCTTATAATTTGTATCATCCAAGAATTGTTCATTTATGTGTTGTAAAGAAGGTTACCCCCTCGAGGAGACTATTTCTCAATTCGTTGATCTATTTTTTCTTATATTTTGTGAGTTGGTTGCATAACATATCCTATCCAAGTCTCAAATGGACCATAATATGTGGCCATAAATTTAGTGCAATTCCCTAACTTTAATTTACTTTCTTTGGTTTCACTTTCAAATACACTTTTCCCCAACCTTTAATTCCCTTGGAATTTTGCCTTTATTTGAATAACTATTTTTCTTGTCCTATGATGCCTTTAAGTTCTTCTTGATCTTTAACCATTTTCTCTTCCATTTCTCTAAGCAGTTTTGGGCCAAGCACTACTCTATCTGCTAGATTGTCCCAAGTTATCATAGTATTACATTTTCTACCATATAGAGCTTCAAATGGACTCTCTCTCTCTCTCTCTCTCTCTCTCTCTCTCTCTCTCTCTATCTATCTATCTATCTATCTATCTATCTATATATATATATATATATATATATATATATATATATATATATATATATCTGTTATTATAGGAAAATTCTACTAAATGAAAATAATCCTCCTACTTGGATGGATTGCCCATCATATACGTTCTTAACTAGTATTCAATTACTTTATTGACTCTATCTGTTTTCCCATCTACTTATAGATGATAGGTTGCAAAAAAATAAAAAATACCTGAAACCTAGAATAATCGCTTCCAAAAGTTTGAAGTCAACTCTCAATTTTTATCTAAAATAATTGTTTTAGGTATCTTATGCAACTTGGTACTCTCTTTTGAGTAAATATTTCTACATTAGTTGCCTTATGAACCAACCTAACTATAATAAAGTGAGAAAATTTGGTTGGTCCACAACTACAATTTTTGAATCATGTAGCCTTGTTTCCTTAGGAAACTTAGTGATAAATTAAAAGTTACCACTTTTTATTTCCAATATGGAATTAGTATTGGTTGTAGAAAACCTATTATATGTTTCTACTCAATCTTTACTTGTTGACATTCCATGCAACTAGCTATATAACTAGCCACATCATTCTTCATTGATTACCATATACATTAATTCCTTAATGTTATAATTTTATTCTAATCACCAAGATCATGTCAAATAGATGGAAAATTAGGGACATAAATTCTATTTTTATTCATAAGAATGTCAATCTCTTCCAACTTATAACCCTCATGCTTTTTTTATACATTATCTAATTGTAAGTCTTATTTTATATGTACATACTAATGGTTGTAATATGCATCACATGTACTCATCTATTGAGTGCATTAACAACCTTAATGTACTTCACTCTAATATGTTTTATATCAGTCATACTCATTGGGGAATTCCAACCATCTTGTTTTCCAAGAATTTAAGGCATGTTGTTTAAAAAATTATTACTAATCACTGTGGTTTGTTCTTCACTCAAACTTTATTCCTACCAAATAATATCTTTGTATATTTATTTAATAAAATATTGCAATGAGTTCTAAGTGATGTGAAGCATAATTATTTTCATTCTCTCTAACTTTGCTAGATTCATAACAAATCATACGCCTATTTTGATTAAAAACTCCACCAAGTCCCTCTTTTCAAGTGTTTGCACATACCACAAAGTATTCATTTTGGTCAATAATATTAAGAATGGATACACTAGCAAGTAATTTCATTAATAACTAGAAGCTTTCTTCACATTTTGGTGTCCATTAAAATTCAATTCCCTTTTTTGTAAATATGCAATGGGATGAGCTATCTTGGAGAATCCATTTATGAGTATGTTGTACTATCTAGCAGGTCCCATGAACAACCTTACCTTAGATTTGTTCTTAGTTGTAGGAAAATCCCTAATAGCCTCAATCTTCTCTAAATCTACTATTATTCCTTCATCAAATATGATGTGTTCCAAGAAATTAATATACCTCTAATAAAAGGAGCACTTTCTTAACTTAGCATATAATTGATGCTCTCTTATTACTTGTAGTACTAGCCTCAAGCACTCTTCTGTAGAAATTTTGAATAATATGACACATATTCACAGAGATTATCCTGATCATACAATTATAAGCGGAACATGTATAATACATAATCTCCTCTACGTTGATCATCAATTTACAGAAGCAGAAACATTCACAGGTGCACATAGAAGCATCAATCAAACTCATTAACACAGTATGTATCACGGGGAAAGCATCTCGCTAAAAACCCCACACTATTTGTATATTATATTGATTGAATCATGTAACAATACAAAGCATAATACTTCTCACAAGTATCTCCACCTGTTACACACAATACAGCTCAGATTTGATCTCCAAATCTCCCCCGCTGCTTGCCTGCCTCCACTGCTCAATACCTGCTCAAGAACTGATGAGAATAGCTTCCCAAACTCGTTTTTCACCTGCAAAATAGTCACTCACTCTTTGTGGACGTGAGAAAAGGCTAAAATGTGGGCCAAATACGTGAGCAAACTCATTGGCATACTCAATCCCTTGATTGTGCAAGATCTGATGCACAACTATAGTCACAACTGATAGCAATCTGATTCTCTACCACTTGTCCCTGTTGAACTGAACATGCACTGACATGCAACTGAGTTAACTGATGTATTCATTAGTTGTATTATGAGTTAATAACTTGTGAATTAATTAATAACTAATTCACCCAACTCATCTCTAGTCTATTGATCAGTTAGACTAAATACAACCAGTTTAACAAAGCTAAACTGAACACAACTCCATCAACTGTACCTCCAGTCCACTAAACTCAACTCACTTGAGTTCTAACTGAAGTCATGCATGAAAATATTAGTCATCCCATAGGTAACCACGTATTTCCTTGTGGGATCCGCATGTACCACATCCGTAGCTCATTCTGAAGTGCTCCAAGAGAATAAGATTAAGTTTATAGTCCAAATATTATTGTGAGATAATAATATTTGACTTTTCTATTTTTGACTTTGATCACTCACACTGTGATCACTCACACTGTAATCACTCACACTGTGATCACTCACACTTTCATCAAAAATAGAAGTCCATCTATTTTTCCCAACTTGATCAATCATCCATAGACATGATCCATATGTCTAAAAATAGACATAGTCTAAAAATAGACTTGCGCCAAAAATAGCCTGCGGGCCCACTTAGTGAAGGCGACTCTTTTCACTAAGCTCCATCATCTTGTTGCAATCTCAACAAGCATTTCTTGTTGCACACTTTTCAACATCTTCATCTTCTTGTAACTGTGAATGCATAAGAATTTCATCTAGGAATACAAAGATAATATTATCCAAGTAATTTATGAATGTCTTGTTTATTAAGCATGTGAAGGTAGCTAGTACATTGGTCAATCCAAATGGCACCATTACAAATTCATAGTGCTGATACCTTATTTTGGAAGCTTCCTTACTAATGTCTTGGTGCTTTAACATTATTTGATGGTATGTTAACCTCAAATCTATCATCAAAAATATATTTTATTCTCTTTTCTAATCAAATAGGTCATCAATTCTTGGTAGAGGATATTTATTTCTCATTGTGACCTATTCAATTGTCTAAAATCAATAAACTACCACAAAGTCCCATATTTATTCTTTACAAAGGGTGTTGGTGTTTCCGAAGGAGAGACACTTGGGCATGTATGCCCATTCTTTAAAAACCATTCTAATTACATTTGTAGCTCCTTCAATTAAGTTATCCTCCTTCAAACATGAAATTAATAGATAAATCAATATCTATTTTTTGTGGTAAACCTAGTATTTCCCCAAATACATCTGCATACTCTATAACACTGAAAAGTCCTCAAGCTTTAATATTATGCATTATCTCTTCCACATGAGATGCATACAATTGGCACCCTTTCCTGGAGCATATTTATAATTGTAAGGATGAAATATCCTTTAGAATGGGGCTAGGAATGCATTTCACTATCCTTTCATTTCCTTTTTCATCAACAAAAGTTAAAATGTTATTATCACAATCAAGTACAACATGATGTGCATCTAACCATTCCATTCCAATAAGAACATCATGTGAACTAGGTGGTATTATGTTTGGGTCTACAAAAATGTTGACATTATGCATATCCAGTAAGAAAATCTCATTAATTTTCTTTTCAGTCCTAGTAGTTAATTGAACCAACCATGGTTCCCATGCTTAATTCTATTTAGGGAAAAAATTAAGGATTAAAACTTATCTTAAAGTTTAGAAACATTGGTGAATCTAACTAGTCCTTAATATGAAAGTTGTAAAATGTTTGGCAATATTTTTGTAAAAATATTCAAATTTCTAATTATTTTATATATACTATATAAAAGTTTGGTGATTTTTAAGGTAAAATGACTTTATACTAGAAAATTTGGGTGAAACACTTTTAGGAAAAAATAAAAATTGGTGAATCTTTTTTTCTTGGAAAAGGCATGAAAAATTAGCTCACCTATGAATATTATCGCCTAAAATTTTCCCTAATTCTATTTAAATCAAATATTTCTACTAAACCAAGCGAAATGTAACTATAAATTGCTCCTAAATCAATTAAAATTTCAATAGTTTGATTGGAAATCTTACCTTCAACCTTAATCATATTTGGCTAATGATCTACCTAACAATTTTCTAGGGTGACATATATTCTTGGGATGATTTTCCCACATATTCCATTGTACATGTCTCCTAGATATGGTGCACATTCCTAATTATTCCTTCCTTTTTATGTAAATCTTTGTACAAATGGTATCCTTCACATCCCTAGTATTTTATTGACTAACTTTCCCTTTTCCCAAGGAATTAGTCATCTGAGATCCACTCTGAGCTAGTTGAATTTGTTGATATGTATTAGGATTTTTATTGAATAATTGAGGTTTAAATATATTCTTCCTATGAACTTCCTTGTCCTTTTCTTATCTATCCAATAGAGTCTAAAAAATTGTTTTTCCTTTAGTCACACAAGTATTTCGCCTACCTTATTATCTCTTCAAGAGTATTAGGTTCATCAAGTTGAATTTTGTTTTTGTAGAGTGCAAGAAACACACTTAGGAACCTTTATACATCGTCCTTATCAACTTTAATATAGCTAGCATGCATGAGAAAATATTAAAAATTCTTCTCATGTTCTTCCAAGTTCATATTCCTAACTTGAGTTCAAAGAACTCTCACATTTTCTTATCATAGCAGTGCTCATAAAGATACAATTTTGGGAAATAATTCTTGAAATGATTCCAAGAAATCCTCCTTCATTGATGTGCTTAACTTGCTTCAATTGTTCCCACCATGGAGAAGCTTTTGCCTATAAGTTGTATACAGTGATTTAGGCTTCTACATTAGATGAATAATTGTGGAGACAAAACTATGTTCTTAGTCCTAACAACTAACTTTCAACATCATCTCCCATTGTATTTTCACCATCAAAGGTAGGCAGCTTTATCTAAGCTCTCATTATAAAAAAAAAATCTCCTTTGATGGTTGAATGGAGACACTATTGGGATGCTCCATAATTCTTCAAATACGTATGGTTTCCTTGCTAAATGTGCTAATGAGTAATGATGTCATTTCTAAATACCTTGAATTTGATCAAATATTCATTTTATTTTGCAAATTATTTAATCGTTGGAGTAGCCAAGTGTTTAGATTATTTTTATTATCTTGGGATTTCAACATCCTCTCAATATTATCTCTATAGCTATGTGTCTTCATCTTCAAGGTCCTTATAGTTTCTGCCATCTCTAATGTCTCCATATATTTATATGATGATTAGACTTTTTCTCTTCTACACTAATATTCAAGACTCTAACTTATTCCTCATGGATGTAAGGTCCATGTCCATCTTCTATGTCTCATCTTCAATATCATTCTTCAATTCTACACTTTAGTTGTCCACTTTTTATATTTAACACTGCAAGAAATGTGCATACTAATAAAACTATTAGGTACTGATATCTATTCTAGATCTATAACACTTTATTTCAAATGTTGGTAACTATGAACTTCATATAATTTTATCAAATGAAGGAAAATTCCCTCTTTATTGTCAATTTCTTCATACTTCTATCGCACTTCTCAAAATTCTAATCCATCAGAATTATTCCCCTCAATTTCTATCAACTACACCTATACCCAATTTTGACTTCTAAGCTAGAAATTATGGCTCTCAAATTTTACCATAAAGATTATGGGATGACTTTTTTAATTCAAACCCCAATCAAATTATTTTGACGCTATAAGGAAATTATACACCTTTTCCTACTAATTTGATGCCACTATTACCACTTTGAATCTTGTCCTCCTCCAAAATTGGATATTTTCACCAATTTCACAAACTTGCCCCATATTTTTTTATAAATTTCCTAAGTATTCACTTCAATTCAACCATATTCTCTATCAAAAACTATGAATTCTAAAACTATGAATTCTCAATTACACCTTTATACATTCCTTTCTCCTTGTGGACATTTAATTAAACAGTTAGCTTAAAAAATATGTTTTTGCTTAGGTTTCCATGGAATTGGATTCCATAGTCCATGATTTAAATTGATTATACTTATTTAACATGTCCATGTACTCTATTATTATTCTAATTTGAGAATTAGGGCCAACCAAAAGCTTCCACATATTTTTCAAAATTCTTCTTATGGATACATTTGTTAAGCACTTCATATGCAACAATAATTGATTCTTGTACAAACTCATTTTTATCCCTTACAACCCTTGTGTTATAAACAATAGCTCTGATACCACAATGTAATGTAGATAATAGCCTTTTTTTTGTATTGATGGTATGGATTACTTCTTAACAACATGAGATGGCATTCCAATTGGTCAGTCTAATACCTTTACAAACATACTAGCTACTAAGTATTTAACACATGCAAGAAAATGTTGCGGAATTATGTAAGATTGATTAGCCATTCAACCACAATGGCACAATACATGATAATTGTAGGCTTACATATGAAAACAAGGCTAACCAAACTAGAAGGTAATAAAATCCATGGCATAAATAACCAAATGATAATTTTAGGCTTACATATGCAAATAAGGCTAACCGTTGTAGCGTCTACAACCACCCTCCAAAATTTTTCCTTAGCCTGTTTGGGAGCCTCCCCTACCAACCTTACGCAACACTTTGTCTTACTTCGTCAAGTACTCAAGATTCAATGTTTTCATTGCACAAAGGTAGCCTGTCAATGATAGTCGATCCATTCCCCTCACATGCTACTTACTCGAACTTGTTCCAACTACAGGTTGAGCATCTTATCCTTGAAAATTGCGCATTCCTAGAGGGAAACTAGCCTTCCCTCCAGGAATTGTACAATCCCCTCTGACAGCCTGATGGTCTCCAGGATTGCGTAATCCTACAAGCCAAACCTCTGAGTAGGATTTGCACAATTTTTCTTAGCAACAGGATGTTCAGCCAAGGATTTGCACAAATCTGCATAGCAGTCAGCTGCTTTTCCCACAAATTGCACAATCCCCTTGGGCAGTTAGCCCAGCTTACAGTCAAGAATGCATATTTTTCCCAAACAGTTGAGCACTGGCATGCATGGACAGTCTAGTTGACTACTTCCACCTGAGACCAAGGAAACTTGACTTGCATGCATTCATGACTTGATCTTCCCGGAAGAGCAAGAGACAACATGAAAAAGGCATCCCATTATTTAGGGAGCTATTTTTAGCAGTCGGGGGTTACATGCAAAGTTGTTTTAGAAATTTCCCTCCAAGTGTTGCTTTTTCCTAGATTTGTGGCATGCGCATCATGAGACCAAACTTACTTATTCGACGCATTAGAGCTCATTCATTCCCATCGATCTTGGAGCTCTGAAATCCCACAACACATCCAAGACTCTTCGACACATCCAGCTTAGCTATTCAAGGGTAAGTGGCCTCAACTTGAATTTTTCAGCATTTCTGTCACTTTTTGTGTATTCGCTTGTGTGAGTGTTGTTTTCTTCATTTCTTTGAACACCTATTGTTGTTTACATATATTCTAGATTTTCCTAGCTTTGTTTCAATTTTCGTTGCTATCTCACAGTTGTCGCATGCATGAAACTGTTTTGCACAGATGTTCGCCCAACCAGCGAATGACCTCACCCACATGCATGTTGATCTATTTGTTGAATCTTCCATTCATGTTTTGCATGCACTATTTATCAATTTTGCTATCACTTAGTGTCACCATGCATTTCATCGACTTACTTGCTTTCAGCTTTCCATCAGTGAGTCGGGCCAACCTTGGCCCGATCTCTGCCTTCACCAAGGCTGCATTGTGCAATCTGGAGAAGGAAGGCTCACCTTCCTCTCCATATTTGTACATTCTGGCCCAACACTGGCCTCATGGACTAATTTTCACATTTCTGGAGAGCAGTGGTTGCTTGGCCCAAGAATTTGCATAAATTTGTCCCTGGGCCAGCAGTCCTTCCCAGTTAGGATTGCACATTATGCAATCCCAGTAGCCAACTGTCCAACTAGATTGCGCAATCATAGATCCAACAACCATTCTAGCCTCCCAGTCAGTCCATACTATCTTTTCCATAGTTCTGGCAGCCAGTCACTCAGTCTCCTAGTGAAATTTGTTCAATCTTTCTCATTAATTTCCCAGGTATGTGTTGTGTCCTTCCCCGGATTTGCTTTATTTTCACTGACATGTTTCTTGCCATGCATGCTGCTTGTTTCCAGATATTTCAGGTGCTCATCTGTCTCAGTGGATTCCAAGAGGACAGGATCTCAGGACATTGATGGTATGGCAGCTGGAGCAGCAGTTGAGCAGGTGTCCTCTGGTCTGCCGATCTATGAAGATACGAAGTTGTATCTAGACAAGGACATCAAACTAAAATGGCAATAGGTGAATGAAACATTCACAGGTACTTTGGGGGAAGACCTTGAAGATCGTCAGGTGTATGTGAACATTAATAAGTCCAGCTTGTACCGAATTGCATGAAGATACCCCGTGTTCCCATGCACAGACATGATTCACTAGATCGTCTCTCACACTAACCCCGAGATGATGACCTTGAGCAGTGTCAGTGGGACGAAACTTACAACCTTCTGGGCACAAGATTACGATGAGATGTATTAGATGAATGAGCCCATGACTATCATGACTCCCCCGTTTAGCTTGCCCAACAGCAGAGGCCACTCCAGAGATATTCTGAAGGATTGGGTAAAGTAGCTAGCTCGTTTTAGGATGACCCCTAATCAGATCTATAAGACGAAGATTTTGAGGAAGGCATACTAATACTTGGTCATATCTGCATGTCAACTGAGTGGCAAAATGAGCACTGAAACCTTCCCTCAGAGTTGGGTGGTCGCGTTGGACCAACTGGCTAGAGAAGGAAGACCATGCAATTGGTCCGGCGTACTGGCTCATTAGCTAAAGGAGCGAGTCACGAAGGCTTGATAGTCACCCGAAGGCATGCATATAGAGATTTACATGTTTGCCTACATTCTAGATGTAGTCTATGCCTGACATGATTTCTCAGGCTTAGAGTGGGCATGGTCACCAGCAGAGACTGTTGTGAGTAGATATTTCAAGTTATTGTCCAAGTGAAGCTTTAGAGGAGTGATCATACGGTTGTCCGACCATCTTGTCACCCCAGTGCACAGGTTGATATTCGAACAAGATCCACCCTACATTTCAAAAGAAGCAATGAAGACATTGTTAGGCATTGGAGATTGGTATGCCTAACCAGACGGCACGCTCATCCGAGTGTTTAGTGAGGAGAAGCCTCCACATGTTCTACAAAAGTTTTCTTTGGATATGCTTGTCATGCAGGAAGTAGCATATCATATCTCAACAGGATTAATATGTAGGCTGCACAAGAAAATAAAGAACCTTGGCCCACTCTTATGTTGTGGATTGGGTTATACGAGATCCGGAGCATCAAGAAAGTGGATGTCGAAGCTAAGCAATTGAAGAAGTACCCATTCAACCTCTGAAGCTTCAACCCATATGACCCACATTACATTGTGAAGGATCACTGCATCAGAGTTCCGTTCAAATGGATCCATGGGGCATGTCATTGGGTCGAGGAGGACTCATGGAGTTATTGCTTCAATTCCTCTAGACCCAATGAATAGGTCGGTTTCATCATAGAGCGGTTAGCACAACAGCGTGAAGCAGCATCAAGGATAACACCAGTAGTAGTAGCAACAGTAGAAACAACAAAGCCAAGCATACATGCGTGTGACAAAGGGAAGAGAAAGATTTTCGACTGCATGGAGGAGGAACAAAGCTACAAGTTTCAAGTATATCCACTTGTAGAACAAGTAGCTATGGCTATTCAACAGAAGAAGTAGCAGTGTGACAAGAAAAACACATGAAGGCAGTGGGATAAGAAGAGAATGGAAGAAGCATAGAAGGAGTTACATGAGCTGAGGGAGCAACTCCAGAAAGAACAAGAGTTGCATCAACATGAGAAGGAAGCACAACAGCAATAGATTCAGCATGGGGCACATCATATGCAGACAGACGAAACAGCGCCTGTACAAGTAGTTGATTCTTCTGAACAGCTGGCATCAAGCGAACAAGGTGAACCCTTGTAGGTGCAAGACTTTGCTCATGAGATATAACAAGCTCTTGAATAATTGGATGCAGACATGGAGCAGTAGAAGTTGGAATAGGACATTGACCTCATGCCTCACTGAAGAGAGGTCGACTCACCTACTTCAATGCATCCAGACAATGAGAAAGTCTCAGATGACCAAGGAGGCACTAAGATCCTTGGTGGTCAATCAGAAGAGGAGATGAACAACATCTCCTTTGAAAAATCTCATCATAGATTTGTGTAGTCTCAGAGAGTACTGACTCCAGAAAACCAAACATCCCCTATGCAATTTGAAGAGAAAGTGATCATGACTGATGTGCACAAGCATCCAACTACATTGGTTGATGCAACTAGAGTGTATGCCGAAGCCACTAGCTCAAGTGTTCATTTTCTCATAGCTGAGAATGAGCGAATGGTGAAGGAACTATAGGTGGCCAAGCAAGGAGGAGACTTGGTGACAATGTCCACCTGAGCTGAACTGAAGAAGGAAATATTGGATGAAGTGTTGTCCTTGGACATAATTATGCGAGCATTGTACTCCAAGTTTGGTATCATGCATCAAGCAGTCGTTCATCTCCACGGATGGCAACAGCGATGTGCAAGAAGAGTACACATCTTGAAGAACATACATACTGTCGTTGATAACATGTGAGCATGGACAATGAAGTACAAGGGAGCCCTGCTTCACTTGCCAAAGATGATGAAGGCCAATGCGGTTGAGTTGCAAGCACGTATTCGGAGTCAGATCCAGAACTATGAAGACCTACCGCAACTCATCACTAGCATATAGGCTTCCCATGCACGAGTATTCAAAAGCATGGAGGTTATAGTGCACACTCATGCGATCCCATCACTTGGGACCCTCACTCAGGTGAAGACCAAGAAGTAGGTCCAATAGGAGCTTGACTCGTAATTTGACAAGCTGATGCACACCGCCACCAATCCAGACTTGCCTATCAGTGCAGACATCATGCACAAGTACATTACTGGTCCGACCACACTAAATAAAATGATGTGCATGCTCACAAATGAGTTAGATAGAGGAGCCCGAGTAGTGTACCCAAATGTTATGGAGGCAAGGTTCAAGTTTCAGACTGATGTCATAGCAGAACACGCGAACACTCTCAAGGCCTACCAATCTTGGACTTCTATGGATGTTGAGCAGTTGGACTTCTATGGATGTCTAATTCTGAATGATGTCTAGTTTGGCTTGTTCAAGCCATTTTTCACATGGGTACATGTGCATTGTAATGTTGAGTCATGTCAATTGCAAGTCAAGTGTCAAGAGTGGATGTAACAGTCATAGAGAAGGTGAAGAGTCATGAGGGTAGTTGAGTGGTCACAAAAAGGAATGTCAAGGGCCACCCCACCCTTTGCTATAAATAGTCCCTCATAACTCATTGTAGAGGCTTTTGGTCAACCAGGCTTCTACTAAGAATATCTTGAAGAAGGCTTAGACAATATTGTAATGCGCCTTGGCTTCTCCACTGCACAGAACTAATACATCTCTTTGGAGGAGCAGGCGGATGTGGTTGTAACGTTCCACTGTTGCGGGTAGCAGGTTTACATGGATTTATTGTATGATTGCGACTTACACTTCTTTATATAATAAGAGCCAACACATTTTCATGAATATGTTGTTATTGTAGTTGGACTGTTCCAGTTTCCTTAATGATATATGTTGTTTAACTTATGTACTTGTGTATGAACTAATTTGTATGCAATTATATGAATATTTCTGTTAATGTGTTGCATATGTTATTAATGTTGTCACCATTCATGTCGATTGCTATGTTCGACATCAAACAGACCTTTCTCATGAACCTTGCTAGGTCAACCGCCACACTCGTCTTAGACTGATCCATGAGTGTTGTTCGTGTTATCTTACCTTATATGTTGTGACTACCACATCCGAGTGGACTACTCCGCCGGAATTTGTGCATGTCCTTTGTGTGGTGTGTTCCTAGCCGAGTTGGGACTGATCCCTTTCAACCTGGAACTCACCTTCACCTTCCTTTCCCTTCGAAGTGTTGGAACCTCTTTTACACATTCCTTGACTCTCTACATCAGTCACACCCTTTCTGTTGACAGAGTTATCTTACTTGCCTCTATGCAACACCACAGTCAAGGCATTACCTTACGACCCACTGTTGGGACTCCCACACCAAATAGTCTGAGGTCTAATTGGTACTTCTTACCGGGGAGATCTCCTTGACATGTTGGCAGGTCCAACATCGTCAACATTTCTGGCACTAGAAGGAGGGCCTAATGACAGGCAGTGTCCTCTCATCCTATTTTGAACCTTTTCATTTCTTTCATGGAGTCTTACATTCTTCTTCCCCCGAGGTGTTTTTTGAATTGTGAAGATGTCTCCATCTCGGGGAAGCTTTTAAATCTCTTGTCCACTCACACGTATGATGATGAAGGTGAAGTGGCCTGGCCTAAGCACTTACATAACTTTATCGGTTGACACTGTGCACTCATGTGAGCACTTATGTGATATTATTGAAGATATGTTCCATCATTTTGATCCAGACCATCTTGACTGGAAAATATTACAGTAACAGAGGGCTTTGCATGAATCCATTATTGATTTTTGGCAGTGCTTCCATGACTTACAGTTTCAAGCTCCGAGCAGCCAGATGAATTTCTCTTATCTTTGGGACCAGTTCGAGTACTGCCTTAAGAAATCTGCCCGTCCCAAGAGAAATCTTGAGGTCACGCCTCACTCAACCTTATTCGTTGATGGAACTGCTCAATCCCATGTGGGAGTAGGAACTGTCTCAACAGACTCTCTGCCTCCCTCTCATTCAATAATTCCACCATCGCCCTATGATATTGAGGATCATGTTTGCACATTTGTTCACCCTTCACACCCTCCAAACATCACTCCACTCAACTTTCGCGTAGAGTTGGTTGTGAGTCCTTCAAGTTCCCATATGCATTATTTTCTTCGACCTCCATCTTTGCACTCAGGTGTTCCTCTGGATGATGTTGTCTTGTGTTCATCCATTCTAGACTCTTCACTTGTTGTGAATGAGGAACAACCCACTAACGGAGTTGGTGTTGCACAACCAACATGAATTGTCATTCATGAAGAGTATCAGTGGGAGCTTGAACATCAACACTTGGTGAAGGATGACTCCCTTCCATCTGAGCCCCCTCCATTCTTTCCTACCTTCTTTGGTGAACTTTCCATCCATGATTTTGCATGTGTGTCTTCATCCACAGATGCATCCATTGTTGATCACTCACAAGACTCATCGAATGTTAATCCATCATTCGATAACGGAGAGGATAAGTTATTCATTGAAGATCCACTTGATCCTTCATCTATGTTTTTCGGAAACATAGAGGATGAGTTTGTTTGATTTTCATATACCCTTCTGTTTGATTCATCTGATCATGAGGATGCCGAAGAATTCATTGATTTTTCTGATCGTGGCAGTCGTGATCCATTTGCTTCCAATTTTGATCACAATCACAAATCTATCGTAGTTGATTTTTCGAAGCCACCAGTGTATGATGATCTACCTGATGATGAAGTTGAGACACCCAAGACTGTCGAGGCACTTCAACTCGAGCTGATGGTTATGTCAGGTCCTCGCTCTCTTGAGGTTAGTCTTACTTCCAATCATGAAATCGTTCAATCGCCCAAGGCTCCTCATCACTCATCTATATGCATTGAAGATCCATCTCACACACAAATCACACTTCCTCCACTCGAACTACATGATCCCATTTCTCATGCTTTGGAGGAGTCTTACATTGCAAGCACTTGTTCGTGACAAAAGTTATCTCTGTTTCTTTTGTTTTCTTGAATGTCTCAGTCAATAGTGTGCTTTTTCTTCAAAGTTACACGTAGTGTCACACAACACCATGATAATTCCACGGACTGTCTGTCATGCACATGCACTCACTTATGTCCTGTGGGCACTTTGAAACATGAAGTGTGGCTGTCTTCATTGTTATATCTTTCTTGTATGCTGGTCCGCATGATTGGGTTACTCGCGGACCAAGCCTTCACCCACATGGGTCTACCAATGTGCTGGTGGCTGCATTGGAAGTATCACTTCACGTGATTAGGCCCATGCACCGTTAGTGTAGGAGTAGGAGTAGTGTTTTCTTTCATTTTTTTACTTGCATGCTTGTTTTCTTCCATGCTTTGATTGTTTGATTGTTTTCTTGCTTTACTCTCATTTTTGCTTTTGCTTTTGCTTGGCTTTGTTGTTAGTTTGTTCACTTGTTTCATTCATATGTTAGTTTTGCATGAAACCATGTATGACTCTTGAAGTGAGCTAGGTAAAGTACAAGAGGGCTTGTACAACTATCACTACTTGGTTATCTATCATCTTGCCTCTATATGATGATCTTGTTACTTTTATTCCATGATACATCGAAGGAAAATACGTATTGTTCGAAGTGAACCTTGGTGTAAACACAACGCTTGTGCGCTAACTAGTGTCACCTTCTCTAGTCGATTGTTTTTGGGTTAACCCTTGTCAGCTCAGTCAAGTAGAGTAAGGTGAGGGGGAAAACCTTAACAGGCATGTCAGAGATACAATAAACTACTTCTATGCTGGAACAACCTCTTATTCTCTCAATAAGTCGGGATCCCTCTTCCGCCTCTGAAATGAATAAGTGTTATGCACAGTGAAAATGAAAAAAAAAATGAAAAGTCAAAATATTCAAAATGAAAAATGAATAAGGAAAAAGAAGAGAAAGGCTTCCTGCGCAGGGAGGTGATGCAAGTAACTCCGCCAGGGTATTGACTAGGCTCACTGGTAGTGGAGCCATGCTTGTGTTCCTATGTGACTGCTCCAGGGTACTGTCCAGGTCTGTTGGTAGTGGAGAAACACCAGAGATGAAACTAAGACTCTGATGACTATACTGCTTCTGCACCTATATACCCCTCAAACCCAATCGAAACAACTGTGTTGCCTTGTTGGAGCCTTTGTTAATTTTGAAGAGTTTTGACCAGTTTTGACCAACCGTAGGGCAGGAAAGAACAAATGGAAACAACAGCTAGGTGGCAGAACTTTCATTTGTAGGAAGGTGACGGAAAGGTGGTAGCGGAAGGCAAAGGAAGCCGAGGAAACGAGAGAGAGCAGAGGTAGCAAAGGAAGCAAGCATCCGAGAGAGAACTGAAAGTCGAGGCATCTGAGAAGGATATAAAGAGAGGAAGAATAGAAAGTAAGGGTTGGACTATGGGTTGTTGATGGTGCTGCTACTATTGTTGTTGAGTTTCATTGATTGTCGGGGCTATTGCTAAGACACTGAAGGATTGGGTCACTGAGGAGGTATGCAGATACCAGAGCAGAAGCAGGAACGGCTAGGAACTAAGGAACTGAGTTGCGAAGTAGAACTAACCCAAGCTACTGAGCCGGGTATTCTCGGTGTTGTTGATGTCCAAGAGCTGAGTTCTAATGTATTATGTTCAGATACTTTAATGTAATTCAAAGTTGATGACTATTAAGACCCATAAGTGTACTGCACATCTTATATTATGGCTTATCAAAATTTTAATTGGTCCCCTTGTTACATGAGGCTGGTGCTTGATAGATCGACACTAGTATATTGTTAAGTTTTGTGGCATATATGATGAGTCTCTGTGTATGAGTTGAAGATATTATTATTTATGTTCTATGTTTTATGACCGCATATGTGTATGACCACCTGTGTATAGCTTAGACCCCCTCAATACTATGCTGAGCCCTTCTCCCCTTTTGGTCGCGACGTGCTTCGGGTGAGACTCTTTGCCCTTTGGGGTGAGGTGAAAATGTCAATGTTGTCCTAAAATACAATGGACCATTGTTGGCCTTTCATGCCTGAACCTGGGGTCTTTTCCTTGATGACTCGCTCGAGCCAACAAATGGTTTTGTTGTCAGGACCTAAAATTAGGAGAACTGGTTCAGAATATGGTGTCGAGGGTGTTTAAGAAAGAGATCGGAAACTGGTGGAATCACAAGATAGACCAATTTGTGGTAGAAAGAGTTGCCCGCAAGAATCAGTCGATTGGTAGGGTGCGTAAGCAGATCCTATACGCTGATAGCTCAGATGACCGATATGAAATTTTTTGGTGCAAATTCCCTGAAGACCTGTACAATTGGGTGAGGGAACT
Organism: Pinus tabuliformis; assembly: GCA_031772625.1. NCBI lineage: Eukaryota > Viridiplantae > Streptophyta > Pinopsida > Pinales > Pinaceae > Pinus > Pinus tabuliformis. The sequence continues at coordinate 683,805,114 of CM062818.1, forward strand.
GAAGCGGCAGAGTCCTTCAAGTGGATCAGCAAGAGCCTACCACAGTTGGACTTCGTACGAGATTGCACTATTACAACAGCTGGATAACGAGCGGACGAGAGTAGTTGATTTCTGGGTAAGAACTACGGTAGAAGGGTACGTAGTCGAGTTTGCTGCAGAAAGCTATCAGTCCTACTCAAAGGTAGAGGCAGTGTTCCACTCCGAGCTAAGGGGGGAATTGATAGGAGAAATCCCGACGTGGATTAAGATGTTTTTGGTAGAGGAGGGAATGTTATCTCTAGCCACTGCTGGGATGGAAGCGTAAAACCCTAGTATCGAGGGAAGGAACTAAAGGGGAAAATGTTGCCCACAAGGGGATAAGGGTGCTGCAGGGGGATGGATGTAGAAGGATTAAAGAAAGCGAGGGATGTTAGAGCACAGAGAAGGGTGTTGTTAGTAGATAAGTGGTAGGTAAGAGTAGCTTGGGCCCTAGGGAAAAGAAGGAGAGGGTCCCGCCTGATAGGAGTGGCGATGGAAAAACCCAAAGCTGAGATGAAGGGGGAAGAGGACGCTAGGGAACTAGAAGATGGGACAAAAGGATGTCAGAATTTGGAAGAGTAGGAAGGACATTCCTTATAGGTTATGGAAATAGGATCACAATAGGGCACTAAATGAGGACTATCCCGGAATGTTGCAGATGTGGAATCGCAACCGGGACCCTGTGAAGGATCCTCCCCGAAGGCTGTGGAAGAAGAACCGTAGGATCGGCACCCATGCTAGCATGAGGACGATGAAAACATGGGTAATAGAATGAGGAAGTTATTTGATGAAGAACCAACATCCACCAAAGTTCAACAGCCCCAACCCCAAAGTGCAAGCGGTGTTTTCCCCGACCTTCCCCTGGTACCTTATCACAAACCAGAAGAATTCATCTTTAACCTAACAAAAGTAGCACAAGTATACAGAGTGCGAGAAAAATACAGGACTAGTCTCAGCACTGGGGGTGATACCAAAATCGGCTACAACAGTAATTTGGGACTACAGGGGTCACTACAGCCGGGAACCAATGGTTTTGTATTGTTAGCTAATATTCAGAATAGTATGGCGGGATCATTTACAAGATACCCAGAGTTTGCAGGCAAGGGGAATGAGGATGTGGAGCAACATTGGTACCTCTGCAAAGCCATCTGGAGAGCCTGCAAGACTCCGGATAACATTCGAGCGGTGGAATTCCAGACCACGCTTAGGTAACAGTATCTACGCTAGTTCATAAAGTGGGCGGAGAAAAATCAAAACCCAACTAGAGACGACATTAAGAGGGGATTTGTACAAGAATTCAAAGTGCCACAAACCGATCAACAAGGGTTGTTGGAGTTGTGGGAAATCAAACAGAGGTAGGGAGAGACTGCGTGGGAGCTCATGTAAGGATTTAAGGAAGCCATTTCCAAGCTAAGTTATACTTTGGACCCAAACCACCAGCGAGATTGGTTCATCAAGGCGCTCTTGCCCTTGACCAAAACACCACTGACACAATAGAAGATAGGAATCCTACAGGATGCTTTAGAGCAAGTATCGCAGATAGAAGCGATGGCAAGATATCCCCATGAATACTGGGGAGGCACAAGTCTGCGAGACCCAGCAATCACGGGCTTGCAAATCTAGATCGCAAACCTGATCGAGAAGATGAGGGATCTGCAGCCTGAACGACTAGCAAGGCCCAATGTTTGGTGCACCAATTTTCTTGTGGAGGGGCACGTTGTGGTGGAATGCCTGCGACTGTGAGGTCTTAACCAAGAAGGAGGGGTGGTGGGGTCATCGAGAACCATTCTGACTGTAGGGGTTGCAGCCATTGGGGTGCAAGGACCCTTCCCAGGAAGGAACAATGCAGATTTCTGCGAAATCTGTAGAACATATGGACACCTGCCATGAATGTGTCCAGTGCTACAAAAGTACTCTAGTGTCCCCAATAACAACTACTGTGAGTTCTACGCATCGACTACTCATCACACCGATCAATGTTGGGCGCTAGATGCTCTGGCAGAAAGACTGGACAGATCCATGTTCCGAGTTAATGAAGCAAATCGAGGGGGGTGAGGAGGCAATGGATGCGGAGGGAGATCGAGGGGCAGAGGACCCCTAAGATTCTACAACTGCGATCAAGAAGGACATTTCGCAAGGGAATGCCTGCTCCTAAGAAGACCATGGTGTTCACAATGTAGAGTTAACACCCATGTGACAGAAGATTGCTCGGAGCTCATCGCAGAATGGGAAGAGAGGACCAGACAATGAGGAGATAACCTGGTGAATGCTGAGCCTTAGGCTGATGAAGGTCTCCCCACAACAAATATCTATATAGTCACCCAAGGAGGGAAGAATACAGGGGAAGATCACTACGCCGAGGAAACTCTCGTGATTGTCAAAGCGACATCACTGCAAAAGGCATATTAACCCGAGTGCTAGAAGTAGTATTAGCAAGAAGCGCCAAATTTTTCGAAGGAATGATTGAAGATAGGGACACCTGTGGTCCGCAAGTCTACGGGCCTTGATTCGAATTGGATCCATGAAGAAAAATTAGAGAACCATGACTGTATCAGGTCAGACAAGCTTCAAAGAATTAAGAGCAGCGATCAAAAACACCTCTAAACAGTGGCAGTTAACAGCCAACGCGGAATGACAAGGACCTTGGTCAAAGTGTACTGACCAAGGCCCATGGAGATTACGCAGGAGGAAAAACTAGCGCCTGGGAGGCTCGGATCGGGAAAAGGAGGCAGCTTTTGATTATCACTAATTGTGCATCGCTCGGCAAAACCCCTCGAGAAGGAGAGGCCTTGAGCGCTCGGTCAAATGGGAGCCGCGAAAACCATGGGGAAAGGCTAAAGGCTAAGGCGAGACCCGTGCTCCAAAAACCAGCAATATTTATCAGGGGCATCCTTGGGCAGTAAGTAGTTTTAGAGAAAATGGACCGATTCCACTCAGCGGCTGACGCGTGGCAACAAGAGGAGAGAGAAAACTGCCGCTCATCGCGCGCTAACGGTCGAGAAAGTCAACTATGCAAAATGTGCGAATGGCTTCAGATCTGAAGGCCCCAAATCTAACTGCTGCGATCGTGCCCGATGGGAAAAGCTGGAATCGATAGGGGATTAAGCCATGATCTATAAGAATTTGATGTCCGATTTGGCCGCCAAGGTGGCAGATGACTCATTCCACGACGTAACGGAAGAACCGAACCAACGAAGCAAGCTGTCACAGTTACAAGAGGACAAGTGGCCACTCCTTGTGAGCCTAATGATGACGCTGAGATAGGGAACTCCAAATGTAGCTGTAGCAGGCGATCTGATGGGAAGTGGAAGTGGAATCAAATAGCCATGGGATCGAATGGACTTAAAGCCATGAACAAACAAAAAATAAAAAAAGTAGAAGCAGAAGGAAGATAGAAGACATAGAAAATAAAGAAAGACAGTGAAGCAAAAGAAGCAGAAGTAGAAGGAAGACAGAGGGTCGAGTTGAAAAAAAGCAGCGTCGAGCACTAGCGAGCTTGAGGGATTCAAGCCATCCCTAAGAGGATTTTTCGGCACTGAGCACCACACTAGGCTCTTTCCATCAAAGACCAAAGAGGTCAAAGAGGTGGTGAGGAAAAGAGTCTGTGCACTTTAGTGGCCTGGGGAATCCAAGAGCCACCCTGCCAAGAAAATTCTGTTGCAAGAGACTCATATTGAGCTCCTTCATTGTAATTCTCTGCTTTCAATAAAAGAAGGCCACCACTGAGAGTTGGACTGGAGATGTAGCCCTGGAGGATAGGGTGAAATCCTTACTAAATTCTTGTGTTCTTATATTTTCTTACTGTATTTCTCTGTTGTTTTCCATTTCAAGTGTCTCTGTGTTTTCAATCTGATTGATCCGTTGCCTAAATAACATAGACACACACCAGCACATGAGTCTGTAATACCTTCATATAATAAATCTTAACTGAGATCACTCATAGAGTGATTATCATATTAAGTGGTATCAGAGCTCTAGGCTATAAAGGTTAGACAAGCTTGTGTTGGTTTAGTTGTTGAATGCTCACTAGATCAAAGCTCAAATTAGGAGAAGGAGAGTTGGTGGAAACTAATCCTGAAATTGGGAGAGTCTATCCTCGGAAGACAATGTTAGAGGAAGGTTCTGTGGGGCCAGATCCTCAATTCATAGAAAGTTTCCTAGCTATAAAGTCCATGGTGGAAGAAATGTATAGGGACTTTAGAAAACATAAGGATGAAGACTCATCAGGCTCTAAACAAGACAAAGAAGAATATGAGTCTCACTTCCATGACCACTCCAAAGGAAAAGGGAAAGAGGAAAGCTTTCTCACACCTCCTAATAGCCTTGTGCATAATAAGAAAGCATATTTAATCAAACTAGATGTTAAATTTGATTTACCTATATATGATGGAGAGTTAAATGCATAAAAGTTGGACAATTGGATTAGACAGATTGATGTTTATTGCAGAGTACAGAACATCAACTCAGACAAGAGCAAGATTCAGCTGGCAAGCCTATGCCTAGGAGGCACTGCCTTGGTTTGGTGGGAAGGCAGAACCCAAGCTGATATGAAAAGACATGGTAAGACTATCTCTGTCTGGAATGAATTTGTTTCTACAATCAAAAAGCAGTTCTATCCATTGGCCTACATGCAACAAGCCATGATGAGTTGGCAAACTCTTCAGCAGTTGAAAGGGCAAAGTGTGCAAGGGTACACTCAAGAATTTAGAAAGAGAGCATTGATTCTAGGAATTTCATTAGACTCACCAGAGACTCTTTTGAAGTACATTGGTGGTCTACACAGCTACATGAGGCATACCATCCTCATGTTTAATCCCACTAGTATAGATGAGGTATCTGTGCAAGCTACTCATTTAGAAGCTAGAGGAAAGAATGGAAATCTAGAAGTTGGGGGACCATCCTAACCCACTGCAAGCAAGAGCAAGGAGAAAAGAAAGTAGAAGTGGAAAGCAAGGAAGGCTAACACTGCACAGAAAAGCAAAGCTTCATGCACTCACTGTAAAAAGGATGGGCATGATGATGAGCATTGTTGGATTCTGCATCCAGGGCTGAGACCTAAGAAGTTTGAGGGCAATAAGAAGAAGACTGCTGTAGCTATTCAGAAAGATTTGGGGTCAGACTCGGGAGATGAAATGACCATTGCAGCCACAGGTATCAAAGGTTGTCAGCTTTAGAGAATGTTGAAATCAAGAAGCAGGTGCAAAATTTGCTCGAGAAGTGGTTCATCAAGCCTAGCACATCACCATGTGGGTCACCAATCGTTTTGGTGAGAAAGAAAGATGGCTCGTGGAGAATGTGCATTGATTACCGAGAACTGAATAAGATAGCGATCAAAAATCGTTATCCCATTCCTCGCATAGATGATCTTTTAGATCAATTGAAGGAAGCTGTTTATTTCACCAAGCTAGACTTGCACAGTGGATACCATCAGGTCAGATTTGCAGAACAAGATGCATGGAAGACTGCTTTCAAAACAAAGCATGGATTGTATGAGTGGTTGGTTATGCCTTTTGGCTTAAATAATGCTCCTGCTACTTTCATGAGATTAATGAATGATGTACTCAGACCTTTTCTTGATGATTTTGTTATTGTGTATCTGGATGACATTCTAATTTTTAGTAAAACATGGGAAGAACACTTAAAGCATGTTAAGCAGATATTAGATGTTTTGAAAAGAGAAAAACTTTATGTTAAACTCTCAAAATGTGAATTTGGCAAGACATCTCTGAATTATTTGGGTCATATAGTAGGGGGTGGTGAATTGAAGATAGATCCCTCTAAAGTGGCAGTCATTGTGAACTGGCCTAAACCCAAGTCTGCTACAGAAGTGAGAAGCTTATTTGGAGCAGCACAACATTGGAGGAAGTTCATTTCTAACTTTTCCTCGATTGCATCTCCCTTACATGCTTTAATAGGATTGAACAAGGTGTTTCAGTGGGGAGGCAAACATCAAAAAGCCTTCGACAACTTGAAAGAAAAGATTAGTACAGCACTTGTACTAGCATTGCCTGATCTGCAAAGACCATTTGAGATCCAAACTGATGCCAGTGACAATGCCATGGGAGCATTGTTGACACAACATGGTAAACCCATATGTTATCATTCTGAGACTTTTAATCTTGCAGTAGTTAACTATCCTACATATGATAAAGAAATGTATGCATTAGTTTAGAGTGTGAAAAAGTGGAAACATTACTTAATGGGCAAAGAGATAGTAATACATACTAATCATCAATCACTTCAATATCTACACTCCCAAACTAAGTTGCAGCAATCAAGACACAATAGATGGATAGGTTTTCTACAACAGTTTCATTTATTCATTAGATATAAAAATGGCATACATAACAAAGTTGCAGACATGTTATCTAGACCCATTATAAATTCATCTACTATACTTAAGCATAATTTTGCGCTACATGAAAGCTACATTGAACAATATGATTAAGACATAGACTTTAAAGATGTATATACAACTTTGAGTCAAGGCAAAAGAGTAGAAGAACTAGATTACCATATAAAGGACCGACTCTTATACCATTGTGGGAAACTCTGCATTCCACAAACTAAGAGAGTAAAGATAATTAGGGAAGCACACACTTCTCTGATATCAGGTCACTTTGGGGTAAGTAAAACAATTGCACAGCTGCAGAGATTTTGCTATTGGCCAGAAATGAATGAGACAGTTTCTAGATATGTAAGAGGATGTACTATGTGTGCTAAAAGCAAGCCCAGCAATAGAAAACTAGGCTTGTACACTTCATTTCCAGTATCTTCTCACCCTTGGGAAAGTGTTTCGATGGATTTCGTTGGGGGACTATCTAAATCTAGAAAAGGTCATGATTATCTATATGTTGTTGTGAATAGGTTCAGTAAAATGTGTATTTTGATACCTTGTAATAAATATATTACAGTTGAATAGACTGCAAAATTGTTCTTTGAACATGTATGGGTTCATTTTGGATTACCCACTTCCATTGTATCTGATCGAGACACCCTATTTCTGGGGAAGTTTTGGTCAAGTCTGTGGGAACTGATGGACACTAAACTAAAGAAAAGCACAACTTTTCATCCACAAACTGATGGCCAGATAGAAGTAGTTAACAGGACAGTGATCCAGTTACTCAGAGGATATTGCAGCAAACATCCTAAGCTTTGGGATGAACATTTGTGTTATGTGCAACATGCTTACAATAGAGAAAAAAATTCTTCTACACAGAGATCTCCTTTGGATTTTTTCTTTGGTAAAGATACCACAGTTGATGGACACATCGATGTGGACAAGGCAACTAGGTCCATTGAACAAATCCAAGAGATCCACCAGGCAGTACAGGAATAGCTTGAGAAAAGCCAAGCCAAATACAAGGCTAGGCATGACAAGCATTAGATGGAGCATAGTTTTCAAGTTGGTGACCAGGTCTGGCTGTATATCAGCAAGGATAGGATGCAAGGTGAAGGTAAAAAGCTAAAGCCTATCAGGTATGGACCTTTCAAAATACTTGAGAAGATTGGTGAGAATGCTTTTCGCCTTGATCTACCAGCTTACATGCACATCTACTCAATCGTAAATGTAGATTGCTTGAGATTGTTTGAACCTTCAATGATTGAGGATCCTGAAGAGCAGAGTTAGTTGCCTTCCATTGATGACCTATTACCTGAATATCTTAATGAATTGCAAGAAGACACAGTGCTGGACAAGAAGGTGAGGACGACGTGTAGAGGAGATGTTGAGTACCTCATAGTAGGGCTATAAGGTTCAAAGCCGAGCAATGCAAAGTGGATTGAGATTGGGCAAGTGAGAAAAAAGTACCCTCACTTAGTCGATGCTTGAAAACCAACTTTTGGTGGTCCAAAAGCTTTTCAGTGAGAAGGCCATGATCCGAATTGGATCCATGAAGAAAAATCAGAGAACCATGACTGTATCAGGTCGAATAGGCTTCAAAGAATTAAGAGAAGTGATCAAAAACACCTCTAAATAGTGGCAGTTAGTAGCCAACATGGAACGACGAGGACCTCAGTCAAAGCGCGTTGACCGAGGCCCATGGAGACTATGCAGGAGGCGAAACTAGCCCCTAGGAGGCCTGGATCAGGAAAAGGAGGTAGTTTTTGATTAGCGCTAATCGCGCATCGCTGGGAAAAACCCCTCGAGAAGGAGAGGCCCTGAGTGCTCGGTCGCATGGGAGCCAAGAAAACTGTGGGGAAAAGGCTAAAGGCTAAGGCGGGACCCACGCTCCAAAAACTGGCAGTATTTATCAGGGGCACCCTTGGGCGGTAAGCAGTTTTAGCGAAAATGGAGTGATTCCACTCAACGGCCGACGCGTGGCAAGTGGAGGAGAGAGAAAACTACCACTCAACGTGTGCTAATAGTCAAGCAAGTCAACTGTGCGAAATGTGCGAATGGCGTCAGATATGGAGGCCCCAAATCTAACGGCTGAGATTGCGCCCGATGGGAAAAGCTAGAATCGACAGGGGATTAAGCCACGATCTATAAGAATTTTATGTCTGATTTGGTCACCAAGGTGGCAGATGACTCATTCCATGACATAACGGAAGAACTGAATTGACGAAGCAAGCTGGCGCAGTTGCAAGAGGACAAGTGGCCACTCCCTATGAGCCTGATGATGATGCCGAGACAAGGAACTCCAAACGTAGCTGTAGCATCCGATCTGATGGGAAGTGGAAGGGGAATCAAACAACCATGGGATCAAATGGAATTAAAGCCATGAACAAATAGAAAATCAAAAAAGCAGAAGAAGAATGAAGACAGAAGACATAGAAAACAAAGAAAGACAGTGAAGCAAAAGACGCAGAAGCAGAAGGAAGATAGAGGGTCGAGCCGACCAAAGGCAGCGTCGAGCACCAGCGAGCTTGAGGGATTCAAGCCATCCCTAAGAGGATTTGTCGGGACTGAGCACACACTAGGCTCTTTCCATCAAAGACCTGAGAGGTCAAAGAGCTGGTGAGGAAAAGAGTCTGTGCACTCTAGTGGCTTGGGAAATCCAAGAGCCACCCTGCCAAGAAAATTCTATTTCAGGAGACTCATATTGAGCTCCTTCATTGTAATTCTCTACTTTAAGACACAATAAAATAAGGCCACCACTGAGAGCTGGACCAGAGATGTAGCCCTGGAGGATAGGGTGAACTCCTTATTAAATTCTTGTGTTCTTATATTTGCTCACTGTATTTCTCTGTTGTTTTCCATTTCAAGTGTCTGTGTGTTTGCAATCTAATCGATCTATTTCCTAAATAACATAGACACACACCAGCACATGAGTCTGTAATACCTTCATGTAATAAATCTTAATTGAGATCACTCATAGGGTGATTATCAGATCAGGCCCAACCCTGCCCAACCCATTGGGGAATGGTTTAAAGTGTTCTTAAAAATTGTTGAATATGAGACCATGCTAAGGGAATTACAGAAAAGCTTGAAAGCCATGGTATCCATAGAGCGAGAGGACGCAGGACCACCTTGTGAATTCTGGCCAGAGAAAGCATCCAGGAGGGTAAAGAGGAATAAGAAGAGAAGCAAGAAGGACTTCCAAATCAATGGGCAGGTGGCAGAATTCCAGATAAAAGACACCATGCTAGATTTGGGATCAAATGTAAACATCCTAGCATGGAAAACCTAGGAGGCAATGGGGAAACTACAATTGAAGTATTCACCAATTCAGTTGAGAATGGAAAATCAATACTGCATACTACCCATCAGAAGATTGGAGAATGTATAGGTTGATGTAGCAGGAGTAGAAACACACATTGAGTTTGAAGTAATAGACATTATGGGGGATAAAGACCCATATATTGCACTCTTGGGGATTGACTGGGCATACAAAAACTATCCCGTCATAGATTTGAAAAATGAATTGATGATATTCAAAGCAGAAGGCCTGAGGGTCATTTAGCCACTGGACCCTTATCAAGGACCCAGGTTCATAGAACCAACAGATGACAGGGAAGAACCAGGGATGTTAGACCAGTTGTATACTCTCATGGTAGGAAAGAGGGAAGATTACATAAATCCTATAGCCGAAGGATCAGTTAGCTGGAGGAGCATCCAAAGTTTCGAAGCTAGTTCAGAAGCTGCATGGGATGCATGGCAGCAGGGGGGATATGAACTAACAACCTGATGATGTGCAATGATAAGCCGAGTAAATGGGGGACATATAGGAAAGGACGACATCCCAAAATACTGTGGCCTTGAATCGATAGATCAGTTCCTAGACAGGATGGACTAGGGTGTACCAGAAGACCAGAGAATTCCCTTTCTGGACATTGTGCTCATGGAAACACCAGAAAGATGGTGGAAAGCACACTGCCAAGTATTGAAAGACTGGATGGATGCAAAGCGAGCATTAAAGGAAAGGTTTAGCAAGAAGGAAGAGCAGCTACTAGGCCAAAAAGAATACACGGGGAATTCAAGTCCTGAGGAACATGTTAAAAAATGCACAACCAACTGGGAAAGCCAGGGACTACCAAGGAATCTGTGGGTGCATGCCTTTATACACACCCTCAGCACCATCCCCCAGGCGTGGTACATCCATGAAGAACTATGACGATAAAAAGCTGCTTGGGATGCCTTGAAAACACAGTTCATCAGTGATTTCTCATTCAAGGATAGTGAAGACAAAATGACAGAAGTGCTTCAAGTGGTGAAAGGAGTTTTGTTCACCTCAGAAATGCAAGTGGAGGGGGAGCATGAAGAAAACTTCCTACAATACTTATTTGATATGGAATCTCCAGGACGCAACTGGAGGGGGAGCATGAAGATAACTTCCTACAATACTTATTTGATATGGAATCTCCAGGACTGGTAACCTGTGACAGAGTCAACACAGAACCAGAAGAAGATGGATTGGAAGGGCTTAGACATCTAGCCTTTGAAGAAATAGAGGGAGAAAGGGGGATCTGTGAGAGTCCTTCGACAGAAGGTGCTCATCTCCTACCAGTGAAACTAAGAAAGAAGAATGTAGGGATGGAAGATAAACCTAATATAGCATCGGTAGGAGACTACTGGGATGAATAAACCACTAAAGAAATTCTTGACTTGCTACAAGAGTACCAGGGCTTGTTCCCAGCTTCGATAGTTGAGCTCAAGGGGATAAAAGGTAACTTGGGAGAAATGAAAATTGTTCTGAAACTAGGGGTCCAACCAGTGAAGCACAGACCATACCGACTGAACCCAAGGGTCAAAGAAAAAGTTAAAAGGGAGATTGATAAAATTTTGGATGCAGGAATCATTTTTCCAGTCGATGAAGCTGACTGGATAAGCCCTATAGTGATTCAAAACAAGAAGGACGCGATCGAGATTAGAGTATCCGTCGACTATAGAAGCCTAAACAATGCATGCGTACACGACCCATTCCTCACACCCTTCAAGAGTTCACGTTTGAAGTAATTGTTAAGACGGGCAGACTGAATGTAGGCCCAGATCACCTTTCTCATCTGGAGACAAGGGAGAGCAATGGAGCAATAGACGACCATTACCTAATGCCAATTTTTTCAGGATAGAAGCTATACCCAACCACCTGCAGGAAATTGCTACTCTGCTCACAACAGGCAATTGTCCACAGGACTACACCGCAATGCAGAAAAGGCACCTGGTGGTTAGAGCAACGAATTACCAACTCATAGTAGGACACCTTTACAAAATGGGTTTAGACCAGATACTCAGATGTTGTGTCCTACAACACGAAAGAGAAGATATCTTATGGGAGTGCCACGCAGGGGTTGCAGGAGGACATGTAGGGGGTAAGGCAACGACAAGGAAAATACTACAAGCAGGACTGTGGTGGCTTATGGTACATAAGGATTCAAAGGCATTCACCAATGAATATGATGTCTATTAATGAGTTGGAAGGCCTTCTTGACACGATGAGCTACCACTACACCCGGTCCATATAGTACAAATATTTGATAAATGGGCAGTAGACTTCATTGGTCCAATATCCCCACCAGCATGTCACTCCAAAGCCCGATACATAATTACCGCCACAAAGCACTTGTCAAGATGGGCAGAATCCGCACCAGTGAAAGACTGCACAGCAGAAGCTGCAATGCAATTCATTTTTGAAAACATCATCTCAAGGTTCAGATGCCCAAGAAGTCTCACAAGCAACCAAGGTACACACTTCCTGAACGAGACGATCCAAGTCCTATTAACAACTTTTATGGTACAACATCACAAGAGCAGCCCTTACCATCCACAAGCAAACGGTGCAGTAGAAGCATTCAACAAGATATTAGAAAAAGGGCTAACCAAAATCATATCAGCCAACAAAGATGACTGGGATGAAAGAATTCCAGCGACGCTTTGGGCATATAGAACAATAGTTAAAAGACTCCACAAACAAACTCCATTTCAGCTGGTATATGGTAGAGAGGTGGTGGTGCCAGCAGAGTTTGTACTACCCAACATGTTTATTTCAGAAACAACAGGAATGACAAATAGCAGTGCCTTGCGGGACAGACTGAGCCAACTGTTAGAGCTCGACGAAACACGGTTCCTGGCAGAGTTCCATCAATCTGTCAAGCAACAAAGATAGAAGGCTTGGCATAATAGGCACATCAAGAAGAAATTGTTTGGCGTCAGCGACCAAGTGCTCCTCTATGAGACTCGTGCAACTAGATGGAGTCTTATTGCTAGGATGGGTGAATGGCGCATGCCTGAAACCTTTTCGCAAGTTAAAAAAAAAAACTTTTAGTATTCATAATAAGGTTGCGGTTAGTAGACAGATGCCACAACCATTTGTGGTCAGGGGGGGGAATAGTGCCAATAGAGTCAGCAGGCCTAGTTGGCAAGAATAGTAGCCATGCGTGTCAAGCATCATCAAAAAAATCCACGTAGGTTTGAACTTTTTCCAAAATTGATGGCTGCACATGCACCTGTCCCATCCACCGTACTAGTAGTTATTTCCTGATTAAGTAATCAATAAGGAAACTATCATGATAGCATCGAAAAATCTTTCCCATTAAGCATAGAATTAGTTAATAAATAAGCCCATCACGGTAGAATAAAGATGCCATGCAGCCCACTTTGTACTTGTCAAGCCCACGTCATAGTTGGCACGTACTAGTTAGCTGACGGCAGCAAAAAGATAGCTAGAATACATGGAAAGGCCACTGGAGTAATTAGTTGATTAAAGCCTCATCAGTCAGGGGATGTCATGTCAGAACTAGCTACATAACTCTCAGAAGAATGCAGGGAATGGTAGAATTTCAAACACCAGAAGGATTTTAGAAGAACTTAGAAGAACAGGAGCAGGACAGGAGAAATAGAAGACCTCCAGTGCAAATTATCTATAGAAGGGGAAAAATGGCCAAGAGAATCACATCAGTTCCACAAATTGCTCTAGATGCAAGAATCGAATTTATGGACGACCTGTATGGGAAATACAATCGGTGGAACCTCATTAACAATGACTTCACATATGGGTTCCAATTCCCAGCCATGAAGAGGGAGGTATATGTGGAAGAATTTCAACGGGAGGATGGCACCAGGGCCTCCAGAATCAGGGGAGACTTCAAAGGGCTATAGAAGTCCACACTGTTCAACTTAAGAAATTTGCCTATGTTCGACACCCAGTTGGCCACCATGCAGTGTACCAAGTTGTTGGCAAGCAGGATGCATGGAGGTTCCCTATGGCTAGAAAAATAATACCCAATCCATGCCGAGGATATCTACTGATTGACCAGGCTAGAAAACATGGGGAATGTAGTTAGCACAGCATTCCAGGCTGGGGCCAAGCGGGGCAAGAAACCCATAGAGGACAACATCTACACCCGCTATGGAACGGAACGGAGGGGAAAGGTGCAAAGCTAGATAGAATTAACAAGGATAACATTCGGTTTGCCTACTACCTGATTGCAGGAAAGACGATGAGGCACTTCACAAGAAACGAGTGCACCCTGGACACGGTCTCAATAACAGAACACTGCTGCTAGGGTGAGATACTCAACTGGGCAACCTTTTGTTGGGTCCCTTTAATACTAGTTATTACCCCATTACTATTGTAGTTGTACCCCTTATTTATATTGTTGTGCCCCTATTACCCCCATGTTGTTATTTCTGTGCCCCATGGAATCCCTCTATTGTTATTTTTGTGGCTTTATATTATTATTGTTAGGTCGGCTGGATTATATTGTGACTCCTTAGACTCCTATATATCGAAAGGAGGTTTTGTCATTTGAATCATCGAAGAATTGTTCATTTATGTAATGTAAAGGAGGTTGCCCCCTCGAAGAGGCTGAATTCTAAGGTGTTGATCTATATTTTCTATCTTTTCTTGAGCTGGTTACATAACATTTGGTATCAGAGCTTTGGATTCTAGGGTTTCGCTGCTCCAAACAGGTCATCGTGGCATTTTCGCTATAATGTTTTTTCTGTGACGTTTCAGAAGTTGCAAAAAAAAACATTTGAGAAGAAATCATGTTGAACCTTGGGTGTGAATTTCAGATCTTTTCACGTGATATTTGCGGATATATGATCTGAGGAAGTTGGTCTTTTTGCAGACTCCTGAATTACATTCAAAACAGGTGACCTGGGGAAAATTGTCATAACTTTCTCTCTAGGGATCGGATTGAAATTTTGTAAGAAGGTACAAAAAGAGGACGGACTGTAGTTTCTTGTATGCATGTTTCAGATCCAAAGGTCGAAAAAGTGACTCGTGGCACGTCTTACAAGTTCGCTCTACTGAACTAGTCTATAAGCAAGTCACTGTGGGAGATTTCACATAACTCTTCCTTGGAGAATCCAATTTGGGTCAGACTTGTGGCATTGGAAAGAGGACACAGAGGGCTACTACAGCTCACAAATTTAGAAGTAGATGATTGGAAAGTATAGAGATACATGAGAGGCAATATCAAGCTCCTACAAAGTGGAAAAAGGTGTGTAGATTTTCTTAAATTTTTGCTTAAGCTTGGTTTGAAAATTTATTTTGAAGGAATTCAAAGGGCATAGTAGAGAATTATTATCGGTAACTGATGCTCCGAGGAAAGAAAATGCAAACACCTAGTAAGGAACCTAAAAGCTCTAGCATGACTCATGAAGAAGAGGAAGAAATGCAACATGATATATCAAAATTACAAGACCAAGTGCAACAACTGTCCCTTGCACAAAAAGGAACAGAATCTAAGATGGATGGTTTAAAGAAAGATGTAGAAGTTAAGATGGATGGTTTAAAGAAAGGTGTAGAAGCTAAGATGGACTGTTTAAAGAAAGGCGTAGAAGCTAAGATGATTGACGTGGAAGCTAAGATGGATGATTTGAAGATAGATTTGAAGACATACATGGAAGAATTGAAGATAAATATGGATAAGTTGCTACAAGAAATGGTCCCTAAGGGTGAAAGGGTACTAAAGGAAACTCATGATGAGAACAAAAGAAATGTTAATCATGATTCCATAGATGCTAATGTTGGATTGAAGACTCACCATATTCTAAAAATCGATATGAGGAAGTTTGATGGCAAGGATCCCGCCACATGGATATTACAGATGGAGCAGTTCTTCGATCTCAATAATGTGCAAAACACACAAAAGGTACGTATGGCAACTGTATATTTGGAACCAAATTAGTTTGTATGGTATCAATGGCTTTGCTATCGTAAACAATTTATCACTTGGGCAATTTTTACGGAAGAATTGATAGCACATTATGAATATACAAAAAGCAACACTTTTTTTAGCCAATTGATAAGTATCAAACAAAAGGGTTCAGTAATGGAGCAAATTGAGGAGTTCCAAAAATTGAACATAAGGGTAAAAGATATTCCAGAGGAGCATAGGATTGATGTGTTTATAGGGTCTTTAAAGGATAATATCCAACATGATGTTCGCCTTTGGGAACCTGATTCATTAGAGAAGGCATTCAGGTTAGCAAGAAAAATGGAAAACAAAATTATGGCAACTAGGAATCATACCACTCACAACTATAAAGACGGAAGTGTTGTTGCCCCTAGTCTTCCACAACCTATAAGGTTGACAGCACAACAATTGGAAGAAAAAAGAGCAAAAGGGCTTTGTTACAGTTGTGATAGCAAATACACTAAAGGTCATAAGTGTGCTGAGAAGAAATTATTCTACATAGATTGTGAAGAGGAAGAAGAAAAGGAGCAAGAAAGGTCAAAAGAAGAAGATATACTCTAGGAACAAAGCCTAGATGAAGAACAAATAAATCCGACCATATCTTGTAATGCATTGGCAGGAATTACCACTCCTCAAACCATCAAGATAGAAGGACAAATCAAGAAGAAAAAGGTAATAGTGTTGATTGATTCAGGAAGCACCCACAATTTTATTCATTGTAGGGTAGCAAAAGAATTGAATTGCTTCCTATATCCAGCACCAGAGTGCCAAGTGATGATTGCAAATGGAGGAACAATAAATTGCTCTGGAAGGTTCCATAATATCAATCTATCCATGGGAGAATATGTATTGACTAGCCCTGTCAGGCGGAAAGAGTCGATAGTGCGGACACAACCAACCTCCCTAGGAGCCTAAGACTCTCTAGTGACAAACAAGACAAACAAGAGCAATCCTTCTCTAAACATGCATTTACTATATAAGAAATCAAGTGTTTAGATCCTACCTGTAATCCAACGCTGTTGTAGTAGTCCAGCTCCGCTGATCCGGATGAGCTCCTCCTTCACTTTGAAACCTGCATCCACTAACAATCAAACAATTAAATAGCACTTGATAATCTCATAGAATAAAACATATTTAACACATAGACCAAGGAGTACATGAAACAACTCATAAATAACAAGTTATTGAGAAGAATGGACTCATTTGCATTAATAGGAAACAAAAGGAACAATTACAACCTGAGCCTTGGTGTTGTGCAAGTCCCTCCCAGGGTCCATCAAGAGTTCTCCTTTACTTTGACAAAGCTCACCCACTTCCAAATAAAACAAGCAAAGATGGCAATCTCTCCTCACAAGCTTCTAAATGGGAGTCCTAATTCCAGCAGCATCTACCCTTAGAAATGTTTAGCTTCCAACCTCTCCTCCTTCTGGCCCAATGCCTGTATTTATAGTGCTCTAGAGGAAGTTATTCAAGTCCACCATCAATGGGATAATCTCCTCTTTGGATGGGATAGCTCCCTTATTGATGGGATAAGTTCCTCTTTGATAGGGGTACATGAACCATCTGGAGGCGCTCAATACACGTCGAACAACCTTCTAGAATGCTCTAGAAATGACCAAAGTAACTTTTTAAAGATGAAACTTGCGCATTTTGACCTTTACAGGGGGACGCCCCTGCCCCTTTACATACAGAGCGTACAAGTACGCAGCTTTTGTGAACATTGGGTGCGTACCCGCAGGTAAGGTTGAGAGAACCTGCGTACCCAGAGATAAATACATTTATAAAGACTTTCTCTCTTTTTGGAGTTTGACATGGAGAGCAGAGGCATAAGACTTGCCTAAGAGGATAGCATGACTGTTGATAGAGCCATACTAACTGTAAATAGTCATGGTGACATTTTTTAGTGTAACAGATTGCCCCCTAAAGTGCGAAGCCTGTAATAGATTAGGGTTTTGTATTATCTAGGAAGGGTGAAGCGCTTTATCATTTCAAGGATTATCTCGTGGAGAGCCTGGTCAGAACCTGCAATTTTCAACACAAAATACATGTATAAGATTATATCATCACTGAGGTAGGCATTCCCATACTCAGATCAAAACTTTAACTAACAGACTAACTACTCTGATACAGGAATGATCTTGCAGTACATCATAATCATAGACTTTTGTAGACACAGTATGGGCGCAGCCATCTGTTTATGATTAGTCTACTTAGATAATGAATACAAAACTCCTCGCAGCCTGGATGGTGGAAACTAGATCCAGGGTCTTCATTTCTACTTCCCGAATTGGTACGATTCTAGCCATGCGAATAAATGAGTTGATGTCGAACATGGTAGAAACCACTTGATTACCAGTCGATGATGTAAACTGTTAACAAGTGTGAGAGAGACCACCAGTAATGTCAATGGTTCTCAAAGTACCCAGTACAATCCATGAGATGTGAATGAATGAGTTGATGTCGAACATTTCACGGAATCCTTCGATCGAAAGTCAATGATGTAAACTGACGTCAAAGGCGAGAAACCTGCCATTGATGCATGCAGACTTCAAGGTACTGACGATTTCTAAGTCATCTCTCTAGATAATGTGCTGATGTCGATAGAAAGCGACCCGTTGCAGGCAAGCCCACAACACGAAATCATTGTTCAAGTTGAAGAAATGTTGCTGTAAGGACTGACTCAGGGATGGTCAAATGGATGACAAGTATTTTGCAGATGAAAGTTTTGCTTGCAGACCTCTTGAACACATAACGACACAACAGATGGCTTGGTGATAAACGACTCAAAGTTAATCCCCGAAACCCGGCTGAAGACTTTCAATGTGGTTTGATCAACTGTGAGGTAAAGGATTTCCCAACCCAGGTGAATGAAAAGTGTCGTGTCCAAGAGTGGTAATAAAGTTTCTTCTGAGACAAAAGATAACAAATAGGCTCATTCTTCTCTCTTTTCCCCCACCATTTCTGGCAAGTACCTCTTTATTTTTAACAAGCTTGAGGAGGATAACATATGCTTGATTATAAGCTCATCCTTCGGATGAGTCCAACCTAGTTTTGATTCGAACCCTAGGAAGGAGTGGTTCGTTCCTGTTTGTAATTGAACAGGTCCTTTACTGTGAAATTTTAACGAGCCCAGTATAGGAGAAACTCGGCGTTTTTCAATTTTAGAGTCTGAAAAACTTAAGAAGACTCCAGGTTGAACTTTTTCGTAAATTTGTGTCCCTCAAGCCCGAAAAAGTATAAAATAATACCTGGGGGAACCGCTTGATCTTGCGACCAAGGAGTACTTTCATAATTAGTGCCACTGACCTGAAAAGTAAAAAGCGATCAAGGACACGTCGTTTTATTTCCAGTATCGAGTTTGAAACGACAAAAACCCGGCAATCTTTTCCTGTTTTTACGGTCAGAAAAGGGCTATAAGGGGACCGTCTTTTAATTCCGTTTTAACGAGTGTAAAAGAAACGCTCGGCAATCTTTTCATATTTTAGGAGTCAGAAAAGGGCTTAAAAGATGACTCTGATATTTTGGTTCGTGAAAAATGACAATTTTCCCTCTAAATCCCTTTGTCCTGCACAAAAACGACACATTACTCATACCTGTTTAAGATAGGCAAAAATACATTGAAAAATATCCTTCCATGGTGAAAAATAAACAAACCTAGCATTCATTCATCCAAAAAACCTATAAAAAGACTTTTTACCATGTCATTTTTACCATTTTACTGTTGAGGTTGAGAAAAGGGCTTTTGGCAAGAAACTTCCCGTGGTCATTGCGGAGAATCCGACCGTCAGAATCGAACGCCGTCTCTTCCAGGTATTTCACAACATCCTCCTCTTCAATTTCATCCGATTAAAATTTTCTTTTAGGTTTTAGTTTTGGTTTTTGGGGGGTTTTAGGTTTTAAAAACGCTCTGCGGGGTACGCAGGTGCCCTAAGGGTGACCTGCGTCCCCCGACCTTTTCCTACACAGGAAAAAGGTCGGGGTACGCAGCCCACCTTCAGGCCAGCTGCGTACCGGCGCTCTGTGTCCTAAACGCGGGGTGCGTCCCCCGCAAAGGGCGGAATTTGAAACCCCAAACCCCAAAAATAACCATTTAAATTTTCCCAAATTAATTCTAATCTTTATTTCTTGGTGTGTAGGGCACTCACCATGTTGGATTGGAGAGAAAGAGAGCACGAGGACGTTGATTTAGCCGCAATTGGTCACCAACCTTCCATTGATGCCCTAAAAGCATGCGGACTATATAAATACTGGGCCATACCTGGCATGAGGGCTCAGGTGAGATTCTTGGAGTGGCTGGTTGAGAGATGGAACATTCATGAGCAATGCTTTTACATCGGAGGGCACCAGCTCGAGATAGAGCCCTCTGACATATACTTTCTCACTGGCTTGCCAAATAGGGGCGAGCAACTCAATCTAGCCGGGACTAGGCCGGGTGGCCAATCCCTTGCTAGTCTCCGGGCAGATTGGTGCATACCCAATCAAAACCATGCGAAAGGCATAGAAATCAAATACATCTCTCGGCGTGAACTCATGGTTATAGCTTTCACGGTTACCAGAATTTGCGGCGCAGCCGCTTTACATATTGCCATCGGGTCCCAAATGCGGATGGCGATTGACTGTTTTCGAGGCACCATCTTCAACTGGTGCGATGCTGTGTCGGCCAACATGAAGGGCCAACTGACTAGGGCAAAGAACGGACAACTGAAGACCTTTGGATATGGGCCTCTAGTTGTGAGCTTTGCCTTAGAGAGAGTTCCGATGCTGATCCCTCAGCATCTCACTGTTGATATCTTGGGTCCTCGGGAGCCAAAGCTGATACGATGGGTTACGGTGATGGCCCGGCATCCTGACGAGGGCGCGGCAGTTGTTCGATTCCCTGATGGTTATTTTCACTGGTTAGAGGACCAGGTTTTTGCGATCCAGGACTTTCCGTATGCCGGAGTAGATTTTCGAGGTGATTCGGACATGGTTCTTCCACAGGGAGAACAATGGGACGACAGAGGTACTTTATTTTTCACAAGTTTTGAATTTATCTATTTTATTTTTTTTGTTTTTTATATATATCGTCTCAAAACTGACAGTAAAAATTTTCAAAATGCAGATGTAGGTCCACGGCGTCCAGCCAACCTCCGGGCTTTTGAGAGGAGAGTACCAGCTGTACCAGCACCACCCCCACAGGATGCGGCCGCAGAGACCTTAGCCGAGTTGGAACAGGATCTAGAGCGTCTGACGGCGGATATACCAGAGACCACCATAGATGATATTCCCATTCGACTTCAGCGCTATGTGGTCGCAGTCCCAGGACCTTTTAGGAGGTTCTTGTGTAGGGTAGCGCGGGCAGTGGTCTCGTATAGAGAGCACCACCAGTGATTGGCTAGTCACTTTTGTAGACACATATGACATTTTTGGTTTTTTGTACTTATCATTTTTGCCGATCATAAGGTGTTTTTCAACCTATGATCGAAGACGATGTATATTTTTTGACACACTCCTATCTATATATATATCATTATTACCGGCTTATTTTGTTTAACATATGTGATGAAATGTTTTTAAATTTACTTGCATGATTATCGTAAATGTCTGTCCAACATTCGAGAAGCAATTGCATCTGCTAATGTATTTAAAGACCTTGGAATATGCTGATATTCAATGTAATCAAATTCACGTTCCAAGAGACGCACTCTCAAAAACAACCTTAATAACACAGGATTTCTAATGGCATATACTCTATTAAGCTGTAATACAACAAGTTCAGAATCTAACCTCACTATCAAACGTCGAATTCCAAATGAAATAGATTCAGATAATAATTCAACCACTGCACTGTATTCTGCAATGTTGTTCGTCGTTTGACCGAGGCTTACCCCATGCATAGAAACTAACTCGTCAGAGGGCGAATAGATAACCCAAGCTGCGGAAGAGATATTCCGTGTACTACGACAAGCACCATCAGCAAATCCAATGTATGTTTGGAGAGGCGTCGACATCTGCAATATCAAGAGTAAAACCAAGATAAGCCAGAATAACGACGAAAAACACACTCTCTAAGCTAAGCACACTATCTAAACTAACAAACATACTAGCTAGAAAGAAAACCTAACCTAACTAAAAATTCTCCATACCCACCATTTAAGCATAATACCTCTTTAGGTAAAGTCCATTTCTGGGTTTACCCAAAGAGTCCCCATCAAAATCTACCAGCTCATAGGCCCCTTTTGCTAGCTTTCGCTTTACAATGTAGGGTCCATGCCACATAGGAACGAATTTTCCAGCACCTAGCTTATCGTTAGCTTGATCATATAATAGCACTAGGTCTCCCTCCGAAAAACTTCGAGGGGTCACATTTCTATCATACTGAGCTTTCATTCGCTTTGCGTGAGTCTCGATTGCCAATGCAGCGTCACGTCGAGTCTCATCTAATTGAGCTAAGTATAATAAACGTTTCTCCTCTTCGGAAGTAGCTGGGAGTAATTCGACAGCCATTTGAAGTGATGGGATTTCGCATTCAATGGGTAACACAGCTTCCAAGCCATAAACTAGCTGGAAAGGAGTGAACCCTGTTGAAGTTTTCACTGAGGTTCGGTATGCCCATAGCGCTGAAAATAACATGTTGTGCCAATTCGACCGATGAATACCAATGGTTCGTCGGATCATGATAACCAGAACTTTGTTGATAGACTCAACCAAACCGTTGGCTTGCGGATAATAAGGAGTAGAGCTATCGTGGCGCAAACCAAGCTGGCTTGTAAGCTCAGTCATCATGATGTTTCGAAAATGGCTCCCATGGTCAGTGATGATTGCTTGTGGGACACCAAACCTAGTTATAATATGATTGAATACGAAAACTGCAGCTGTTTTGCCGCTTGCGTCGAATGTAGGCATCGCCTCGGCCCATTTAGTAAAATAATCAACCGCGAGGATGATATACGCATGCCCCCCGGCCGAGTGAGGGTTACAAGTAATAAAATCGATACCCCATTTGGCGAATGGACCAACGGCAATTATAGGGTGGAGAGGAGCAGGTGGTGCGCGCATCTTGCGATCAAACACTTGACAGTTGTGGCATTTCCGGACTGCAATGATACAATCTTTAAACATGGACGGCCAGAAATAGCCAGCGCGCAACACCTTCTGAGCTGTGGCATACCCAGACATATGACCGCCACATGCTCCAGAGTGACAATCATTCAAAACCCTCTCAGCCTCTTCGTGAGTTAAACAACGTCGAAAAACTAAGTCTGCCCCCCGGCGATAAAGTGTATCTCCAATAATCTTGTATTGCTGGGATTGAAACCGAATTTTTCGACGTTCCGACTTTGAAGCTTCAGGCCGAAAGGTTTGGGTTTGGAGATAGATGATTATATCCCCGTACCACGGATCTAAAGTACTGATAAGAAACAAAGATTCGTCCGCAATGGACTCCTCTGCCACAGTTTCTGTGTCAGCATGCGGGAAATCACACATCAATTCCGCAAAAACTAAGGATTTCTTAGACTTGGACTTCTCAAACTCCAAGTCGAACTCTTGCAGGATAACGATCCATTTAGAGTACTTGCCCCCTAGCAGTTGTTTTGTCAAAATATAAATCATAGGGTTGCAATCCGAAATAACTGTAGTTTTACGGAGAAGAATGTAGTGACGAAAACGCTGGACAGCTTGAACGGCTGCCAGGGCCAATTTCTCCACATGCGAATATTTTAGCTCAGTGGGGTTTAATGTCCTACTAAGATAATATATCACATGTTCCGCTCCGAATTCATCTTCTTGAACTAACACCATTCCAATAGTGGAATGCGAAGCTGCGAGGTATAAGAAGTAGTCCTGGTTGTAGTTGGGAGGATGCAACAACGGTGCATGGGTCAACGCGTGTTTAAGTGCATCAAAAGATTGTTGGGCAATCTCATCCCAAAAGAATTGAGCGTTCTGTTTCAACAACCGTGTAAAACCTTTAGTGACCTCGGCGTAGTTTGGAATGAATCGGCGTAAAAAGTTCGCTTTCCCTTGCAAACTTTGGAGTTGGCGCAAACTCGAAGGAGGAGGCAATTTGATGATAGCTTCGACCTTCGAGGGATCGACGCGAATGCCGGCTTTTGAAACAACAAATCCCAGCAATCGACCCGTCTCTATACAGAATACACACTTGTGGGGATTCAACCGAATTCGATAATGCCTACACCTCATAAAGATTGCTCGTAAGTGGACAAGGTGATCAGCTCGATGTAAAGAATGAGCAGGCAAATCATCGAGGTACGGTTGCACAATGTGCTTGATGTCATGAAATGCGTAAGACATCGCCCGTTGAAAAGTGGCCCCGGCATTCTTAAGCCCAAAAGGTAATTTGCAATAAGCAAATGTCCCCCATGGACAAATGAATGCCGTTTTTGGTTGGTCGGCAGGTAGAATATTGATTTGATTATAGCCCGAAAAACCATCCATGAAGGAAAACATTTCACTTCCGGCACAATCATCAATAATTTGATCGATATAAGGCGTAGGATAGTTGTCTTTTGGACAAGCTCGATTTATATCCCTATAGTCGATACAGATTCTTATTGTTCCTTGTTTCTTGTTGACCGGAACAATATTCGATACCCAATCCGTTAACGGGATTGGATAAATGAAACCTGCTTTCAACAGCTTCTCGACTTCTGCTTTAATCGCAGCCGCTTTCCGAGGGTGAATCTGACGCAACCGTTGCCGGACGGGTTTAGCATCCGGGTAGGTCTTTATTTCATGAACAACAATGGCAGGGTCGATTCCCGGCATTTCCTCGTAAGACCAGGCAAACACATCGCGGAATTCTTGGAATAGGGCCTTGTAAGTTTGGATTTCATCTTCTGTACATGAGGCACCTATATGAATGTTTTCCTCAATTCCGGGCTTCACTGAAATATCAATGGGAATAGTGCGAGAAATATTCCCTAAATTCAACTCTGAATCAGAATGTTTCGTTGGATTCTGAGCGTCTTTGACATATTCAGCGGTAAAGATAGATGAAAAATCATTTTCAAAAGCATCATCCTTAGGTAAAAACGAAGATCTGTGATGGAGATCTTCCCATGGTAGATCGTCTACACTTAGGATTTCGCGAAGTTGTTCGTCAGATGACACGACTTCGGGAAACGCTATCCGTTCTAAGGTTGATGTGAAAAGTGATTCTTCACTGACCACATTCATTTGGTCGATTTGGGTTGAACGCGAGTCGGTAAAAGACATGACAGCTTCATAAGCAATTTCATATGGACTCAAAGGCATAGCATCACCGAATGAGTCTATCTCAGATTCAGATGGGACAATCCAAGGATCATCATAAATAATGTTGTCTGATGTAATCATATGAATTGATGCAAATGAAGGGTCTGCGTTGATTGGAGGGAAAGGAAAAGTTCCCAGTAAACCGGAATCTTTAACTAAACCTACGCCAACGTCCCTATAAGGGATTGTCGTCTTACCGACATGCTGGATACTCTCTGAAGAGGCTGGGTCGGATGAAAAGTATGTCAGCTGATCAATCGTCACGATCTTACCGTTATGTGGAAACTTAATTACTCTGAAGACCGATGAAACGACCGCTGTCATAGCATATGACCAACTTCGACCCAAAAGAAGGTTGTAGTCTAGAGGGGCATCAACCACCTCCACATCCAGACTAACGGTTTTACCTTCTACCCCTATAGGCAATTCCTGTAGAATACCAAACGGACGGAACCCACGGCCATCAAAGGCCTTAAGGATGGTCGGGGATTGGTTCAACGAAGGAGAACCAAGCGATCTCCAACATTGAATCGACATAATACACGTAGAAGCTCCCTCATCAATCACAGTCCGATGAATAGGCCTGTTTTTGACTATCACTGGAATTTGGAAAGCCATTTGATGGGGTAGACGCGGTGTACTATTTTCTAGATCGAAGATTATCAGATTCGGGTCCTGAACATCAACAGCTCCGATAGCCGACAAAAGTAATTTTCGTTGTGCTGGGCATGATTGCAGCACTTCTAAAGCCGACATTGCTGAGGGTGAAACAGCTAAGTCCTCAACAATGTTGTAATTCTGGGCTGCTCTCGCATGTGGATTGAAAGCAGACCTTCGAAGTACACCCTTGGCGGGCGGTTTGATTACTAAGTCCGGGTTAGGTTTTTCGATCTGTAGTGGATCGGAACCAGGAGCTGAGGTTGATGGGTTAGAATGAGAAGATTCTGCTTCCTTACCATCAACAGGATTCTTACTACCATAATCTTGCGATCGAGTCGCAATCCTCACATGAGACATCATCAAAATGGGTTCTTCACTGGCAGTCGAGGAAGAACCTATCATCTTACTCTCCTGCTTTGGAAATGGATCTTTTAACACAGCAGGAGTGGGAGAACCTTTGACTATTTTCACAACCTCGGCCCGATGAGGGCAATCTCTCGTAAAATGATCCTCTTCACAAATAAGACAAGGATATCGAGGTTTGCGCTTTTCGTCATTGGTTTCCGACTTTTCCGTTTTCTCCTTCGGAGCCTTGTCTGCTTTAGCCTTCTTCTTTCCTTTCTTCTTTCCACCGTTTTTTGATTTGGCCGTAGATGACTCTACAGCGTGAATATCGGCGGAAAGTTCAGGAGAAGACTCTCCTGTCGGGGAATCAGGCAAAGTGATTATAGGAGTAGTAGAAGTCTTGGAAGATTTCTTCTTGCTCTTTGTATTCACGATACCAATCATACCATCAGCGGCATGAGATCCCGAAGGAGCAGCAGCGATTTGATTCGATTTTGGAAGATCTGGAATCTTCTCGTGTAACGTACCCGACTGAGTATAAACTAAGTCAAGGTATTGCGCCTGAGCAATGACTTGCTCCTCAGTAACTACTCCGGCCTTAGCTACATCTTCAGTAATCTTCGGTAATAATGATTTAACAAACCATTCAGCTAAGATTTGGTCCGGGATAAAAACTTTCACTAACCTTCTTCGACGTCTCCACTCATGAATGTGATCAGAAATATACGTGGACGTTGATTGTTTTAGTGAAGTTAATAACTCCGTGCCGTTATCGTATCTGACCGGCAACTGAAAGTGAGTTAAGAACGAGGTAGCTAACTGGCTGAAATTGTAAAAAGAGGCCCGTGGTAACTCAATGTACCACTTGGCCGCGAGACCAATGAGTGTACGCTGGAAAAGACGTAAGCGGATCGAATCATCCGAGATAGAATTTGAAGCACACCAGAGGTGGTAAGTCATCACATGATTGGACGGATCCTCTCCAGACTTACCTTCGAACTTGGGTATATCACTGGGCAACTTATTTGGCATTGGCGGCCAGAACTAAGATATTGAATTGGATCGTTCGTTAGGCGCGTCAAGTCTGGTAAATCCAAAGTTGCGATAAACGGTAACTGCCGGTTAGGATCTCTAAAACTCTGGGTCACAAGACCAGTCCCAGGAGGAGGATATCCAGGATAACTAGGAACAGGAGTCGCATTAGGGATATTATATCCTCCTGGAAAACCAGGATTAACCGGACCGTACTGGGGTTGTTGAGGTTGTTGATAAGTGTACCCAGGATACGGTTGATACTGGTAAACCGGCTGTTGGACAGCTTGCCCATGTTGGTACTGTCCCTGGTACGGTTGTTGAACAAATTGAGGTTGAGTAGTGACAACCGTACTTATACCAGGCTGACCTGTAGGCATCTGGACCGTGGTTTGAATCGTAGATCCAGACAACGGTAAAGATGTCTGAGGAGTGGTTACAGAGACAGTAGAAACCGGAGCTGTCGATACTCCAGAAGTAAGTGCGGCAGATGTAGCGGTAGTTGCAGCAGCCGTTTGAGATGGAGTACTAGGTGCAATTGGCGGCTGAGTAACTACCGAAGTTACAGAAGTTTGAACATTTGACTGGACAGGTTGCGGTTGCTGGGGTGGACCAGAAACTACGGGTTGTCCAGCTTGAGGTACCAACTGTATACTTGGCTGCAACACCTGTTGACCCTGTGATGGATCCCACACTATCATTCCGGGGTATTGACCCGTAACAGGTTGAGGATACTGAGATCCATAACCGGATTGAGGATAGGATTGATAATTGAAAGGTGCAGTTCCCATACCTTGAACATATGACTGACCTTGAGGTGGTTGATAACCTTGACTCGAGTATTGACCTTGAGGTTGATAACCTTGAGGTAAATACGGATACTGGGGTTGACCTTGACCTTGAGGTTGATACCCTTGAGGTTGATACCCTTGGGGTTGATACCCTTGGGGTTGATACCCTTGAGGTAAATATTGATACTGAGGTTGACCCTGGGGTACATATTGAGGCTGGGGTTGACCTTGAGGCATGTATTGCACCATAGGTACATACTGACCTTGAGGTTGCCCCCAGACACAATTTGTGTACCTTGAGGTTGCCCCCCAGGCGTTAACTGAGGCTGCCCCCCAGGCGGTAATTGGCCACCTTGAGGTTGGGAAACGGGAACTGAACCTGACATCATGTAAATGTCTCCTACACCCAATGGTATATTACCATTGTTTCCAGCTAATAACCCATGATCAACGGGTTGAGGAGATGCCCCCGCAAAGGTACCAGAAAGTGATTGATACCCGGTGGGAACAGAAGGACCGCCGTGTAAGAAAGATTCAGGAGTTTGAGTAAACACGGACGACTGACCAGACATATTTACAGGAGTATAAATACCTCCAGGTGGAAAAGGAGTACGAGGTGTAGAAAAACCTACCCCTGAGTTGTCTAAATAATTGGTTAACGAAAGGTACCAAGTAGTACTTCTAGGAGGACTGTAAAAGATAGATTCACGCTCCCTGAGCTCAATAGTAAGTTGATCTTCAAGGTTAGAGACGCCTATTTCTTCCTCTGGAGCAAGTTCTTCGATAGCAATCAGACCAGTAGGAAGATTTTCGGTGATAACTCGTTCTACTCTTGGTGAATCTGGAACACTAGAAGTCGGAGTAACAGGTTCAGATATTTCAGGTTCTTCGCCTGTATCACTAGCAGACGAAAAACTACCAACAAGCTCAGAAACTGTAACAGCTTCGGGATTATAACCTGTCTCTAGACCTTGGTAATCTGAATGGACTACCAAGGAAGATTCTCCTTCTTCAGGTGAACCTACTCTACTGCCACTAGGAGGAGTTACAAGGACCTTCAAACCTTCTAGATTACTGGGGTCGTCTCGAGGAGGTTCACCCCTAAGTCTACGTGATCTTCTCAACAATTCGGCCACAGAAACAACTTCAGGAGACTGGCCCCGAAGTCTACGGGACTGTCTCGGTAATTCCGCCACAGCTAAAAACTTTTAACTACTACACACGAAAACAAAGTAAAATCTCAAATCAAACCACCTAAAGTCTCTAAAGAACCAAACAAATTTGAATCACACGCCTAAAGAATCTAGGGCGTCAAACCAAGCACAAACAGTAGCCTTCCAGACCGAAAACGCTAGTTGGAGATGAAACCCAACATCGCCGGATTCAGTACAGAAGTGGCGGGTGGAACAGTTACCCCGGCAACCTGCTTAATGAATAGACCGGCACAAGTTCCTCCACTTTAACCGTCTCGAGTGAAGTGAACCCCCCGGAAAATCCAAGTGAGTCTAGCCGACGTCTGCTCCAGGTACAGTGGGATCTTCCCTCCACCGTCACCTCGGTAGAATCCTAAAGATAATGGTCACTAAGGTTACCAACCGCAACAAATGCACCTGGGGGAACAGTCTACACTCCGACAGCACGCAAGGGCAGAGTATCAAGCTCAATCCCCTTGCCGGTTCCTTGACAATAATCCAAGGTTTACCGACAAGTGACCCCTGGCTCCTCGACAATGGTTAATCCGAGGTTTACCGTTTGTAATACGTGCGTGTCTGGCGTCGTTCCCAACGAGGGAGGATTGATCCCCTCACTGGTTCGGACACGAGCTCGTGCTTCTCCTTTAAGAGGAGCTTTCCCAGAGTACAAATGAGACAATTGGATTTATTCTATCACAAGATAAGCTACTTGTTTGGTTTTGTTGTCTTGGAGAGTTAATTACTCTCCTACTCCAAGACACTAGCCTGATCTAAATTGGTGTTTCAGAGCCCTAGTAAATAAAAGTTACTACGTTGATTTTACTTTAAGCGTTAATTTTATGGTTTTTCTTAAAGACAAAAGGTAGCGGAAGTGAAACCAATGGTGTGTAGACTCGACTCAAACCACTACAAAATGCACCTAGGATGATTTACGCTACTTTTCTCTTTCAATGAAATTCCTAACTAAGAGAGTTGAGAAATGCAAATTTTATAGAAAACAACTTTCTTAGTAAAGACAATCAAAGAAACAATTCTCTTTATCTTTCCAAGCATACAAACATGACCACTCCTTACGTGCACGAAAAACTCTTTTTCTTTCAAAACTCTTCAAAGCTACTTGAAACAAAACTTTTCAAAGGAGATGTTTTTGTATTTTCTCTTATTTAATAAAGCATATAAATCTATTTTAACAAAAATCAATCTCAAAAGCTATAAAATCTATGAAAACTTGACTCACAAGCAAATCAAAAAGAAATTTACTCTAAGCAAACCTAACGAGGCAAAAGCCTACAAGGATGATTCTAGGTTGTTTTACTTGACCACAATCAAGTCAAGGACCAGCTAATGCAGAATCAAAAGACTAGTCAAAGAAAAACTCAAATCTTTTTGTTCTTTTTGTAAAATGGAATTCAATACTTAATCAACAAGCACTTCGAAATTTGCCAAAGAGACCACTCAAAGGTAATTTGCTCTCACAGGTAGACTTTATGACAGGTCTGACTTCTAAGAATGCTGACAAAACCAGAGAGATCTAAGGCTTGACAACTTCTACCGCCAAAGTCACTACAAGACCTACTCAAAAATCAAACCCTAGGGCTTAAACTTCTATGAAATCCACTAAAACACTCAATGCTATCGAAACAAGTTCAGGTGAAGATATTTGACAAGAGACTAATGGATCTGGGTAGTAAAAACTAAGAAAAAGCAAAATCTAAGAGAAAAAATGCAAAAAATGGAATTTTCTTAAATTTTAGCAGGGGACGCAGGCAACCCGTTAAGACAGGTGCGGGCCCGCTCTGTGCACACAGCGACAGTGCGTACATGTACGCACTGTGCAATACTCAGAGGGTGCGTCCTACTGGAAAATTCAAGAAAAACTAAATCTAATTTAATCCTAAGCTAACCCACCCAAATACAAAGTCACAGAGCCAAAAGCCAGAAAATAAATGACTTTTCTCAGATCGAAGTTGCATACAAAGGAAAAGACTTTCACATCAATGGATTCCCCAGCGGAGTCGCCATTTTGTCAGGCGGAAAGAGTCAATAGTGCGGACACAACCAACCTCCCTAGGAGCCTAAGACTCTCTAGTGACAAACAAGACAAACAAGAGCAATCCTTCTCTAAACATGCATTTACTATATAAGAAATCAAGTGTTTAGATCCTACCTGTAATCCAACGCTGTTGTAGCAGTCCAGCTCCGCTGATCCGGATGAGCTCCTCCTTCACTTTGAAACCTGCATCCACTAACAATCAAACAATTAAATAGCACTTGATAATCTCATAGAATAAAACATATTTAACACATAGACCAAGGAGTACATGAAACAACTCGTAAATAACAAGTTATTGAGAAGAATGGACTCATTTGCATTAATAGGAAACAAAAGGAACAATTACAACCTGAGCCTTGGTGTTGTGCAAGTCCCTCCCAGGGTCCATCAAGAGTTCTCCTTTACTTTGACAAAGCTCACCCACTTCCAAATAGAACAAGCAAAGATGGCAATCTCTCCTCACAAGCTTCTAAATGGGAGTCCTAATTCCAGCAGCATCTACCCTTAGAAATGTTTAGCTTCCAACCTCTCCTCCTTCTGGCCCAATGCCTGTATTTATAGTGCTCTAGAGGAAGTTATTCAGGTCCACCATCAATGGGATAATCCCCTCTTTGGATGGGATAGCTCCCTTATTGATGGGATAAGTTCCTCTTTGATAGGGGTACATGAACCATCTGGAGGCGCTCAATACACGTCGAACAACCTTCTAGAATGCTCTAGAAATGACCACAAGTAACTTTTTAAAGATGAAACTTGCACATTTTGACCTTTACAGGGGGACGCACCTGCCCCTTTACATACAGAGCGTACAAGTACGCAGCTTTTGTGAACATTGGGTGCGTACCCGCAGGTAAGGTTGAGAGAACCTGCATACCCAGAGATAAATACATTTATAAAGACTTTCTCTCTTTTTGGAGTTTGACATGGAGAGCAGAGGCATAAGACTTGCCTAAGAGGATAGCATGACTGTTGATAGAGCCATACTAACTGTAAATAGTCATGGTGACATTTTTTAGTGTAACAAGCCCAATGCTTGCCATTCCAATGGGAGGTGTTGATGTTGTACTAGGAGTCCAATGGCTACAATCCTTGGGTACAATAGCTTTTAATTTTCAAGAACTTTTCATCAAATTTTCTATGGAAGGAAAGGAAGTTGAATTAAGGGGTATTGTAGGGAAACCGGGAAAGATAATCAGCTCTAATGGTATGAAAAAGCTTCTAAAAAAGGAGAAAAGAGGTGTAATTGCACAATTATGTTCGCTAGATGTTTCCACATCAGAATCATCTATTTCTCCAGATCTCCAAAATGTCCTGGACAATCATTCCAAGGTATTTGAGACTCCCAAAGGTATCCCACCTATGCGTGATCATGATCATGCTATCCATCTGATTCCAGGAAGTGTTCCTCCAAACATCAGGCCGTACAGATATCCCTATGTCCAAAAAAGTGAAATTGAACGTATGGTTGCAGAAATGCTAGAGGCTGGTATAATTCAACCAAGTCAAAGTTCTTTCTCTGCTCCACTAGTATTGGTGCACAAGAAGGATGGATCATGGCGCATGTGTCCGGATTATAGGGAGCTCAACAAGCTCACTATTAAAGATAAGTTCCCCATTCCTGTCATTGATGAATTACTGGATGAATTGCATGGATCAATTGACTTCACCAAGTTGGATCTTCGTTCGGGATATCATCAAATCAGAATGAAGATTGAAGACATTCCGAAAACGGCATTTAGAACTGATGACGGTCATTATGGATTTTTGGTCATGCCTTTTGGCCTTACCAATGCACCTTCAACATTTCAAGGTTTGATGAATTCAATTTTCAAACCATTCCTTAGAAAATTTGTGTTAGTATTTTTTGATGATATACTAATCTACAGCAAGTCTTGGAAGGATCATGTTGAACATGTTGACAAGGTGCTACAACTATTGGAGGAGAAACAATTATATGCAAAAAGATCCAAATGTTTCTTTGGGGTCCAGGAGGTGGAATATTTGGGTCATATTGTATCTCATGAAGGCGTTAAGGTAGACCCTAGCAAAATTAAAGCCATTAAGGAATGGAAAATCCCCACATCCATAAATCATTTACGAGGATTTCTTGGGTTGACAGGGTATTATCGCAAATTTGTTAAGAATTATGGGAGAATAGCAGCACCTCTAACAACATTATTGAAGAAAGATGCATTTTCATCGACTCCGGAAGCAACAAAGGCCTTTGAACATCTTAAAGAGGAAATGTGCCAAGCACCGGTCTTAGCTACACCGGACTTCACAAAAACCTTTATTGTGGAATGTGATGCTTTAGGAAATGGAATTGGTGTTGTTCTAATGCAAGATGAAAGACCCATTGCTTTTGAAAGTCGTCCAATCAAGGGAAAGTTTTTAAGCAAAGCTATTTATGAGAAGGAAATGTTGGCAATACTCCATGCACTTAAGAAATGGCGACCCTACCTAATGGGAAGACACTTCAAGGTAAAAACGGATCATGATAGCCTAAATACTTTTTAGAACAAAGATTATCCTCTGAAGAGTAACAAAAGTGGGTCACAAAGATGTTGGGTTATGACTTTGAAATCATCTACAAAAAAGGGAAGCAAAATGTGGTGGCAGATGCACTCTCAAGAAAGGATGAGGATGTGGAAGCATTGTTGTGCGCCATTTCTATTATCCAACTAGATTGGATAAACGAAGCAAGGGAGGAATGGAAGAATGATGAAGAAGTGTGGGCACTTATTCGAAAGCTACAACAAGATTCCAGTACGTATGATACATTTAGCTGGAAAAATGATTCGTTATGGTACAAAGATCGCTTATACCTCTGTAAGAATTCCCAGCTAAAACAAAAGATTCTTATGGAATTGCACACTTCTCCCTTAGGAGGGCACTCAGGATTTTTAAAAACTTACCACAGGGTTAAGAAAGAATTTTTTTGGGATGGCCTTAAATCAGATATTCAAAAGTTTGTGGCAGAATGTTTGGTTTTCCAACAAAATAAAGTTGAAACAATTAAGACACCAGGTCTATTACAACCTTTATCCATTCCAAGCCAACGTTGGGAGGAGGTTTCAATGGATTTTATCACAGGTTTACCCAAGTCTGAGGGAAAGAGTGTAATCATGGTGGTAGTTGACAGACTTACCAAGTATGCACGCTTTTGTGCATTATCACATCGATTTAAAGCCAGTACAGTTTCTACTGCGTTTATGGAAACAATTCAAAAGCTACATGGAAACCCAAAGATTATTGTCAGTGACAGAGATCCCATTTTCACTGGAAATTTTTGGACATAATTATTTTCTTGTCTTGGTACTCAGTTAACTCATAGCTCATCTGATCATCCTCAATCTGATGGGCAAAATGAGATAGTAAACAAATGTTTGGAAGGATATCTTCGTTGCTTTCTATCTGATAAACAGACACATTGGGTCAAATGGTTGCC
Source organism: Pinus tabuliformis (assembly GCA_031772625.1). Lineage (NCBI taxonomy): Eukaryota > Viridiplantae > Streptophyta > Pinopsida > Pinales > Pinaceae > Pinus > Pinus tabuliformis. The sequence continues at coordinate 683,839,497 of CM062818.1, forward strand.
TCTGGCTGAATGGTGGTATAACACTTCCTTCCATACAACAACAAAAATGAACCCATTTATGGCACTTCATGGGTATCAACCACCATCCATCACATCATATTTAAGAGAAAATTCTAAGGTTCAGGCAGTGGAACATCACATCGAACATCAACAACAAGTCCTCCAACTCTTAAAGTATAACCTCGTGTTGGCACAAAATAGAATGAAACAACAGGCAGATCAACATCGCAGTGAAAGAAGTTTTGATGTAGGTGATTGGGTATTCCTATGGCTACAACCATACAAGCAAATGTCCCTAAAGCAAGCTAAGAAGGATAATAAATTATCACCAAAGTATTATGGTCCGTACAAGGTGTTGCAAAAGATTGGTACTATGGCGTACAAATTGGAGCTTCCTGCAGCTTCTCGATTGCACCCAGTTTTCCATGTTTCATGTTTAAAGAAGGTTATAGGCGACAAGCTCCCAGTTCAAACAATATTGCCAGAACTTGACGAGGAAGGAAAAATTATATTGGAATCGGAAGTAGTCACAGAAACAAGAACTCGACAGCTACGAAATTGATCAATTTCAGAGTATCTTATCAAGTGGAAGAACTTATCCGCTGAAGATTCCACATGGGAGGATGAGAATTTTATGCAAAAGTATCCAACACTACTCAAGCGTTGAGGACAACACTTTTTTGAAGGAGAGGGGCATGTTGGATCCCTATAATACTAGTGATTACCCCATTACTATTGTAGTTATACCCCTTATTTATATTGTTGTGCCCCTATTACCCCCATGTCATTATTTCTGTGCCCCATGGAATCCCTCTATTGTTATTTTTGTGGCTTTATATTATTATTGTTAGGTCGGCTAGATTATATTGTGACTCCTTAGACTCCTATATATAGAAAGGAGGTTTTTTCATTTGAATCATCGAAGAATTGTTCATTTATGTAATGTAAAGGAGGTTGCCCCCTCGAAGAGGCTGAATTCTAAGGCGTTGATCTATATTTTCTATCTTTTCTTGAGTTGGTTACATAACACCTTTGTACTCAACAAAGTTTTTGAGGCATGCGAAGATGTCTACCAATAGAGCACTGGATTTGTGTTTGGATACTTGGTAATGACATTGGCGATGTGGAAGTGGAGGCCAACCCTATAGAGGCAGATGGTAACCATTGCTGAAGATCAGCCAATTACACTCAAATATGAACCATGGAGGGCATGGGGGGATCACAATGTCAAGGAAATCAATGAAGCGGCCTTCAGGTGATGGTACGCCCAGATGGTGAATGCCATTTAGTCCCTGGAAAGAATACCCAAGACTCTCCTTGATGAGTTCTCGAGCGACCTCTGGTTCGGGGCTTCACATGCACATACTTACCTCAGACCACAATGTGTCAACCCCACCACATTTCAGTTAAGGCCACAAAGATTTGGTCTAATAGAGGAGGCTTTGCGCAGAGAAGTAGAGTCATGGCTGGGGGTGTCCTGCGAAATAATAGAGTGAAAGCCCAGGTACCTGTTTGGAGCTATGGCGCCATAGAGCTAAGAAGGAGAGGGGGCAAAAAGCAATAGTAGAAGGGTGGAAACAGAAGTAGTCTAACCAATGTTTCTCCAAATGGAGGAGAAAATGTTCGAGCTAAGGAGGACAATTGCAAGCTTCAAGGCAGGGGAGGGTGAATATCCTGAACATTTTCAAGGTTCAACTATATTGTTCCCAATTATAGCACCACCCCTCTCAACGGCTTCTCCCACGGGTGTCGCCCAGACCCCCTCCACGACCCTAGTGCCCAAACCACAAAAGAAGTGGGTTATCCACACCCCCCCAAGTCAAAAAGCCAGCTACCAAAATGCTGAAAGTTAGCACCCCAGCCCCAGTCGTAGATCTCACTGTTGAGGTAAAGCATCAAATTCTTGCAATTTCCATAGTCAAGGAAATCCCCAATACCACAACCACTATAATACATCAATCGCGGGAGTCATCCCCACAAACAACTTCCACCTTCGCAATGATGTCCGAGGTCTTCCCCTTCAGCCACAGGAGAATATCTCTGGAAGCAGAAGTTCAATCAACTGGCCGGAAGGAAGGTTCCACCTCGAATTTAGAAATGCCACCTACTGAGAGTACAACACCAATGCTAGGACTGGACCCACTGACTAGAAGATGCCTAGATTCCAGTCAACAGGGAGAAAGGACTAGCCCATACCTACCCATGCCCCTATAAAAATCATAGTCCCCCCAAACCCTAGTATCACCCTAGCCACACCACAGTTCACCCTGCCATCACAAATCCATTACAAGCGGCCTACCCCTACAACAACAATTTCCAGAACCAGACACTATGAGGGCTGATACACTGTATCACTGGTCATCAGCCCAGTTATTTTCTTTCATTCAGCAAGCTGCCCACAAGGCCAAGGGCCTGCATGAGAAATTGGTTAAGGAGCATGAGCAGCAGACGATGCAATTGCTCACAGTGACAGAAGAATGTGATCACCTACAAGAGGCAAATATAGGGTTGCAAGCACAAGTGCAACAGCTTACGCAGCGATTCCAAGCCATGTGGCCAACAGTTGTTGAAGCCAACACTAAAGCATTGGTAGACATGTCCGCCTGCTCCTTGATCGACTACTGCAATCACATACAGACGGCATGCGTACGCCTAGCAACCACAAATGCAGAGATGAAGAAGAAGCTAGAGACCGTAAGGTCCGCACTGCCAGACCCTGTGGAAATATATGCACGTTCAGTTGAAAGCAAGATGCAAGAGCTAGAGACAAAGAAACAAGCACTAGCTAATGCCCTCACTGACGGATACGCCTTAAAAGTCCGCGACTGGTCAAGCATTCTAGCTCTGAAGAATCACCAAGTCTACCCGTTGAGAGAGCACATTCAGTCTTTATTTTCTAGAACAAAGGCATGCACTGATCCTGTTCAGCTCTAGTAGCTAAATGAATAAATCGACATCCTCCAAGCCCAAGTTGACACAATTGAGGAGGAGTCGGCCAGGATGAAGAGGGTAATCCGAGACTTATGGCCCCCGGTGCAGATGCAGGTCCTGCAATTGAAAGAGGCATGCAACTCAAGCAGCCAGCAACTAGACGACTTGTAGGTCCAACAGTCGACAACCCTGACATCACAATCAGCCGAGACATTTACACAAAGTTCAGACGCAATCCTCACAAATTAGAACTTGGCTATCTAGCGATACAGTGAGTTCAGGTAGTAGACAACAACATTATTCCCTGAGTTAGAGCCTTCATTTGCAATGGAGGAGTCACAAGGTCAGGAAAGGGGCACAAAAACAAATGCCACACCACAGGCTAGGTTGGAAACGAAAGGAATGCCTATTCCGCAAGAAGGTATTACAGCAACAGAGGTGCCAGCACAACAGACAGAGGAAATAGCATCGGTAGCAACATAGCCGCCACCTATAGAACCCATGGAGACAACACTAGAGCCACTAGAGGTTGAAATGACTTGACTCGGGGACGAGTCAAGAAATTGTGGTCGGGGCCTGTTGGAGCCTTCATTAATTTTGAAGAGTTTTGACCAGTTTTGACCAACCGTAGGGCAGGAAAGGACAAATGGTAGCAACGGTTGGGCGGCGGAATGAGCAGTTGTGGGAAGGTGACAACAAGGTGGTAGTGGAAGGCAAAGGCAACCGAGGAAACGAGAAAGCGCAAAGGCAACCAAGGAAGCAAGCAGCTGAGCGAGAACTGGCAGTCCAGGCAGCTGAGAAGGATATAAAGAGAGGAAGAATAGAAAGGAAGGGTTGGACTATGGGTTGTTGATGGTGTTGCTACTATTTCTGCTGAGTTTCATTGATCGTCGGGGCTGTTGCTGAGACACTGAAGGATTGGGCTGCTGAGGAGGTACGTAGATACCAGAGTAGAAGCAGGAAGGGCTAGGAACTAAGGAACTGAGTTGCAAAGTAGATCTAACCCAAGCTACTAAGCCAGGTATTCTTTGTGTTGTTGATGGCCAAGAGCCGAGTTCTAATGTATCATGTTCTGATACTTTAGTGTAATTTGAAGTTGATGATTGTTAAGACCCATAAGTATATTGCACATCTTATATTATGGCTTATCAAAATTTTAATTGGTCCCCTTGTTACATGAGGCTGGTGCTTGATAGATCGACACTAGTATATTGTTAAGTTCTGTGGCATATATGATGAGTCTCTGTGTATGAGTTGAAGATATTATTATTTATGTTCTGTGTTTTATGACTACATATGTGTATGACAGCATATGTATAGCTTAGAACCCCTCAATACTATGTTGAGCCCTTCTCCCCTTTTGGTCGCGGCGCGCTTCGGGTGAGACTCTTTTCCCTTCAGGGTGAGGTGAAAATGCCAACGCTGTCCTAGACTATAGTGCACCATTGTTGGCCTTCCGTGCCTGAACCCGGGGTCTTTTCCCTGATGACTCACTCGAGCCAACATGCCTTGGCTTGAAATGTGTGTCAATCGACCAAGATTTTGGAAGATGCTACATCTCACATCAGGCTAGTGTGAAGCCAAGATGAGCTAAGAACTTAACAATAATTCCAAAGGTGTTAGACTCGTTTTTCACGAACAAGGTCCATTGAGAGAGCTAGAGTTCTAATAGTGTGTCACCAGGTGTTGTAGTGGCTACAACCACCCTCCAAAATTTTTCCTTAGCCTATTTTGGAGCCTCCCCTACTAACCTTACACAACACTTTGTCTTGCTTCGTCAAGTACTCAAGCTTCAATGTTTTCCTCACACAAAGGTAGCCTATCGATCACAGTCGATCCATTCCCCTCATAGGCTACTTACCCGAACTTGGTCCAGCAGCAGGATGAGCTTCTTCCCCTTGAAAATTGTGCATTCCTAGAGGGCAACCATCCTTCCCTCCAGGAATTGTACAATCCTCTCTGATAGCCTACTGTTCTCCAAGATTGCGCAATCCTGCTAGCCAACTCTCCTAGTAGGATTTGCGCAATTTTCTCAAAAACAAGATGTTTAGCCCAAGATTTGTGCAAATCTGGGTAGAAGTCAGTTTCTCTTCCCAAAAAATTCACAATCCCCTTGGGCAGTCAGCCCAGCTTACAGTTAGGAATGCGCATTTTTCCCAAGTAGTTGAGCACTGGCATGCATGGACAGTCTGGTTGACTAGTTCCACCCAGGACCGAGGAAACTTGACTTGCATGCATGCATGACTTGATCTTCCTGGAATAGCAAGAGACAACATGCAAAAGGCATCCCATGATTTAGGGAGCTACTTTTAGTAGCTGGGGGTTACATGCAAAGTTGTTTTAGAAGTTTCCCTCCCGGTGTTGCTTTTTCCTAGACTTGTGGCATGCACGCCATGAGACCAAAATTATTTATTCGACGCATTAGAGCTCATTCATTCACATCAATCTTGGAGCTTTGACATCCCACAACACATCCAGGACTCTTCAACACATCCATCTCAGCTATTCATAGGTAAGTGGCCTCAACTTTTTTTTTTCAACATTTCTGTCACTTTTTGTGTATTCACTTGTGTGAGTGTTGTTTGCTTTATTTCTTTGAACACATGTTGTTGTTTACATATATTATATCTTTTCCTAGCTTTGTTTCAATTTTCGTTGCTATCTCACTACTGTCACATGCATGAAACTGTTTTGCACGGATGTTCGCCCAACCGGCGAACAACCTCACCCACATGCATGTTGATATATTTGTTGAATATTCCATTCATTTTTTTCATCCACTATTTATCACTTTTGCTATCACTGAGTGTTTTCATGCATTTCATCAACTTACTTGCTTTTAGTTGCTTGTCGGTGAGTCGGGCCAACCTTGGCCCAGTCTCTGCCTTCACCAAGGCTACATTGCGCAATCTGGAGAACGAAGGCTCACCTTCCTCTCTAGATTTGCACATCTTGGCCCAGCACTGGCCTCCTGGAATGATTTGTGCATTCCTGGAGGGTAGTGGCTGCTTGCCCCAAGAATTTCCGCAAATCTGTCCCTGGGCCAGCAATCCTTCCCAACTGGGATTGTGCATTGCATAATCTCAGCAGCCAATTGCCCAACTAGATTGCACAATTCACAGATCCAGCAGCTAGTCCAGCCTCCCAGTCAGTCCAGACTGCCTTTTGCACAGTTTTGGCAACCAGTTGCTCAGCCTCCTAGTGAAATTTGCGCAATCTTGCTCATCATTTTCCTAGGTATGGGTTCTGTCCTTCCCCGGATTTTCTTTGTTTTCACTAACACGTTTCTTGCCATGCATGTTGCTTGTTTTCAGATATTCCAAGTGTTCATCTATCTTAATGGCTTCCAAGAGAACAACATCTTAGGACACTGATGGTATGGCAACTGGAGCAACAGCTGAGTAGGTGTCCTCTGGTCTGCCAATCTATGAAGATACAAAGTTGTATCTAGACAAGGACATCAAACTAAAGTGGCAAGAGGTGAATGTAACCTTCGTAGGTAATTTTGGGGAAGACCTTAAAGACCATCAGGTGTACGTGAACATTCATAAGTCCGGCTTGTATCGGATTGCATGCAGATACCCTACGTTCCCATACGCAGACATGATTCACTAGCTCGTCTCTCACACTGACCCCGAGATGATAACCTTAACTAGTTTCAGTGGGACAAAGCTTGCAACCTTCTGGGCATGAGATTATGATGAGATGTATCAGATGACCAAGTCCATGACTTTCATGACTCCCCTATTCAGCTTGCCCAACAACAAAGGCCACTCCAGAGACATTCTAAAGGATTGGATAAAGGATCCAGCTCGTTTCAGCATGACGCCTAATCATATCTATAAGACTAATATTTTGAGGACGGTATACCAATAATTGGTCATATTCGCATGTCAACTGAGTGGCCAAGCGACCACTAAAACCTTCCCTCAGAGTTGGGTGGTCGAACTGGACCAATTGGCTAAAGAATGAAGACCATGCAACTAGTCTGGCATACTGCCTCATCAGCTGAAGGAGCAAGTCACAAAGGCTCGACAGTCACCCAAAGGCATGCATGCAGATATTTACATGTCCACCTACATTCTAGATGCAGTCTGTGCCCGACATGAGCTCTCCTTAGAGTGGGCATGGTCACCGGCGGAGACTGTTGTGAGCAGATATTTCAAGTTATTGTCCAAGTGCAACTTCAGAGGAGTGATCATACAGCTATTCGACCATCTTGTCACCCCAATGTATAGGTTGATATTCGAAAAAGATCCACCCTACATGTCAGAAGAAGCCATGAAGGCATTGTTAGGCATTGGAGATTGGTATGCATCACTGGACGACACGCTCATCGGAGTGTTCAGTTCGGATAAGCCTCTGCATGTTTTGCCAAAGTTTTCTTTGGACGTGCTTGTCATGCATATCATACCTTAGCAGGATTAACAGCTAGCCTGCAGCAGAAGAAGAAGGAATCTTGGCCCACTCTTCCATTGTGGGTTAGGTTATACAAGATCTGAAGCATCAAGCAAGCGGATGTCAAAGTTGAATAGATGAAGAAGTACACGTTCGACCTCCGAAGCTTCAACCCGTATGACCCACATTGCATTGTGAAGGATCACTGCATGAGAGTTCAATTCAATTGGATCCATGGGGCATGTCATTGGGCCAAGGAGGACTCATGGAGGTATTGCTTCAATTCCTCCAAACCCAATGAACAGGTTGGTTTCACTGTAGAGTGGTTAGCATAGTAGCGTGAAGCAGCATCACAGAGAACACTAGTAGTAGCAACAACAGTAGAAATAGCAGAGCCAAACATACCTGCGCATGACAAAGGAAAGAGAAGGATTGTCGACCGCATGGAGGAGGAACAAAGATGCAAGTTTCGAATAGATCCACTTGTAGAACAAGCAACTATGGCTATTCAACAAAAGAGGTATAGCGTGACAATCGAATCGCGCAAAGGCAGAGGGATAAGAAGAGAATGGAAGAATCATAGAAGGAGTTGCATGAGATTAGGGAGCAACTCTAGAAAGAACAAGAGCTGCACCAACATGAGAAGGAAGTGTAGCGGTAACAGATTCAGCAGGGGGTGCATCACGTGGAGATAGACCAAAGAGCTTTTACAAGTAGTTGATTCTTCTGAACAACTGTCATTAGGTGAACAAGCTGAACCCTCGCAGGGGAAAGACTTTGCTCATGAGATAGAACAGGATCTTGAACAGTTGGATGCAGACATGGAGCAATAGTAGTTGGAACAGGACACTGACCTCATGCCTCACCAAAGAGAGGTCGACTCACCTGCTTCAATGCATCTAGATGATGAGCAAGTCTCGAATGACCAAGGAGGAACTGAGATCCTTAGTGGTCAACCGGAAGTAGAGATGCACAACATCTCCTTTGATGAATATCATCATAGATTTGTGCAGTCTCAGAGAGTACCAAATCTATAAGACTAAACATCCCCTACGCAATTTGAAGAGCAAATGATCGTGACTGACGTGCACAAGCATCCAGCTACATTGGTCAATGAAACTAGAGTGTATGCCAAAGCCACTAGCTCAAGCGTTCATTTTCTCATAGCTGAGAATGAGCGAATGGAGAAGGAACTACAGGTGGCCAAGCAGGGAGGAGACTTGGTGACAATGTATGCCAAAACTAAACTGAAGAAGGAAATATAGGATGAAGTGTTGTCCTTGGACACGGTTATGTGATCATTGTACACCAAGTTTGGTACCATGCATCAAGCAGTCGTTCATCTCCATGGATGGCAGTAGCGATGTGAAAGAATAGTATGCATCTTGAAGAACATACATACTGTCGTTGATAACCTGTCAGCATGGACAATGAAGTACAAGGGAGCCCCACTTCACTTGCCAAAGATGATGAAGGCCAATGCGATTGAGCTACAAGCACGTATTCGGAGTCAGATCCAGAACTATGAAGATGTACCGCAACTCATCACTAGCATACAGGCTTCCCATGCACGAGAATTCAAAACCATGGAGGTTATAGTGCACACTCATGTGATCCCATAACTTGGGACCCTCACTCAGGCGAACACTAAGAAGTAGGTCCAACAGGAGCTTGACTCGTACTTCGATGAGCTGATATGCACCGCCACCAACCCAGACTTGCCTATTAGTGCAAACATCATGCGCAATTACGTTGCTGGTCTGGCCACACTAAAGACAATGATGAGCATGCTCATAGACGAGTTGGACAGAGGAGCTCGAGCAGTGTACCCAGATGCTATGGAGGCAAGGTTCAGGTTTCAGACGGATGTCACCGTGAAACACACAGGCATTCTCAAGGACTACCAATCTTGGCATCAATATGTCACTATTGATCAGCATGAGGATGTCAAGCAGTTGGACTTCTATGGATGTCTAAGTCTGAGTGATGTCTATTTTGGCTTGTCCAAGCCATTGTTCACATGGGTACATGTGCATTGTAATGTTGATTCATGTCAACTGTAAGTCAAGTGTCAAGAGTGGATGTAATAGTCATAGAGTAAGTGAAGAGTCATGAGGGTAGTTGAATGGTCACAAAGGGGAATGTCAAGGGTCACCCCACCCTTTGTTATAAATAGTCCCTCATAACTCATTGTATAGGCTTTTGGTCAGCCAAGCTTCTACTAAGACTATCTTGAAGAAGGCTTGGAAAATATTGTAACGTGCCTTGGCTTCTCCACTACACAGAGCTAGTACATCTCTTTGGAGGAGTAGGTAGATGTGGCTGTAACATTCCACTGATGGGGCTAGCAGGTTTACATGGATGTATTGTATGATTGTGACTTACACTTCTTTATATAATAAGAGCCAACACATTTTCATGCATATGTTGTTATTGTAGTTGGATTTTTCCAGTTGCCTTAATGATATATGTTGTTTAACTTACGTACTTGTGTATGAATTTATTTGTATGCGATTATATGAATCTTGTTGTTAATGTGTTGCATATGTTATTATTATTGTCACCATCCGCATCGACTGCTCTGCCGGACATCAGATAGACCTTTCTCATGAACCTTGCTATATCAACCGTCACACTCATCTCGGACTGATCCATGAGTGTTGTTCATGTTATCTTACCTTATATGTTGTGACTGTCACATCCGAGTCAACTACTCCGCCGGAAGCTGTGCATGTCCTTTTTGTGGTGTGTTCCTAATCAAGTTGGGGCTTGTCCCTTTCAACCTAGAACTCACCTTCACCTTCCTCTCCCTTCAAAGTGTTGGAACCTCTCGTACACATTCCTTGACTCTCTGCATCAGTCACACCCTTGCTACTGACAGAGTTATCTTACTTGCCTCTGTGCAACACCGCGGTCAAGGCATTACCTTACGACCCACTGCTGGGACTCCTACACCAAACGGTTTGAGGTCTAATTGGGACTTCTTACCGGGGAGATCCCCTTGACATGTTGGCGGTTCCAGCATCATCAACACTAACCAAAATAGAAGGTAATAAAATCCATGACATAAATAGCTACATGAAAATTGTAGGTTTACATATGCAAACAAGGCTAACAATACTAGAAGGTAATACAATCCATGACATAAACAACATTAATTCAACACAAATCATAGGTAAATTTGTGAACACTTATCTTTCTAGAAATTGTCCACCAATTGGCTACTGATTTTTTTCCATCCAACCATAGGCCTCCTTCTGGACCATTCTCCTTGTAACAAAAGAAACCTCTAATCTTGTCTTATGAATCCACAAGGTTGAATTTTTCTTATGGTTGGATCAATATTCTTCATACAGCCTAATTATCAAGTTCATGGCTTATTTTGCATCTACGTTAATCCCAATCCAAAATCCTCTTTCCCCATTAGCCTACATAACACAAGGAATGGAATATTGTTCGGTACTAAGTAATGCCTCAATATATCCTACTTCCCTCAAGGACTCCAACATAGGCTGGAAAATAAATCTCATTGTCAGGATTCTAGGATTATTATATGCAACTAAATATACTTAAGAACAATGTTTTATCATTCCATATGATCACAATTCTCTCATCATGGTTGTATGTTTCCATAACCAAATTATAGTAGGTCTACGGTCATTCTATGTTAGGGATTAATTCTTCCAAATTTCAAGAATATAATGGAAACATCAGCTCTCATTTCCCGAATATATAATAATTCAAACTCTCTCAACAATTGATAATTTGAATTTCTTCATTGAATGATAGATCAAAAAGATCAATGATTTGAGTTGGAATGGTAGTTGAAGAGAATTCTAACTCTAACATACTTTGTAATTCAAAATCCCCAATGATTTAAACTCTAAAGTAATTCAATTCCAACTCTCTCTCTCCCCCCACATAACTAAAAATGGCATAGAGTAAAATTGCATGTGTGTGAGAAACCACATCTTCATGGAAAATAATCATTTATCATCTCTTATAACTAATCATAAAGAATAAGTAATAAAATTTAAGGTTAAGGACATAGTCTTATCAAAAACATGATAGTATATTTCTTTAGTCCCCTTGAGCCCCTAGGTTCCCCCTTTTTTCCCTCTTCTGGATTCATAGCTCCCCATTATTTTTCACTTCCCCTCAAGTATACGATGATTTTTTTGTTTATTGAATGTATAATTTTACATATTACATTATTAAATTAGTTATTCATCATATATATAAATTTAAATACTAATTTGGGAATCAAAACTAGGGTATTAAAAATATCTTAGATCAAGATAACTTAAACAAAGATGAAGCACTGGATTACCCAAAAGTGTTGTTAGGAATAAGATCATAGAAAAATAAAAGAAAAATGAAGGTGGAAATAAAACATAGAATGACATAATACAAAAGGGACACCAATATATATGGTTCACTCAATTTGGGCTATGTCCATGGAGAAATATCCAATTCTTCCTTTTTATTTTGTCTAGCCAAATGAATTGATACAACCTACAACATATCCACAACAACCTTTGTTTCACTCTCTCATAGTCTCTTATTTCACAATTACAATGCATTCTCAATAATATACAACTGCAATATAATGCCTCATGAAAGAGGGTTTCCTTCTAGGAAAAATGACCACTAACATAACTTCTATCCTCAGATCTATCAAAATTACAATATTTTACAGAACATTTTTTTCAAAATTTTCTTTGTCAAAGATCTCCAAATAATTATCACCCTTCCTCCACTTCCCTCCTCCACCCTCCCCATGGAAAAATAGTTTGGTTTGGGGGGTGTGTAAGGGGGAGCATCCTCCCCACACCTCCTCGTGGAAACAATAGTTGGGGAGGAAGCCCCCCCACACATCTCCATGAGAAATTGGGATCAAATGTGGCTAAAAATAATACCTATAAGTTAGAAGATAATTAGGCTACACACACAAAAATCACCCACTTGGAGACTAATTATATCAACTCCACTACTACTAAGCCTATTGGACTATGCTTCAACTTTTGGCTTGGCACGTTTCTCATCTTCAGTGTCAAGATTTAAGACCAACTAAAACTAAGAAGGAACTCAAATTCTCCTTGGTCACTACCTTCATCAATATGTCTACAAGATTTTTGCTAGTGTGTATCATTTCCAACTTCAACTATCCATATTTCAAAATTGATTATCTAAATGGTATTCGATCTATATATGATTAGTATTCAAATGGAAGGTTGAGTTCTTTGAAAAATGAATAGAAATCTAGATAACACTATACAAATTGATATTCTATTAATTCTTTCCCGATTCCTCCATGAACCTCTATAACCAAATCATCTCTTTACTAGCCTCTATAGCAGTGACATAATCTACTTCCATTGTTGAAATTGCAACAAGCCTTTGTAATTTTGAATGAAATTTAATATTGTTCCACCTACAATAAAAACATATCTTGTGGTGCTCCTCCTGTTCTCTATATCACTTTCCATATCTCAGTCAATGTATCCCTGTAGAAAAATGTTTGAACTTCCAATGCATAATTCCTGAGTAGTAGTACCTCTCAAATACCTGAGAATCCACTTTACTACCTTTTGATGCACTTTACCTGGATTTTTCATATACCTACTCACAACTCAAATTGCATGTGAAATATATAACCTTATGTACACCATCACATACATCAAGCTTCCAATTTTTGATGAGTATGAATCCTTGGTCATGTTTTCTATCTCCTATTGTGTCTTCAAACACATCTCCTTAGTTAGTTTGAAATTTCTAGAAAAAGGTGCACTAATTGGTTTTGCATCCTGCATTTTAAATCATTCGAGCACCTTTTCTATGTACTCACTTTGAGACAATATTAATTTATTATTTTTTCTTTCCCTTTTTATTCTCATACCAAGGATTTAATTTGCAACACCCAAGTCCTTTACAACAATTGAAATAGCTAATTTTATTTTGAGCACATTTATATCTTACATGTTAGAACCTATCAGAAGCATGTCATCTTGACACAATAAAAATATAATATAACTGAAGTTATCTAGTATCTTAAACTAAACTAATTAGGATTTGATCATTATATTATTTTCACTCTATCATTATGCTTTTAGAGTGGAAAAATTGGAGGAATCAACTTGTAGGTTCATCTTTACTAGTGGATGCCAATTTGGAGAATTGGGGTTTAAAACCTATTGAGCCCTTTTTAAGGAATTAAATGATTATTTTTATGGTTAAAAGTTTCTCCCTTAAGCATTGGATCCTATTACATTGTTCTACACTGATATATACCTTTCCAACGATGTAAGAATCATGTCAACCAAATGTTGTATGCAAACGTTATTCCTTCTAGCAGTTGCCCTATCATTTTTTACCGCCATGGTATGAGTGGATGCCATTTCAACCACGTTAATCATGAAAAAGGTGCTAACCATGTGTAAACTATGAATAATACTCTAGAAATGTCAAATTTATAACTCTATTTGAGAGTTGAAGGAATCAAACCTAACCCCTACTTGGATATAAAGCTATGTTAAAAGTAGGCCACTATGAGGAGAAGTGACTCCATTCTATGCAATTGTATCTTGTTCCATAATAGAGAAGAGAAATTGGGAGTGGGAATTAGAGAGCATAACAGAGAGGGCCAATGTTCTATAGTATCCTAACAAACCACAAGTCTTAGATAACTTCATAGAGATTTATTTCTCCTTTGTACTTGCATTATTTGCATACCAAACAAAAGACAGCAGAGCAATCTCAACTCCTATTTGGGTTTTCTCTTGTGAGGGTTTCCCAGAGCATATCTTTGTGTTAATTGTGTTTGGTGCGTGATTGAATTTGTTGTTATGTATTTTCTGCATTTTATATATTTTATGCATAAGAAAAAAATCACTAATTTACAAATATAGAATCTAAAGGAATTTAACTCGTTTAGATTTGAATTTATTTTATCAAATCTATTGTAATGAATTATCCAATAGAATGAATCAAAGTGGTCATATTGACATCTACTATAACCTTGTTTTGTCATAAACTTTTCAAAATTCGAATACCACGCATTGGAGCTTGCTTTAAACCATACAAGCTCTTCTTAAACATGCATAATAATCTCTTCTTCCCTTTGACGTCATACACATGTGCCTACTACATATAATTTTTTTGCTCTAATTCTCATGGAGAAACATTGTCTTTACATCTAGATGTTCAACATGCAAATATTCCACTACCATTAAACTTAAAATAGTTCTAATTGAAGTCATTTTAACAAGAATAGAAAATTCCTCATCAAAATCTATACCTTTCTTTTATGCAAACCCCTTTACAACAAGTTTGGCCTTGTACATATTTTTTCCTCCATCTTCTTCCTTTAACCTATAAACCCATTTATTCTACAATTCTCACTTACATATAGGAAATGGAACCAAGTCCCAAGTTTGGTTATGTATCGAAGAGTCAATATCCTCTTTCATGCCTTGCTCCCATGTCTTTCTAATTTATACCTACATCGTTTCTTCATATCTTTGTGGTTCACTAGAATAAGTTAACAATGCATAATATAATGGAGAATATCATTTAGGGTGTCTACTTAACTTAGTATATATTCTAATAACACTTGTAGGAGTGTGATGTACCTGTTGTTGTTGTTGTTTTCAAACATTTTTATTTTTAGCACCTTTGGAATTTATTTTCCTGTGATTTCATCAAGCACTATGTATTACGTATTTTTCTTTTCCTATTTATTTCCCTACAACTAATCATTGTACATGACCTTCTAATTGAATACCAAATCTATGCTCCTGATGATTTTGTGATTTTTATAATCTCAAAAGTGATAGCCAAAATCATTAACTCCATATCCAATGCAGTACGTTTCGTGGATTTTTCCTAAAGCTTTTTTCTATTTTCTCTGTCAATATTGATAAATGATTCACTACCAAAAGTCTTCATAAATGAGTAGTTTACCTTTTTACCTAACAATGCCTCCTTTATAATTACACCATCCAAGGAAATTGAGGGACCTAATGACTTATTAAGTAAAGAGAAGTATCCATAAAATATTCCCAAAAATGTAAGGGCAATCCCACATGCAATCTCACACTCCTTGCATGATCCATGATTATCTTGTACATCCTTTCTGACACGCCCTTTTTTTAATGTTGTTTCTAGAATTGTCTTTTGTCTATAAATCCCATGGTATGAATAGTAACTATCAAACTCCTTGTTGCAATATTCACCTCTGTTATATGATCTAAGATGCTTCAATTGTTTCCTATATCACTCTCAACCAAAGCTTTCCATTTCTTAAAAGTAAAAAAGAAAATGATTTTTTTCAAATGCAATAAACCCAAGTTTTCCTAGTTGCATTATCAATAAAAGTAACATAATAAAAAGAATCACAAAAGATGATACCTAAGTTGGTTCACATACATTTATATGCACAAGCTCTGATTTTTTCACTCTTCTTTTTATTCCCAACTCGTAGAAATGTAATTCTTTTTTGCTTTCCATAAACACAATTCTCACAAAAATCCAAATCAACCTTCTTCAAATCTAGTAATAATATCCTTGAGTTAATCTACGTCCCCTTATCGCTCATGTGCCTAGGCCTACAATGCAAAATGTTGTATCTACTCCTGTAGAAGATAAAGCAATAGTATGGTCAATGTTACCAACACATAAATGTAATGTACCTACCTTTTCTCCTTTTTCTATTATCAGTGATCCTCTAATGACCTTCAATAAATATATTGTAAATGTAATTGTACAACCTTCACTTCACAAATTCCTTGTTGAAATTGTATTTCTTCTTAAATTAGGATGTGCCTTATTTATTCCAATGACCATTGGTTTCCATTTTGTAATTTTATTCATACTTTACCATTTCCAACAATTTTATACGGTTCATCATCACCCAAATTAACCTGTCTAAAATCCCCTTGAACATAATCTTGAAAATATTTCCTATGGGGTGTGGCATGAAATGGATCCCCTAGGTCTACCACCTAAGAATAAAAAATTTTATCTATTGAAAAGGATTAAATCATCTTGTAAGACATCACTTGCTACACTTGTTTCTTTATTATTATCTTGTTGTCCATCTCCTTGTTTTCGTTTTAGGGACCAACAATCTTTCTTCTTATGTCCTTTATTCCCAATATGCCAATATTATAGCCTCCCTTTAGGTTTGGATATTCCTTTATTAGACTTTCCACTATTCCCTCAACTTGTTCATTTCTCCCTTTTTCTTCCCCTTTTCCTACAGTTAAAGCATCACATGACATCTCACCTAGTCTTTTATGCCACATTTACTTGGTAAAGATAACATTGACAACATCATCAATATTTAAAGTGTTTTAAATAGAGAGAGAATTATTCACAACCATCACCAATCCATCCCAACTTTTCGACAATTAGCACAAAATCGAAATTGTCTTAACCTCGACATCAAAGTTTAGTCCTACATAACTTAACTGATTGGTAACTATGCTAAATTCATTTAAATGATTAGAAAGAGACCCAACTTTTGACATTTTCATATTAAATAAATGCTTCATAAGAAATATTTTGTTGGAAGCTTAGGTTTTTTCATAAAATTTCTCCAATTCCTTTAGTAAACCCTTTGTCATTTCTTTTGAAATATTGAAAGTCATTAATGCTGCTAGTCATAGTTGTATTGTTCCTAATGCTTTTCTTTCAAGAATATCTGATTATTCATTTGTCATAGTCATTAGCTTATTTGTTATTCCACCCAATGGTAGAAAAACATTTTTATAATATAGATAATCCTCCATTTTCATCTTCCATAGTTGATAGTTTTGTCCATTAAGCTTCTCGACCCTCAAACCTTCCTTCGCCATTGTTCCCACTCAAACTAGGAGTTCTCGTTTAGTTTTATTAGAAAAATAAACCTTCGAATATAATACTAGTTGTTAGGAATAAGATCATAAAGCAATAAAATCAAAATGATTGTGGAAATAAAACATAGAATGACGCAATAAGGAAGAGACACCAATATACATGGTTCACCCAAATTGGACTACATCCACAAAAAAATAGTTAGTCATTTCTTTTATTCTATCTAAAAAATGAATAGATACAACCTGCAACCCATCCACTACAACCTCATCTTCACTCTATCATAGTCTCTTATCTCTCAATTACAATTCTTTATCAATAATACAAAGTTGTAGTATAATTACCTCATAAAAGAGTGTTACCTTCCAGGGGGAAGGGGGGTCCTAACATAAATTCTACCATCAAATATGTGACCTAATGATGAACAATTTAAATAGATTATGAAATTACAATATTTTACAAGGTTTTTTTTCAAGAAATTATCTTTGGGGGCATTGCCCCTAAACCCTCATGAATAGGGACTCCAAATAATTTTCACCCTCCAACTCCTTTTTAGACTTCCTGACAACAATAGTTGGGAGGAAATCCCCCCATCCTTCATCGATAAATAAGATCTAAATGTAGCTAAAAACAAGACCTCTAAATCAAAAAGATAAGCAAGCTCCATAACCAATAAATACCAATAATATAGTGACTTTAACATTATTTAAACGCTTATATTTTAAGACTGCCATTTTCATTATTCTATACCATATAAATTCACAACTAACATTTTCAGTCATAGATCAACTTCATTATTCAACATTGGAATAAAGATGACACGACTTCCCTCACCCTCACATTCCATGATGAACATATCATCTTCCCTTCAATTTTTTATCTCTCGTTTGCCCTTTTTATCATGCCCTTACCTCCACTTTTGAGGTGAATTTGAATTTTAAGTTATTAACATTACTAATGATGTTTCATTATCTTAATTAATCATTTAAGAGAACCCATAGGCTAATTTGAAACAATATGTTTTTCATATAATTTTATTTGTAAGTTGTTATTTCTCAACATTGGAAGGCATAAAAGAAAGAAAGAGTGGCACTTAGGAGTACCACCCTCATTGAGCCGGGACTCCATAACAACACATGACAACTCCTATTTCTCATTATCACAAGGTACTTGGTTGGATAGTGTTTTAGAAGGAACCCCATAGCAACACATGATAACTAACCTTTGTCATTGTCGTTTGTTTTTCCACATTGGTATTATGTGTGAATTCATTAATTTTAAGCAAAATGCATAGAATCCATTAAGAGGGTGAATTAATTCCATTTTTTCCATAAATATAACTTACAACAACTCAACAATAAAATGTCAAAATAGTTCTACCTTAGGTTTGGTGTCACGCCTATTGTGGCATGTAATAGGCCTCCTGGATGGGATGCAACATGTAATTGTGATTATGTAAAAGGCCTCTTGGAAACTCCTCCAAGGACCAGAGGCACATCCTTTATAATCCTAAGTGGTGGGGTTTCAAATTTTGATAAAATTATAATTTTTGAAAACTCTTGTAACTTTTTTTATAACATTTTCCTAGAATATTTAGGTAATTGATAATTTTTCAATCTTAGATAATTAATTTTTTAATAATCGTTAAATCATTTTATTTAAGTGACTATTATATTAAATATAAAATTAAGATGAATAGTTTTTAGAGTAAAAGTAATAATGAAAGAATAATATAAAACTAAAAATAATATTATGATATTATATTTCATTCTATTAAAATAAAATTGAAATTAATATTGCTATATAATAATAAAAAATGTTTTAACTATGGTGAAAATTTGAATATTTTTATAAATAAATAGATAAATAACAATTAATTTTTATGTGATTGTATTCATTATTTATAGTGTTTTGTTAAGATATTTTTTGGTGAAAAAGTCACTAGTTAGAAATTCCATGGGAAAAAGTCTCATCATGCTAGATGGTGATAGGGCACTTTGTTAAGACACTCTTTGGTGGAAATGTCACTGATTCGAAACTCCAGGGGAAAAATCTAGTCATGCTAAGGGCTAGTGTGAACCATGTAGGATGCAATCCCCGAGTGATTTTGACAGCTCAGATACCCATGGGTCATGGTTATTCAAGCTACAAATTAGCATGCTAGTCATCTCAAGACTCACATTACCTAACCAAAAAAAACATATTAAGTATGAAATAGAAAATAACATTTTTATTAAAAAATATTTTTAATTATAAATAAATAAATATTTTCATAATTTCATGTAAACTGTAATTTTTCAATTAATATGTAAGAGGAAATTTTAATAACTCATTGTGAGGCAGATGTGTTATTCCTTTTGTATTCAACATAAAGTTAATATATGACATGTTAAAATTATATTAATAATAAAAAGTATTTCAATATTTATTTTCAATAACACTTTAAATAAGAATATTTTTATATCAAATACTTGTTCTTGGATAGATGATGATCAGGTGCTTTATTAAGGAACTCATTGATGTGAAGTCACAGGTTCAATTCCCCCCTTGATGTGAAGTCACATAATATATTGGGCATGATGAAGATGCAGTCCTACCAAGCTTATAAAAAAAATTAAAATTGTCCACTCAGTCTTGGATAGAAGGCGATTGAGTGCTATGTTAAGGCACTCCTTGATGTAAAGTCAACGGTTCAATTCCCCACCCTGATTGGGGTGATATATTGGACATGATGAAGATGTAGTCCTACCAAGCTTGAAAATATATATATATATATATATATATATATATATATATATATATATATATATATATATATATATATATATATATATATATATATATGTCAACTTTATATTTTATTTTAGTTTTTAAGTAATTGAAGATAAAAATTTAAGCTTTTGACATTTTAATATGAGGAAGATGTAGAATACTTAACATGGAGTTGATATGTGACGTTACTAATAATAATAATATTTAAAACATTCTGATGTGTTATATCTATATATATAACATTCAAATGAGCGATATAATTCCTCATTACTCAACATGCAATTGACATGTAAACATATGTTGTAATTTCTTGTCTTGTTCTGTAAATATTTTGACTTGGTAAAATTACACAAAAGTAAAAATAAAAATAAAATTAATAATGTGAAAACATTTTTATTCAGTGAAAATAAAATAAAAAGAATTAAAATAAAAGCATTAAAATAAAAATAACTTCATGGTATTGACGCATGTTATGAGAATCCATGGTATTCATGTGGAATATAAGCTATTTAAAGGGGGAAATTAAATCGGCATAGATCCATCTTAACTCCGGATCTACCAAGGGTTGAGAGGGATCAAATCTCCTGAGGAAGCAAAACCTCTTTTAAATTGAAAAGATATTTGATTGCGGCCAAGAGTGATCAAATCTATTGAGATGCAAACCTATTTTCAATTGAAAAGGTATTTGTTCACTCTGGGTGTTTGGTAGATTCATAGTTAAGATGGATATAGGATGGTATACACACACAAGCATGGATCCATCTTAAATTTGAATCTACTAATAAATGTGTGGGCTCAAACCTCTCAAAATGCAAACTTCTTTTTGAGTGCAAAACTTGAGGAAAGTTTTGCACCTTAAGAGATTTGATTCCTTTAGGCTCTTAGTAAATCTGGAGTTAAAATGGATGAGAAACACACTAATAAAATGTTTTAACTATGAGAATTTTTTTTCACTTGTTTTATATAATATACACATAGTTGGCATTGAAATATTTTATTTATGATTTAGATTGTCCACATTAAAATGCTAATACACACATGCTTCTCATATTCGGACGTGGAAACATATATATGAATTACAAATCTCTCTCATACCTTGAACTAGAAATCACTTTTTAATAGAATAATAACTCTTTTACTCTTTCTCTTGCTCATTTGATGTTAAAATCTTTTACTTTGCATGTATATTGAAATATTTGGTTTATAACCCATACTAAACATTCTTTTATTATTATTAATATTTTTAAAATATTATAGGTCAACTCTATATTAAGAATAAATTACACATCTCCTACACAATAAAAGATAAAATATAGAAAAAATTCAATTTAAATTGTTTTATTTTTCTCTATAAAAAGTTGATATAAAATTATGTTATTTAATATGTACATTGAAATATTTTATTTATGGTACACACTAAAATTATTATTAATATATTTTTGTTTTCAATATTATATATCATATAATATCAATAATATTATTTTATTTTTTACTTTGAATTACTTTATCTAATTAAGGTGGAAATTGCCTATTTAATTTATGGCCAACATTGAATTATTTTTTGTTATTACTAATTTTAAATTTGTTAATATAAGTATTATTTATATTATTTTTAAATGAAACCTTAGGCCACAACATCTCCCTCGCCTATTGGTCCAATGGTAAACAATTAAAATAAATCTATATTAATTCTAAAACATTTATATAAAAAATGAATAAACAAATAATGTTGACATTTTTTGTATATAGCTTGATTTGATCCCTCTCCAAATATAAATATAAAATTAAAGTAGATTAAAATAATTTACCATAAAGATCCATCTTAACTACCAATCTACCAAAGTTTGAGGTGGATCAAACCTTTTTTAAAATGCAAAATTTGAAAAAAAGTTTATACATCAAAAGAAATTAATATTTTTTATTGCTTGATAAATACATGGTTAAGATCTCCCCCTCTCTTTATATATATATATATATATATATATATATATAAGTTCTATATTGAAATATTTATAATAAAAATAGAAGATGACTTTATCTTTGTAAAGTTAATCAAAATATTTTATTTGTATTGAAAGTGAAATATTTGTACCACATCTCTTTCATATTAGGTTGTAATATCTACAACAAAACAAGTGAGCACAATGAGAATAAGATTACTGATGGTTTATAATGCTTTTAATTAAAACTAATCAAATATTTATAATCATTAATCATTTATGTTTTTATTATAGTCTATTTTTTTTTTATTTACAGTTTTTTTCTTCTAAAAGAAACACTATGTTTAGTGCAGGTGAAATCTCGCATAGCCCTCATAATAGGATGTAGAATATATCTCTAGACAGAATAACTTGTTGAGCACATGTGGAATCACAAATATCCCTCACGATAGGATGTATAATATACCTCTAGATAAAATAACTTTATTGTGCCATTAGCCAAGTATGCAGGAGATTTTGAGGTGTAATGTAAGTAAGTCAATATTTTTTAAATGTTGGAAACAAAAAAGTAAAATGTTTCAATAACCCGTGGTTTTTCCCATGGTATTCTTTTGTAATGTAACTTATTTAAAGGCATAAAAGTCCAATGAATAGATTTGGTTGGAGCTTTGAGTGTTATTTATCTGCACTCTATCCCAACCCAAAATAAATTCTATAAAATTTATACTTTATTTACTTAGTACTGGGTTCGAATTTGATTCGTGGTTTTTCATAAAACTCCAAATTCAAGCCACTTTGCATTGTTAATTTCCTACACTATTTAAATTCAATTATATAGCCCAGACACTGCAATCATTAAAGTTTCAGCCTTTGTTGTGAATTTTCTACTGAAAATTTGAATGATTACTAGTCATAGATTATTATAGATATATGGGAATTTGCCTCAAGGAGAGCAGGGGAATTTCATTCTTCCGAGAATATTAGCAGGAAATTAGAGTATAATTGTTATCTAAAGGTCTTTTCTTGCCAACGTTTTAAACTTCTAGTTATTATGCTAGAAAGGGTTCGAAGAAAGGTCTTATTTGTGTTTCAAGGGTGGATATGAAGCCATTGTGAGGCATCGCCTTTGGATCGAGTGCAAGGGTTGCATATAGCAAACAATAGAGCAGCAACAAGCTGGCATCTTGAAGGAGTGATTATTTTGGTCAGGTTGAAGTTTCTATTATATGTTGTGAGAAGAAGGAAGTGATCAAAATGCAACTAGGAGGTCTTTTGGCTGGTAGGTAGCGAGAAAATCCAAACGAATGAAACACTTGATTTGATTTTAGTTAGTTGACAAATTCTCATAATGTGTGAGCTGAGTCTCATACAAGTCGAGCGATCAATATCAAGGAAAATAAATAATTTATACTTATTGCAAAATTTGGCAATGGTAATTTTTTAATGTAAGTGTTAAAATTAATTGCAATATTTGTATAGAAATTTCAGTTTTTAGAATTTAGCTATTGAAAAAATGCTAAAAAAATCTAGATTTACCAAGCAACAAGAATGCTCAAATCTCTTGAGATATAAGCCTCTTTCAAAATAAAAAGAGATTTGATATCTCTAAACACTTGGCAAATCCAGAATTAAAATAAATCTAGACTAATATTAAAAACACTCATATATAAAATAAATAAATTATATCAAAATAATAAGGAAAAAATTATACCTAAATAATTTAACTCCTCTCTAAATTTTAAATTAAAATAGATTAAAATAATTTATAATTTCATATTCTCTAAACATAAAATTTAAAATTTAAAATTAAAAAAAACTTATATGAATAATTTAAAATTTAAATAAATTAAAATAATTTATAATTTCATATGGAATATATTTTTTATTATAATGTGTGAATGTCTTTTCTGTTTATCTACAAGTGATTGGAAAGTAGTGATCCTCGCATAAAAATCATTTTTTATAAATTATATATTAAATAGAATCTATATTAAGTGTGTTGTAATAATCATATGATCGACTTTGAACATAAAAAAAATATCTTGACATATTTACAAACTTACAAATGAATAAATTTTGTATATATAAATATAATAATATATTAAAATTTAAAATTGACTTTAATACTATCATTAATTTGGATGACTTCATACATATGACCACTTCAATTTACTATTAAATGTGAATTTACTATTATAGCTGACGTTAATTATATTTTTTATGGCCTCATTCATATGACGTCTTCAATCTCGCATTAGGTGTGAATTTTCTAATGTCTCGTGGGAGATACAATATCATGTGACCTCATTTATATGAATATTTTTATCTTATATTATGACATGTGTTTGAATTTTCTAATGTCTCGTGGGAGATACAATATCATGTGACCTCATTTATATGAATATTTTTATCTTATATTATGACATGTGTTTCCGTACATTCAAATGGATTAGTTATACTTATATTAATTTAGGTTCTTTTTAACGTTAATTTTTTTTTAAACAATGTATTTAATATATTTATTATTATTTTAGATGGGGTGTTTTTAAGACCAGTGGAATGGGCTGCCACTGCCTTTATGGGCAAGTGGTCGGCGACATGGTAGCATGTTTTCACAAGGGAATAATTGATCGTCAAGTTATTAACACCTTGCTTAAGGTAAGTAGTATGCTAGATTCTTGATCTAAAGGCCATGCAACACAAATGCTTTAAGGAGAAGTTTCCTTGCGAGGATAGTCATCGCGTGAGAAATGAACGATATTTGTATTGTTATAACTCTAGCTCTCTTTTTGGCACGAGCCTATCTAAATTCTAACACTAGACAATTCACCTTGCAGTCAATTACCCCATCTTCTACTCTGAGCTCTCTACACGAGAGGCTCCAGCCGACTCTCATGAATGAACCCTGGTCAGGCCCTGTCATAACTTGCATTCTCATCCTTGGTAGCAGGAGTCTTAATCACATTATTCAACATCCTTGGCATTATAGGGTTACTTTCCTTTCACCTGCCTAGTTGACAAGTCTGGTACTGAGAAAGACAAGAGAAAAGTTGGACAAGCAGACATTGACTTCAGGAGAAAGAGCCGCAAAGAGGAGGGGAAGGGACATGTAAGCAAGAAGGCAAGGTGGATCATAAGAGGGGGAAGAGAAAATATGCTAGCCAACCATGAGGGAGTAGAGAGGGTGCAAAGATGGATACGAGCAAATGATGAGCTAGTAAAGGAGGTTGGCACGAAGAGATGAGAAACCATTGGTTAAGGAGTAGAGGAAAATACCATATTGCTAGTGGAGGCAAAGAGAAAATGAAGTTTTAGGGATGAAAAAGGCCTAATGAGCAAAATAATAGAGAAAAGGCAGGCCAAGAATGAATGGATCACAATTCTAAATATATGGACATAAATAAAGTGAAAAAACATAAGCAGACCTGTAATTGTCAGCCCAGGGAACTCTACAGGAGTTCAACTGCCACAGAGGGTGGTGTCAACCATGTTTCTTCCACCTACACCCAACCCAACGTTCCAACCTGTATGTAGAGAAGATAATTCTAGACACAGAAACAATAAGCCCTGACTTGTCAACTAGGTAGGTGAGAGGAAAGTAACCCTATAATGCCAAGGATATTGAATAATGTGATTGAGACTCATGCTACCAAGGATGAGAATGTAAGTTATGATAGGTCCTAACCAGGTTTCATTCATGAGAGTCAGCTGAAGCCTCTCGTGGAGAGAGCTCAGAGTAGAAGATGGGGTAATTGACCAAGGTGAATTGTCTAGTGTTAAAATTTAGATAGGCTCACACCAAAAAGGGAGCTAGAGTTATAACAATACAAATATCGTTCATTTCTCACGCGATGACTATCCTCGCAAGGAAACTTCTCCTTAAAGCATTTGTGTTGCATGGCCTTGAGATCAAGAATCTGACATACTACTCACCTTAGGCAAGGTATTAATAGCTTGACAATCAATTATTCCTTGTGGAAACATGCTACCATGTCCCCGACCACTTGCCCATAAACGCAGTGACAGCCCATCCCACTTGTCTTAAAAACACCCCATCTAAGATAATAATAAATATATTAAATACATTGTTTAAAAAAAATTAACGTTAAAAGGAACCTAAATTAATATAACTATAACTAATCCATTTGAATGTACGGAAACACATGTCATAATATGAGATAAAAATATTCATATAAATGAGGTCACATGATATTGTATCTCCCACGAGATACAATATCATGTGAGATTGAAGACGTCATGTGAATGAGCCATAAAAAATATAATAAACGTTAGGTATAATATTTTGAAAATTCACATTTAATAGTAAATTGAAGTGGTCATACTTATGAAGTTTGAACATTCGCATTTAATAGTAAATTGAAGTGTTCATATGTATCAAGTCATCCAAATTAATGATAGTATTAAGTCAATTTTAAATTTTAATATATTATTATATTTATATATACAAAATTTATTCATTTTTAAGTTTGTAAATATGTTAAAATATTTTTTTAATGTTCAAAGTCGATCATATGATTATTACAACACACTTAATATAGATTCTATTTAATATATAATTTATAAAAAAATGATTCTTATGCGAGAATCACTACTTTCCAATCACTTGTAGATAAACAGAAAAGACATTCACACATTATAATAAAAAATATATTCCATATGAAATTATAAATTATTTAAATTTATTTAAATTTTAAATTAGTTATATAAGTTTTTTTTAATTTATTTTAATTTTAAATTTGAAATTTTATATTGAGAGAATATGAAATTATAAATTATTTTAATCTATTTTAATTTAAAATTTAAAATTTAGAGAGGAGTTAAATTATTTAGGTATAATTTCTTATTATTTTGATATAATTTATTTATTTTATATATGAGTGTTTTTAATATTAGTCTAGATTTATTTTAATTTTGGATTTGCCAAGTGTTCAGAGATATCAAATCTCTTTTTATTTTGAAAGAGGCTTATATCTCAAGAGATTTGAGCATTCTTGGCGCTTGGTAAATCTAGATTTTTTAAGCATTTTTTCAATAGCTAAATTCTAAAAACTGAAATTTCTATAAAAATATTGCAATTAATTTTAACACTCACATTAAAAAATTACCATTGCCAAATTTTGCAATAAGTATAAATGATTTATTTTCCTTGATATTGATCACTCGACCTGTATGAAACTCAGCTCACACATTATGAGAATTTGTCAACTAACTAAAATCAAATCAAGTGTTTCATTCGTTTGGATTTTATCGCTACCTACCAGCCAAAAGACCTCCTAGTTGCATTTTGATCACTTCCTTCTTCTCACAACATATAATAGAAACTTCAACCTGACCAAAATAATCACTCCTTCAAGATGCCAACTTGTTGCTGCTCTGTTGTTTGCTACATGCATCCCTTGCACTCGATCCAAAGGCGATGCCTCACAATGGCTTCATATCCACCCTTGAAACACAAATAAGACCTTTCTTCGAACCCTTTCTAGCATAATAACTAGAAGTTTAAAACGTTGGCAAGAAAAGACCTTTAGATAACACTTCTACTCTAATTTCCCGCTAACATTCTTGGAAGAATGAAATTCCCCTGCTCTCCTTGATGCAAATTCCCGTATATCTATAATAATCTATGACTAGTAATCATTCAAATTTTCAGTAGAAAATTCACAACAAAGGCTGAAACTTTAATGATTGCAGTGTCTGGGCTATATAGTTGAATTTAAATAGTGTAGGAAATTAACAATGCGAAGTGGCTTGAATTTGGAGTTTTACGAAAAACCCCAAATCAAATTCGAACCCAGTACCAAGTAAATAAAGTATAAATTTTATAGAATTTATTTTGGGTTAGGATAGAGTGCACATAAATAACACTCAAAGCTCCAACCAAATCTATTTAGACTTTTATGCCTTTAAATAAGTTATATTACAAAAGAATACCATGGGAAAAACCACAGGTTATTGAAACATTTTACTTTTTTGTTTCCAACATTTAAAAAATATTGACTTACTTACATTACACCTCAAAATCTCCTGCATACTTGGCTAATGGCACAATAAAATTATTTTATCTAGAGGTATATTATACATCCTATCATGAGGGATATGTGTGATTCCACATGTGCTCAACAAGTTATTCTATCTATAGATATATTCTACATCCTATTATGAGGGCTATGTGAGATTTCACCTGCACTAAACATAGTGTTTCTTTTAGAAAAAAAAAAAAAATTACTCTAAAAAAAAAAATAAAATTAGACTATAATAAAAACATAAATGATTAATGATTATAAATATTTGATTAGTTTTAATTAAAAGCATTATAAACCATCAGTAATCCTATTCTCATTGTGCTCACTTGTTTTGTTGTAGATATTACAACCTAATATGAAAGAGATGTGGTACAAATATTTCACTTTCAATATAAATAAAATATTTTGATTAACTTTACAAATATAAAGTCATCTTCTATTTTTATTATAAATATTTCAATATAGAACTTATATATATATATATATATATATAGAGAGAGAGAGAGAGAGAGAGAGAGAGATCTTAACCATGTATTTATCAAGCAATAAAAAATATTAATTTCTTTTGATGTATAAACTTTTTTTCAAAATTTTCATTTTAAAAAAGGTTTGATCCACCTCAAACTTTGGTAGATTGGTAGTTAAGATGGATATTTATGGTAAATTATTTTAATCTATTTTAATTTTATATTTATATTTGGAGAGGGATCAAATCAAGCCATATACAAAAAATGTCAACATTATTTTTATTCATTTTTTTATATAAATGTTTTAGAATTAATATAGATTTATTTTAATTGTTTACCATTGGGCCAATAGCCGAGGGAGATGTTGTGGCCTAAAGTTTCATTTAAAAATAATATAAATAATACTTATATTAACAAATTAAAAATTAGTAATAACAAAAAATAATTCAATGTTGGCCATAAATTAAATAGGCAATTTCCACCTTAATTAGATAAAGTAAACCAGCTCAAGAAAAGATAGAAAAGATAGATCAACGCCTTAGAATTCAGCCTCTTCGAGGGGGCAACCTCCTTTACATTACATAAATGAGCAATTCTTGGATGATTCAAATGACAAAACCTCCTTTCTATATATAGGAGTCTAAGGAGTCACAATATAACCCAACCGGCCTAACAATGATAATATAAAGCCACAAAAATAACAATAGAGGGATTCTATGGGGCACAGTAATAACAATATGGGGATAATAGGGGCACAACAATATTAATAAGGGATACAACTACAATAGTAATGGGGTAATCACTAGTATTATAGGGACCCAACACTAAAGCCCAACGCCCAAGAAAAAAGTGCCAAGTCGAGGGGATGAGCCCACAAGGGACATTATAAGTGCACAATGTGCCAAAATATTTGGAGAGAAGTGGTGTGTGAATGAATGAATGAATGAAATTTTAACGTCCACGAGACTAGAAATAGTCTATGGGACCACCAGTGTCCCTGTTTTTCGCCTTTTGCAATTCAATCCTTTTATTACTCAAATTAATGATGAGTTGACCCAACCTTCTAACAATCCCTCACTGAAAAGAAAATTCCAAGGAACCAATGTTAACATATTATTGTAACTATCTTTGATGTCTCTGAAAGCATCACATTCCAAAATGAAATGTTTTTCTAATTCCACTACCCCAGAAGTGAGAAAAGTACACACCCGTTCTTCCCAAGCTTCTTTAGGTCTTTTCCACCGCCCTGTTTCGCACCGAAGTTTATGCGAGTTAGTTCTTAACTGAGCAATAAGAATCTTTACTCTCCATGCAATGTTATCTCCAATGTACTCTTTTTGATGGAGATCATAAGTGGGGTTGAATTCCTGAACATATTACTTCTTTCTACCCAACTCTTTTCCCCATATACGCTTATGAAACTTCTCCGTAACAAAATTTTTTAACTCCTTGCTATTTGTAGGGAAAACATTGAGGTAAATATTCCATTTTTACATTCATTTGTTGTTTTGTCTCATCCATGATTTCTTTCTTTCACTCATTCCTTCATTGAAGATAACTTTAGGCCATCTACCTTCTCCCATTTTCTCAATTCTTTTTAGGTACTTTATGAGACGCACCATAGAAATTTCTTCGATGGGATTTGCTCCTGTTTCACTCAAGATTGTCCCATAAGGAACCAAATGTTTTATATAAACTTTCTCATGATCAAGCGTATTTAGATTTTCTCAATTTTCTTCCATTTTGAGACAGGGATGCTACTAACCCATAGTTCACACCCATATAATATCCTTAGACAAACTAGGAGCCCAAAATTCACTTTAATCATTTTCCAATCCCATAACTCTACCTCTCTACATCTGTTTTGAAGAGCATATAATTCTTTCCACCCTCATAAAATTATCTTCTTTCTGCAGTCCTCCCAATTATGCTTGTTGTTGAAAGCAATCATGAGGTACTTGTATTCATTTACTTCTTCAATAATGTTGCCTTCAAAGAAGAGCGTATGTTTCCTCAATTTATTTTTATTTGAGAAAATCATTATTTTGGTCTTGCTGGTATTGACTTGCATCGCCATTGCTTTACAAAAATGCTCAAGGGCATATAGGTTCATCTTCAATCCCTGAGCCGATTTAGAAATAAATACAAGGTCATCAGCATATAAAAGAAGCTTTATCCTAAACTCCCCCAACCGAACACCATCCCCACCTTGCAAATTTATCCACTCTTCCAATTTATCAATATAAAAACAAAAAAGAGTAGGGGATAAAGGGAAGCCTTGCTTGACTCCGATGTCACTTCTAAAGGTTTCTGAAATTCCTATTGAAGTTCTAATTTTGACTTCCACCTATTCATAAAGCCTGTGGACCATGGCTCTATAATGCAAAGGAATTTGAAGTTTTTCCATTCTACTCCACAACTTATCTCTAGGGACCGTGTCAAATACTTTTTTGAAGTCAACAAAGAACCAAAATACTTCTTCTTTCCACCCCCAAACCTTTTCAATAATGTGTCTCAACGTGATACCATGATCTACTATAGAATGCTTCAGCGTAAAACGTTCTTGCCCTTTTTCCTTCTTTTCTTTTACTTCCACTCACTTACTGATTCTATTTTCTACCATGTCATTGAAGAGTTTTGCAAACAAAGGATTGATCATAATGGTTTTATAGTTGGAAGGATTATTAATGTCTCCACTTTTAGAAAAGGGTATTGCTAGACTAGTTGTCCAATCTCTTGGGAATCCTTGCCAAACGACGTTGTTGAATATTTCCATGATGTGCGGTGCAAGAATGTTCATTCCCCACTTTAGATATTCTGCTTGAAGTTCAACCAAGTCCTTTTCCTTTCTTTTTTTCAACTTATTAATTCTTGTCATCACTTCTTGTAATGTGAAAATATTTGTAATTGTGTTGATCCTGGGAGGAGGCTCGTCCTTTGATTCTTTCTCATAGAGTTTTTTTGCATAGTCAAACCATTGATTGGATATAATACTATTTTCAGTTTGCTTCTTCCTAGGTTGAAGTTCGTGCCAAAAAAGATTTGGGTTATTATTGCCTAAATATACTAACTCTTCTCACCTTGTTTGCATGAACTCATATTTTTCCCTTTTTAAAATATGCTTATATAACTTTACATTCATCTTCTCCTCGTCTGCCTTTTTCAAGGTTTTCCTTGCCATTTTGCATTCCTCATCAAACCAAGCATTTACAATAAAACAATTTGATTCATATTTCCTATTTTTTTCTCTTTTGCACTTCTCAAGTGCACTCTGAATTATATTTGTTAACTCATGACTATTGAGGCTTTAGGAATCACTCCCTTTCTGAATTGATCTCTCCAACATTGTTTTGAAGATAGTGCAATTTTCTTGTGTTGGAAGAATTTTGCCCCTTGATATCGATTGTCAAGAACAATGGGTTTTCCTCCTTTGTTGCCTTTCTTCTAACCAAGATAGCTTTATATAAATTGGGTTATGGTCTTATCCTAAGTCCCACATATTATCTCCAATCTTAGATGCATATATCCTTTCTATTAAGCTTTGTGAACAAATAGCGTAGTCAACAACACTTGCCCCATTGTATGTGTTGTAAGTGAAATTCCTAGACCTTTTCCATCTATCTAGACCATTCCAGATAATTAAGTTGAAAGCACCACGCAATGTGAGAAACTCCTCTCCAAAATAATTAATAACTTTGTCATCTTTTGAACATCTCAACCATTGGGGATTCTCCTATTTAATGAGTCAAATATAATTGTGATCCTCTTTGCAACAAAAAATACTAGCTTGTTGATTTTTTTAGAAAATTATATATTACAGAGCAATGGAAAACATAACATATTGCAGAAACATAAACACATCAAACAAGAGATACACGGATATATGTGGTTCACCCAATTTTGGCTACGTCCACGGAGAGACAACCAACCGCTTCCTTTATATTGTGCAGCAAAATGAAGAGATACAACCTACAACAAATCTGTTGTAATTTTCTCTTCACTCTCACACAATATCCTCTCTTTTTCTCGCTTAGAATACACATATACATAGCCGCAATACAATTCCTTCATATATAGCAAGGGGTTTCCTTCTAGGGAAAAACCTTAAATTAAACATAACTTCTACTGCCATATCATCTACCTAATTAACAACTCAAATTAACTACAAAATTACAATATTTTACAAGGTAATTTTACATCTATTTTTATCTTTGGGTGTTTTTCCCCCAAACCCCTTCCGGGGGGGGCTCATAAAAATCGTCATCACACCCCCCTAGATCCTCTTTCTGGTGATCAAATGGGCAACGTTGTCATCCCATTACAAACTGGGGTCCAATGTGGCGATACCTCTAAATAAAGAAGATAATCAAGCTCCACACCCAATAGATTTGTTGTTCTAGCATTGAAATATCCCACTAAAAAAACTTCTCCCTGTTGAGAATATATAGAAATATCTTTATTTAAAGCTACTTATGGGTCTTTCCTATCTTGCCCCTTATTTTTGTAAGTTTTTGAGGCTTGGGTTGAAAAATATCATGTTGCAATTCTTATGTGGATCTCATTCTTTGTTAGTTTGAACCATATATATTGTTTAGTTGCATCTTCTTTCACTAATTAAATGTGATGACCTTCTTTTTCTTTCACTAAAACTATTATACCTCCATACCCTTTCCCATTTTCTGTTGCCTCATTCCAAACTTCTAATTTCAAATAACCATCAAACACATGAGTTTTACAACAATCATGTTCATGAGTTTCTATGAGACAAATATGTATCTACCTTTTGCAATAGGTCCTGTCCCAAGTCCCCTCCTCCAAGGGTAACCTCTACAATTCCAACAAACTACACTTAGGTAGACCTAGGTTGTATTTGATTGCTACGTGACTTGGCACACAAGACTCAAATTTGAGTCTTCATCCCTTCACATCCATGTTGATCTTGTTGTTTTCCTCCCTATTATAGAATTAACTGTTTTTTCTTTACTGCCAACATGCTACCTTGTTTTTTCATGAGGCCCAAACATTGCAATAATTGTTTACCATTGTACAACCATGCTCTTTTCCCTTCATTTATCTCTTCTCTTATTTTCTCCACTTCTTATCTTGTCTCCTCTTATTGTCAGGCTAGTTAGATCTTCATCTAAGAAGAAGTGTGAGTCTTTCAAGAGTTTCTTTTTGCTTAAGAGATAGTGTTTGTCTTGCACACTTTCCATGATGACTTTTATGGGTCGAGGCCTCTCTTCACATATCTTTCCCACCCTCCTTGCTTGGCAAATTTTCCCTCTCCAATGTAATTTCTCTTTCAAAAAGTCTCTTGTCAAATTGAGAGTGCTTTCATTCTTTCCATAGTCTCTTATTCCTCTGATAATAAAGTTTGTTTCCCTATCTTTTTTGTCTTTGTGTTCTCTTTCCTGTGCTCTACGAGCACTTACATCTTCTTTTTCCTCCATCCTTATGTAACCATTAGTGTCCTCAGCTCTGGTTTTGATTTCTTTTGGAATGTTTGTCCTCTTTTTTTTTTTTTTTTTTTTTTTAGAAATGACTATCTACTAAGATATTTGTGTATTCCTAAGTTGCTTTAGAGATTATCACTTCCTTATTTTCTATTATTAATTCTTTCATGGTTTGCCATGTTGTCTTCATGTTTTCCCATTCTTGTTTTCCTGTCTCTAAAGCCTCTTGTAGCATTGTTACTTTCTCTTTTAGAATCCTATTACCTTCCATTAAACATCGATTTGAAAGTGTAATCTCTGAAATTTTGTGGTCCCTTTCCTGTTCTTTGGCTTCCAAAATTTCTAGCCTTGCCCTAGCCTTCATCATTTCTTGGACATAGAGACCTGATGACCAAGTAAGAGGTGTAGATGTGTGACTATACATGGTTGAATTTTCTTTATTTTGTATACTCTTATTTGTTTTTGTTTTCTTCTTCTTTGTTCCAATTTAAAGTGAGAAAGTATGTGCTTTAAAATGCCCCAATATTGTTTTGCATTTACCCAAATCCACTTCCTTATTTTCTTTTCTAAAACAATTTTAACTTGGCCTAAGTGATTTGTTTCCACGAAATCTAATATTTCTTTACCATTTTTTTCCATTTTGAGATGAGGTCACTTGCTAAATATCTTGTAAGACCCTAAACCCTAATTCCACAGCCACTCTACAAACCTAAAGCTCTGAAACAGGGGCGAAGAAACTTTTTTGTGTTGTATTGCACTGTGAGCCAAGATTTGTGATACTTTGTGTGAAGACCCGAATAATAGGCTCACTCTCTCGAATTACTTGCATATACTTGTGAATGGAGTTACTTCCACAAAGGAAAATATTTATGCGTATGGAACACCAAGATAAATGATATTCGACGTGAGATAAAAGAAGGTAGTTGCTACGAGCTTTACACGCCTTAAATGAATCAAACGAAATCACAAGATTTTTTTTTTCCAGAAACCTCTCTTCGTTGCCCGAGTCCTGCAACACTTAACCCTTGTGCGATTGCACTTTAGTTTCAACTAAGTTACTGCAAAAGTGGGGAACTCTTGACGGCAGAAGTAAACAACTAAGTTAATGCAAAAGTGGGGAACTCTTGACGTTAGAAGTAAACAAGCATTGTGCACCAATATTATATAAACACCAAGAAAACTCTACAGTACATCAATGTGGTATGAATGTTATACCACCAAAACAAAAGTAGAACACGCAGCGTTGCACTCATTAAACCCTAATCCAGGTGTAAAGAGATAATCCACTCAAGGTCCAAGTGTTAAATATAGATAAGTACCAGAGGTCCGACAAAAAAGAGAAGGGTTTTCGAATTCAAATGCATAACAGTTGAAAGTAGAAGCATTAAATCACTTGAATTGGATGGGAATCCAGTGCATGCTTAAATGAATATTTAGTATTTGCAAAGTTTAAATACATGGTTGGACAGTATTACCAACTCCAAAATGGCTCTATTAATGTTGAAAGGAATCGATGGTTACTGTTGTGACTAGAATTCCAATCTCATATAGATGGTGGTAATAAGGATTGGTTTTCAAATACTTTTTGTTGTGCTAGAAATATCTTACAACAAAAGGAAAGAAGACATTCATCACAAGGGTTGTTACAGTACATGCTAGTCAATAAATTAGTCCCTTGACATATTGTCAGAAAGAGAATGTAGGGCACTCTTCAGAACTTGTGCATACATTGTCTCTTGTACAAGATTTGCAAAATTCATGCCAATTTAAAGTCATCAGTGGTGTTTGAAATTTTTGTCAAACAAAATACAAGTGACAAATGCATTAGATACACAGGGTTTTCATGCATTTATGCTACATAGTATAACCGCCAAACCGAGAATTTGAAGGGGATAGGGTTTGTTATTTCTTAACTAGCATAGAGATTGTTTTTACATAAAGAAATGTTGGCAGGTTCATATTATCATGGTTTTGACAAGTTAACTGTGGAGATGCAAAAGTAGATCTCATAGCTAAATATCAAGGGAGAGCACTCATGTGCTAAAGTTCATCGTTGAGTAGCTTGGTAAGTGCCCAGTTTCATTCTCAATCAACTATGTGATTTCTTGTTAAAAGACAAAGACGATAGTGAGATATTATATGGGATGCCTTTATGAGATCCAAACACTAAATATGGTGAATTTTAGTTCATATTTTCTCAAAAAACAAATATACAGCCTGCCAATGGCCATTAAATAAGCAGGGGTTGTATATGCCCACCATTGGATAATTGGCCTACCAAAATCCAACTGTAGGCATATACAACCCCCACTCATTTAATTCCCATTGGAAGACTACTTATTTTCAGCGAGTTTCTCATACTCCAGGAGATAAGAAATGTCAAGATGATGACTCTATCGGTAAGAAAAGAATTCAGCATGCAAGGATACATGTGGAAAATAAAAAGAGGTTGTAAATAAAATAATGATAACTTTGCAATAATTATTACTTGTTCAAACCCTAGTTAACATTATCATTAGTTCCGGAAAGTGAATTTTCCGATTAATGAATGGAATGGAGGGGGAGAGGCGAACTAGGGTTGGGGGTTTTTGCGCAGGCTTTTCTCCATGGACGGGTGTAGAGGAGGGAGCTCCAATCCCTCCTACCACGAGGCAGTGGCTAACAAGGGCAGGGCATCTCCAATTTCAGGCAGAGGTAACACGATGGAAGGGGGCAAAAGTGGGGAAAAGGAAACAGAAAGAAACAAGGAGAAGGAGAAGGATGGCACAAATGGTAAAGAGGAAAATGACAAAAAACATGGAACAAAAGACAGGAAACAACAAGGCCCGTGCAAGCCCAAAGCTGAAGTCACTCCTAGAGTAATCTTAAATAACCCTGAGCTGCAGGCCCACAAGGAGCACATGCAAACTTATGCAATCATATGCAAATTCATGGGACTATGGCCCACTGAAAAGGCTTTACAAACGTGGATCAGATACCGCTAGAAGCCCAAAGGAGGCATTGATCTTCATCTAGGATCCAAAGGTTTTTTTATTGTGGTGTTTGCGAACATTGAGGACAAAGACAGAGTGTTTGAAGGAGGGCCCTACTTCTATGCAGCAGTAGGGCTCTACATGCGGCCATGGATGATGAACTTCATGCCGGAGCGAGAAACCTTTACCTCAGTCCCGGTATGGGTAAGACTCTATTCGCTACCTCTGGATTATTGGCAAATAGAATCACTAACAGCCATAGGAAATAAATTAGGAAGGTATGTTAAAACTTCTGAAGCCACAAGAAGGGGATAATATACCTCCTTTGCCAGGATTTGTGTAGAGATGGACCTATCTGGAGCTCTTCCGAACGAGGTCATATTAGAGGTATATGATGAGGAATGGGTGCAAATGGTTTACTACGAGCACATTCCTTTTAGATGTCGAAAATGTCATGAACATGGGCATCTTATTCGAGACTTTCCTATCAGTAAGGCTGAGAACAAAAGTAAACCTAACACAACGAAAGAGACAGATGGCTATCACAAAGTAGCTCACAAGGGTAAAAACGGAAAAAAAGGGCCAAAACATCACCAAAGTGGAGACCAAAAAGGGAGGCCAAATCAGTTCCATGTTCTTGAAAAGGAGGAAGATGCAATAGTCGAAAATCAAGTTATGAAGGATGGAGATGATAGGTAGGAAAAGGAAGAAGAACAAGATCAGGAACAGGCAAAGGAAAAACAAAAAGGGATCATGATGAGTGAATTAGAGATGGATATGGATCAGGAAAAGACCGAGAGTGAGATGGAAATGGAAGACAATGAGTTACAAGAGATTCTCAACAGAGAAAACCTAGATCTAGAAGGGTTCTTGAGTAAGGGAACAACAGGTGGAGTAGAATCTCTACCACAAGAAGAATGCAATCGAATAGAGTAGTTATTCTTATGGAAAACTTAGACAAAAGGTTTGGAAGAAGATAACACCATGGAAAGACAACATAAGCAGGGAATGAAATCGGTAAAACCAACTCTAGTATTGGCTCCAAGAATCCCGGGGAAAAAAAGGGGCAGAAAAAAGCAGAATGAGCTATTAATGGAATGTGGAAAGCTCATGATAGACTCAGGTAAGATGAAAGACCTAACTAGTTACTCCTTTTCCAATCAGTAATTATGAAGTTTACAACTTGGAACATCAGAGGTCTAGGAAGCAAAAGAAAACAGAGAATGCTGAATAATAGAATGAAACAAGTAGCTTCGGATATAATTTTTGTCCAAGAAGCGAAATGCTATGTTCAAAAGATAAGAGAAATTCATAGTAAGTGGCTCAGCAGATATGAGTTTATAGAAGTCAAAGCGGAAAATACAGTAGGGGGTATCCTCATCCTTTGGAATCCCCAAAAAATAGGTATTATTGATGCGGAGGCATCTAGGAACTATTTATCAGTGGTTATATAGCCAGTAGGAGATAGGGACACCTATCTTGTAACAAATGTTTATGGCCCTCAAAGGTTAGATGACAAAATCAAGTTTATTGAATCCTTAGTGGACCTTCGAAATAGATTTGCAGGGCTACCGTGGGTTATACGAGGAGATTTCAACATGATTAGATCTCTCTCGAAGAAAAAAGGTGGCACAAGAGCACTAAATAAAGATTCCTCAGCTTTCCAATGTTTTTCAGAAAACATGAAACTGGTATACATTGAAACAAATAATGGTGTTTGCACTTGGAACAATAAAAGAGGAGGGGATTCCCAAATAGCTTCCAAGCTGGATAGATTCATGATCTTTGAAGAGCTCATGCTTCTCGACAAGGAAATAATAGTTGATATTCTTCCTTATGGAGGCTCAGATCACTGGTTGATTCAAATGGAGATCAAGGGCATTGGCACCCCAAGAAACAAACCGTTTAGGTTTGAAAATATTTGGCTTTCACACCCAGATTTCATCAGCAACATTGGAAACTGGTGGGCTGAAAACCTGCAGATTCAGGGCTCATCCATGTTCATTCTACATAAGAGACTAAAGCACATCAAGCAGAATCTAAAGGAATGGAACCAGAAGGAATTTGACAATATTTTCACAAGTAAAAAAATAGTGGAAAACAAAATCCTAGAGCTTAACCAAGCTCCGATCAAGAATGGCTTTGATAAAGACAAAAATGATCAAGTAGAGAAATATCACCAAGAATGGGAAATGCTGTGTAAACAAGAAGAAACTTTTTGGAAACAAAATCCCAGGGTTCAATGGCTAAAATAAGGAGAACGAAATACCAAATTTTTCCACAGATCTACCATTACAAACAGAGCTCATAACAGAGTCTCTTCGATCAAGGACGAGAATGGCCGAACTCTTCAAACCCATGAGGAGATAGATGCAGTGTTAGTAAATCATTTTCGGGACATTGCCAAGGAAAACTTCTCAGAAAGAGAACCATTAATTAAGAACTTAACTAAACATATTCCTAAACTCATTTCCAGAGAGGATAATTGTAATCTCAACAGACCTGTGACGGAATAGGAGATTAGTGAGGTCCTCAAGGAAATGCAAAATGGAAAGGCACTAGGTCCAGATGGATTCAATGTGGATTTCTTCAAATCCTACTGGAATATTGTTAAAAGGGATATCGTCGAGATTGTCGAAGACTCTAAGCGGAACAAGACCATTTTGAAAGCTCTCAATACTTCCTTTATTGCCCTCATTCCAAAATAGGATACTGCTCAAACTTCAGAGAGATACAGGCCCATTGCCTTATGCAATGTTGTCTACAAGATAATTTCCAAGGTTGTGGCTAACAGACTTAAACCCCTATTGCCCACACTCATCTCTGGGGAACAAACAGGGTATGTAGAAGGAAGGCAAATTCTGGACAACATAATTTAAGCTCACGAGGTGATTCACTCGTTAAATTGCAACAAGAGAGCAAGAATGATCATGCAACTGGACATAGCCAAAGAATATGATAAAGTAAATTGGATGTACCTCAAAAAAGTGCTCACAGCGTTTGGTTTCGATCATAATTGGGTCAGATGGGTCATGGCCCTTGTGACTACTTCCAACTTTTCAATTTTAGTGAATGGCTCTCCTTCTGAACTTTTTCTCCCTTCCAGAGGTCTTAGACAGGGAGATCCGCTTTCTCCTTTTCTCTTCATCCTCATGATGGAAGGGCTGGGGCAGTCCATCAAGCATGCAAAAGAAATGGGAAAAATTCAAGGACTCCAACTTTTGGATAATGGGCAAGTCCTGACTCATCAACAGTTTGTAGATGATACCATGTTAGAGGGCATTCCCATAGTTAAAGAAGCACTTGCTTACAAACAAATTTTGAATGACTTCGCGAAGGCCACAGGTATGGAAGTAAACCTTTCCAAATCAAAAGTCTTTTTCTTTAACACTCACATTGCCATCCAGAGAAATGTCTCCAGAATTTTAGGCTTTCAAAGAGAATCCCTTCCCTCTAAGTATTTGGGAGTTCCTCTTACTACTAAACCCCGACACAAAAGTATATGGGATCCTCTAGTAACAAAAATGCAAGACAAAGTCAAGAAATGGACAAATAGATCTTTAAATTTAGCTGGCATATTGGTGCTTACTAAAGAAGTTCTCCAAGCTATCCCAATATTTATGCTATCATCCCTCCCAGCTCCAATAGGAGTCTTACAGAAATTCCAGAATATTCAACGAGATTTTCTTTGGGGCAAAGAGGAAACTAGGAAAAAATGGGCTTTAGTCTCGTGGGAAAAGATATGCAATCCCAAGAACCAAGGTGGCCTGGGTTTGGACAATCCTAAGATTCTCACCAAGGCTCTTGGAGCCAAGCTTTGGTGGAGGTGGGTTAAGGATCCTAAAGCTCAATGGGCAAGCATCTGGAAGGAAAAATATGCCAATGCCTGGCCAGATTCTGAAATCATAAGTATGACTGGAACAATGAAAGGCTCCCCCATATGGAACAAGGCCTAGGAGAATAGAGAAGTAGTTCAAAAATATAGTTTTTGGGAAATCAGAGAGAGCGATCTGGCACTTTTCTGGGAGGAAAAATGGCAACAAGAACCTAAACTACTGAAGGAATAATTTTTAGGCCTCAAACATGAGACTGACAATCAAGGTTTAGTAAAGGTGAAAGACTTTTGGGAGAATCCACATAATGTTGGAAAATGGAGAATCTGGAAAAAAATAGAGGACAAAGGGGATAGGACCCTCAACAGTAAAGTAAAGTTCCTCAAGAAATTGTTGGATCAAAGAATAATTTAGTCACAGAAGGGCAGGACCAATTGAGATGGGGTAACAACAAAGAGGGCAACTTTAATATCAAGGAAGCTAAACGTTTTCTCCTTGATCTGGAACCCCAAGCTCCTAATAAAAATTGGCAGAAGCTTTGGAAGCATAAGGGTTGGATGAAAATCAAACTTTTTATGTGGTTAGTTCACCACAGGAAAATATTAACCTGGGACAACCTTAAAAAAAGGGGCATGCTGGGACCCTCCAGGTGTCAACTCTGTGAGACCCAAGAGGAGACTATAGAGCACCTTCTCAACAGCTGCAGTTTCACCGACAGGATATGGGAATTTTTTACTAACATCTTCAAATAGTCTGATAGAGACAAAGAAAGTATTGCCAACACTCTAAACAATTGGAGAAATAATTTCTCAGATAATGAAATTCTCAACTCTGCCTAGAATCTTATACCCTCTTTCATCATTTGGAATGTGTGGAAGGAAAGGAACAAAATAATATTCAAAGAGGTAAAGTCTGCCTCTCTTAGCCTGGTGGAGCTGATCGTAAAACAACTAAAGGAGACAGTGAGCACCATGGTTAGGAATCTCCCCAAAAATCCTCCCTCTGTGGCAGAGTTGAGAATCCTCCAGCTGTTAGACATGCAGGGGCTTATTCCTCAAGGTCTAGATAGGAAAGTAAGCATGAGAGAAAAGGTGGAGGATTTCTGGCATCCCCCCCCTGAAGGTTTTTTAAAGTACAACATTGATGGAGCTTCCAAAGGAAACCTGGGGGATGCTGGTTTCGAAGGAATTCTAAGGGATGACACAGGCAGCATTATCTCCCTCTTCCATGGTCACTTAGGAAAATCCACTAACAACATGGTAGAACTAATGGCTTTGGAATAGAGCTTAGAATTTTTGATACAAAGTAATTGCCAAAACGTCATAATAGAAGCGGATTCTGAGTTAGTAATAAACACTGCCAAGAGAATCAGTAATGGAATAGGGTCGAAAAAGGTCACAAAACATTGGAGGTTAACTAGAGTCCTTCAGAGAATTCAAGTGCATCTACAGGAACTCTTTACTCTCATATTTATTCATGTGCGGAGAAAGGCCAACAAATTGGCGGACATTCTAGCCAACCAAGGTGTCAGTAGTGAGGACAATGCAATCTGAAGAAGGTGGAATACAATGGCACAGAGTAACCTAAAAAACCTCTGCCACAACCAAGCAGAGGAGGATAAAGAAGAATACAGAGGAAAAATGACTGAACTCAATCAGTAATGGTCAGCGGTTAGAGGGCTACACCAAGTGGGATTAAAAGGTGCACAATGAAAGGTAGGACAAGGCAAGAGGTAAAGTGGACCACGATAAGGACTTTTCTCAGTGCTTGGAGTCATAGCTTCCCGAACAGAAGAAAGCAGACACATAAATTTTTGCATCATCTTAATTTTTTAGTGACAAAAGTCAAAACCACCTCTGGGCAGTTTTGTAGCAATCGCACCGCTTTCCTGTCAAAAGTGGTTTTTGAATTTTTGCAACGATTCCACAGAAATCATGCCACGTGGAGGAGGGCCCGGTCCCAAATCCACTTTCCCTGTGCCTTAAAGATCGATGACCTCGGGCGTGCGATTCTCTGCTCAGCCGTCCGATGGTGCCTGGTTAATCAACGCTCAGGATCCATCGTGCTGTTTGGTGGGGCCCGTGGTTTTGTTCAGGTTGGCAATTTTGTTTGCAATCACACCACTTTTATGTTAAAGGTGGTTTTAGTCTTATTGGAAGCGATACCTTTAGGCTTCCGACACGTGGCCAGCGCGGGGAGTGGAAACCACCCTCCATCGCAAGGTAAGTTTCGCACAGGTTTGGTGATGTGATACTTTGGAGTGCCGTCCGATTTCGTGGGGTGATGCGAACCGTCAGATCTGTTGGTTCCTTTTTAGTGGGGCCCCATGTATTGACAGACTTTTCGCTTGGGCATTGTGGTTGGTTGTTTTCCGTAGATCAGGGTTTTGGGGGGAATGGTTCTTCCTAATTTTGTTTTGAATGTTTTTACTGTTTGCAGTGGAATGATGCTTTTCTTTGGCATCATGCCCTTTGTTTCCTTGTCTCCTCTTGGAGTTCAGGGTTTATGTAAATTTTGTAAATTTTTCTCGATTGAATGAAATAGAAGGAACTACTCTTGCTTTAGCAAAAAAAACATTATCATTAGTTCCAAATTTCTAAAATAAGTTGGGTATTCAAGAAAAGTATTCTAGATTTGTACCTGACAAGAAAATAATCAAGGTAATATGTCCTTGATTTTCAAAGATTGCATGGAGATTATATTGAGTTTTTCAAGGGACAAATATCAACAAGAAGAATAACAGATCTAGATTTAGAGGGATTAGATTGAGCATTTACAAGCAGTCAATGGGATAGAGATAACATTAATTGAGCATTTTGGGGTAACACTCGGGCAGTCAAAGGACACATTTCCAGGGGTGCTACAAAATCATTTGCAATACTAGTTTCAAATGTCAATTGTGACAAAGTATTTATGGCAGAATTTTAGGCAAATTGATAATAAATGTGTAACTAGGAAAGGTGGAAAACCTTTCAATATCAAATTATCTTATTCAATCCAGTCAAATAAATCAATTTCAAATTCTTACACAACATTTGAGGATCAAATCAACAATAGTATATTCCTTAGTAGAAAATCAGCAGACAAGTTCAACATGTAGAAATTAGATCCAAATATCAAGGATGTAGTGCCAGTTTGACTCAAAACCTAGGATATTTTCCCAGCAACTCCAACATTAGAAACTGTTTACAACCAATTCTAGATTTAGTTTTATTTTAATTTATTATTTGATTTTGTTTTCCAAAAAAGTTAGCAACATTTTGTTTATTATTTTTATTATCTAAAATATCACTTTGGGAGTGATGGGGTTCGGATTTGGAGTGAGGACCCTGGTTTCTATTGTATCAAACCTTTTTTACATCAATTAAAGCTTTCAAGCAAAATTACTTTGAAAAATTGCTCAAGGATTCATGTGATAGTGTTCTACAGTCCCTGTTTCAAGAAAATGTGTTCTTTCTATGTAATTCATGGAATGTTATTATTCAGTATTTGAATAAATGTTATATGAATATAGAATTTTTTTTTTGATTCTCTACTTGATTTTCCGCCAAATATTTTCATCTTGTCACTCTAAAATTGTCACAAGATTTTTTTACTCTATGTTAATTGAATTATTTCTTTATTTCAACCACCATACTACAACAATTTGATGTCTAATGGAATTCTATATTTCTCTCCTTTCAGAGTTATTTGTTTATAAAATAGTTCTTAAAAGTATTTGATTCATACATTTTGTCTAACTCCATTCCCAATGGATGTTAGCTTAGTCGCACCACCAAATTTTAAAACCTTCACTTACAGAAGATTTAGCCACTGTTTCAATGCATGAATAGTTGTCGAAGGGACATTGGGTAGTTGACTCATAGAGGGATCCCCCTCTTACTATAAGGGCCAACTTTCAATCCAAGATTGGTTCAATGTTACCTTTGGATTTTCCTTTACAAATCTTGGTGAAATTTCAAGTGATGACATCCCAACATCGTTGTCGGGGAGGCAAAGGCTTAAAGTAAATTACCCCGAAGTATGACAATGTTTCAGATATCATTGTTGAAGGTGAACAACAATCAGACACAAAGGTGGTTGTGTATCTTTCACCTGGCGATTCCATTGTCAAACAATCCAGAGTTCAGAACATTCATGGAGACTCCACTATCCAAAGAATTCAGAGTTTAAAGTACGGATCCAGTTGCCTCATTAATCAAGATGACATGGTATGTGGTAGACCCTATTTCTATTGAATATTTTAAATATTATTGGAACATGTTTGATGATGATCAAGTGGAAAATTCTTTTTCAATGTTTTTATCTATTTATTTAGA
Organism: Pinus tabuliformis; assembly: GCA_031772625.1. Taxonomy (NCBI): domain Eukaryota; kingdom Viridiplantae; phylum Streptophyta; class Pinopsida; order Pinales; family Pinaceae; genus Pinus; species Pinus tabuliformis. Next base: position 683,884,481 of record CM062818.1, read on the forward strand.
TTCATGAAAATGTTCTTCCAAAGACAAGATTTGTTTTAAAAAAAAAAAATTGTTGAGAAACTTGAAAAAGAACTTAAGATCTTGAAGATTCAAATATAGTCCCAAGATTCCAAATATTAGAGCTAGTATTTTGAAAATATTTTCTAGTAGCAACAAGAAGAGATAGTGTTTGCCCCAGTTGTCAAGAATGAGGAATGTTTTTTATTTTAATCATGATTTTGACAACCCACAGTTGGAACAATGGGCTGATATAGAGAGAACATATGAACAATTCATATATGATAATCTAGTCCTAGAACACTTTGAGGATCATCAAGAAAGATATGGCATATATTGTTTGGAAAAATACTGAGAAAGGGGGGTGAATCAATATTTTTTAAAAATCATTAAAACCTTTCAATTTGTTATTCAAATCTATGTACATGAATATAATCAAGTAAACTTGTGTATGTACGCGACTATTATGCAGACAACTAACGTATATCTAGTTAACTAACTTTTGAGTTAATTCATCATATGTTTAACTTGAACAAGTGTATCAGTACTTTATTAGGAATTAATTAAATAGTAGCCACGTGTAGTAAGAACATAATTAACCATAAAACATAAGAAATACATCAACACAAATGAACACCAAGATTTTTAGGTGGAAACCCAATGTGGGAAAAAACCACCGTTGTTGTCGTCTCAGTCTTCATCTTTTATTATAATGAAAAACTTATTACAATCTTGTACTGTCACGGACTCATACCAGCACGTAGGCACCCACTTGTAGGAGGCTACAATCTTCTCTCATTTTCTAGCACCCACTGGAAGGGAGCTCCAACCCCCTGATCTCGTTTACCGGTACCCACCGGAAGGGAGTTCCTATTGCCTGATCTGATTTACCAGCTACCACTGTAAGGAAGCTTCGACTCCCTTAGTAAAGGCTCCAACCCTCAACATCATCGTGGACCGCGTTTCATAAATTTTCACACTGGATCCACCTGATACAAAACATCACAACTTGTAGGCCACTTTTCATCAAATTTTCAGATTGGACCCACTACCATCATTTAAGCCCAATACCAAATATCAAAACTAAAATTGATCACTACAACAGATCACTCAATCATTGAGCCAACTGAATCAACCAATCACTGAACCAACTAAGACCCAAATAAATCAACTTATTCTCAAACAACCAAAGAAGTTAGATCCTTGTAACCAGAATACCAATACTGAAAATGCTGCGTCAACTCACAGAACCAACTGAAAACCCTAATTAATAAACTGTCAAAATATATACGCTACTTTACTTTAGAAAATTTGCGTGTATACGCGACTTCCATGAAGCAAACCTACATACATATCTCAAAACATTGAACCGTGAAACTGAATCACTGTCATTCTGAAACAAACATTGAGTTACACCCTGAACCACTTAATTACTATGAAATAATCACAAAATTGTTATCACCAAAAGATTGATCATCTAGTCTAATTATTAGATGAATCGAAGTACACTATGTAAAGCCAAATTTACCATAGTAAAATTGCTTTCACTGTGAGAAATTACTTAATAAACCACATTTGTTAAGTAATTTGCAATTAAACCCATGAAGAATAATTAAATAAATCACTATTTATTTAATTGTCTTCTAGGAATAATTAATTGATTACTAATTAATTATTATTCTTTGTCAAGTTTGACTAAATCCCTTATGAATAATTAAATAAATCATTATTTTTTTATTACCCCTTAACCAATTTCTGGAGATGATAAATAAATCATTTATTTATCTATTATTTCTAAACAAAAGTTTAAATACTTTTTTCCTCCTAACCAAATATAATAAAATATTCTAAGTGGTTATTCCAAGAATGGGGTTAATAATATTTTATTATTGCTCATTATTTGAGGATAACTCAATATTTTGTTATAAATAGAAGGGTTGAATTGAGGTTTCTGTGATCCATATCAAGTTTATGAGAGATTTTTTGACGTAAATCACATGATATTTCATTTGTCGACGCATTTCGAACCAATCAATGTGGTTCATTGTCAGGATAAGTTGAAGAATTAGATCTAACCTTGCATGTTAAATAGTCAGAGCAGAACATCCAACGGCTATAATTCTTGACCAGGTAATGGCTATATTGACTAACGACTAAATTTGACCGGGAAACGGTTAGTTGGACTGGACTAGGGGCATAACCTTTATTTAATTAAATAAGTTAATTCAATTTGATTATTAAATTGATAGTTAATTATATTCTTATTAAATTAAACATTAAAGGGACATATGAATATAGAAGTTTTAACTGTTTTATAAACTTTTAATTATAAATATATATTAAAATAAATTAATTTTAAATTACTAGTTAGTAATAAAAGTTACCAACTAAATATAAATATATAAATATTAGAGTGATTTAAAGGTTAGAAAGAATATTTTAAATAATTTAAATTTAATTAATTGTTTATTTTAGTGTTAAATTAGCATATTATCATAGATTGATTTCAAGATGATTTTTCTTTTATTAGTTAATTGAATTAAATTAAATAAATAAATTTGATTTGATTATTAAATTGATAGTTAGTTATATTCTTATTAAATTAAAAGTTAAAGGGCCATATGAATATAGAAGTTTTTAACTATTTTATAAAATTTTAATTAAAAATATATATTAAAATAAATTAATTTTAAATTAATAGTTAGTTATAAAAGTTATTAACTAAATATAAATATATAAATATTAGAGTGATTTGAGGGTTAGAAAGAATATTTTAATAATTTAAATTTAAGTGTTAAATTAGCATATTATCATAGATTGATTTCAAGATTATTTTTCTTTTATTAATTAAGTTAAAATTATTAGTATATAACTAATAGCATAAACTAAATGCTATTAAAATACCTCAAACTATATCAACCACTCCTCAAAGAACCAAGGCCACAGGATACAGGAAAACAAGGGGAAATTTGCTAAAAAAGAAAACAAGAACAAGCTATAACCTAGGGGGGGAAAGAAGGGAAAAAAAAAACTAGGAAGAGAGGGCTGGGACCCAACAACTTTTGATCTTCCATCCATCCTCTCTATTGAGATTGCTCGACCTTTTTTCAATCTCAAGGGCTTCCCTAAATTTTCGGTGATGGAATTGCGAAACTCTAGCAATAACACTAGCCTCCTCAATACAGACATAATGATTGGTTTTCTCCACATGCTCTACCAAAGCAGAAGACTTGGTTCTCCTATGCTTAAGGTCAGTTGTGTGTTCACTAATCCTTTGATTAATGGAGTGACCAGTCTCACCAATATAGGGGGTCCCACAGGAACAAGGAATAATATATACCCCTTTCATGTCCTTAGGGTCGATAGGATCCTTCACAGATCTGAGGGACTTACGAAAGGTGTTAGGGGTCTAAAAGATGAGGGGACATTATGCTTCTTAAGAATCCTCGCAATCCTATCAGTGGTTCCCTAAAATATTTTGTAGCTTCCCACAACTTGGTCTTGGCAGACCAGAAGTATGCGCTGAGGGATTGGTTAGTTTGTGGGGTTTCTGATTTATTCCCACTGCTTGAGGTTAATGATAGCTCTGTAATCACCAACGTAGAGGCCAACTCGTCTAGCCCCCTCAATCCGCTGCAATATTCTTCTGTTCTTCTTCGTTCCAGCGTTGTTGAGAAGGGTGAACAATCTGATCTCTGCCTAGCAAGTGATTGAGGGGCTCGTTCTACCCTTAGCTCCAGTATACCTCTGCATGATGACAGAGTTAATTCTAGTATACTGGTTCTGGTTAATGGATTGCAAGACAATGTGGTTTGCAGTTCCTTTTCATCATGCAGTGGTGATTCGCCAGCATCCAATGCTGGGTATCCATCCCTGGATTCTTCCCTCGGTGTTTCTCATCTGGATGATGCATCGAAACTAGCATTTGACTAGATCTCGTTCAAACCTATGGAGAATGGTGGCATTTTACCTCTGCGTAAAGGTAGAATTTATTCAGGTGTGCCGATTCCAATTGAAGGATTACAGGACAACGCTGTTTGCAGGTCTTTCTTAGAGTGCAGAGGTGATTTGCTAGCATCCTCTACTGGTTGTCCAACGCCGAGTTCTTCCCTCTGCATTTCTCATCCGTATGGTGTATCGATTCCTACGTGTGACCATTTCTCTATCAAACCAATATGGAACTGTGGCTTGGTTCTAGTTGCAGGTATGACTAGCCTGCTCTACACTGACGATAAGGACTCTATACTCCCCCTGCATTGTTCTCTTGGTAATTTAATGTTTGTTTGTAATAATAATAATAATAATAATGTGGCTGTTAATAATAATAATAATAATAATAATGAGGAGGAGGATGTAAATAATTATAGTTCTGTGAATAATAACATAAAAAGTAGTAGTAAGATCATTAATAATAATAATAAGTTAACAGTTCTTAACATAAACAATGATTCTAAGTTTAAGAAGAATCATAGTACAAATAATATTAATCCTCCCCCTCCATCTCATATTAATAATAAGGTTATCAATTTATCTAGTTTCTCCTTTCCCCCTTCTGTTTTTAAGGTTTTAGGCAAAGGTTTAAATTTTGCCTTGGCCCCTAAGAAGATCCTTGTGGATGACATTATTTGTGACATAGAATTTGGGATTCGTGGTTTACTTGATAGTATTAAAAACACTATTAGGCAGGATTGTTCCGTTGTCCTAAGGAAGGCTAAGCCTCCTAAGAGCAACCTTAGCAGGGAAGAATTTGAAGTCCTCAGATCCTTAAATCAGAACAATAATGTTGTTGTTCGAAAGGCTGATAGAGGTGGGGCTGCTGTCATTCTTAACAAGGTAGACTACCGCAATAAGATGTTGGATCATCTTCATAATAATGGAAGCTATAAGAAGCTTCCCAAAAACCCATTAAAGATTTCTATAAATGTTTCCCTTACAAATCTAGTAACTCAGTAAGTTCCATGCACCATAAACTCATTGAGAGCAATCCTATCACTCCTAGAATCTATGGGCTCCCTAAAATTCACAAGGAAGGAGCTCCCATTAAGCCCATTATCAACACCATTGGTGGTCCTACCTATCTTCTTGCTAAGTTCCTTGCCTTAAAGCTTAAACCCTCAGTTGGCCATATAGAGTCCTTCATCAAAGACTCTGCCTCCTTTATTGAGGAGCTCAAGGACATTAAGTTGGACTCTGGAGACATTCTTGCCAGTTTTGTTGTTGTTTCCCTGTACACTTGCATCCCTATAAATGAGGCCATGGAGGTGATCAATCGTCTAACAGATCCTGATACTGCTCGGTTAGTTGAGATCTGCCTCACTTCAACCTTTTTTAGTTTTGAAGGAGAGTTCTTTAAGAAAACCTGTGGGGTTTCCATGGACTCACCCCTATCCCCTATTGTTGCAAATCTTTTTATGGAAGATTTTGAATCCAAGGCTCTAAACTCAGCTCGCCTCCTACCTAAGCTTTAGAAAAGATATGTAGATGACACTAATGTCATCTAGTCTCACAACCAAGAGGAGTTAGATCTCTTCTTCGATCATCTCAACAATCAATCCTCGGCCATCAAGTTCACCAAGGAAAAAGAAGTCAATGGTTGCCTCCCTTTCCTTGATATTCTTATTTCTAAGAATAGTGATGGTTCCCTCTCCCACCCACTGTTTCGTAAGAAAACACATACGGAGTAGTATCTTCATGCTAGTTCCCACCATTTCTCGACTTAGAAGTTGGGGGTTCTCAACACCCTTGCTACTCATGCCATAAGGATCTCTGATGAAAAGAGCTTCGAGGAGGAAAAATCCCATCTCCTTAATGTCTTTGTGGAGAACAGTTATAGTAGATACATGGGACAGAAGGCTTTCCTCAAAGCGGCCAAGAATTCGTTAACTAAAAGAGAACCGAAAGAACGGATTCCAGGTGTCCATCTTCTGTTTGTTCAGGGAACCACTGATAGGATTGCGAGGATTCTTAAGAAGCATAATTTCCCCTCGTCTTTTAGACCCCTTAACACCATTCGTAAGTCCCTCAGATCTGTGAAGGATCCTATCAACCCTAAGGACATGAAAGGGGTATATATTATTCCTTGTTCCTGTGGGACCCCCTATATTGGTGAGACTGGTCGCTCCATTAATCAAAGGATTAGTGAACACGTAGTTGACCTTAAGCATAGGAGAACCAAGTCTTCCGCTTTGGCAGAGCATGTAGAGAAAACCAATCATCATGTTTGTATCGATGAGGCTAGTGTTATTGCTAGAGTTTCACAATTCCATCACCGGAAATTTAGGGAAGCCCTTGAGATTGAAAAAAGGTCGAGCAATATCAATAGAGAGGATGGCTAGAAGATCAGTAGTTGTTGGGTCCCAGCCCTCTCTTCCTAGTTGTTTTCTTCCCTTCTTCCCCCCCAGGTTATAGCTTGTTCTTGTTTTCTTTTTTAGCAAATTTCCCCTTGTTTTCCCGTATCTTGTGGCCTTGGTTCTTTGATGAGTGGTTGATATAGTTTGAGGTATTTTAATAGCATTTAGTTTATGCTATTAGTTATATACTAATAATTTTAACTTAATTAATAAAAGAAAAATAATCTTGAAATCAATCTATGATAATATGCTAATTTAACACTTAAATAAACAATTAATTAAATTTAAATTATTTAAAATATTCTTTCTAACCCTCAAATCACTCTAATATATATATATATATATATATATATATATATATAGTTAAAAATTTTTATAACTAACTATTAATTTAAAATTAATTTATTTTAATATATATATTTTTAATTAAAAGTTTATAAAATAGTTAAAAAATTCTATATTCATATGGCCCTTTAACTTTTAATTTAATAAGAATATAACTAACTATCAATTTAATAATCAAATTAAATTAACTTATTTAATTTAATTCAATTAATTAATAAAAGAAAAATAATCTTGAAATCAATCTATGATAATATGCTAATTTAACACTTAAATAAACAATTAATTAAATTTAAATTATTTAAAATATTCTTTCTAACCCTTAAATCACTCTAATATTTATATATTTATATTTAGTTAGTAACTTTTATTACTAACTAGTAATTTAAAATTAATTTATTTTAATATATATTTATAATTAAAAGTTTATAAAATAGTTAAAACTTCTATATTCATATGTCCCTTTAACGTTTAATTTAATAAGAATATAACTAACTATCAATTTAATAATCAAATTGAATTAACTTATTTAATTAAATAAAGGTTATGCCCCTAGTCTAGTCCAACTAACCGTTTCCCGGTCAAATTTAGCTGTTAGTCAATATAGCCATTACCTGGTCAAGAATTATAGCCGTTGGATGTTCTGCTCTAACTATTTAACATGCAAAGCTAGATCTGATTCTTCAACTTTTCCTGACGATGAACCACACTGGTTGGTTCAAAACGCGTTGACAAATGAAATATCATGTGATTTAAGCCGAAAAATCTCTCATAAAATAGAAGGGTTTTTCATTCACTATTCACTTTTTATCATTTTCATTGTTGCATTCACTGTTGTAACTTTGATTATTATCATTGTCGCACACCATTTTTCTTCCATTTGGGTTCCCATTGAGCTCAAACATTTTATTTGATGGGTTTACACATTATAGAGGAGAGAGACTCTACACAAGTTGAAGACGTTTGAGGATAGCCAAGAACCCATCCCATAGAGGGGGACTAGTAACATTTATTTGTTCCCTTCACAGGTGTTATAATAAAATATATTCTTTGTATATCTGGTTTCCATTGGATTATTGGAGTTATTACTGTTTCATTTTGTTGTTTAACTATGATTGTGGCATAGATCAGGACTTTGGTAGGTTTTGTTTCTATCAGTTGCTGCAAATCTACAATGTTTAGCATCCATTTATATTGTTGAGACTGTTTTTCATCCACAGTCTTAAGTGTTTCCTTTTCGTACATACTTGAGGAGAAAACACTATAACAAAAACCATCATAGATTTCCAATCACATACAACTAGCAACATCATCATTCTTCAATCAATCAATTCAACTTCAATCATGACTATTAAACACAAATCATTAAGTAAGACTTCATGACAGACAACATAAACCCAACAAGATTGATTAGATTGATCAAACATCTTATCCAGAAAAACCCTAGCTTATAGACATGCTTTCCACAAAACACTTCTGTGTGTACACGCGATTTTCAAGAATCAAACCCACGTACAGATCTGTCCAAAGTGTAGAATCGATATGCAACTTACCATCATTAAACCCGCCTATGTACGCATCTTTTAGGTTATCAAACCCACATATATATCTGTAACTATTGACTTATATCGTCGTTGCAAATCAGACCTTCAGAACAAACCCATCCCTTGGCATACATAACAAAACATGCGTTAGACATAAATATTACACATCAAATCAATCCATTATCATTATAGTCATTTTAGATCTACTGGATCTTATCCATCATCAAATTCCAAGGTGCATACTTAGTTTTAGATAAAACTATTCATTAATAGCCCATTACATGTACACTTGCTTTAGATATAACAATGAAATCTTCAATACTTGTACACACTAAACACTTTGGTCTTCATTTCCTTATATAACTTAGCCCTTATCCAACACCACAGGTCAAGATAGGATCAAGATAGGATCAAATATTCATTGTTGGGCTCAATACTATGGGTCAATACCATGGTAAAGATCCTTGGTATTTAGAATTCCATGGTGCTAAAACTCTACGCGCCATTTTTTCTTCATATCCATGTGTGTATGCGACTTTGCTTCACAGAACCCGCATATACCTGTCAAAACATCCCCTTCAACATTCCTCTGTCTCTGAACTACTATTCCTTTTTCCACACTTCCTGTCATATGTAAACACATTCTATTGACATCTTCATCAAGTAGGTTTCCATGAAAATAAAACTCATCAAGTATGTTGCCATCAAGGAAGACACATTAGTCACGATCCCAACAATATCCCCCTTTGCACTTTATGGCAACTCAAGCACCAAGTTACTCTCCCCCTTTGACATCAAGGGCAAAGGATTGACCAATGTTGATTGAAGGATTCTCTCCCTTTGTTGACATGAGCATTGTAGATATGATTTGTTGAGAATGAATTAAGAGTACTAACCATGCTCCCCCTAACCACATGATGAATTTTCTAAAGATATACAAATGACTCTATGACTCAAACAAACATGACCTTTCATATCACCAACGACTCATGCTTACATTGATCACCCAACACAGTGGGATTTTATATTTGACTCAACATTACATCACATGCCCAAAAAGATGGGATTACATTACTTGACCACAATAGTCCATACATGACTGAATTTTACAATGATTAGATCATAGGTCTTTACATGACCTTTACAGCAAATGAAAGATATGGAATTTATAACCAAGACCAAAGACCTCTATAGTGAGGTAACAATACCAAGATAGTCTTCAGCAACCATCATATACTATGTAGGATATGCACCATAGATAGCAACAACAATAACTCATCATCAATATGCAAGATAAGAAAATTTAGCTTCAATATCATCAACCTGTGACCAAGTATGCAGCATCAACATCATAATATTTTTCCATAGAGATCAGCTATCAACTCATCCTCTTGACCTTATCAAGGTCAACTTGTTCTTTCCCTTTGTAGGAATAGCCTCAATCAATGTTCATTAAAGAAACATATCTTTTCATGCATCAACCAAGCATATGCCATGTCTCCAAGTATCATCTAGCAGATATAGCAGTAAAATATCAATAACCATATCTTCACAAAACCATTTGCATCATATCGTGTACATGTAGCTCGTGTAATCACCATAGGAATCATCCATGACAACAACATCATCATCAAATAATCATAACAAGGTATACATGTTCTTTCCACAACAATCCCTAACATACATGTATCATCACTAGAGAGTTTTCTATCATCCCACATCTGATAATCATAAACCATAATTAGCAACTCATGCATCATCATTCAAGAACTTCAGCAACATAAGCAACATCATCGTTGATAAGCATCATTATGTACCAATGAGTTCTAAAGAAAACATAATGTCAGCAATGAATTATTAGAAGCATAGAAAATGATCCCCTGGACTTGTGGCAACTATTCACTATCAGATATGATCATATCATCTCATATATCAATAAGGACATCAAAGTATCTTCATCAGTCAGTTATCCATCAAGGCACCAACAACTTATAAAAGACAAAACCAATTCTAAATAACATCAACAAATTGTACATCAATCATCATAACAAGAAAACCAAATGATAATTGTTTGAAGAATATCAGAGACTTTTCCTAAGTCTACCCCATTGTTTCTTCATCATATCAAAAAATGTGTGGTTCCTTAGATTAGAACTTGCATATATATGAGGCTTGTCTTCATAGGATCTGCATACAAAAAGTAAAATATTGAAACTTTGCAAATTCATCTCCCCCTGAACCTGTACTGTATGTACCTATTCACCGTTACTACACCAGGTGCACTGTTAGTAATATAAGAAACATGAATATCAAAACAACCATGGGAATCATCATCAAGACAACATATGTATTACTACCCCTTATATTACACATCACTGATCCTGAGGACCTGATAGACATCTTCTGATCTTATGAGTTCATGTACCTCACATCACTTCTGTAGTCACTGTGAGAAGTAAGCTTCAAGAATCAATGGACTGCAACAGGGACAATCTTCCCTACGTTTCTGACTGAGGTTCCTTCTTCCTCCAGATCTGCTTGCAATTTCTAATTATGTCCAGAAACTTGTCCCATCTCCTGGTTTTTTTTTTTTTGTATACTTGACCTACAATCAGTGGCCTTATGCCCAAATGAGTTACAAGAGAAAAAATATCCATAAAACCATCCTTTGTGCCTAGGGACTAATCTTGACCTTGATCTAGGATATTTTCTTACAGATGAGTGATTTGATTCAACCTTGCTTTGTACAACACCATACTGGTTTTTTTCATTGCATTGTGTATAATCATACTCAATGCCAACCTTGATCAAAGGAGAGAGTTATCCATTAATAATATTCTCTAGAGACTCAGAAGATTTTACCCATTTGTTGATCTTCTCATAATATTCCTTCAGGGTCATATTTTTGATTCTAAAGTTTCACTCTGTTTTCCTTTTATTGGAATTTTTTCCTTATGCTTTCTATTCTTTTATTGGTTGCTTCTAATTCCATTTTTAACCTTTATATTTCTTCAATCATACTTTTTCCTTTTGATTCCAATCCTTTGTTAACATTCTTAAGTTTATCATTTCCCTTAGAGTTTTCATCAAAACATCTACCTCACAACTATCTAATTCATTAATTGCCTGATATTCAAGAGCCATGAGTACTAGATAAGAACTATTAGACTCTAAATCATAATTTTTTTTATCATCAGATTTTCTATGACTTTCTTCATTAGAGTAAAATAAATTCTTATCAGAGAAATTCATTTTAGCAACATTATTTCCATTCTCTTTATGATTTTCTCTATGAGGAAATTTGGATGCATAATGGCCTACTCCCCCACAAGAATTTTTTTTAAAGGGAAGCTTACCTCTCAATTTTCCAGTTCCCACTTGCAACCTTCTTACGAAGTTTTCTTCTTCATCATCTGACATGTAGCTTATGTATTTTGGGGCTTCCTTATGTTTCCCTTTATATGTGTCTTTGAAGGTTGCTTCTCTCATGTTTGAAGGACCACCTTTCCTCATCTCAAATGTTGTCAATATTCCACAAAGTTGATCAAATGTGAGACTTTTCAGATCTTGCATTTCTTTAATAGCCAAGACTTTGGAATCAAACTTCGGAGTTAGTGATCTCAAAATATTCTCAACAAAAGTAGCATGTTTTATTTCGTCACCAATGTTTCTCATGGAATTAACAATTTCATCTAATCTAAGGAAAAATGTTGCAATTCTTTCCTCATCATGCATTTTCAGTGTCTCATACTGTATTTTGAATGTTTGGAGTTTAACACATTTTACCTTGGTGTTGCTGTAGAAAATCTGCTAATGTAGGTTAACCCGATAATGCAATATAAATCAAGGTAGAATATTATAACCTACTTCTACTGGTGAGCTCCAGTATTGTAGCAATAATGCTACAACTCCTGGGGCTTCCTGTCTCTTAATTTTATCAACCCGGTAGTTCGTACAAACTTGGAAGCGGCGGTGCGATATGCACAAGTACTAGCTCTTGTCGCAGCTGTCACTTGGTCAGCTGGCACAAGTCCGCTAGGGCTCAAGCCAACTTCTATAGGCTCTCAGAAGAAGCTTGCTAATTGATGGACGAAAGCTAATCTCAGAGGAAAGCTACTCTACTTGACAAAAATGACTGAAAGCAAATCAAAGCATGTAAACCTAGGAAACCCTAATTTAACTAGTTTAACCTCTATAATGCAAAGAATGTGAATGCAACTTCTACTAATGCTGTCATTACCTCTAATAAGTGCAAATGCATGGATCTAAGCTACTTGCATCATGAAAGACATGTTTTTGTATTTTTTCTTTAAGTGTGTGGAATGATTGTGATTTTGTGCTAACTAGGGTTTGGTTGTGCAGATGGGATGAAGAAGGAAGGAAAGCGTGGGAAAGGTTGGGGAGGCTAGGAGAGGTCCCTAGTGATCCTTAGCATCCATCCACAGAGGTTCCTCACGTTCAGAAGCTCATCAACCGAGTGAGTGGCCTCCTACAGGATGTCTGCAGGGGATCCTACAGGATACTCTGGTTTCTACAGGATGTCTACAAACGGCTACAGGATGACCTACCGTGAGTGTTTGAAGTGATGGAGGAGTGATGGAATGGTAGGGGGAGATGTGTAAGGTAGGAATGAGGCTGGTGATGGCTGTAGAAGTGGAGGAATGGGGATAGGGAGTGAATGTAGGGAGTAGGTTGGAAGATAGAGGGCTAGGTCAACGAAAGGGCTAGAGAATGGAAGTACGTGAGGAGTGAAAGACTTTGGGAGATGACAGAGCGGAGAAGAGGTCAAAGATGTGTTTGCAGGTGTGATCAAGGTGGAGGACGAAGTGATGGAACGAGAGAAAACAGTGTAGATGAAACAAATTGTTTATGAGTGTCACCAAAACGAGAATGCTTCAACCTGAGCTACCTGTGACATAAAATCAATGAACAGCAATATAAATTGTGAAGGAAACTCATGCATGGTATTGAAATGAAGAAGTAATGCTAAATATAAAAGTGCATGAATGGATCTAAGTAATGCCTCAGCCTACTTCCAAACAACTACAGCAATTCTAACTGATAAAACCAATCTGTTTGACTTCTACAGGAAATCCAAATCAGCAACTGTTTAACCACTACAGGAAATCTAAATCAGCAGCTATACTCGAATGCATGTAAAGGGAAATGGAAACGAAATGCGAAAGGAACAATATTGATACAAAGGAAGGAGGCCTGAGCTCTCAGGTTGGGCCCAACCCCGAGAGCTTTAGGATCCTTTAAAAACTCAAAATCTGATCCAAAACTGCTTGCTTTTATTCATAATCAAAAGTCTAATGTCATGCCAAAACTGGCTTACAAAGAGCGAAAACCAAATTGACTAACTAGCTGTTACGAAATGACTAACTACTAGCTACCAAAAATGACTACCAATTAGCTAACCAAAATGAGGCCCCAAGCCTTCTTATTTATACAATTTGAGGACCCAACAGTCCTCCTAAAAGTTAGGGACTTGGCTGTCCAAGACTTGGAGTTAACAGCAGTCCAACTTGACTTGCTTGGCTGCCCTTGAGCTGATTGATTCGGTGGCCCTTGAACTCCGAGCTGATGGTGGAGAATTCGAGGTAAGGGCCCATAATGAGGGGGACACCTTCCTACAAATCCTCTAGCTTGTTCTCCCACGAATTTGGCTGCCAAGTGCTCATTAAGACCTTCAATTTTGTCTCCAAGTTGACCAAAAAGGCTACACAAAGCACCCATTAGACTTGTTGGCATAATGACTAACCAAATTCACTCTATTAACATAAAAATAATCAAAAACATGCAATAAACAAATGAGAATGGTGGATCAAGTCACATTAGGAGGTTGGATGAGCCCAAATATTTGTCCATTTTTGGGGCTCATCATCACCCCCCTGCTGAAAGTGTTGCTCATCCTCTGAGCAACCAAATCTCTCCCCTTGTCTTTGATGGCCCTGGTGGCTTCCTTGGCTAACATCTCAGCTGATTTCTCCTTTGGCTTCCCGCTTTTCAAACTTTCCTGTAGAGACTGTTCGCTGGCTTCCTGTAGAAACAGTCTGCCAGCTTCCTGTAGAAAGGCCTTTGTGTCCAACATTTTCATTCTTTCTCTCTAAGTGGATGTCTTCGGGCTTCCCTGTTCATAGCTGATGGACATCTTTGAAGGAGGCTCCTCCCTTTGTTTAGCCTTCGTGTCCTTAATGACGATCTGCTCCTTTGACAGTGGTTTGGGTTTGCCCACTTTTATTTGTGTGCTCCTTTTTTACTTTAAAGTACATGAAGGTTTGCCTCTTTCCCTTCCTTTTTGGTCTTGGAGGTGTGCTAATGGTGGCAAGTATGGCTGCTGCCTCCTTAGCTAGGATGTCCGCCTTCTTCTCCTTGGGTTTCACCTTTTTAAGGCTTCCTGTAGAAGACCCTGTTTTAGCCAATTTCGAGCTTCCTGTAGAAGCCTGTTTCTGCTTTACTGTAGACACGGGTGTCACCACGGGTGTCACCACCATTTAAATAATAATTTGCCATCATTCTAAATAACCAGCATGTCCTTGGCACATAAATAAGTCTGAGATGCAGAACAGAACAACCCTTTTTCTAATCAGAAAGACAACCACCAATACATGTAATCAGTATGTTCTTTGATGCACAAAAACTGAGATGAACCCTGGAAGTTTAGGCTGAGTGAATGAGAGTGCAGAGATCAATCCGGCCTCTGTGGAATGTGGACATTTAAACCTCTTAAAATTACCCAAGGGAACAATCTTCAGTCTTGGGTTTAAGTGCTGGAGGACATATTTGATTTCTGAAAGGAAATTTCAGGCTTCTATATGAGTGAAGCTTGACCCTTTTTCTGAACATGAAACTCAGCTACAAATGATGACAGGTATATATGAAATCAGTCTCCTCTTAATGCATAAGAAATCTAAAATGGATCTGAGCGAATGGCATTGGAGAAATTCAACTCAGTCCTCTTGACTTGAAGGAAATTCGATCAACAGTGCGACAGGCGGGAATTGTTTAAGGAACTGAAGAGACCTCGAGAATGAAAGGCAGAAATCGGTAGAGCACCGTTGTTTAACTGATCTGGATGGTGGACATGCGCTTCAGTTGACCGCAGTTGAACAAAGAGTGGTGAGAGTTTCAGCCGAGCGTCCCTTGAATTACTGCGTGACTTGTGGTGAGGTGGTGAAGTGGCCAGGTGTACGTGGCCACATGCAGACTGTAGTTCTATTTATTAACTGTATGTCTCCTTCTATTTGTTAATCAATTGAAGCCCTGTGCACTGAAGTTCAACAAATCTTCCATTAACTGTGTTTTTCAAATTTTTCATGAATGACCATACACGTACGCTGCGTGATTTTTCCTTGAGCGCTAGAGAACTGGGTGTCTTGCTACCTTTCTAACTGAATCTCACCATCTCATCCATTCATGCAATGCTTTAGATTAGATTTATGCAAACAGAGGAACAAGTTTAGTCACGTACCTGCAAGTCGTGCGTGGTTGCTTTGCTGCATGCCTGTGTTGATCTTCATTTGCTGCATGCATGTGTTGATGTAGTTGCATGGTGGCTTGATTGATGATTCATGGTTGTTTTTTCTTGTGCAGGCGTCCTCTGGCCGGATCCAAGCTCCAGACAATTGTTTCCACGTTCAAATCTGCACATCCAAGCTGCTGTTGCTGCATCTTCACCAAACCAAAACTTGTTTTCGACATTTCTCCCAAACGCCAAAGCGGATCGAGCTGAAACTTGCTGAGCATGTTTCTATCACCATTATCCATTTCCCATAGCAAATTCGTGATCAATGGATGCACGGATTTCGAGAAAAATGGAAAATGGCTGAAGATTTCAGAAGTCGATTTCTCAGAAACCGTGCATCGGAATCGGCTGAAACTGCTTGGGTAGGCTACTATCACCCATATGCATCTCCCCATGAAATAGGTTTTGAAACGGATGCACGGTTATGGAGAAAATGCAAAAATGGCTGATGGTGATGGAGGCTGATTTTTTGGAAACCATGCACCGGAATTGCATGAAACTGCTCAGGCATGTTGTCATCGACCTTGTACAATCCCCCATAAAACGGTTTGTCAAAAGGATGCATGGTTTTCAAGTTATGGCAAAAACAAATTTGGTTCTATGGATTTTTGCCTCAAGGCTTTTTGCATGTGCTTGCATGGGATGACAAAATGAATTTTGGCTGTGATGCAGGTGTGGAGATGATGGAGGATGAGTTGGAAGACTGCATGAGGACTTCTGAACCCTTGAGGAAGCTACCATGTTCGCCAAACCACTTTTTGAAATGCATGCCTAGTTTCCCACAATTTCTACAGGAAGATCCTGTAGAAGCACAATGAGAAGCACAAGGTGGTGAAAAAATGATGGATGAAGGCAAGGGATGGACACACAAGTGCTTGCAGGCCTAACCAATAGACTCCCACCATTAGATTCATTTTTTAGATTGAATTTGGCTCGTCCAAAGGTTCTACAGGATGTTTCCTGTAAAAATATAGAGCATCCTGTAGAAAACACAGTTTGGAGGAAAGAAGCATAATGACATGAAAAGAATGATGGAAAAGGGGTGAGGAGTGGAAACATAGATGAGTGTAGGCCTCATGGACATATTCCAAGCCTTCAGGTCCTCTTTGGAGATCAATTTGGCTTTTTTGTAAGCTTCCTGTAGAAGATACGAAACTTCCTGTAGAAGGCACAAAAACTCCTTTGACCTCGATTTGAGTGCTCCTCCTGCCATGAAACATCCTTCTTGCAACCTGACATGTCATTGCTGCAACATAAAATTATTCAATGGAGATTAGCTTTATGTTTCTTTTTCTTTTTCTCTTTTTTTTTTGAAAAACAACTAGGGCGCCTCATGGAGGTTTTCACCCTAATTTCCTGCCTTGGGCACCTCCAAGGGAGGTTTTCACCCAAAGATCTTTTTCTCTTTTATTTTCTTTTCTTTCCAACCCATTGACCGCCTCATGGAGGTTTTCAATCAATGAGCCAATCTAAGGCGCCTCCGAGGGGGTTTTCACCTTAGATTTTTATTTTTCTCTTTTTTTCATTTTTTTCATTTCTTTTTTTTTTCTTTTTTTCTTTTTTTTCTACCCTACCCTACTTGAAAAACAAAATCATTTTCAAGTATAAGAATACTTCCAATGGAGCCATGTGCACATCGAGATTAGAGACAAGATGATGTAAAGGCTCGGAATGCATGCTTTGACAACTATCCAAGTTTCAGAGACAAAATGATCTGACTTTGAAAGTACAAAACATAGCTGAGGAAGAGAGTACTGCTGCAACTGAGTGACCTTCTGAAACCATATCTCAATATAGCTTTGATATCCTTGGTTCTTTTGCTGATCTGGATCATTCTTCATGTCACCTTCCATCATGACCTTCTGATCTTCCTCTTTTTGTTGATCTTCCTCTTGAGTACATGGAGGATTTGATGGTAACCATGAGGGAACTCTCTCGATCTCTGATTCTGATCTCTTTCCTTCATCAAGTGCAGCCCATGGTTCTTTGATCTCCTCTTTTGAATCTTCTTTTGCTTTTGGTCCTTCAATGCTTTCAAGATGATCTTTTTTTTGCATTGCTTTTCCTGAGCTTTGGTGAACATCATTGAGCTCACGAGGAATCATTTGCACATGTTGTGCCTCAGATTTGCAATTGGGTTGAGCTACTTCATTGCATGGTTTTGGAAATGGAGGTACGGGTAGCTGAGTGGAGGTGTGAAATTGAGATGGAGATGGATGGCATTGTGGTTGGGTAGGCATTTGGGGTTGCCTTGGTGGAGGAGGAGGCGATGGTTGTGGATGAGCAGGTGGTGGAGGAAAATGAGCAGGATGAGAGTTGTAATGGGGCCTCCACTCCTGATAAGGTGCATTCCATTGAGGCTGTGGCTGATCATAAGAGTGAAACGAATGAGCAGTTGGTTGGGCATAATATGGATCTGTGAAGGAATAAGGAGGAGGTGTGAACCAGGAAGGATGAGTAGGGGGACCCCAAGAAGGCATGAAGGTGGCTTGGTAAGGGTCATAATAGGTCTCGGGTGTCCCTTGTAGTTCCTGCTGGTAGGGTATGGGTCCATGTGGCCTCCTTCGGTTCATATAACCGAGTGATTCAGTGGCTCTCTTGGCTCTTTGATATGCAACTTTGATTCTGGGCAAGGAAGGGCACTGATATGTAGGATGGTATTCTTCACATACAAAACAAACTTCTAGGGAGTGCATTGGACATTCGTTCCTAGGATGCTTTTTAAGGCACCTAGGACAAAAAATGACCAAAGCCCTCTTGGCTTCCTCTTGCTTCTTTTGGATCCGCAAGGTATCCAGTTGCATGGCAAGAAACTGCCTCATAGATACTCTTGAAATCTTTGATCTGATTTTCAAATTCATCTTTGGACAAGATGTTGCTCCCAACATCTCTACTTGTAGCCATTTGCTTCAAAGGAATGTTTTCTTCTTCTTCTCCCCTATAGGTTCTTCAGATATGTCTTGATGTCCACCCAGGGGCTCTTTCATCACAGCCATCGAAGAAGAACGTTGGCTGTGTGAAGCAGTGGGGGTGTTGTGCAATCATTTTTCTAACTTATCTCTACTCCTACAAGGCATGAAATAGATTGAACTACAACTAACTATCTTGCGAAATTGAAATGAAAGCAGGAAAGGAATAATCTATTTTGCTCAAATGAAATTGCAAGAATGAAATGCTAGGCTACGCTTGCGAAGTTGAAACACCAATCTACGCTTGCAGAATTGAAATGCGGAATTGAAAGGCTATTCTAGGAAAGCAGGAAATGCTAATCTATGAAAGCGGGAAATACTAATCTAGGAAAGCAAGAAAGGCTAATCTACTTTTGCATAAATGAAATTGCATAATGGAAATGAAATAAACTACTTAGAAGAAGGTTGTAGTAGAAAATAGAAGAATAGCAACAATCACCAATACTCTGCCGCTTCCCCGGCAACGGCGCCAAAAAGATGGTGAGCTCCAGTATTGTAGCAATAATGCTACAACTCCTGGGGCTTCCTGTCTCTTAATTTTATCAACCCGGTAGTTCGTACAAACTTGGAAGCGGCGGTGCTATATGCACAAGTACTAGCTCTTGTCGCAACTGTCACTTGGTCAGCTGGCACAAGTCCGCTAGGGCTCAAGCCAACTTCTATAGGCTCTCAGAAGAAGCTTTCTAATTGATGGACGAAAGCTAATCTCAGAGGAAAGCTACTCTACTTGACAAAAATGACTGAAAGCAAATCAAAGCATGTAAACCTAGGAAACCCTAATTTAACTAGTCTAACCTCTATAATGCAAAGAATGTGAATGCAAATTCTACTAATGCTGTCATTACCTCTAATAAGTGCAAATGCATGGATCTAAGCTACTTGCATCATGAAAGACATGTTTTTGTATTTTTTCTTTAAGTGTGTGGAATGATTGTGATTTTGTGCTAACTAGGGTTTGGTTGTGCAGATGGGATGAAGAAGGAAGGAAAGCGTGGGAAAGGTTGGGGAGGCTAGGAGAGGTCCCTAGTGATCCTTAGCATCCATCCACAGAGGTTCCTCACGTTCAGAAGCTCAGCAACCGAGTGAGTGGCCTCCTACAGGATGTCTGCAGGGGATCCTACAGGATACTCTGGTTTCTACAGGATGTCTACAAACGGCTACAGGATGACCTACCGTGAGTGTTTGAAGTGATGGAGGAGTGATGGAATGGTAGGGGGAGATGTGTAAGGTAGGAATGAGGCTGGTGATGGCTGTAGAAGTGGAGGAATGGGGATAGGGAGTGAATGTAGGGAGTAGGTTGGAAGATAGAGGGCTAGGTCAACGAAAGGGCTAGAGAATGGAAGTACGTGAGGAGTGAAAGACTTTGGGAGATGACAGAGCGGAGCAGAGGTCAAAGATGTGTTTGCAGGTGTGATCAAGGTGGAGGACAAAGTGATGGAACGAGAGAAAACAATGTAGATGAAACAAATTGTTTATGAGTGTCACCAAAACGAGAATGCTTCAACCTGAGCTACCTGTGACATAAAATCAATGAACAACAATATAAATTGTGAAGGAAACTCATGCATGGCAGTGAAATGAAGAAGTAATGCTAAATATAAAAGTGCATGAATGGATCTAAGTAATGCCTCAGCCTACTTCCAAACAACTACAACAATTCTAACTGATAAAACCAATCTGTTTGACTTCTACAGGAAATCCAAATCAGCAACTGTTTAACCACTACAGGAAATCTAAATCAGCAGCTATACTCGAATGCATGTAAAGGGAAATGGAAATGAAATTCGAAAGGAACAATATTGATACAAAGGAAGGAGGCCTGAGCTCTCAGGTTGGGCCCAACCCCGAGAGCTTTAGGCTCCTTTAAAAACTCAAAATCTGATCCAAAACTACTTGCTTTTATTCATAATCAAAAGTCTAATGTCATGCCAAAACTGGCTTACAAAGAGCGAAAACCAAATTGACTAACTAGTTGCTACGAAATGACTAACTACTAGCTACCAAAAATGACTACCAACTAGCTAACCAAAATGAGGCCCCAAGCCTTCTTATTTATACAATTTGAGGACCCAACAGTCCTCCTAAAAGTTAGGGACTTGGCTGTCCAAGACTTGGAGTTAACAGCAGTCCAACTTGACTTGCTTGGCTGCCCTTGAGCTGATTGATTCGGTGGCCCTTGAACTCCGAGCTGATGGTGGAGAATTCGAGGTAAGGGCCCATAATGAGGGGGACACCTTCCTACAAATCCTCTAGCTTGTTCTCCCACGAATTTGGCTGCCAAGTGCTCATTAAGACCTTCAATTTTGTCTCCAAGTTGACCAAAAAGGCTACACAAAGCACCCATTAGACTTGTTGGCATAATGACTAACCAAATTCACTCTATTAACATAAAAATAATCAAAAACATGCAATAAACAAATGAGAATGGTGGATCAAGTCACATTAGGAGGTTGGATGAGCCCAAATATTTGTCCATTTTTGGGGCTCATCATCTACTATCAATTTGCGGAAGCTTAAATATTGAGCTGAACAATATAACCAGAAGCAGAAGAATCAATCACACAATACACATGAAAATACTTCGGGGAAAGCCTCAGCTGAAAACCAAACTATCTATATTATCAAACAAGGTGGAAATACATAGGAATTATACAAATCCTTAGCTCTTGTAGTTAGCCAATTCTCAGTACAATCCTCACAGATGCTCACAAGCAATCCTGGCTTCTCACAAGCCTTCTCCTCTTCCCTCCAAGCTCCTATTTCCTTGCGCTGTTCCTCTAGGATAATCTCCTCTAACCAAGTGGAAAACTGATCTCACACCCTGTCAGAACTGTGCAATCCTTAAGGAATTGATTCCTTCTGCATGCATGAGTTTTCTTTATAAGAAAATGCATGCAACTGATATTACATTGTCCTTGTCACTTAGCTCAACTGGGTCTTTCTCATAATATACATGCATAAGTTTCTGATGAGGGAATCTTCAGTTAACTGGAGTACACTAGTTGAGTGCATGCATGCATCAACTGACTGATAACTCACCATTAGTTCCTCAAACAGTTTGGAACTAATTTAACTGGACTTAACTTAGTAAACTGAGTTAACTAATTACAACTCAAATAAAACTCAATCTTATCTCCTTAATTTAAGGCTTGTCACCTTAATTTAAGGGATAACTCTTACATGACTTTAGAAAGACTTCTAACTTGAATTTCTCCAACTAATTAAGTCAAAATAACTTAATTAATTATTTCCAAGTAGCTATTAAGACTAAATTCGATTTTAATTCACAATTTAATTCAAGGAAAAATTAAATTGGAATATTCTTGTTGCCACATTTCAATAGTTGCCTTCATAACTTTGGATAATGTTATCCAGATTCCCTTTGTTGTGTTCAGTTGCATTACTTTCACGAACTCAGACTCATCCAAACTTCCCAAGATGGAATTTAAAGCCTTTTCAATGACTTCATATTGTTTCTTTCCTATACTATCTATGGGAATGGAGGTTGGATATCGATATCCTCCTTCAATGATTTCCCATACATCAAATCCGAGCACCTGCAAGTATTCTCTCATCCTAACTTTCCAAAAGACAAAGTTAGTTCCATTAAATAAAGGTGGCCTGACAAAAAATACTCCTTCTTGACTACTCATCTTGACGAATATCCTTCAAGCGGTCAAGCTTCTTCTGAAGGACCTGCTCTGATACCAATTGTTGGGAAAATTAATGAGAGGGAGGGGCAAGGAGGGGGTTGAATCAATATTTTTGAAAACTCACTAAAACATTTCAATTTCTTATTCACGTTTTTGTACACGACTATAATCAAGTAAACCTGCGTAAGTACACGACTATTATGCATACAACTAGCGTATATCCAGTTAACTAAATTTTTAGTTAATTCATCATTTATTTAACTTGAACCAGTGTATCAGTACTTCATTAGGAATTAATTAAACATTAACCACGTGCATTAAGAAAATAATTAACCATCACACATAAGAAATACATCAACACACATGAACACTAGGATTTTTAGGTGGAAACCCAATGTGGGAAAAAACCACTATTGTTGTCATCTCAGTATTCATGTTTTATTATAATGAAAAAATTCTTAAAATCTTGTATTAGCACTGAGTCATACCAGTACACAGGCACCCACCTGCAGAAGGCTGCAATCTTCTCTCATTCTCTAGCACCTACTGGAAGGGGTCTCCAACCCCTTGATCTCATTTACCAGCACCCATCGAAAGGGAGCTCCTTCCCCTAAATTGACTTACCAACTACCACTGGAAGGAATCTTCAACTCCCTTATTGAAGGCTCCAACCCTCAACATCATCGTGGGCCATGTTTCATAAATTTGCACACTAGATCCACCTGATACAAAACATCACAACTTGTAGGCCACTTTTCATCAAATTTTCAGAATGGAACCACTATCATCTTTTAAGCCCAATACCAAATATCAAAATTGAAATTGATCACTGCAACAGATCACTCAATCATTGAGCCAACTGAATCAGCTAATCACTGAACCACTGAGACCCAAGTCAATCAACTTATTCTCAAACAACCAAAGTAGTTAGATCATTGTAACCAAGATACCAATATTGAAAACACTGCATCAACTCACTGAACCAACTAAAAACCCTGATCAATAAAATGTCAAAATATATACGCTACTTTACTTTAGAAAATCCACATGTATATGTGACTTCCTTGAATCATACTAGCGTACATATCTCAAAACATTGAACCTTGAAACTAAATTACTGTCATTCTAAAACAAACACTAAGTTACACCATGGACCACTGAAATACTCTGAAATAATCACAGAACCATCACAAATATTCAATTACATACATCTAGGAGCATCATCATTCTTCAATCAATCAATTCAACTTCAATCATCACCGTTAAACCCAGATCATCAAGTAAGACTTCATTGACAGACGACAGAAACAAAACAATACTGATTAGACTAATCAGACATCTTATTCAACAAAACCTAGCTTATATATGCACTTTCCACAAAAAAGAATTGTGTGCATACACGCTTTTTATGAATCAAACTCACGTATAGATCTATGCAAAATGAAAATTCGATACACGACTTACCAACATTAAACCTACGTATGTACACATTTTTCAAGATATCAAACCCGTGCATATATCTGCAACTATTGACTTATAGCTTTGCTACACATCAGACCTTCAGAACAAACCCATCTCTTGGCATACATAACAAAACATGTGTTAGACATAAATATTATAGATCAAATCAATCCATTATCAATATAGTCATTTCAGATCTATTGGATTTGATCCATCATCAAATTCCTGGGTGCATACTTAGTTTTAGATCAAACTATTCATTAATATCCCATTACATGCACACTTTCTTTAGATCTAACTATGAAATCTTCATTACTTGCACACACTAAACACTTTGATCTTCATTTCCCTATATAGCTTAGCCCTTATCCAATACCACAGGTCAAAACCACACTAATGTCGATGGTATTCTTTGATGGGATCAAATATCCATTGTTGGGCTCAATACTATGGGTCAATACCATGGTAAAGACCCTTGGTATTTAGAATACCATGGTGTGGAAATTTTATGCACCTTTTCTTCTTCATACCCGCATGTGTACGTTGCTTTACTTCACAAAACCCGCATATACCTATCAAAACATCCCCTTCAACATTCCTCTGTTTCTGAATTGTTATTCCTTTGTCCAAACTCTCTGTCATATGTAGATACATTATGTTGACATCTTCATCAAGTATGTTTCCATAAAAAGACAACTCATCAAGTAGGTTTCAATTAAGGACAACGCATTAGTCATAATGCCAACAATCTATGACTTTTATGACCTTGTAATTGTCAATATGGAGGCATTTTTTAGTTTAAAGTCTTGACCATGTTTTCACTGTGAAGACCACTCGCATCATATGTTGCCATTACCATTACAGTGTCTACTTTTGACTTTGTTCAAGCACAGTCAAGGAGTCACATTATTTGAGCAGCTATTTGATTGGTTGTATTGGAAATTTTGCATTACTTGATCCAACAATGGTTTTCAGATGTTAGAGCAGGCTGTATAATTGAATAAGATTGAAGATCAAGCATTATTTTTAGTTTTGGTTTTTAGAAATAAGTTTTTTATCATTTAGTTTTCAATTAGAAGTTGAAATTAGTTGTAGTTGTGAATTGGAGAGCAATATTTTTAGTTTGCAGTAAAACTCAGTTTGGGTTTCAGTTAGTTTGGTTTTAGTTGAGGATTAGTCACAGGTTACAGGTTGCAGAAAGAGGTTGGGAACAATCCAATGGAATAGGAACTTGGTCTACGGGTTATTTTTTTCCTTTAAGGAAGATACCATTCCTATTGGAGCTGATGTTATCACATATAAATTCTTTTCGGATTGGATTTCAGTCTAGAGTTCGAAAACAACATCGGTTTCCAGTTTTAAAAAATATTGTTGTCTTTTAATTTGACACTTCTCGTCATTACAATAAAAAATTCATGTGATTGGGCTCAATTCGTAGTGCTTGTGTTAAAGTGATATCAAGGTTAAGAAGGCTAATCATCAGGGTTTAAAATTGAGTTTTACAAAAATATTTGGTCTGAGGCCCAAAATCCAAGTGTTTCTCTAAGTCCACAAGATACAAGACACAACACAAATTTTGAGGCAAACACTGAAGCCTAGAGCCCAAGAATAAGTGCCAAAGCCTACAAGGGACATTATAAGTGCACAATGTGTCAAAAGATTTGGAGAGAAGTATTGTATATAAACACCAAGAAAACCCTACACCGCATCAATGTGGTATGAATGTTTTACCACCAAACAAAATAGAGCACGTAGTGTTGCACTTGTTAAACCCTAACGTCAAGTGTAAAGAGATTATCCATTCAAGGTCCAAGTGTTAAATATTGAAATCCTCGCGCGCCTAGTTGTTCCCATTATTGAATATCCTAGGTGGCTCCAGACACATGCAAAAGTCCCAAAGGACTCAGAAAGGGTCAAAATTCAAAGTGGTTAGATTGCTCTCAAACCAGCACCAGGTTGAAGTGCTTGTTGCCCTAATTCCAACGATGTGAACGACACTCAAATCCGAAATTATATGAGGGAGATATAACTAGTCAAAGTTACCATGTGGGCCAGGTTTAAGTGTCCTACAAATTCACTGTCAACCGGCATGGAAACTTAGCTCCCGAGAGCGGGCGAAATTGTTGCCTCTTTAAAATGCCCAATGACCCTTATTTTCATTTAAATAAAAAAATATCAATATTTTTATTAAAAAAATAAAAAATAAATGTAATGAGGTGGCGGGCCATGACCCCCACCACCCCCCCGAAAAACCCCATATATATTAGAAAACAAAATTAATTAAAAAAATGGGTCGACGGGCCATGATCCCCACCGGCCCCAACCACCACAACCAAAAAACATAAGTTATTAAGGGCGGGCCACCATGACCCCATCGCCCTCGGAACCACCACTCACTATAGATATGAGACCGTTGTGCAGGGCTGGGGGCGGGCCACCATTCTCGCAGACGTGCCGCCCGAAAAAACTGTGAACCATAACCATTAACAAAAACAAACTCACCAAGAAATTAACATACCAAACCGATGATTTTGGAGAGGCAGAGGGTTCGACATCATGACCTCCGCCCTCCTAACCTCTTCCTCCATCGTTGAGCCATGAGGATTGGCTTTATTAGCTTCGCCCACATATTGTATATAAACCATGTATTTTCTCATTTGACTAAGGGGGAGGACGAGGAATGGAACAGAGACATGAATGAAATGAAACAGAGGTGCCAAAAATGGAGTTCCGTGCAGTGGAACCATGATTTGCAGTGCTGAGGCAGAACTATCTCAACACACTTTTCGAGATAGTTCTTGTAGAGAATCTCAAGATGCTAAAAGATTCCCTAGGAGGTAAAATTTTACATTGTCAGAATGTTATCAAGTTTACAGTCATCTTTCTCAGATTTCCGTAGGGAATGCAATGGCGAGATTGGATTCACTTTTTTAGCAGTAGATTTATAGATTCCCAGCGGAGGAGAATCTTTGAGAATCTTGAGGGGATCTTCTAGATTCTGTGGAGGCTAAAATTCCCCATATCCATAATGCAACCAACTTTATACTCATTCTTCTCAGAATTTCGCAAGGATATTAATGGCAATATTATTTTTCTAATTTGAGTTGCAGATCTCTAGTCAACCCAAAGGAGGGAATCTTTGGACAATCAAGGGGGAATCTAAAAGATTCCTACAGGCCTAGATTTTGCGGGGTCAGAATTTGACAAATGGATAGTCTATTTTGCACCTCTCGATGACACAAATTTAGTGGTGCAGTTAGTTTTTGCTACTGAGCCTTCTACGTTGTATCCATTTTCCAGATTTGAGTGATGGTGTTAGAATTTAGAGTGTGTATAGTCGATTCTATGCCATTCAGCACCACAATTTCGATGGTGCATTCAGATCCAACAACTGAGTATTCCATTCTTTAGTCAGCATCAGAGTTGAGGTATATGAAGTGTTGTTTTCATGTACTTCTTTTATCATTTGTTGTGAGATGTACTATGTTTTTTCGATTCCTGCGTGATGTATGATGCATAATATTTGTGCCTATTTCATGTGAGATGTATTCATCATGGATTGTTATGTATGTTTTGATTGAGATCCCTTTATTTCCATGATGGCAGGATACTCATTATCACCATGAGTGTTTGGTTGAGATCCCTTTGATGCCATGATGTCGGGATACTCATCGTCACCATGCGTAAGATTATGTCATGCTGATAGGAGGTCTATTGTGAGTGATAGTTCCTGCAGCGGGACATCTCGTGGAGAGACTTTGCCACTAATGTAGAGGGCACATGTCCTTGTATGACAGAAAACATAGTCCATGTACATCTTCACCATTTCCAACACTAAATGAAGCGACCAACACCATCTTGACACCAGGCTCGGAGACATAGTCCACACTAGACAAACTTCGTTATCAATGTCTCTTGTTTATGATTTGCTAATTGTCATTATGTTTCCATTTGCTTAAGCATGCATATATGTTCATTGCTATGTTAAAATGCAATTATAACTACATCACAGAAGCAAAAGATCTTGGTTAAATCCAGAAGTTGAGTCAACTTAGATCAAATATAGATAAGTACTAGAGGTATAACAAAAAAGAGTAGGGATTTTGAATTAAAATGCATAGAGATTGAAGGGTAGAAGCACATAATCACTTGCACTGGATGGGAATCCAGTGTGTGCTTAAATGAAAAATTAGTATTTTCAGAGTTTAAATACAGGGTTGGACAATATTACCATATCCAAAATGGCTCTATTAATTTTGAAAGGAATCAATGGTTACCATTATGACTAGAACACCAAGCTCATTTAGATAGTTGGTGGTAATAAGGATTGGTTTTCAAATACTCTATATTGTGATAGAAATCTCTTACACCAACAGGAAAGAAGACATTCATCACAAGGATTGTTATTGTAATGCATCTTCCCACATTTATCCATTTCTACAAGCTCTCAAGGGTTGGAACCCTATAACATCACTCACATGCTTGATTCCATGTGGTTATGACCTAAAATCCCCAGTTTAGTACCAACGCTTCCAAGATCTGAACCACTTTTTTATGCTAGCCTCCATACCACTACCGAGAACTACTTGTAACTTTATAGAATGCTATCAAAGGTGATGATAATGCTAATCAATAAAAACCCAAGCAAGAAATTGATGTAGACATTCCTATTCCATGATAGACATTTCATCAAACATATAGTAAACATGAAAGCTACAAGTCATGAATGCATATTTTATCATAAATTTATAGTCTTCATCTGAGAATCACGAAGAAGGCTCGATGTCCTCTCTAGCTAGCTGCAATAACACTTGTTAGCCCATGCATTCAAAAACCATTCAATAACTTATGAAATCATGTCAAGAGACATAGATAGAATACATCATATAACCTAAATAGAAACCATGGAAAATCAACCAAAATGTGAACATGATAACTAGTACAAGTGCTCATAGATTGCAATAGGAAATATCTCTTATTATCATATGAAAATTTCAAGCAAGTCAGGGACATCCAAGTACCACCCGACCATAGATTGGGCTAAACCAAATCTCTCTTTTAGCCAAGCACCCCCGTGTCATATTCCAAGCATGAATGTGGGATCTCATGGGATAAACCAAGATAAAACCAACCAGTGCTTCCAAAGGCCAAACTGCCTCAACCTTCAACCACAATCATCTCACTTATATGATCTAGAAATTAGTAGCATCACCATATCAGTATCTACCCAGTTGTCCAAGGCTCAAGGAACTTGTAACCCAACCCACAACTAAATCAGGCTCATGAGTGTTTGTTCAATCTGCGGCTCTAGGGGATAGTAACTCAACGCCAAGGCTCCAGAGTGTTTGTCCCACCCTATAAGTTCCAGGAACTAGTAACTCAACCCAAGTTCCAACCCACAACCATAGGGAACCTGAAAACCAATCAAAAAACAAGTGGGAAACCCACAACACCATGTCTATCTAGGAAATAGCAAGGTAATGCTGAGACCATTGTCAATCCAAGAAACTCTCCATGCAAATGACAACACATAACTAGGAAATAACATGCATATACCATGCATCTAGAAATCAACAAGGAAATCACACATGCAACCTATTTCCTGCAAAGCAATCCTACTATAACCGCTAGTCCAAAAATCTCCTTGTGCTTCCTTACTTTCCTTTGCTTTCTTTCTCCAATACTAGTGAATACGAAAGTGCTCCAAGAATTCTCCAAGAATGCTCTAAGCGTGCAAGAGTATGAGAGAATGAACTAGAGCTCCACCACAAAACTGTCAAAAAAACTATCAAAAGCTAGCCATTGTTTCTCTAAAGCCTTTATATCATTGATGCCTATATTTTCTTCATTTTCATTCATTTTTCCTCTAATTTCCCTTGCATGAAAATATGTGTTTCTTCACCCTCCTTTTTGATTATTTTCCTTTATTTTCATAGTTAAATGCCAATTATAGCCTCTTTTCCTTTGCCATTTCCTTTGCTAATTTCCATAGCCATTATTAATCCAAAAGTGGTGTCCACTATAATTTTTTTCCCAACATTTAGCTTGGAATACGTGTCCCATGACCTTGGTATTATTTTATTTACATAGGAAATCAACCAGGGGTTATTACAGCTACAGTACATGTTTGTCAATAAATTAGTCCCTTGTCATATTCTCAGAAAGAGAATGTGGTGCACTCTTCAGAAATTGTGCATAAATTGTCTCTTGGACAAGATTTGTAAAATATATGCCAATTTAAAGTCATCGGTGTTGATCGATATATTTTTCAAACAAAATGCAAGTGACATATGCATTAGATACACAAGGTTTTCATTCAATTATGTTACATAGTGTCAACGCCAAACCCAAAATCTGAAGGGGATAAGGTTTGTTATTTCTTAATTGGCATCGAGATTGTTTTTTCATAGAGAATTGTTGGCAAGTTCATATTATCATGGTTTTGGCAAGTTAAATGTGGAGATGAAAAAGTAGATCTTGGAGCTAAATATCGAGGGAGAGCACTCATTGCTAAAGTTCATCGTTGAGTAGCTTGGCAAGTTCACAGTTTCTTTCTTAATCATCTATGTGATTGTTTTTTAAAAGACAAAGCTGACAATGAGATATTAAATGGGATGCCTTGATGATATCCAATCACTAAATATGGGGAAGTTTAGTTCAAAGTTTCTCATACTCTAAGAGATAAGCAATGTCAAGATGATGTATCTATCAGTAAGAAAAAATCAACATGCAAGGATACATATGGAAAATAAAAAGAGGTTGTGAAGAAAATAATGATAACTTTGCAATAACTATTTCTTGTTCAAACCCTAGTGAACATCATCATTAGTTCCAAATTTCTAGAATAAGTTGGGTATTTGAGAAAAGTATTCTAGATTTGTACTTGGAAAGAAAAAAAATCAAGGTAAATTCTCCATGATTGGCAGAAATTTCATGGAGATTATATTCATATTTTCAAGGGAGAAATATCAACAAGTAAAATATTATATCCAAGTTTAGAGGGATTAGATTGAGCATTTGCAAGCAGTGAATGGGACACTGGCATCAATTTAGCATTTTGGTGTAACACTCGAGCAATCAAAGGATACAGATGGCAGTTTGAGGGGTGCTACAAAATCATTTCCAATACTAGTTTCAAATTTCAATGGTGACAGAGTATTTCAAGCAAAATTTTGTGCATATTGATTATAAATGTGTAACAAGGAAAGGTGTCAAACCTTTCAATATCAAATTGTCTTATTCTTGGCAGTCAAACAAATTAATTTCAAATTCTTAGACAACATTTGGGGATCAAATCAACAACTGGCAGATTCCTTAGCAGGAAATCAACAGACAAGTTCAACATGTAGAAATCAAATCCATATATCAAGGTTGTAGTGCCAGTTTTGACTCCAAAAATAGGAGATTTTCCCAACAGCTCCAGCATTCAAAACTTTTTTGCAACCAATTCTAGATTTAGTTTTATTTTAATTTATTATTTGATTTTGTTGTACAAAAATTTAGCAACATTTTGTTTATTATTTTTATTATTTAAACTGTCACTTAGGGAGTGATGAGGGTTTAGATTTGGAGTGAGGGCCCTAGTTTCTATTGTATCATACCTTTCTAATATCAATTAAAATTTTCAAGCAGAAGTACTTGGACAAATTGCTCAAGGATTCATGTGATAGTGTTCTATAGTCTGTGTTTCAAGCAAATGTGTTATTTATCTCTAATTCATGGAATGTTATTCTTCAGTATTTGAATGAATGATACATGAATATGGAATTCATTTATTGATGCTCTACTTCATTTTCCTTCAAATACTTTCACCTTGTCACTCTGAAATTGTTGCAGAATTTTGTTGCTCTATGTTAATTAAATTGTTTCTTGTTTCAACCACCATACTACAACAATTTGATGTCTAATGGAATGATATATTTCTCTCCTTTGAGAATTATATGTTCATAAAATAGTTCTTGAAAGTCTTTGATTGGTGCCTTTTATCTAACTCCATGCCCAATGGATGTCAACTCAGTCGTACCACCACATTTTAAAACCTTCACTTACAGAAGATTTGACCACTATTTGAATGCATGAACAGTTGTTGAAGTGATATTGGGATTTTGATTTATAGAGGGAGACCCCTCTGACTATAAGGGCTAGATTCCAGTCCACTATTGGTTCAATGTTATTTCTGAATTTGCCTTTACAAAGCTTTGTGAAATTCCAAGTGATAACAACATGCACGCTCTTGTTATATTTTCAAATATCTAAATATTTGAATACTTTGGGTTGTTTAAAACATTTTAAGAAGATTTTTTTGATAATATATGATGGAATATGTAGGACAGAGGAATTATATGGTAGGATATGTGGCAGGCACTTTGTTAAAAGGTGTCTTGTTAAGTAAATGAATTATTTACATGCAGTGTTGGGTTATTTAAATATTTTGGGAACAAAGTAAAGATTTATCTTTGGATGCATGTGCAAATGGATACTATGAGTAGGTCTAGTGTAAAAGAGTATTCCTTTGTACTAAACCTTTAATGAATACAATCCTCTCTCATACTGTTGGAAACCCTTGAATATTTGTGACAAAAACCCTCATTAGAGGAAATTTAAGCCTAAAAGTGGCCTCCTAAGGAAAAATAATAAAATAATAGTTAAAATAATAAAATAAACCTTTATAAATTTCGGAGGGAAAAGAAAAAAACTACTTTTTTTAATTGTGTTTTTGGCTTATCTCCTTATAGTTTTACTCAAATTTCAAGTGTAGACACTCGTTGGATGCAGAATGAGTACCTATTATGCATATTTTTGAGAAGAACCACATTGATAAAAATTCAAGATACATTAAAAAATCGCGTTCAACACACTTTTTTAAATGTATCTTCATTTTTTTTTTTTTTTATCAATGTGGGTCTTCTCAAAAGTATGCATGATGGGTACTCGTTGTATGCAGAATTTAATTCTGCATCTAACAAGTGTCTACACTTGAAATTTGAGTAAACGTATAAGGAGATAAGCCAAAAATACAATTAAAAAAAGTAGTTTTTCTTCTTTTCCCTCAAAAATATTTACATGTGCCTCTTTTTAAATTTAAAGTATTTTGATTGGTTTACATATTATGACATGGAAATTAGGTGACAAAATCATTGGCACTTTTAGGCTAAAAATTCCTCTAATGTGAATTAAGAAACATGTAGTTAAACTTTCCGCATCAGTAAGATTCAAGAAATTTTGAGCTGACTAAGACAAGGGATACAAAGAAGAAGTTAATAATGTAACCTGATAAATATTGGCTAAGAATAAAGGATTGAGGATATACCTAGTTGAAGAGGAGGGAGTAGGGGTTTTTTTTCATGCAACTATACAATAACGAGGAGAGAAAATCATATACATAAAACTATGTCAAGTAACCTAGTTAAAGAAAGGGATGAGAAGCCACACACAAGTAAATATATGTCTAAGAATGTACATAATCTTGATACATAAAGTCGAATAGCTATAGGAAAATAAGTTACAATTATTATTCAAAAAGACCCAAATTCTAGAAGCAACTAGAAGATATATACATTCACATTATTGTTGGTAAAGAAAACTACTTTACTCAAGAATCTAGAAGATAGAGAATAACTTAAAAAAAAAGTATACAAAGTCTAAGAATTTCAAAGTTATGTGACTAAAGATAGGTTTCTTTCGTAGTTTCAAGAGTTAATTGAGGCATATAAATTATAATGTACTTAGTGGATAATAAACACTATAAATACAAACACTCATATTAATATGAGTATTATAACTCAGTGTGAAATATAGTCATATACAACAATAAAGTTGAATGATTACATGATCATCATATAGATAACCATAAAAAGACACCTAAACATAAAAGTTGTGCCAATAGAGTCTACAACCATAATGGTTCAATGAAAATATTTTATCCAGAAAAAAACCTGGAACAAGAGGGAAAAGGAGATTAAATGACAATAAGCTAGCTAGAGTGCTCTTGAAAAATATTAAGCTCACTTCTTAGTATCTTGTAACGGGACTCATTCTAACTTAGAACAAAGAAAGTAGAAGCCTCAGCTAGTAGGTTGTATTTATTCTTATGAAACCATAAATAAATAAACAAGAAGAATTACTCAAAATATTACCTAATATAAATCACCTGGTCCGTTGAATCTTCTAGCACCTGTAGAAAGAGGGGTTTTCATAAATATTGTGGGTATAGTGGTAAAAAGAAGGATATTGTAAATATTTAACGAGGCGTCATATACTATTAAACTATGAATGAATTTTGGAAGTACCTGTGGCTTAGAGAGACATGAGGTCGAGAAATCTTTGAGTTTCTCTTAAGGAAAACTATAGGGTAACAAAAAAGAGAAAACCCCAATACTAATCAAGAGGAATTTCATCATTTTAGAAAAAACAAGAACAAGCATGACATTATTCTAGTGGTGCAAAAGGCTGGGAGGAATTTTCCATAAAAGTGTTAAAATGAAGTAAAAAATATTGTTGAGACTTGAAAACCCTAGTAAGGAAAAATTACATATATGGTGATGAAAAGCCTTGCCATTGTAACCCTGCATCATGAAAAAAAAATACTCTAGAAGTTCCACATTAACCACACACTGACCTACGAAAGGAGAGCTAAGGGAAGCTAAGAATACAACAAATCTCAATTTAGGTACTCTTAGAATAACCAAGAGGGAAACTTGAAGGAAAAAGGAAAATATTCAAAAACCCCTCTGAAATTTACCTGTGTGAACCCTCATGCAATGATATTGAAGCTTAAACTTAGAGTCAGAATGGAAAATTAGAAATAAATGAGAAACAAACTATTATCAGAGAGGGGTAAACCCTAATTCAAGGGGTGAAAAGAGTCGAAGGCCCCTTGACTCCACTTGAACTTGCATGAGAATTATGCGCATTAGTAAAACCATAAAAACACTAAGTAATTCAAAAGAAAAGTAATATTTTGTTAAATATGTGGGTGTTCGTTACCTGCAAAATTCCACCATGTACATATCATACCACTAAGGAAATGAGCGGCTATAGGAAAAACCACCACAATTATGTTTCGAAGGGAATGAGTAAAAGTTCTGAAGTAGGAGTGGCGTAAGGAGCCAAAGTATGTGATAATACAAATGAGGAGGGAGAGAAAACCTCAAGAAGACTTGTAGATCTCTTGTCTTCCAAACTCAGCAGTGCAAATGGAAAAGGAGACTGAACAGGGGGTGGTAACCCTAATTGCTTGCCAAAATAAATTACACCATTGTATTTCTTTGATTAATCTCAGTTGTCCTTTACCGACAAGTCACATGGGCGAGCCAATGTTGGGCATGACACATAATGCATAGCCACATGGTATCATGCAATATGGTAGTGGAACTTTAATAACATTAATTAAGGTTAATAAGAGTGTGTGGTAAACTATCATACTGTTAAAGGCTTGGTCACGATCTTCAAATGTCTATGACCCATTTTAACCACAATGACTAACATTTAAAATATGTCCATCAACTTAGGTGTTAAATGCCCTCCGCAAGGCATTATACGAGGGAATTATCAAATAATATCATATACATGCATGGGGTGATGGTAGATTGGTATAGCCCCCTTATTACCATTAAATTACTATTAATGACGTATCTTACAAGAGAACAAAGAAATTTAGTATGAGATGTTGATAAATAAGCTTTGTATGCCTAGGATTAAAATATAAATCATTATGAGATAAAAATATGTAGTAGAAACTATTTTGAGGTACATTACATATGGTATCAAAGATGTAGGTTACAATATTGTGACCTATGAGCTTGATTACAGCTAGAATTGAACATAGTAAATATTTCTTACATGATGTGGAACAAAGTAAAATTTTTTGTTACATAACATGAGCACAGATAAGTAATATAGTTATGTACTATGAGTAATTGATATGATTTTATAAGTGGATTAAGTTTGTAAAAATACTAATAAAGTATTATTGGAATATCCCTACTTATGGGAATAAGTATGTTGGGCATCTAGGAGTTCAAGCGGTTTTTTGATAAATAAATTGAGTAATAATACATGCTAACTCATGAAATATATCCCATGATTGTTTGCATATTGAGTAGACAAATAAGCTAATAATATATGGAATTGAGAAAACACTTACATAGCCAAGCCAAGAAATGCATACATGTATAGATGGGTAAGGTAAAAAAAAAATGTATAATTACCTGTCTTACTCTATTAAAGATTTGGTAACAGTGGATGGATATGTTTAGGGTATAAGTTGGGATGTTTACATATGAAATTATTCCTGAAAGCTCTGAAATTTCTTAAATGTCGGTTACCTATTATCATTGCGTGATGTTGTACATGTTCATTAGGGTTGTGGATGTTGTGTGAAGTGTGAAGTGAAATCTACAAGGATAACCCTATGTTGTAGTATTAATGTTGTAAGATTTTTTTAACTTGCACAAAACTACTTTTGGTACATAAATTACTGTTGAGTCATGGAAAAGGTATGCATATATTATTTATTTTATTATCCCTTTCCTTATTTATATCCCTCCTACACCCTAAAGTGTTAATATATTAAGGGATTATGGTAAAATTAAGGAAATTATCGATCATCATGATT
Source organism: Pinus tabuliformis (assembly GCA_031772625.1). Lineage (NCBI taxonomy): Eukaryota > Viridiplantae > Streptophyta > Pinopsida > Pinales > Pinaceae > Pinus > Pinus tabuliformis. The sequence goes on from CM062818.1 coordinate 683,920,941, forward strand.
TAGCTAACTATCATCACTCTTCATGCAGGAAAATGACAAAATGGAACAACTGTTGTTCCCTAGCCAAGAAACAGCATACAGGCAGCAAGCCAAGGATGGAGCACACAGTTATGGATAAGAACAAAGAAGATCACAACATCAGCACAAAAGACAAAGAGCTAATTGAAGATGGAAGATTGAGCGGATCTCTCAGGATCTCTTGATCCTGAGGGATCGTTGTTACTATTTTATCCGTTGTTACTATTTTATCCACCTGGCCATTATAAAAGGGGCAACAATTGTAAAGAACAGGGGGGAGATTATTCAGAAATTACTTTTGTATTTTTACTTTGATCATCGACTCTCGTTGTTGAAATAGAGTACGAACTGGTTGTAACCATTTTTGCATATGATTGAGATATAATATAGTTGATGTTCTTTCTTTCATACTGAAGTAAGCCGGCGATGTTCCCTAGCGGCTAAGGGCCCGGCCTTGGTGGATTCACTTGTTGTTCTTGTATCATTCCTTTATGATTTCTGCCATGTGACGATTTGATTTTATTTCTATCTATTGTAGTCGCATCGCTTTACTGTTTCGTATTTCCAGACTTAATGAATTGCTCTGTTTTATATGCTGTAATTGAATTGTGTTGCTCTTCATTTCCCTCATAACAAGATCATTGCTTTCTGCAAGTATATTGTTGTGCTGTTCATTTTAATTATAGAGCTTCGCTGTTCATTTCAGTAAATTAGCTTTGTTGTTCATTGCAGTTACATAAGTTTTGTTGTTCATTTCTATTATATAACGTTGCTGCTCATTTACTGTCTGCAATCATTTAGTTTTGTCTTTTAGCATTCTTACAGTTAGCATAATTATCTCATTTCAATTAGTTGCAGTAGCATTATTGATTTAATTCATTTCCATTTCCAATTGGTTATTTAGTGTGTTGTGTGTGAGATCAACAATTGTAAAGACCATTGGCTATTGTTGTCAAAGCTCTCAGATTGAGGATCTTATTTATGCTTGATTTAGTTTACATCAGTTAAACAAGGAATGGGTTATTGCTACTGTATCCTTGACTGATAATTGATGTTACTTCGTCGAATAAATGATTTAGTTTCAGAGCATTGAGTTTCTTTTAATTGCAAGTGAGTTTTATTTAAAGCATCCATTTACTCTTGTATTTGAAAGCACTGTACTACAATTTAGAAACATTACTCTTGAGTAAATAGCTGCCACACACTGTGTACACTCTTGAAATAGAAAATCTTGCCTAGATTGATAACTAATGTGAAGATAATTAGGAGTTAAAAAGACACCTTTTATAACTCAACATTTTAGCGCATGTACAACATTTGCTTGTATAAACTGTTTTTTGTACATATTTTAGTGTTGTTCCATTTAAGGAACAGCTGTTGTTCCTCTTAAGGAACAACAGCCATACCATTTAAGGAACAACAGTTTTCTCTTTACTTAATTTTCATGTAGTTTCTCTTAAGGAACAACTGTTGTTCCTCTTAAGGAACAACAACCATTCCATTTAAGGAACAACAACCGTTCCATTTAAGGAACAATAGTTTTTGCGTGTGTTTCCTTTTTTGTTGTTCCTCTTAAGGAACAGCTAATGTTCCTCTTAAGGAATAGCAGTCGTTCCTCTTAAGGAATAACAGTTTTACGTGTTTATATTTTTGTTGTTCCTCTTAAGGAACCGTTGTTGTTCCTCTTAAGGAACAACAGCCATTCCATTTAAGGAACAACAGTTTTGCGTGTGTTTTCTTTTTGATGTTCCTCTAAAGGAGTAGTTGCTGCTCCTCTTAAGGAACAGTAGCCATTCCATTTAAGGAACAATAGTGTTGCGTGTTTGTATTTTTGTTATTTCTCTTAAGGAACAGTTGTTTTCCCTCTTAAGGAACAACAAACATTCAATTTAAGGAACAACAGTTCCACGTGTAGTCTATTTTTGTTGTTCCATTTAAGGAACAGTTGTTGTTCCTTAAGAGGAAGAATAGTTGTTCCATTTAAGGAACAACAATCTCACCTGTTTGTATTTGTGTTGTTCCATTTAAGGAACAACAACCATTCCATTTAAGGAACAACAGTCGTTCCATTTAAGGAACAACAGTCTCGCATGATCATCTTTTGTTGTTCCATTTAAGGAACAGTTGTTGTTCCTCTTAAGGAACAACAACCATTTCATTTAAGGAACAATAGTTTTGTGTTTTTGTATGTTGTTGTTCCTCTTAAGGAATAGCTGTTGTTCCTCTTAAGGAACAACAGCCGTTCCATTTAAGGAACAACAGTCCCGTTTACATTTGTTTGCATTGTTCCATTTAAGGAACAGTTGTTGTTCCCTTTAAAAGGAACAACAGTCGTTCCATCTAAGGAACAACAGTTTGGTATGCATGTGCTTTACGCTGTTCCATTTAAGGAACAGTTGTTGTTCCTCCTAAGGAACAACTGTTGTTCCTTCTAAGGAACAACAGTTTCGTCATTTTTTTTGCTTGTTGTTGTTCCTTCTAAGGAACAACAATTTCGCTTTGGTTTGTTTTTATGTTGTTCCACTGAAGGATCAACACTTTCGCTTGCGTCTGTTTTTCTTGTTTTTCCTCTTAAGGAACATCAGTTTCATGTGCAATTTTTTTTTTCTTTCTGTCATTCCTCTTAAGGAATAGCAGTTTTGCATGCAGTTGTCCTTTTATTGTTCCTCTTAAGGAACAACAGCCGTTCCATTTAAGGAACAACATCCTTTTTTGAGAGAATTTTTTTTTATTCCTCCTAAAGAAAAACACTCTTTTTGAGATTTTTTTTTGTGAATATTGTTTCACTCTTCATGATCCTTTGAAAGTAAGAATACAAATATATCCAAGGATACAAAATTAGATGTTACTGGAATAAGCAAATCAAAGAAAAATTATCATCTTTAATGAGATTGCTTTGTATTGATTAGAAAAAGGGAAGGACACAACTATCTATATTACTTTGATGTCCTTATCTTCACTAGAACTCAAATTGATTGATTACTTGTATCATGCTGGTTCTTCCCTAATTCTCATAATTATCTTTGATTATTGTCATTAAATAAGAATAAGGGCATATTTTCTTCTATTGATATGTTCAGAATTCTTCCACCATCCCTACTCTTAAGGAGTGTTGAGCCATCCTCTATATATAAATAGGAAGTGCTATATAAAAGAAAAGAAAAAAGAAGGAAAGAAAATATATATATATGTTTACTAACAATTCTATGATTTGTTAGATGGAGGATAGGGGGTCTCATCATGAGCCAGCCTACCATGATCATAAGGAAGCAGTGAAGTGGCATTCCCACTATGGCCACCACACCAGGGATATGATCCAATGGACACATCAGAAAAATAAAAGTCCTTGGAACAGGAGGTCTCATCACGAGTCGGCCTGTCCACCTTTCACTCCTTCCCAGTGAATGGCATTGTGATCCATCTGGTTACCAAGCTAGCACAATGGCCTCCATTCTGACATCACAAGGCACTTTCCTAGGCATACATAAAGGATTATGGTTCCAAAGGGTGAAAAAGCAACTTTGTCAAGGTTATAAACACCTGTGGGCAACAGAGCTTTGTTGATGGTATTGGAGTCATATTTTTCAACATCAATAGTAATTATAAACCATTTTCTTATTTCTTTATCTTTATTTCAAAAGAGATTATGTTCCCAATTCCTTTTGAACCTTTTATGCATGAAATATCGTTTAAAAAGTCAATCATAATGGTTTAAGTGGAATAATGACCGCATAGCATCTTACCTACGTCAGTTGTCCTTTTCCCTTTTTCGCATCACTCTATAGCATCTCCATATCTATTCATAATTTCCATTCTATGCATCGATTTCAACAACTCGATATTTTTGTGATCTTGTCATAAATATGTACACCTTGACATTTTTACCACAATACGATTTCCGTCAGTACGTCGTTCCTCCATTTAACCAGTCGAAGGCAACCTATCATTTTTTAGGGGGGCGCAGGTGACTTCCAAAGCAATTTTGCATACATGTCAGCCTTTTATTTGGTTGTACCAGGCTACATGATATCCCACAATAGCAAGTTTTAACGACATCTATGTTAAAATAAGGTATTATCCAATATTCACAGTTTGCTGTTCCATTGGTGGCTTTGTGTATTGTTGTGTAAAGCTAACAGTGTGTAGAATTTAGACAAAATGGGAGGACGATCAGTACGTAGTGAGCCACAGACACTAGTTGTTTCTGGGGCTGCTTGAGAAATTCTAATACGAGCTGGATGGGTTGCATATTTTACATGACTGCAGCAACCCAATGAAACCGTGGCTATTGATTTTTTACAGAATTTGTAGGATGATCATTCTACAGTAAGAGGGATACGAATGACAATAACAGATGTAGTAATAGCTGAGGTATCTGGATTACCAGCAGTTGGACCCATATGGACACATAAAAAATTGAGGCTTCAAGACGCCATGGCTGTCTTTCGGGACGAGGGACAAAACCTGATTGTCAAAGGTAAAGGAGTCCAGCCTTCATCTCTAGGAGAACCATGGACAGAGCTGGCTAGAGTAGTTCAGAGCTACATTACATGTGACGGAAGAAAGGATGTGGTAAGACCACGCCACCTTAAATTACTAGCAGTTTTAAAATAGAAATGTTCTGTAAACTTGCCTGCATATTTGAATTTTTTGTTGCATGATGCTGCTCAAAGCATAAAGAAATCCCGACATATAGATACGGTTGTAAGTCATCATTATCTAATTCAGTTGATAGTAAGCTACAATCTTGTCCAACAGCAAACCAGTTGGGAAGAATTAGTATTTGCTATAGATGGGTGGTTAGCCTTACCTGCCCCCCCCAAAAAAAAGGACCACCAACACAGCAAACAAACCACAAAAATGTAGACACTCTTCTAGATTGAGAACAAGCATGGGAACAGCTAAAAACCTCTAGGGTAGCAGCAGCCAACCCTTAGAATTATTTGGCCTTGAAAATGAGCAACCCTTACACCTGGAAGGAAGAGACAACCAAGAATCAGAACTTGAGGAGGAAACAGAGCATACTAGTGAAGAAGAGAGGGATGAAGTAGAACTTCCCCTAACTCCGAGCACAAGTCCACCACAAGACTCATTATATGAGGCGGAATTGGCCCAGATTCTGGCCAATATGATTGAATATATTCAACCTGAAAGTCCACTCAACCTCAATGTTGAAGCAGCACAATCAGAGAAAAACTCTAACCATAATAGGAGTATATCAGAAGAAATAGTTGGTGAAGTAGAAACAGGGGCAGAAACCACTTAGGAAAAGGCAGAACAAACTAGGGTTACCCCTCTAGAGGAACCTAGTCAGGTCGATGTAAACACAGAAGATGTGGGCCAAACAGAGGAAATGGAAACTAGTCAGGGCAAAGACACAACCCTTGGCGAACAAAACCCAACTAAGTAGCCGTGCTCAGTAAGAGCAGAAACAGTTAGTGAAATAGTTGTTCCTCCTAGGAAGAAGAAAAGTGAAATTAAGAGGTTGCGAAAGGAACATCAGAAGCTACATAATTTAGTGAAAATACTTAGACAAAAGATAAAAACATTAAAAAGGGGAAAAATTGTAAGTAGAACCCCGAAAATGGTGAATGCAGCCATTCAAACTGAATTCTATGATACAAGGGCTACGGAGACTCAAACCGAGCCCATATTCGTTCAAAACGATAAGGAACAACATGCAACTGTTACAGAAGCGGCTACCCAAACAGAGAATGCACATTTTTTTAATGTAGCTGTTCAAACAGAAGCAATACCCTCCAACAATGCGGACACCCAGACAGATATCCAAGCCAAAGATGTTTTTATAGGCATCGATTCTGGTATAACAAATCTTCAAGAGAAGCTGGCACAGGGTCAGCTAACCATAGAAAATCTTGAGGAAGAGACTATTCCCCAACAAAGGTACCAGGAATTACAGAAACAATTGAGGGATATCAACGCATCAGAAAGCGAAGCCTTCGATAAATATCGGAGGGTAGAAGAAAGAACTGAAAAGATAAAGAGTAGACTGGAAATAGTCATGTGTCAGATGGATACTCTCTATTCCCTTTACACAGATATTTTAGCATGTAGGTCCCCTACCAAGAACTATGCTTTATTTTTGTTAGAGAGGTATTTACAGTTAAAAATTAAGGCTGTTAGGGTAGGGAAACCCATAGAATTAAAAACTATTGAGAATTTTATAAACTACTGTAAACACCATGGCGTAAAAGTTCAACGATTACTCTGTAAGTTTTATTTACATAATTTTATATTGGAAGAAGAAATGGAGAAGAATCCAAGCCCTTTTGTGGGTGATGTACAATTTCAAGCATTCATTTCATTTGCTGTTAACCAGTTATAGTGGTTCAAAGCCCATAATACTTTCCAAAGGCAAGAAAATGGGTTGGACCTTTGGGTCAAGGGTGAACCGAAAAAACCCATTACAACTGCTGACCAAACATAAGAGTCTAATGCAAAAGGAAGGAGTAATCTAGACCTTGGGACCCATCCACAAAGGAATTTTCGAGTAAGGGGTAGAGTATTTTCTCTCTATCAAAGACAATTCCTTGGCAGCAGCTAAATTCAGATGGAAAACTTCCAATCATAATGTACAGGACAGAGAACCATTTAACTATAAAAACTTTAAATTAGCTACAGGTCGTTTGGTTACTTATAGCAACCTCATCTTGAGGGAAGGGTCATATTGGCTACGCTGTCGATTTCGTATTCCTATTGTCTAGTATCCTGCAGAAGATTATAAAGCTATATATGAACTACCTGAAGGACAGACATGACACATTTTTGAAACTTTGGCCAAGAATCATGGGTTCAGACCACTTCATGACAATCTATCTCTAGCCTATTCTTTGACTGCTTTGCACACAAACTACATGGTTTTCATGAGGGCATGAAAAAGGGTAAGCAGGGAAGTGTGTTGAGTCATGGAAAAGGTATGCATATATTATTTATTTTATTATCCTTTTTCTTAACTATATCCCTCCTACACCCTAAAGTGTTAATATAATAAGGGATTATGGTAAAAATAAGGAAATTATCGATCATCACGATTTAGTTAACTATCATCACTCTTCATGCAGGAAAATGACAAAATGGAACAAATGTTGTTCCCTAGCCAGGAAACAGCGTACAGGTAGCAAGCCAAGGATGGAGCACGTACTTATGGATAAGAACAAAGAAGATCACAACATCAGTGCAAAAGACAAAGAGCTAACCGAAGATGGAAGATTGAGCGGATCTCTCAAGATCTCTTGATCCTGAGGGATCATTGTTATTATTTTATCCACTGTTACTATTTTATCCACCTAGCCATTATAAAAGGGACAGCGATTGTAAAGAACAGGGGGAGATTATTCAGAAATTACTTTTGTATTTTTACTTTGATCATCGATTCTCGTTGTTGAAGCAAAGTACGAACTGGCTATAACCATTTTTGCATATGATTAATATATAATACAGTTGTTGTTCCTTCTTTCATACTAAAGTAAGCCGACGGTGTTCACTAGCGGCTAAGGGATCAACCCTGGTGGATTCACTTGCTGTTCTTGTATCATTCTTTTACGATTTCTGCCATGTGACAGTTTGATTTTATTTCTATCTATTGTAGTCGCATCGCTTTACTGTTTCGTATTTCCAGACTTAATGAATTGCTCTGTTTTATATGTTGTAATTGAATTGCATTGTTGTTCATTTCCCTCATAACAAGATCATTGCTTTCTGTAAGTATATTGCTGTGCTGTTCATTTTAATTACAAAGCTTCGTTGTTCATTCCAGTAAATTAGCTTTGTTGTTCATTGCAGTTACATAAGTTTTTCTGGTCATTTCTATTATATAATGTTGCTGCTCATTTATTGTCTGCAATCATTTAGTTTTGTCTTTTAGCATTCTTACAGTTAGCATAATTATCTCATTTCCATCAGTTGCAGTAGCATTATTGATTTAATTCATTGCCATTTCCAATTGGTTATTTAGTGTGTTGTGTGTGAGATCAACAACTGTAAAGACCATTGGCTATTGCTGTCAAAGCTCTCAGATTGAGGATCTTATTTATGCTTGATTTAGTTTACATAAGTTAAACAAGGAATGAGTTATTGCTATTGTATCCTTGACTGATAATTGTTGTTACTTTGTCGAATAAATGATTTAGTTTCAGAGCATTGAGTTTCTTTTAATTGCAAGTGAGTTTTATTTAAAGCATCCATTTACTCTTGTATTTGAAAGCACTGTACTGCAATTTAGAAACATTACTCTTGAGTAAATAGCCGCCACACACTGTGTACACTCTTGAAATAGAAAATCTTGCCCAGATTGATAACTAATGTAAAGATAATTAGGAGTTAAAAAGACACCTTTTATACCTCAACACTTACAATAGTTATATGAATAGATGCCTTATATTAGATATCTACTATTTTGTCTAAAAGGGAGGTAGGAAAAACTTAAAAAGGTAATCTTGGTATTAAAATATGCAATACCCTATTGTTACACTAAATGCCCTTGAAGAATAGTTATAGAAATTTATGGGTCTAGGTAGTCTACAACTACCTCTTCGCATAAAGCTTGCTTAGAAAGGGCTCCAAAGCACTAGATTTTTTGAAAATGCAACAATAAAATCCTAATTTAATTTTTTCCTTGAATTAAATTAGGAATTAAAATTGTAATTACACATCACATGACAACTTTTATTAGTTAAATAAGTTAATTTGACTTAGTTGGCTTAGTCAATTTGATTAGTGGGTCTAACTTGAGTCATGTAGAGAGTATCCTACATTATAGGAGCCCTGGTTGAGTTCATGTTGCGTTGTAATTAATTAATTCAGTTTAACTAAGTTAAATTTAGTTAAAATAGTTCCAACTATTGTAGGAACTAGGGGGAGGTCTAGTAGTGTGGAGTGTCTGTAGTGATAAACCAGTTAACTACTGATTCACTCATAAATAACTCATGCATGTCAAATCTAAGAGTTACCCAGTTGAGATTGGAGTTCAAGGATAATGTACTATCAATTATATAATCATCTAAATTGTACAAGTGGTGCATGCAGTCCAAGGAAATCCTATAATGAATTGCACAATTCCTTTGAAGAATTTCCCTAATTAATACGCTAGTAAAAAATCACTAATTAGTTACTAAAAAAACAACTAAAATTTGCATATAAATGACCATTTTTCAGTCGGTGACCAATAGTAGCTAATTTACAGTATCTTATAACACGACCAACTTTTAGTCATTTTTAGCTTAGTCATTAATTGGTTTCCTCAATTTTACCATCTAGTTGTATATTTAGTCATAAATTTGGTCTTTAAATTTTCATTGGTTTAGTCATTAATTGTCGCAATTAATGACCAAATATACAACAAAATATATTCGTATATGAATCCTCAAGAAAACCAATTAATAACCAAAAAATATGACCAAAATGTTAGTCATGTTATAAGATATTGTAAAATTGCTACTAATAGTCACATATATGCAAATTTTAGTTATCATTTGAAATCAATTAATGACCAATGAAACATGACTAAATTTTAGTCGTGTTATAAGATACTGTAAATTAGCTAAATAGTCATATATATATGCAAAATTTAGTCATCATTTTAATAAAAAAATTATCATTTGCAGTAGTCATTTATCTTTTTTTTTGTATTTTGATATTCATTATATAAATGATTGATTTAGTAGTTTCTATTAATTTCATTCATAATCATTGTAAGCGACTAATTTAGTTATATATTCATTTTATTTGTGTTCGTCATTAATTAATATAAACTACTAATTTAGTAGTTTTATATTGATTTTATGTGTTAATTATTAATCAACATAAATTAATTAGTATGAATTTGTGACTAGATTTTTAAAAAAATGTCATAAAATGTGCATGTTTATCTAATATGATAATGCAAAGTTACATATGTTAATTACAAGACTAAATAATATCAAGTGCAAATAAGAATATTTTCAATTATAAATTTTATTATATAAAATATCAAGTATTACAATATGAGTTTCCAACTTAATATCGATTGGACTACAATTTACACATGAAATATTATTTCATCATTTCAAAACATTATCACTGTGTTGCCGAAGAATTGCAGGTGAATTCACCAATTCTGAAGGTTTGACCATCAGTCTCTATGAGCGTGTCTTATGCAAGATATTGGCTCTATGGATATCACTAGACATATTCTCTTCTCTCTCTCATTTTTCATTTGTCGCTCCAGTGTTATTGTTCTCCTCTTTCTTTAATTGTTGCTTCTTACCATCAATATCGAGTTCCTCTCCTGAAAATGAAAGAAGATACAATGCAAAGTATAAGACAAGAAAGATGGTGAATACTTGAATATAAAATAAAGTAGACTATAAAAGATTTATACGACATATACCTCAACATTCGATAGTGGCCATTATGCGGTTAGATGACATGTATAAACAAAGCAAATAAAACGTCTCCATAGAAAATAACACCTTAGGAACTTAGAATTCATCATGCCTGCTAGGATTTTTAGTTGTGCACACATCATATTGCTCACTTCTAATTGTATCAAAAACAAAGAGTATGCACAATGACATAGTGAAATTTGGGTGTCTATTTTACTCAATGATATGCTTGATTTTTTTACCCATTCCAATCCTACCACAATTCAATTAAGAGAGACAAGGACACAAGAAGGACTATCTGCAATAAATGAAATTAAATACTTTAGAATGCGACTAAAATTGTATCTGAATGTAACGATAAGTATTTGCAGCTGCCTGGTCACCGATGATCATCGAACCACACTATGAAAAAATCCTTGCATTATGAGAATTTGGTTGCACCTGCATTAATCCTCTGCAGTAGTTCCTTGACATTCCTATAGATATAATTTTAGAAACAATCCTACTCCTGCAATTCTTCCCTATATGGATCATATTTGTCACCCCCTATTGATAGTTATTTTTCAAGGCAACATAATAGAACTCTCCAATTGCATTATCACCTTTCAAAACAATGCTTGAGTATTTCCAGGTGATTGTTGAACCAATCTCTACTCAAGTCCATGAAATCCTTGATTTGTCTCTATTGCAAAAGCCTCTTTTCATAATAAAATTATAAATCCCATGTCTGCATTTCCTGTCCTCAACATACCAATTCTTTACAGTGGAATACTTTATCGTTTCTCCCTCGATGCAATAGAGATCCACTACTGTGGCATGGAGATGATTGGTGTCATAAAATGGTGCAATGCATCCTTGAGTATATGTCACAGAACTCCTCTCACCTCACAAAACTCTTCTCATCTACAACAATAAGAGTCCTCTCAAACTTTCTGGTCTCCATCTCATTCATCCTGAAATAAGTGGATATTTCCATGGGTGAAAAAGTGTTTTTGGGGATTTAATAGAAGTAGATATCACTAAAAAAAAATACAATGCAACATAATAGTTATCAACAGGAGGAACAACCCTGCCAAGATACTTCCTAACTAGATCAAGATACTCCCGAATTACCTATTATAATGAACAAAAGATAACCTCAACTTCCTATAGAGTCTACGTATGCATGGTAGCAATGAAAACACAGTAACAAACAACATCTACAACAATGTTGGTCAATCTCTTCTTCTAGTCAAGGGCATGCCCAACTTTTGAAAAGTATCAAGCAAGTTAGGGTCCACCTCATCGAGGCTCCTCTTCTTCTTCTACTCTCTCTGTTTAGGTTCAGAATAATAGAAAAGGTCTTGGAAATTGATGGGTGGGTAAAAGTTATCAGACCATTTAGGTTCTTCCATTTTTAATCATTGTCTATAAGCATTGAGTCTAAATTGCAAAATCCATTCAAGTTCCTTCTTTTTAGTTGAAATTAACCTAAGCTTTGGAGAGTTGTAAGGTTTAATGGATCTAAGTATATTCTACTTAAAATATAGTAACATGGTTTAAAATTGTAGGCATTGAGATCAATCTAAGGATGCTATAGAGAACATTTTATGTTCATGATTACAAGAAATTTTAATTTCATGTAACAAAGTTTGAGGAAGGTCTAGTATTTTCATCCTACCAGAAAATTTTCTTGCATCACTCGAGCCCTTTGAATTTGGGCATGGTAGAGTCCATTACACAAACAATCAACCACTAAAAAAAAGGTGAAAAAAAAAATAAATTTCATGCATTCTGACCCTAGAAAAGTTAGGGAGGAGTGAACTGATCTGTACAATAAGGACATGCAAAATGCTTACTTGTCCATTGTCTTTTGATGAATTGTTGGCCACAATCAAGATCTGCATTATCATAATCATTAAACCCTTTGTACAATAAGGACATGAAAAATTCTTACTTGTGCATTGTCTTTTGATGAATTGTTGGCCGCAATCAAGATCTACATTATCATAATCATTAAACCCTCAACTCTAGATGAAATTTATGCTTTGATCATATAAACCCTCGAAATTGTTTACCCATAAGAAAAAAAATCATATTTAGTAAAAGGGAAGAATTCTTCAGAGTCCAAATTCATACCCATTTACAAATGGTCAAAATCTCCATGCCCAATGACCTTGCCCTTCCTCCATCTAATCGTTGATGCTCTCCCAAGGTGTTTCCCATGTAAACTCCATCTGGAGTTCAAATCCCATGAAATCTATAGATCACGTTGATGGTCTTCCTTCTTTTGGCATTTCCACACATATATCTACAAGGTGGAGAAAAATGTAGTGCTACAATGTGATGCTGTAATATGTGAATATTTTATTTGAACCCAGTGCTAAATTGGAAATGAAAAAGAAAAGAAATATTTATAATATAAAATGAAATATATAAATTGCAATTGGGTTAAATGATTTATTTTTAATAAGAATTTGTTATTTTTGGGTAAGATGCTAAATTAAAAAGAAGAAGAAGAAGTTAAAAATGATATTGGGATAAGTATAAACATTCAAAAAGGCCTTAAATAATAATAAAAAGTTAAATTAATAAAAAAAATAAAATTCAATTTGCTATATTTTGATTTTGTTATTAACTTGTGAATATGATTTGTTACAATACCATGAGACAATATCATGGCTTATCAATACTACAAAGTCCAAAAACCATAACTTATTTCACAACCAAAATATTTTATAACAATATGACAAGGTTCTTAACGGTGGATATTCACCCCCACATTATGGTAGATATTATTAACTTGTAAAAAATAGTCTTTGTTACAATACCATGGGTCAATACCATGGATTATCAATACCACATGCCCAAAAAACATAAATTATTTCACAATCAAAATATTTTTTAACAATATGACAATATTTTTAACCATGGATATTCACCCTCACTTTACCGTGGATATTAACTTGTAAATTGGATTTGTTACAATACCATGGCTTTTCAATACCACATGCCAAAAAACTATAACTTATTTCATAGTAAAAATATTTTATTTTAATTTAATTTTACAACATTTTTTTAATTGAATCTAAAAGGTCAAATGTTACAATTTGAGATATATCTAAACCTTCTATCCCCATGACTACTAAAAATATTCCCATAGAAATCAAATTAAGGTTTTAATAAAATTTACCTAAGATGGATCTATATTGTTTATGTATATATATATATATATATATATATATATATATATATATATATATATATATATATATATATATATATATATATAGAACCGGCATAGATCCATCTTAGCTAAGGATCCAAGGGATAAGAGCAAACAAATTGAATAATTATAATAGATTAAATATAGTGCATGATTTTATTAAAGTTTTTCATTTTTTTATTTTCTTTGACATGATTGATCCAAAATATAGGTTTAATAATTTACAACCAATTAAGTTATTTTTTTAGATAATTTCTTAAACACAATACAATGTGATCAAATTGAAGAAATAGTTGGGGAGGGGGCAAAGAGAGGGAGGGAGATAGTGGAAAAGTTGGAGGGTAGAGAGAGAGAGAGAAAGAGAGAGTGATGGGGGGGAGAGAGAGTAGGTGGGAGAGAGGGAGCGAGAGGAAGGAAGAGAGAGGAGAGAGAGAGCGAGAGCGAGAGAGAGTGAGTTGGAGTGGGAGAGAGAGGGAGGAAATAATAAAGACATAGAGAGATAGAGGTGGGGAGAGAGAGGAGTGAGAGGGGAGAGATGGAGAGAGAGTGAGGGAGAGAGGAGAGGAGGGAAGAGAAAGAAGAGGAGAGGATAGAGATAGGGAGAGAAGGGGAAGGGAGAGAGATGGATAAGGACATTGAGGTGGGGAGATAGTGATAGAGTTGGACGAAAGAGAGAGAGGGAGAGGGAGAGTGATTTGGGGGGGAGAGATAGTGGGAGGTGGGAGATAAGGGATAGAGAGGAAGGAAGATAGAGATGAGGAGAGAGATATGGAATTGGAGGGGGCAGGAGAGGGAGGGAACAAGAAAAACATAGAGGGAGAAAGGTGGAGAGAGAGAGGGGGTGACAAGGGAGTCATGGAGAGAGAGTGAGGGAGAGGGGAGCGCTGGAGGGAATAGAGAGAAGGATATCGATAGAGAGGGAGAGAAGGGGAAGAGACAGAGATATACATAGAAGGGGAAGTGAGGGAGAGAGAGTGTGTGTATGTTTGGGGGGTGAGATAGAGAAAGGGAATAACAAAGAGACACAAATACAAATATAGATATTATATAGTATTATATAACCAACCTAGATCTATATTAAACCTATAACTATCAAGTTCTAAGAGGGATCCAACCTCTCGAGGTGCAAACATTTCCTCAAGTTTTGCACTAGACAAAAAGTTTGCACCTCGAGAGATTGGATCCCTCTCGAGCTTGATAGATTCAGGGTTAAGATGGATCTAGGTCAGTTAATATGAAATTAAGGTAGTTTTTATTTGATATTGTAGTCTTAAAAAATAAAATTTCTCTTCAAATTAATTTCAAATTGGAACTAGAACTAATTATATTCAATGAATAGATTTTTAAAAAATACATAAAATAAATTATTTTATTAAAAAATATATTTCTAAAATTACAGATTATTAGAGATAAATAATGCAAAGTTGGCTCACCTATACACCATGTGAGGATGAAGAAGTGTTTAAGGAAGGATAACCTTTCAAACAATCTTTAACAACCTTTCAATCCCTTATCACTTGGAAGTTTAGATTGCTTAACACAATTAAGATGACTAACATAAAAAACTGATTCATATTATTGTAGTACTTGTTAGGTAGTTGTATTTCTGTTCTTAGACTAAATTAGTCATTCATGTTAGCCATTTTTAGTTGTATTACTTATTAGCTAGTCACATATTTTAACCTGCGACTAAATTAGTGATTTATGTTAGTTGTTTTTAGTTCGGTCACTTAAGATTGCTCATTTTTGGCAGTATTTCACTTGGAAAAGTTGTGGTGACTAATGTTTTTAGTCGCCTAGTCAATAATTTCTCATTTTCTACTAGTGATAGGAGGCTAATTCCCAAGGAAACAACATGAGGAAATAGGGACTTGGGAAAGCTAGAAATTGGTTAAGTATTGGTCTCGACTTGTCTAGGAAGTAGTGAGACAGATAGAGATAGTGCATAGGTTGCTCGGGCTTGAGAAAAGAATTATAATATTCTCATATTTTCTTACTTATGCAATATACAGATAGCATGGGTTTTCAACTGTGGCTTTCCCCAAGAAATCATTGTGTAATGTGTTGATTGAATTCTTTCTCTTGTATGCTTCATGATTTCATGATCGTTTAATTATTTCCACTGATGAGTAGAGTAGATTCAAGTCTATTGTTTTAGTAAATTATAATTAGCAGTTTGAATATACAAGGAATTTCTACATGGTGTCAAAGTAGAAATCATTCTAAAAGAGGAGAATATGAGTTTTTCTTTTGCACGTGAAATCAAATTTGCAGTATCATACTTCAGAGCCAACAGGATGTCATTTTACGGATTGAAACTCAAATATGCCCTTGAGGGTAGTTTGAACTATATTGCTTGGAAGGACAAGATGGAGGTAGTGTTGGAAGACAACAGGCTTAAGGAATTCATAAACAAAGATATTCCTAAGCCTCCAGCAACTGATGCTCAAGATTTGGCAGAGTGGAGAAAATGTGTTGCAAAGGTGAGAAGGATTATCTTAGAAGGATTTTGAGATCATATTGTCTTGAACCTCCATGATAAGGAGACTCCATATGCAATGTGGAAGGCCTTGGTAGACTTCTTTCAAACAGTAGTGACCATAGGAAGTTGGCACTTAAGGACAAGCTCAGGAAAACCAATTTGGAGAAGGAAGACACAATACCAAAGTACTTTACCAAGTTCACCCAATGTCGGGATGATCTTGGAAGTGTTAGTGTTATAGTTGTTAAAGATGATCCACTCATCTTAAGACTTCTAGGCCTTCCCAAGAGCTAGAACAACTACCGGGATTTAGTAAATGGGAAGGATAAGATACCAGAGTGGGAGCGTTTGTGGTCCAACTTGGTGCAAGAAGAGATTTAGCGGAACACCAAATATGGATCCTCATCCAAGCATGATGATGAGGAGAATTGTGCCTTAGATGGAAAGGCAAAGAAAGGTAAACGGAAGCCATACCATTCCAAATCAGATTCTAGTCAGGGTGGCAAGAAGAAGGACTTGTCGCAGATTAAATGTTTTCACTATCATCATCTGGGAAACTATGCCACGAAGTGTTCACACAAGAAGGTGGACAAGAAGCCCTAAAGAGGAGTAGTACGTGAAGCTATTTATTCACAATTCGAGTTGGATTTCATTCTCATCGCTTGCATGGTGACATCAGTGATGGGTACTGTGTGGTATCTAGATAGAAGAGCCTCATTCCATATGATCAACAACAAATAAATCTTCAGTGACTTGGAGGAGAAGGACCTCGAGATGCACATCGAAATGGGAGATGATGGAAGATATAGTGTGACTGGCATCGATACTGTTACTTTTCAGACGAAGTCTGGTTCTCCTCTCACATTAAAAGATGTCATGTATGCTCTGGGTCTAAATAAGAATTTGGTTTCAGTTTCCATGTTGGAGGAGAATGGCGATGATGTGATATTTAACAAGGGAAAGGATTTCCTTCGTCACATAGCCTTAGCACAAGTGAAGAGGTTCAGGGTTCAGGTGAAGAACCTCTACAAATTGGATGTATAAGATTGTGTTGCTTTGAGCACAAAAGCAGAGAAGGTGCAAAGTTGAGACATCAGTGGGTTGTGGCATAGAATATTGGGTCATTTTCACCACAGAGCTTTGACGATCATGCAACATATGTATACAGGACTTCCCAAGGGTGCATTAGAAAGGAGAGATACATGCAAAGGGTGTACATTGGGGAAGTACACCAAAGCCACCTTTCATGAGAAGGATAGTCAAGCGCAAGTGATCCTTGTATGAGTTCACTGGTATGTGTGTGGATCGTTTTTGATAGCCTCCATGACCAAGCATACATATTACATAATATGCTTAGATTATTTCTCTCGTAAGTGTTGAATTGTCTTCATGCAAAATAAAGATTAGACGTTCACTATTTTTTTAATTTAAAGCACTTGTTGAGAAAGACATTAGTAGGAAAGTGAAGGATCTCATGAGCAATAACAAAGGAGAATATGTGTCAAATAAATTCAAGAAATTTTATGCATTAGAAGGAATTTGATGGAAGTTAATAGCACCACATAAACCACAACAGAATGGGGTGGATGAAAGGAAGAACATAAGTATTCTGGGATCCGCACAGGCAATGTTACATGATGAGGGTCTACTGTTGCACTTGTGGGCTGAAGCATGCAACACAATTGTATATGTGCAGAACAAGAGTCCTCATCGAATTCTCGAGATGAGTACACCAAAATAATCTTTTTCAGGTAATAAACCAAATGTGGCACACTTCAGGATCTTTGGTTCATCAATTTACTTTCATGTTACCAAGGATGCATGGAAAAAGCTAGAACCAATAGCTGAGTTGGGCATATTTGTGGGGTACACTGATACACCTCACAACTATCAGGTGTACCTTCCATCTCACAGGATGAAAGTGATTCTTTGAGATCTGAATTTTGATGAAGATAAGGCCATGAGATGTTACCTTGAGAGGGAGCTTTAGTTGCATGGAGAAGAGGAGATTTTAGCTCCAAAGGAAGAGCCTCAAGCTGATGTAGATAAACCACATGTAGAGAAGCAGAGAGTGGAAGCACCCACTCATTTAGAGACTTCTAGAGATGGAAGGAAGCACACCAGAGAGGCTAACAGATTGATGCATGATGATAGAGAGAATGTGGGAGCACCCACATCATAGTGCAGGCAGAGGAGGTCACCTAGATCGGTACACTGGCTACATGGCTCTGATGAGCAAGAGTGTAGAGATTGAACCATCCTCATTCGAGGAAGTAGTGAAACAACTAGTATGGGTTGATGCCATGGTTGAGGAGTATGACTCCATTATCAGAAACAATGTTTGGGAAATGGTCCCAAGACCAACAAACAAGTCAGTGGTGAGTTCCAGATGGCTTTGCAAAGTAAAGCAAGCAGCAGATGGGAGTCTGGAGAAACATAGGCCAGATTTGTGGCCAGAGGGTTCTCTCAGGTGGAGGGAATTGATTAAGAGGATACCTTTCCTCCAATAGCAAGGTACCCTTCAATCAGATATATTCTAGCACTTTTAGCACAGATGGGAAATATACATCAGATGGATGTGAAGACAACCTTCCTCAACAGAGTGATTGAGGAAGAGTTGTACATTAAGAAGCCATAAGGATTTGATACCTTCAACAGAGTATCATATGTGCGCAGACTCAAGTGAGCATTGTATGGATTGAAATAAGCACCGCGTACTTATTACACCAGGATTGACAGCTATTTCACCAGGTTGGGCGTCACCAAAAGTGAAGCAGATGCGAACCTTTACCATATTGTGGTTGAAGGAAATTTTTTTAGTATAGTATTATACGTCGACGATTTAATTCTAACAAGTGATGAGAAGCTAGTAAAATCTTACAAAGAGGATCTTGCAAGAGAATTTGAGATGAAGGACCTGGGCTCATGCATTATTTCCTTGGTATGGAAGTATGACAACGAGATGAGGAACTAGTTGTCTCTCAGGGCAAATATGCCAACAAGATACTAAAGAAGTTCCACATGGAGAACAACAAAACCATGGAGACTCCTCTAGTAGGAAATTGATGAAAGGAAGATGCTACTTCAGGTGAAGTAGTGGAGGCTACTATTTACAGGCAACTTGCGGGTTTTATGTATTTGGTGAACACATGACCAAAAATATGTTTTTCAGTTAACCAACTTAGTCAAGCAATGGTTAAGCCAACCAAACTATATTGGAAGGCAGCTAAACATGTGTTGAGATACCTTAGAGGCACCACTCAGTTTGATCTTTGATACATATGGATAGAGGGAGTGAAGTTGCAAGGCTTCATAGATGCAGATTGGGCAGGGAGACCATCTTACAAGAAGAGAAAATTAAGGGGAATCTTTGGTATTGGGTCAGCAACAGTTTCTTGGTACAACAGGAAGCAGAGATCAATTGTACTCTTTCCAGCAGAAGCATAGCACATGGATGCCAATCAAGCAACTTGTGAAGCTATCTAGATGAGGAATATCCTTGTTGGATTATTCATCTAGTAGATGGATCCTACAGTTATTTAATGTCACAATTATAGTTGTATCAAACTCTTTGAGAATCTAGTTTTTCATGATCAATCCAAGCATATCAAAATCCAACATCACCATCTATGAGATTGTGTGTAGAGGAGAATCATGTTGCCAGAGTACATTCCTATAGAGGAACAAGATGCAGATATTTTGAGAATGACATTGTCAAGATGCAAATTTGAGTTTCATAGAGGTAGGATCAGGGTAGCAGATAATCCCTTTCTTGTTGAGAGTGAGTGTTGAAAATGCAACAAGAAAATCCTAATTTAATTTTTTCCTTAAACTAAATTAGGAATTAAAGTTTTAATTCCATATCAAATTACAACTTGTATTAGTTAACTAAGTTAATTTGACTTAGTTGGCTCAGTTAATTCAATTTGAGGGTCTAAATTGAGTCATGTAGAGTGTTTGCTACATTATAGGAGCCCTGGTTGAGTTGATTCTGAGCTGTAATTAATTCATTCAGTTTAACTGAGTTAAATCAGTTAAACTAGTTCAACTATTGGAGGAACTGTTTAGTCAATTTAGTTTCCTAAATTGCTTTGCATAAATTATCAACTGAGGCTCGTAAGCTGATGAAGTGTAGTGCACTGTATGTGCTAGTTAACCCTTCTTACTTCGTTGTTTTGTATTTTTATATTGTTTTGTTTTGGGGGTTTCCTTGATTTCTAATGATATACAGTCTAAATTATGAGAAACTGAGTCTAAATTTCCTAAAGGTGAACTAATCAAAATCTAAGTTAAAGGAAGGAAAACAGAGCATTTATCCTATCCTGACATTTAATCCTAAGTCAAAATTAAAAGGTGAAGCTGTAAGGTAAATTGAAATAATTATAGAGAATGAAAACTGACTAAAGCACTTTTAGTTGTCCAAGCCTCCAATTTTGAAAGATAACTTTCTTGAGATGGAAAACAAGCAACTTATTGTACTTTATAGTTTAGAGAACTAAATCAAATATGCAGAGAGTAACTAATTGATTTTAATCCTTGTGTGAAGTGAAGGTTTAACCATTTAGTTAGGATGGCTATCAGCGTGAAACGGTGACCAAAAACATTTATCCACATAGTGCATTGGCAATCTGAACTAGGGAATAAATAACAGAGGAAACAAACAATAAATAAACTAATCAACAATGCATCCTTGTTACTTTTCCACCTTACCCTGTTAAAACAAAACAAGTTTCATTTATGAAATAGATAGGAGAAACAAGACTGCATCATCAAATTCTAACATTATGCTACTGAATAGAATTAAAATAAAACAAACTACAGGAAATCAACCTAAACTACAAATACTACTAAAAGTAAATAATGAAGCTAAACTGAATAATAAACAAAATAACAAAAGAAAACCTCCTTCAGTGCAGGGGCCCTCTACAACTGATTGAGTTGAGTTGCTAACTAGCTAAAGATACTCTTGCAAATGATCACTTGGTCAAACATGACTTCATATTATTAACATGAAAATAAGTTCCAAAATTACAGAGATGTAAGTCTGAGCTTAATACATATAGAAATTCAAAGTCCTTCTTAGTTCTTTATAACTGATATTTAAAGAAACATTCCTAACTGTCTTTTGAGAGAATTTAGCTATAGGTGGTTTCCATGTATTACAACAGATCTGTATAAAGGGTTGATCAGCTACAGGTGACTTTAAGTCAGCAAGATGGTTGCATGAAACTATTATCACCGGTGGCTGGTTCAAGTTAATGCTACAACAAAACTGTTGGATTTATTAATTAGCCATGAAGAGTAGACACAGAGTCCTATTGCTTCTGGGTTTCTTCGTTTATCTCCACCTTTGACTGTGGTCTTGAGCTGGCTTTGTTTTCGATCTGAGCTAGGTGACTAGGATAGGATCCATGTCGTGACCATTCCAGAGATGCCCATGTGGTTGATTTTCTCGCTTGACACCTGTAACCTGTTCAACCATGGAAGTAGCTACGGAACACACGGTTAGCTACAGAATGGGCTACGTTCCGTAGCTAGTTTGCAAAAACTTATTTCAAATAGAAAAGACATAAAAGTATAACATGTCAATCATTTAATGTCTTCCTTGAGACAAAATCTATCATTTATCAATGATAGGGATCTGTCTTTCAAGGAAAAACAAGAGAAAGAAGTCAGAAAAGTTGTCAAAGAGAGAGTAATTCTGAGGTCCAACTGGAACTAGTGGGAGCTCTAGTAGTGTGGTGTGCCTATAGTGATCATCCAGTTAAATAATGATTCACTCATAATAACTCATGCATGTCAGATTTTAGAGTTACCCAGTTGATATTGGAGTTCAGGGACAATGTACTATAAGTTGTATTTTCATCTGAATTGTACAGGTGGTGCATGCAATTAGAGGATGGCCAATGATGGATTGTGCAATTCCTTTGAGGAATTTCCCTAATCAATGGGGGGATAATTCCCAAGGAAACATCACAAGGAAACAGGGACTTTGGCAAGCGAGAAATTGGTTAAGTATTGGCCTCGACTTGTCTAGGAAGTCATGAGACAGCTAAAGATAGTGCATAGGTTGCTCGGGCTTGAGAAAATCATTGTAATCTTCTCATATTTTCTAACTAATGTAATATACAGATAGCAGGGGTTTTTAACTGTGGCTTTCCCCAGCAAATCATTGTGTAATGTGTTGATTGAATTCTTTCTCTTGTATGCTTTGTGATTTCACGATCATTTAATTGTTTCCACTGATGAGTAGAGTAGATTCAAGTATATTGTTTTAGTAAATTACAATTAACA
The DNA here is from genome assembly GCA_031772625.1 of Pinus tabuliformis. Taxonomy (NCBI): domain Eukaryota; kingdom Viridiplantae; phylum Streptophyta; class Pinopsida; order Pinales; family Pinaceae; genus Pinus; species Pinus tabuliformis. Next base: position 683,943,322 of record CM062818.1, read on the forward strand.
GTTTGAACTTACAATGAATTTATACAATTTTGACCAAATTGTTTGGAGAGAAGAAAGAACTAAGGAAATAAAAAGGATGAGGGAAATACTTACTAGAAAAATAAAAAGTTACCGAGTCCAATGGAAGAGTAATCTTGCATGTTCATGACTAAGGATAAATAAGAAGTAAGCTGCAAAGGGACAGAGCTTACAACAATGATATGAAACACAAAGAGTTTGTAAATTCAAGCATAGATAATAAAATAGTAGCATAATTAAGTAAGTACATCTCAGGTGAAAGATATTTGAGAACAACTATGGAACTAGAACAATTTACAAGATTACATAAAATAAAGTGTATACAAGACATTGTTAAGGTATGTATATACCAATAGAAAAAATGATTAGAAGAAGCATTGAGAACCCTGTATTATAAAAAATAAAATATAACACAAAAAAATATGATGTACTTAAAAATAGTTTGTATGGGCATACTCACTATCAACATTTGTTAAAACCTATTTAGATATATAGAAAATCTATATCAAGGAAAAAAACATATACTAACAACATAACTCAAGTATGAGTATGCTAAATGATACAACATATGGTTGTAATTAAACCGCCATGGCTGTCATGTGTAGGTATTAGTTTTCATGACTGATTGCCATGTGGAAGAATTAATGAATTAATAAATATTCTTAACTGGGGGTGCTATACGAAACTTCACTATTGTAGATAAAGCATGAACAAAGGTGAATTCCCTAGACCTAGTGGCATGGTCTATAACAATAGAAGACAAAGAATTTCAAATTTTTCCTTAGAGAAATTAGAGTATTGGAAAGAATCCTACCTCAGATCTGTAGCAAGCCCTCAGATCTGTAGCAAGCCCTCCTTTCCTCCTTGCTTGTAAATTCTAATTGTAGCTCCAAACGATATAATTAGAACCTTCACACATGACTAAAACAAGAAAATAAAACATGATCCATGTAGTATGATCTAAAACCTCTATTCAATGAGTCAAACAAGGATTGAAATATATGAGTGCAAACATAACACAACAAATATAGGAAAATAAGATGCTCTTTTTATTAACAAAAATAGGATAGAGTACAACCATAAATATAATTTTGACTTTGTAGATGTCTCCCCAAGTTGACTTGTCCTTCCTTGTCACAAATCACACTTTAACACAAACCTTAATGCATGAAAGTGATGACTCCTTAGGTTCAAACTAGCAGCATAAGGGTACTATGAATCTCCAAAAGCCAACCCAGACCTTATGGGAGGTAGTAAATTTATAGGAGAAGGATGGTAGTTTAGGAATTATTATCCATTTACCAATATAGGCTTGAGATACACTTAAGAGGGGAATATGAGCTCAAGGGATAAGAGGTGAAGTCTCCAAGATCCATCGTAAATAGTTAAAACTACTTTGGAAGCTTCTGGAAGAGGAAGATGCGGAAGGTTTTTTTAATTTTCCTAAATTACTATAATCATCGCACCTGGAGAAAGGAGAAAAAAGTGTTGATCAACACTTGTGTATAAAGGTGCAACATGTGTTGAACGTAGGTGGCTAAGAGTGCAGGGAGCATTAGGGCTAAAAATACTTTTTGGAGATGAGATGCTTAGGGATTTATGAAGCGATTGTGACAAAATTTTCAAGGATGTCGACTAATATAGTATTTAGGCCTTTTGAGTTGATGTGACAAAATATCCTATAACAGATTGCCCCCTAAAGCACAAAATCATAAGTAGTGGCTGAGGATTGAAGTGTTTTACCTTGTGACAAGTCAGGATCAAGAACAACTAATTGAGATGATCATCTTTTACAATACATATTTTCATCATGATATTATTGCTGAGGGAGGCACACCCATACTCAACTTATAAGCCATATTACATGTATACTAATCAAGAATTATCATCCACTAATGACAAAGTGTGGACCCATGCTTTAATAATCTTTTGTATGATCACAACCATCATACTCTGTGACCTGGTATGAATCCTGAAATTGCAGCCCACATGGATGAAACTAGGTCTGAGGTCTTCTATATCATTCACTCGATCACTTGATAGTACAAGTCTAACCATGTGAATAAATGAGTTTAAGTCGAACATGTTAGACACCATCTAATTACCGTCCAATGATGTAAACCACTAATAGATGTGAGAGGAACCACTGATTAATGATAATGGTTCTCAAGGTACTGCAGTACAATATATGTGGTGTGAGTAGATGAGTTGAAGTCAAACATCACACAGAATCTTTCGGTTGAAGGCCAATGATGAAAGATTGTTTCCAAAAGTGAGGAAACTTGTCATTGATGTATGTACATTCCAAGACACTGAAGGGATTTTCTAGGTCAACTTCCCAGATAATGAGCTGAGTTCGACAGGAAGTGACCCTTCGTAGGAGGGCGTTGATGTATCCCTCATCAAGATATGAAATGGGTATCAATATTTTGGAGACAAAATGATGTTGATGTGGAACAGTTTCAGGAACAAAAGACATGGATGAAGGCTTAGGATCATTGTAGTGAATATTAATTGAATGACTTCTCCTCAACATATTGATGACACTAAATGGAGTTGGTAGCATTGACCCAAAACCGATTATGGAGGATTTTTATATGGTGTGTGATTAACCAAAGAGGAAAGAAGATTACCCAACCCAACAGTCCTGGAGATGAAGTGAAAGAGTGTCATGTTCAATAGTGACTTGCTGCCATTAATAGGTGAAAATACCCTATTTTCCCAATTTCCTAGTTATTTCTCACCAATAACTCTTTATTTTTTAACAATCTTGAGGAGGATAACATATGATTGATTTGTAAGTTCATCCCTCAGATGAATATCTCACGAGTCCATCATTGTATGATGTTTTTACAAGCCCAACGAAGGTGAAACTCGATACCTTTTTCATGTTTAGAGAGTTTTAAAAAGAGGTGAAAAAGAAAACTCCAAAGGTTCTTTTTCGTAAAGTTGTCTCTTGAGTTCAAAAAGGCAGAAAACAATACTCAGAAGAACCTCTTAGCCATGTTAGACTAAGGTACTCCTTTTCTGTAAATAGTTTATCCAAGTCCAGAAAAGGGTTAAACTTATACTGGGTAGACATCTTTTCATTTACTTCAACAAGTTTGAAAAGGAAAGTGCTCAACAATCTTTTCATGTTTTGGGAGTCTGAAAAGAGCTAAAAGAGGACTCCAAGGGGTTCCTTTTTCATGAGTTAAAAGAGCCCAAAAAAGTGATAAAAGTATGCTCCTTTGTCATAAGGACCTGTTTCAACTAAAAAATGTTATTAAATTCTTCATATAGCTTGCAACCTACTCAAAATACCATCAAAAGATCAAAACTATATGTAACCATGGTAAAATTAAGTCAAATTGGGTCAAAACAATTAGAATATAATAAAAGAATAACAAGATTGACCATAAATAGACAAAAGGTAATTTTATTTTTACCATTTTCATTTTGACCTTAGCTGATTGCGTCCAATCCAGTGGATCATTTCGAGTGTCATCAGTTCTAGGTAGGAGATCTTTCCTTTCTCTTTCTTTTCGCAGTTTCAGTTTTCAATTACACACAAAGTTTTTTTATTTTTGAGTACTTTAAGGGCTTAGAATTGCACCCTAGCTCTAGTGTGCTCTTTTAATGTCAAAAGTTTCACTAAGCTAGAAAGATTACATAGGGAAGAGCGCTTTAGCGCACCTCCCGAAGAAGGGGAGGAGTGTTCTAGTGCTCTGTCTCCCTTTAGTAGGGTGCACGAAATGAAATTCAAAATAGGTTTTAATGATTTCTACTCAAATATTTCACAATTGTTAAATGAGATTTGTCCTAAATGCTTCTCTTGTTGTATCGCAGACATCTATTGGAGTAAAAATGGCTTTAATTTTGTGGGAAAGAGATCACAAAACCCAATACATGGATGTTGCCAATGATCTAGCAACATTACAGGCATTAAGACACTGTGGACTTATCAAGTTCTTTTGGCTCCCTGGCATGAGGGCCCAACTGGAATTATTAGAGTATATAGTTTGGGTATGGGACATTTAAGCACAGTGTTTCAGAATTGGTGCACATACCCTCAACATTGAGGTGGAGGATATATATATATTTTTATAGGTTTTTCAAGGAGAGGATATCATATCGTGTTGTTTGGCTCGAGAAGGGGTGGAGATATAGTTAAAGATTATGTTGCTACACATTGTAGGCCTCATTCCCAACCGAAAAAAGATGGGAGAATATGTATTAAGGATGTGATATGAATGCCTCTCATGACAATCCTCTCCATTATAGCTAGATTGGATGGCAACACTACTTTGCATTTGGATAACAAGACCCAAATGCAATACGCATTAGAATGCATAGAACCAACTGTATTCAATTGGAGTGAAGGGGTCTTGAGGAATTTGAAGGAGAAACTCACCAAAGAAAAGGATGGAAAATTGAAGAATTTCAGGTATGGGTCCATTTTGATATCATTTTCCTTAGAGAGGATTCTATTGCTACGTCCTCAACATATTTTTCTCGAGAATCTAGATCCTAGGGTTACAGGGATGAGACATTGGGTGGATCTCATGTCTCGACATGCAGGTCCATATTCTATGATTTTTACCCCTATTTTATTCCGATGGTTTCTGATGCAGTTCATAATGATTAATTATTACCCATATGCTAGAATGGATTTTCACGGAGACCCGGAGCTCGTGCTTCCTGAAGGCAGGCAATGGGGTGAGATAGGTAAAACAATATCATTTTGAATATTTTTTATTTTTGGGTTTTACAATTTGTTTGGATGTTTTTCATGTATTAGAGACTAACTATTGATTTCACATGCATATGTTGGAGTTGTTCGACAAATAAAATCTTCCTATATTCAATGACAAGGAGAGTCAGTACCTGCACAGGTTGAGGCATAGATGGTTATAGGAGCACAAGAGGAGATGTGAGAACTTGATGTAGTCGAAACTCTTGCAGAGTTCAAGTGTCATGTCGAGGAATTGACCCATAGTATATAAGAGACTAGGGTCAATCAAATCCCTATGACATTACAACACTACACTGTTAGAGTACCTAATTGTATCAATTAGCTATTGTGCAAGATTTTCCATGTGGTTGTCTATTACCATGATCATCAGCGGGTCAATTCTACCAAGAGGCCTCAGAGCCATATTTTTACTACATGTATTTTTGATAGTATAGGTCATGTGGCCATATGTGTCTCCGACACAAGTTTTTGTAAAACCAAACTTTTATATATATACACCTATCTACTGGTGTTTTGTATTTGTTTTTATTATCTTGGTCAATGTGTGATGTGAATTGAATTTTATTTACACATGTCGCAAATGTTTGTCTAAAACTCTATTCACTAATGCATCCATTAATGTGTTTAGACTTCTAGGAATTTGTTGATATTGGATGTAATCAAAATGTCTTTTTAGAAGGCGAACCTTTAAAAACATTCATAACATAGTTGGACTTTCCACTGAATAAATGTTATTCAAGTTTAGTACTACGAGTTTTGATTCAAGCCTGACTACTATGACAGATACCATGAGAAATAACATTAGACAAAATTTTGATCACTGCATTATAATCAATGATATTATTGGTGGATTGACCGATACAGATCCCCTGTAAAATCACTAGCTCACCATTAGGAGCATAAATAGCCCATGGTGTCGAGGAAATGTTCTATGTATTACGACTAGTGCCATCAACATAACCTACATATGGTTGATGGAATGCCAACATATACAAATCAAATGCAAAGGCAAGCTTAACAGAAACATCATGAAACTTTAAACACATTGCAAACACTCTAAACACACCTATAGAGAGTATGTACACAGTGACTATGAAAAAATGATTTAAGCATAGTTTTTTTAAGGTACAACCCATTTCTTGGTTGTGCCAAGGGAATTCCATTAAAATCAATGATATCATAGGCCCATTTCACAAGAACATGCTTAACTATGTATGGGCCTAGCCACATCGGCTTGAACTTCCCATATCCTAACTTATCAACTTATTGATCATACAGAAGGACTAGATCACCTTCCAAGAAGGCCTGAGGTTTAACACTCTTGTCATATTGTGATTTGATATGTCTCTTATGGGTCCCATTGGCCATTTTGGCATCGCGCCGAGTTTCATCTAAACGTATTAGATGTAAGAGACACTTGTATTATGAGAAAGTGGCTAGGAGAAAATTGATGGCAAGTTTCAATGACAAAATATAGTACTCTATGGGAAGTCTTGCCTCTAGACCATACACCAATTGAAAAGGTGTGAATCCAGTTGTAGTCCAGATAGAAGTTCAATATGCCCATAAGACAGGGTAAAGGATGAAGTGCCAATCTGATTTGTGGATGCTTATTATGCGTTGAAGCATAATTTTCAAAACTTTTTTAATCGCTTCTACTTGCCCATTTTCCATTGGGTAATAGGGAGTTGAGTTGTCATGTTGAAGGCCCAACTTGGCAGTAATCTCAGAGATTATGTGGTTGTGGAAATTCTTCCCATGGTATGTAACAATGGCCCGTGGTACACCAAACCTAGCAATAACATGATTAAAAAGAAAAGGGGTAGTTGTTTCACTGTTATTATTATATGTAGGCATCACCTCTGCCTATTTGGTAAATTAATCTACCGCCACAATGAGGTAGCCATGCCCCCTGACCGAGTGAGGATTACATGTCATAAATTCAATGCCTCATTTGGAAAAAGGTCCAACAATGATAACCGAATGTAAAGGAATGGGTGGAGCATGAATTTTGTGGTTGTAAATCTAGCGAGCATGGCACTTTTGGAATGCAAAAATGCAATCGTGAAACATGGTGGGCCAAAAATATCCAGCTCACAAAATCTTTTGGGTAGTGGCATATCTAGACATATGATCACTGCATGCTCTAGCGTGGCATTAATTAAGAGCTTTCTCAGCCCCTTTGTGAGTGAGGCACCTTCTAAAAATCATATTGATACCATGATGATATAGAGTGTCACCAATTATAATGTAATTTTTAGCATGTTAGTGAATATGTATTTGGTCAAAACAAGATGTATTGGGATGGAAAATATGGGCCTGGAGATACATGATAATATCCCCATACCACAGATCATATGAATCGATCAGAAATAACGACTCATCAGGAGTGGAATCATCAGATGTGGATTCAGAGTCTAGTGAGGGAAGGTCGTAGATTAGTTCAGCAAAGGCTAGAGATTTCTTAGATTTGGACTTGATGAACTCCAAATTGACCTCCTAGAGAATAACAATCCATTTGGATTACTTTCCCCCCAACAATTTTCGTGACAATATATATGTCATTGGGTTGCAATTAGAGACAACCATAGTCTTCTGAAGCAAGATGTAGTGGTGAAACCTTTGGACAGTTTGGACAACTGCCAAAGATAACTTTTCAATGTGAGTGTATTTGGTTTTGGTGCCATTTAAATTTAGACTCAAATAATAAATGGGATGTCCATCCCCTAAATCATCTTCTTGGACTAATACCATGGCGATGGTAGTCATAGTTGCATTGAGGTATAGGAAATAATCGCGTTGGTAATCAAGTGGATACACTAACGATGCTTGAACCAAGACATATTTCAAAGCATCGAAATCCTTCTGAGTTGTATCGTCCCAATGTAAGGGAACTCATTTTTTCAACGAACGAGTAAATCCTTTCATGATCTCTACATAGTTAGGAATGAATCTCCATAGAAAGTTAGCCTTCCCTTGGAAGCGTTGGAACTGTACAAGGGAGGAAGGGGCGGAAAACTCAAGGATTTCTTGGACTTGAAGAGGATTAATGCTGATCCATTGTTTCAACACAAAAATCTGAGAAGTCTACCAGATTGTACACAAAAAATGCATTTATGTGGGTTTAACATGATGTTATAATGATGGAAACGTATAAAAATCACCCTAAGATGCATCGGGTGATCCTCATGCCGTTTGGAATGAGAAGGTAACTCATCTAAATAAGGTTGCACGATGTGCTTTATATCATGAAAGGTGTAATTCATAGCTCACTGAAATGTGGCACAAAAATTTTTAGACTGAATGGGAGTTTACGATAAGCAAATTTTCCCCATGGACAGATAAAAGAAGTTTTATGTTGGTCCGATGAGTCAATGTTGATTTGGCTATAGCCAGAAAAACCATCCATAAACGAGAAGATTTCACTTCCAGCACAACTGATCAATAAATGGTGTTGGATAGTTTTCCTTAGGACAAGCGTGGCTTGATATCTCGATAATCAACACAAACATGTATCGTACCTTGTTTTTTCATTGCAGGAACAATGATCGAAACCCAATCAATAAGATGAACTATGTAAATGAAAAAATCTCATAGAATTTTTTCAACTTCCACTTTGATAGCAACAACCTTTTTTGGATGTACCAGACACAAGCGTTGTCGAACAGGCTTAGCATCTAGATATGTTTTGATTTCATGTACAACTTTATTTGGATATATACCTAGAATTTCTTCATATGACTAGGAAAATAAGTCTAAGAATTCTTGAAAGAGGGCTTTATAGGTCTTGATCTTATCAAGAGAGAAAGACAGTACATGAATGTGTATATTTTCAACAACACCAGGTTTAATCAAGATATCAAGAAGAATGGTCTCTTCCATATTTGATAACGAGGAACGATGATGATTATCATCTCGAGGCACTTCATATGACATCATGATATCCATGATTCTATTGTCAGTCGGGAAAGTGCCAACAAAAGGTTCAAAAAAGAAATTGAAATCCTGGGAACAATCAACCCAATTTACCAAAGAAATGAAATGAGGATCTACGAACAGGCCGAATATAGGGCTTAATATTCAAGTTTAATAGGGTTGAGAGACATATGGATGCTTAATGAATAAACATTAGAGGCATCAAGTACTATCCATGGATCAAATAGGATAGTACAAGAATAAATCATAATGGTAGGGGCAACTGCATTGGTAATCTCTCAAGGAGGAATGAGAAAAGGAAGTGCAAGAGGAGGAATGGAAAAGGTTCAAATTGTTGGAAATAATACTGAGAGGGGGGGTGAATCAGTATTATCAAGTTCTTTTAACGAATCTTCCTTATTTATACTTTGAATTATTTTTGCATATCAGTACCATAAAATAATGAACATGAACTAGAAAACAGATAGTCACACCAAAGAACACCAGATGTAAGGTGGAAACCCAATGTGGGTGAAAACCACCTGCTGCAATATGTCTCTATCTTCTTTCAAATTAGAAACTCCTTTTACAATGATTTTGTACTGGTGCAGTCCTTTACCAGTACACAGGCTGCAACCTGCAGAGAGCTACAACTCTCTCTCATTTTCCAGTCTTTCCTAGAAGGGAGCTACAACCCCCTACTTCTTTTCTTACAAGGACCACTTTTCATAAATTTTCAAACTGGATCCATAAGCATCAAATGATCATCAAGTACATGTAAATTACACAGTCAACTGCAGTAACCAGATCAACAGTAACAGAACTAACCCAGAACACCTTATCAACAGAAAAATTCAGTAAACAGAAGATCTTAAGACAGATACGCAGTTTTTCTTTCTCTGGCCTGCGTCGCTACGCACTTCACCTTCTGCTTCCCTGCGTATACCCGTAGAGAGCCTTCTGCTGCACCGCGTACCCACGCACTGCTTCTTCAATCGCGCTGCGTACTGTTACTGTAGGTACGCACCCAGAGACACTATCGCGCCGCGTACTGTTACTGTAGGTATGCACCCAGAGACACTATCGCGCCGCGTACTGTTACTGAAGCCACGCACTCAAAGATACTATCGCGCCGCGTACTTTTGTTGTGCGTACGCACCTGAACCTTTGTCGCACTGCGTACCCACGCAGTTCTCCTTCTTCTGCTCTGCGTACCCACGCAGTACCCCTTCTTCTGCTCTGCGTACCCACGCAGCTCTCCTGTTTCTGCTCTGCGTACCCACGCACCTGTACCGTTAATCACCTACGTACTTCTGATTAGGGCCGAATTGGCAGTCCACCAGTGTGGCACAGTTAGTCAGATGCCCAGATCTGATCATGCGCTCGAGAGATCACCCTTCACAGATTCGTTTTCAACTTCACTTACATATAGATCAAGATTTTAAGACTATAACCCAATATTTCAGATCTTAAGATATTCAATTGCAAAAGATACTTAGCCAAGTGATCTCCTTTGCTTTATATAGGCAAGCTCCTCCTAAAATCATGGATCAATACCATAGATAACCAATACAAGGGGCCCAAAAACATGGGGCTCAATAATAATAATAATATATAAAACAATACCACGGGCCAAAACCAAAGAATCAAGAGTGGCAGGCTAAATACCACGAGCCAAACATAGGAAACCCCTTGTGAACGCACTTCTCTGCCTTGAAGTAAGTGAAACTGGGGGTACGCACCTCCTGAACGGGTGACCTGCGTGTCTGGCCGCGGTCCCTTCACAGTGTACCTGTGTGTACGCATCTTCTGAACTGTTCTCCTGCATACTTCTTAATTTTCAACATTTTGAGAGCCTGATCAGAGCATTGCCATGGGTGTTGCCATCAAGTACAACATCTGTAACATAGAGCCATACCAGAAACATAATTCCAACAATCTCCCCCTTTGGACTTGATGGCAACCTCAAAAACTTCAGCTTCATTCTCCCCCTTTGACATCAAGGGCAAAGGGTTATGCTCCCCCTAAGAACATGCTCCCCCTGAATATGAACCATGAAAGAGATAGAGACATATTGCAGCTATATTTAGACCAGAATCCATGATCTCCTCCTGTACATCCTCCATAATGCCAACAATGCATTATATACTCCCCCTGAACCTGTGCCATTTTATCTTCAATCAAACCGCAACCCAGCACATGTACACATGAACCTTGCGTAAAATCATCAATCAGAAGAGTTTCAATGAGATGATGCATCAACAACCCCCAGCTTTTGCCTGAGGTATTCAAAAGTCTCCCTGGGCAATGGTTTGGTGAGTATATCAGCAACGTGTTCCTTAGAAGGAACATACTCCAACTTGACCTTCTGTTCAAGCACTTGTTCTCGGAGAAAATGATACTTGATTGGTATGTGCTTGGTTTTTGAATGCATGACTGAGTTCTTTGAGATGCTGATTGCACTTGTGTTATCACATAAGATGGAGATAGGTGGTGTACAAGTGATTTGAAAATCCTGCAAGGTCTGCATCATCCAAAGGAGTTGAGTGCAGCAAGATGCAGCAGCAACATATTCTGCTTTAGCTGTAGACAAGGCAATCGAACTATGTTTCTTGCTGAACCAAGATACTAATCTAGAACCCATAAAGAACGCACCACCACTTGTGCTCTTCCTGTCATCCACGCTTCCGGCCCAATCTGCATCTGTATAAGCATGAAGTGTGAGATCTGTATCTCTAGGATACCATAAGCCATAATTTTGTGTCCCTTGAAGATATTTGAAAATTCTCTTCACTGCCTGAAGATGACTCTCCTTTGGATTTGCCTGAAATCTTCCAACTATTCCTATTGCATGCATGATGTCCGGTCGGGTACCTGTCAAATAAAGTAGACTTCCAATCATAGATCTGTAGGTTGGTTGATGTACTGCTGTAGATTCATCATTTGCACTGAAGCTACATCCTGTGGCCATGGGTGTACATACTGGTTTTGCATCTTCCATGCCATATTTCTTCAAAATCTGTTTGAGATACTTGGTTTGAGATAAAAAGATTCCTCCTTCTTTTTGTTGGATTTGCAAACCAAGGAAATATGTCAGTTCTCCCAGCAAGGACATTTCAAATTCTTTCTGCATGACCAAGGCAAAGCTTTGACTCATAGCTTCTTCATTGCTGCCAAAGATAATGTCATCTACATACACAACAAGTATTAGCAATTTGTCATTTTCAAATTTTATATAAATATTGCTATCTGCTGATCCTTTTGAAAAACCTTGTTGATGAAGATATTTGTCCAAACGATAGTACCAATCCCTTGGAGCTTGTTTGAGACCATAGAGAGCCTTTTTCAATTTGCATACAAGATTTGGATCATTTCCAAGAATGAAACCATCTGGCTGCTCAATGTATACTTCTTCTTCCAAGTCTCCATTCAGAAAGGCTGATTTCACGTCCATTTGAAATACTTTGAAGTTTTGAAAGCTTGAGAGAGAAAGGAACATTCAGATGGCCTCAAGTCTTGCAACAGGAGCAAAGGTTTCTTCAAAGTCTATTCCTTCTTGCTGCGCATACCCTTTACAAACAAGTCTGGCCTTGTTTCTAATTACTTCTCCATTTTCATTCAATTTATTTTTGAAGACCCATTTTGTTCCGATAACATTCTTATCCTTTGGTCTACGGACCAGCTCCCAAGTGTTGTTCTTTTCGATCTGCTCAAGTTCTTCATCCATTGCTTCCACCCAACATTCATCTTTGCATGCCTCTTTCACATTTTGTGGTTCAATGGAAGAGAGTAATGCCAAATAGCTTGAGGCTTCTGCAATTGTTCTTCTTGTTTGTACACCTGCTTCTTTCTGCCCCACAATCTGAGATTCTGGATGATTCTTCTGAACATATCTGGATGGAGTCTTCTCTTCTATTCTTGTCTATTCCTCTGGTTCTTCTTCTTCATCATTCTGTCTTTGAGGGTAGCCTTCATCTTCTTCGATGTCTTCATGATGTACTTGCTTAGGAATGTATCCCTTCTCATCAACCACTACATCAATGCTGTCAACAAGTCTGCCAAGTCTCTTATTGTAGCACTTGTATGCTTTGCTATGAGGAGAATAACCAAGAAGAATGCCTTCATCTGCTCTAGGTTCAAGTTTTCCAAGTTGCTCATCAGTATTCTTAATATAACATTTGCTCCCAAAGATTTTGAAGTGCTTTACCGAAGGAGTCTCACCACACCAAAGCTCATGAGGGATTTGAGTGCTGTTCACCCGGACATTTGTTTTGTTGAGAATGACAACCGCAGCATGTGCAACTTCTCCCCAGAAAGTTGCGGGAGTTCCTGACTCATCAAGCATAGCACGAGCCATTTGTTGGACTGTTCTGTTCATTCTTTCCACAACTCCATTTTGCTGAGGAGTTCTAGCTGTAGAGAATTCTCTTCTTATCCCATGTTCTTCACAGAAATCGAAAAATTCATTTGAGGTAAACTCCCCACCTCTGTCGGATCTGAGACACTTAATTTTGTGTCCTGATTCATTTTCAACCAAGGCTTTGAAGGATTTGAATTTTTCGAATGCTTCATCTTTGTGCTTCATAAGTCCTAACCAAACAAACCTGGAGAAGCCGTCAATGAATAATATCAAGTATTCTTCTCCTCGAGGTGTCCTTTTTCTGAATGGACCACATGTATCTGTATGTACTAGCTCAAGAGGCATGCTAGCTGATCCTTCCTTCTCTGGAAAGTTAGTTCTGGTTTGCTTTCCAAACTGACATGATTTGCATATGGTGTTGTCTGGAATTTTGATATCTGGAAGATCTCGAATTGCCTGATATTTGCATGCTTTCCTTATTTGTGAAAAGCTTAGATGTCCCAACCTCTGATGCCATAACTAGTGTTCATCATCCTTGCTCAGATAGCATTGTTGTTGTCCTTCTTCAAATATGTATAGATTATTTGGAGTTCTTTTACCTTTGATAACTATTTTACCTATGTCAAGATCACGAACAAGACATCCATTTGATCTGAATATTACCTCGGTTCTTTGATCACACATCTGGCTGACACTTAGAAGATTATGTTTCAATCCATCCACATACAAAACATTTCCAGCTTTGACCTTTTCTTTTAACTGAGCAGTGCCTTTTCCTTTTATAGTTGCAGGAGTATCATTTCCAAAAGAAACTTTCTTACCTTTCTCTAAAGCAGAATATGATTCAAGTTTTTCTTTATCACCTGTCATATGCTTCGAACATCCACTATCAATGTACCATAGATTTTCCTGTCCCTCTGCATAAAATGCTATCCCACATCTTTCTGGTTGTGGTTCCTTTATTCTCCATGTTTTGGTGCTTGAGGCTTGTTCCTTTGTCTGCTGAAACCTGCTCCTGCATTCAGAATCTTCATGACCAAAGTTATTGCAAATAGAACATTCAACTTCATTTTCAAGAACCGAAAAGTTGTTATAGGTCCTTTTTGTAATCCCGGTCATACTTCTTTGTTTTTGAGCTTCTCTAGTCATGATCGTTTTATATGCAACACATTGAGCTGCTTTGTGACCAAAGTTATGGCAAGAAAAGCATTGTCCATTGAAGAAACTTCTGCGGTTATCAAATCTATCGGACAAATGATTGTAATTTCTATTTTCATCCATTATTGAGCCAAATTGAGAAGATTTTACCTGTGGCTGGTTGTAGCTTTTGTTCACCCTTAAGACGGATTGCCCCTGATAGTCTCTGTTTGCAATTCGTCCCTGCTTTACCTGATGGTCTCCATTGTGCTTTTGCTCATTTCTTCTTGCTGCATCAAGATAACTGATGAGCCCCAAATTTGGTAACATTTTGGGCTCATTTGGCCTACTTACCCTTGCTCAACCCTTCATTTTTCATCACTTATGCATCATTTTTTAGTATATTCATGTTATTTGTAGGAAGGAGGGCAGTCACTATTCCTAGGTGGCTAATACATGTTTATTTCAGGTTTTTTGACATTAAATGGAGCAAAACCACGCAGATGAAGGCAAGGAGACAGCCAAGCTGGCATTGCGGTTTTGTAGGAAGGTTGTCCACAGCCTTGAATGACCTTCCTAGTGATCTCCACCCCAACTCCGAGCTCCAACAGCTATCACCACCGAGCTAGAAGGCAGCCAACGGATTCTAAGGGAACAGCAGTTTACTTTTAGTTGGTCAGCCAAGCCCCACTAATTTAGGAGGCCAGCTTGGCCCTCATAATGTATAAATATTGAGGCTGTAGCCTTCGATGGGAACTTTTTGAACCTTTGTTGCAGATTCTGAATTACGAGCTATAGCTCTGTTTTGCTTTTTGTAAGCCATTTTTGGCATGTTGTTAGACTTATGACTATGATCTTTTAATAAAAGGCAGGCAGATTCGAGTTCAGTTCTGAGTTCTTAGAGGAGCTATAGCTCTCAGGGTTGGGCCCAACCTGAGAGCAATAGGCCTCCTTTCTTTGTATTGTTACTTGTCTTTCTTTCAGCATTATATTTCTTTTCCTTTACATGCACTTGGAAACACAGTTTGCTGAGTTGACTGTTTTGATGTGATTACGTAAGTTAGGTTTATGAACACAATTGCTTCGGTAGTTTAGATTAGAGTAAGAGGATTGGAGTTAATCAGAGTTCAAAAAAAGGTTGAATGCACACTCACTTTCACCTCTGTTTGGGGACCGGAAGTGCAGACCGTGCCAACTACCAAAAACACTGTTTTACATATTCATGCAAGTCTTGAGGTAATGTTTTCGGTTGTAGAAGTGTCCATGCATTTAGATCTTGTGGAATAACTCTTTGTTTCAGCACCATGCACGATTTCCCTTTAAACTACATTGTTGTTCTTTGGTTTCTAATAAAACAGTTAGAGTAGGTTGATGACATTTCGGTTATACGCAAGACAGGGGTGATTTGTTTCATTTACACTGCGCAGCACCACTCTATCATTTCCTTATCCTTCTCAGTCGTGCCTAGGCCATCTACTTATCTCCCAGTTAGATCATTTGCCTCCCAACTCTTCTATCATCCACGTTGTTTTATCTTTTCGGCCTTTCATTGCCTCTACCCTCCTCTAGACCAACCAGCTTTACACACCCCCTCTCCATCTCATCTCACTGTCCATAAGCCATCACAAGCTCCCCTCCTACCTCCCTATCCACCCAGACAGCTCATTCACTCATCCATCACCCAAAACTCCAATTGCAAAACATCCTGTAGAAATTAGCAGACTTTCTGTAGAAATCCTGAACTTCCTGTAGAATTCCCTGCAGACATCCTGTAGAAGCTTGCAAACATGGTTGCCAGGCATCTGAACGTTGTGAACTTCTGTGGAATGATGTTAGGGATCCTTTGGGCCCTCTCAAAGTCCTCCTAACCTTTCCCAAGCCTTCCTCCCCTTGATCTACCCCTGCACAGTCAAGACCCAGTAAGAAGCACAAGCATAATAACTCCAACAACTTGAGCAAAAATACAAAAACATGTTCTCTTCAGATGAAAGTAGTTTAGACACATGCATCTCATCTCAATAGAAGTAATGGCATCACTTTTAGAAGTTGCATTCCCACCATTTCATCATAAGGATTAAGCTGATAGAATTAGGGTTTACTAGGGTTTCCACGTTTTGTTGGCTTTCAATTCATTCTTGCAAAGTAGGTTAATTTCCTTTGAGATAGCTTTCGTTCATCACTTAAAAAGCTTCTTCTGAGAACATATAGAAGTTGGCTTGAGCCCTAGCGGACTTGTGCCAGCTGACCAAGTGACAGCTGCGACAAGAGCTAGTACTTGTGCATACAGCACCGTCGCTTCCAAGTTTGTTACGAACTACCGGGTTGATAAAATTAGAGAAGGAAGCTCCAGGAGTTGTAGCATTATTGCTACAATACTGGAGCCCACCATCTTTTTGGCGCTGTTGCCGGGGAAGCGTCAGAGTATTAGTGATTGTTGCTTTTCTTCTATTTTCCTACTCTCTCCTTCTGCCAAGTAGTTTATTTCATTTCCCTTCTGCAAAAGTAGCATAGACATTTCCTGCTTTCATAGATTAACATTTCAATTCCGCAATTTCATTCTTGCAAGCATAGATTAGCATTTCAATTCTGCAAGCGTAGATTAGCATTTCCATTCCTGCAATTTCATTTGAGCAAAGTAGATTAGTTCTTTCCTGCTTTCATTTCAATTCTGCATTTTCATTTCAGTAAGATAGTTAGTTGTAGATCAATCTGTTTCAGTTTTTGCAGGTACCAGAGAAAAAAACAAAAGCAATCAAAAGTCTTTCCATTTCATGCCTCGTAGGAATCGAGATAAAACAGGCAAATTCTTACCCAACACCCCCACTACATCACTGAGTCACCCTTCTCTCTTCTTCAGTGACAGTGATCTAGAAGAACCTATAGGTGAACCTCCTGAGATATACGAAGATCCTATAGCAGAAGAAGAATTAGAGACCATCCCATCTGAAGCTATGGCTGAAAATAGAGGAGAAGATGAGAGAATAGAAGGTGCCTTCCCCATCCGAGAGACCAATGGAGACATGAAAATGAAGAACATTAGCCCCTCCTCTTTACCTCACTTCCATGGATTGACTACTGAAGATCCTGATACCTTCCTGTTTGAGTTTGTTGTCCTTTGTCGAACCTATGACTATACTGAAGATGAGCAAAAGCTGAAACTCTTCCCCGCAACCCTTAAGGATGCAACATTACGCTGGTTCATGGGATTACTTGGGAACAGTATCACCACTTGGGCTCAGATGCAGCAAGCTTTCAATACCAAGTACCGGGACTACTATAGGTCTAAGGAAACCAAGGGAGAAATCTTTTGGATGACCATGGGAAATGATGAGTCCTTAGAGGATTATGAGGAAAGGTTCCAACTTAGCTATAAACGGGCCAGGTGCACACTTGACCCTGAATCCCTCAAGTTGGTCCTGCTTCGAGGAGTCCCTGAAGACCTCTTAGATACCCTTCACATGTTAGCTGGAGGAGATATTTACCAACTGCCTTATGAGGACATAAAGACTGTGTTTAGAAACCACTCTAGGGCAACCCGGAAATGAGGTAGAGGAAACCTCCTCTCAGTTGGTATTCCTTTCTCCAAACATGAGTTTGCAAATCAATTAGAGGATCTCAAAAGTGAGGTGAGAAAGACCATTGCCATGCAACTTGATACCATTCAGGATCCAGCAGAAGAAGGAAGAAGCTGAGAGGGCCTTGGCTATCTTCTGCCCTAGATTTACAAAAAGATACCCTAAGAACGAATGCCCATTACATTCGGTTAAGGTATGTTTCGTTTGTGAGGAGGACCATCCCACAAATCAATGTCCAACCTTACCTGGGCTTAAAGCCATGTACCAAGGGACAGGAGCCCCCACTGAACCTCTCTATTTCCTCAACCAAAGGAGGCCACAAGGACCTAGACCTTACCAGCAGGGGATGCAAGGGGCACCCCAAGCTTATTACAGCCCCAACCAATCTACTCCTATGCCTTCCTGGGGTCCCCCTGCTCATCCTTCCTGGTCTGTGCCTCCTCCATGGGCTTATCCACCTCAGTACCATACTCAACCCAC
The DNA here is from genome assembly GCA_031772625.1 of Pinus tabuliformis. Classification (NCBI taxonomy): domain Eukaryota; kingdom Viridiplantae; phylum Streptophyta; class Pinopsida; order Pinales; family Pinaceae; genus Pinus; species Pinus tabuliformis. Next base: position 683,961,542 of record CM062818.1, read on the forward strand.
TACTCATTCATATCACCCACATGCCCAGCCACAGCCTCAGTGGAATGCACCTCCATCGGGGTGGAGGCCCCAGTACAACACTCCTCCCGCCATTTTGCCTCCACCACCAGTTCAACCTCAACCATTACCTCCTGCTCCTCCAAGGCAACCTCAAATGCCTGCTCAACCGAACCCGAACCCCAACAACAGACAGGCCTAGCAGGTATACACTGGGGAAACGTCATGCCCTACCTATGCTGTGGAGATCCAAGAGATCAATCTGCGATCTGGAAAGACTCTTCCGGATCGCCAACCTCCTCCCCCAGAGGACGAGGGAGACAAACAGGAAAGTGAACCAAAGGCTATTCCACCCTTTCCTGAGAGACTAACAGCCACCACACAACCCAACCCAGAGGAGGATGAGCTTCTGGGAGAGCTCAAGCAGTTGTGTGTGAAAATACCACTTCTCCAAGCCATCAAGGATGTGCCAATATACAACAAACTGGTTAAGGAAAATTGTTTCAAACACCCAGGCAGGTGAAAGAGAGATGCTTCAACCATCAATGTCTTAGGACAGTTGTCTGACCTTATGTTGGGACAAGTCATCTGCCCAAAGTATCTAGATCTTGGGAATCCTGTAGTAGATGTCCACATCAATGGCACCATCATACCTCACACCTTGATTGATCTGGGGGCTGCCATTAATTTGATGACCAGGGATACCATGCTCAAACTCAACCTTCAGGGTTCCTTGAGGAAGACCTCGACAGTCCTACAACTAGCAGATCGCTCCATCGTGACTCCTGAATGGATTGTGGAGGATGTCTTGGTCTCTGTTGACCCTTGGGAATACCCTGCAGATTTCTTGGTTCTGCAACCAAAGGCAAAGCTTACTGGATATCCTCTTATTTTGGGAAGGCCTTGGTTAGCCACTGCAGATGCTTACATAAGTTGCCATGCAGGAAACATGACCATCAAAAATGGTCCTATGTCCAAGCAGCTAGTCCTATACCCTCCTGCCCAACCCTCCTTAGAGCATGAATTACCACTTTGGTTGGAGGAAGGAGAAGAGGATGAGGTGTACTCAGCACCTTTGTGTACCCTAGACACCACTAGAAGAGACCCCCCAACCGAGGATGACTTGATTGAGACCTTGATCTAGAATCCACCTCCCAGTGCACTATCCTTAGAAAAATTGGTGGAGGATGCCCAAGCCAGCACCTTAGTGGATCTTTGTGCAACCAACCCTGTCACTCCCAGAGTCAAGAATGTGGAGTTCGGCCCTGAGAGGATGTTAAAGATCAGCTCCTCCCTATCTCCTTCTCAGGAAAAGGAGCTGTGTAGTCTATTGACCAGTCATCTAGATGCTTTTGCTTGGAGCTAAAAGGAGATGAAAGGAGTCCATCCTTCGGTCTGTACCCATCACATTTACATCAAAGAGGATTGTAAACCGGTTAGGCAACCCCAGAGGAGGATGAATCCAACCCTTAAGGACATTGTCAAGGAAGAATTGCAAAAACTGTTGGATGCCGGATTCATTTACCCCATCTCGGATAGCGAATGGGTGTCCCCTCTGGTGTTGGTTCCCAAGAAAAATGGGAAGTGGAGAATCTGTGTGGACTACCGAGAACTGAACAAAGCTACCAAGAAAGACCATTTCCCTCTACCTTTCATAGATCAAGTGTTGGATGGACTGGCAGGAAAGAAGTTCTTCTCTTTCCTAGATGGGTTTAGCGGGTACAACCAAATCCAAATCAGCCCGGAAGACCAAGATAAGACCACCTTCACTTGTCCCTGGGGTACCTTTGCCTACCGAGTTCTTCCCTTTGGGCTATGCAATGCTCCTGCTACCTTCCAGAGAGCCGTTTTGAGCATCTTTTCTGAGCTGGTCCATGATGCGGTGGAAATCTATATGGATGACTTCACTCCTTATGGGTCCAACTTCCAGGAAGCATTGTCCAATCTGGGAAAAGTCCTAACCAAATGCATCGAGATGAACCTGTCCCTTAGTCCGGAAAAATGTGAATTCTTGATGACCGAAGGGACCGTGCTAGGCCATACCATTTCTTGCCAAGGGTTACAAGTGGATCCTAACAAAATTGCTCTCATCAAGAAGGTTCCACCTCCCCAAAAGGTAAGGGATGTTCGGAGTTTCTTAGGATTAGCAGGGTATTACAGGAGATTCATTAAAGACTTCAGCAAGCTAGCCTCGCCATTGTTTAGCTTGTTGGCAAAGGATGTGGAGTTTAAATGGACTGACGATTGTCAGAGGGCTTTGAATGAATTAAAGGACAAGTTGGTGTCTGCCCCAATCTTGAGAGGTCCAAACTGGGCCCTACCTTTCCACATCCACACTGATGCATCGAACAAAGCCATAGGGGCAGCCTTAGGACAAGTTGAACAAAAACTTCCGTATGCCATTTACTTTGTCAGCAAAAACTTGTCCAAAGCAGAACTGAATTACACTGTAACCGAGAAAGAATTCTTGGCTGTGGTCCATGCACTGAACAAGTTCCGACATTATATCACTGGCTATCAAACATTTGTACATACTGATCATGCTGCAATTAGATATTTAATGAATAAACCAGATGTGAATGCTCGTATTATTAGATGGTTACTTTTGTTGCAGCAATTTGATTTGACTATCGTTGACAAACCAGGTAAAGAAAATGTTGTTGCTGACTTTTTATCTAGATTGGATCTATCTGCAGATGAGGATGGAACAGTGGATGACCAGATGCCCGATGAACATCTGTTTGCTATCTCAGTACTCTCTCCATGGTTTGCTGATATAGCAAACTACCTTGTTTCAGCACAGTTCCCTCCGCACCTATCCTCAAGAGAGAAGAGCAGAATCATCAGAAAAAGTGCCTCATTTACTTGGATCGGGGGCAACCTGTTCAAGCTTGGCCCTGATCAGATCTTAAGGCGTTGTGTAAGGGAGGAGGAAGTCTTTGATATCCTCCTCACCTATCATGATGGGCCTTGTGGAGGACATTTTGCAGCAAAGAGGACTGCCTTCAAAATCTTGCAGGCAGGCTACTATTGGCCCACACTTCATCAAGATGTCAGAAGGTATATCAGCCAATGTGACCGATGCCAAAGAATGGGGAAACCGACTCAAAGGGATGAGATGCCCCTCCAACCTCAAGTGACTCTTGAGCCATTTGAGAAGTGGGGTATGGACTTTGTGGGTCCAATCAACCCTCCTTCGAGGCAAAGGTCTTACATCATTGTGTGCACTGACTACCTGACAAAGTGGGTAGAAACTAAGGCAATCAAAGCAGCAACAGAAGAAAAGGTGGCTGAGTTATTAAGAGAGAAAATCTTCTACAAATTTGGCTACCCAAGAGAGCTAGTCACCGATCAAGGAAACCAGTTCACATCCAACTTAATTGAAGACCTACTAGCTCATCACAAAATCAAGCATAGGACTTCCATCCCCTATCATCCACAGGCATAATAACTCTGACAACTTGAGCAAAAATACAAAAACATGTTCTCTTATGATGAAAGTAGTTTAGAAACATGCATCTCATCTCAATAGAAGTAATGGCATCACTTTTAGAAGTTGCATTCCCACCATTGCATCATAAGGATTAAGCTGGTAGAATTAGGGTTTACTAGGGTTTCCACGTTTTGTTGGCTTTCAGTTCATTCTTGCAAAGTAGGTTAATTTCCTTTGAGATAGCTTTCATTCATCACTTAAAAATCTTCTTCTGAGAACATATAGAAGTTGGCTTGAGCCCTAGCGGACTTGTGCCAGCTGACCAAGTGACAGCTGCGACAAGAGCTAGTACTTGTGCATACAGCACCGTCGCTTCCAAGTTTGTTACGAACTACCGGGTTGATAAAATTAGAGAAGGAAGCTCCAGGAGTTGTAGCATTATTGCTACAATACTGCAGCCCACCATCTTTTTGGCGCCGTTGTTGAGGACTTCCACCCCCTATCATCCATAGGCAAATGGGCAAGTGGAAGTCACCAACAGAGCATTGGAAGGGATTTTGACTAAGGTGGTGAGCAGCAGTAGGAAAGATTGGGAAGATCGCCTGGTTGAGGCCACATGGGCTTACAACACCACCTGGAAGACCACAACCGGCTTCACACCTTATGAGCTGGTCTATGGGAAGAAAGCTTTGCTGTCCATTGAATTTGAATACAACACTTTGAGGATGGCAGCTCAGCTGGACCTAGATCTCAGCCATGCACAACAAGAAAGGTTATTGCAGCTGAATGGACTGGACGAGCACTGAATGCAGGCCCTCCTTCACTCAGAAGTGGTTCAACTTTAGAGAAAGGTGTGGCATGACCAACGCCTCAATGACAAGCAATTCCAGCCAGGAGATTGGGCACTGTTGTATGACTCCAGGCACAAAGATTTCAAGGGGAAGCTGAGAACCAGATGGCTGGGACCATATGCAGTGGAAAAATGTCATGACAATGGATCTATTCTTATTCGGACCATTGATGAGGAGGCCATCCCCATGCTTGTCAATGGGCATCGACTGAAGATCTACAGGAAACCTCTCTCAAGACAACAGTTCATCAAAACTGTGGAGAAATCAGTGCTGGTCATAGAGAAGGGTCCTGCCTCTGCTTTGGGCATACCCTGAAAGATCAAAAAAAAATAATAATAAAAAATAAAATAAAAAAAGATCCTTGGGTGAAAACCTTTCTGAGGCTCCCAAGGCAGGTGGTAGGGGTGAAAACCTCATTGAGGCGCCCCTATTATCTTTCAAAAAAAAAGGGGATTTGAAAAAAAATCCTTGAGTGAAAATCTCTCTGAGGTGCTTAAGGCAGGTGGCAAGGGTGAAAACCTCATTGAGGCACCCCTGCTATCTTTCAAAAAAAAAAAAAAAGAAGAAAAGAGAAAAGAAAGAAAAAACAGTAAGAAAAAAAGACAGGGACAACAAGTTTATAATGTGGAAATGCATGCAGGTTGCAGGTGTTCTATGAAGGAGAGGAGGTCTCTCAACTCAAAGTCAAGGATCCTTATCATGCTGCCAGGAGACCTCACCAGCACCTCCTCCAAGAATACTCATCTTCTCCAAGGTATGGGCACGATTTCATCACAGCTTAGTCTTCTACAGGAAGTTACAGACTTTCTACAGGAAGTTACAGACTTTCTACAGGAAGTTACAGACTTTCTACAGGAAGTTCTGTATTTCTACAGGAAACTTCCTGTAGAAGTTTTGGACGGCCCAGAACTGATTATATGAGGAGATCTAACGACCAAGGTCTGGTATGGACACATGCAAGCTACCATTTTCTCCCTCACACACTGCTGTCACCTCCTTCTACCACCCCTGTCGACATGCAATGAAGATACCTGCACAATCAAAGCAGATCATTGAGTTATCAAGAGAAAGCAATTTTTAAATGAAAAAAGACGCGGAGATGCCATGCCATACCCATCCCAGCTATCCAAGAGCCCTGTGAGCATGATCGTGAGGCCACTGTCTTTGTCGTGCAGCATGCACCCAAGGAGGAAAAACTGCTACAGGACATCCTGCAGGAGTCCCGTCGCAGTTAAGCCAACTAGAGTGTACACCATTCCATCGCCTGCAACATGCAAGGATAACGCAGGCACATGCAGCCGAATAATAAGATTCATCGTCAGCGGCCTATGAAGAGGAACCTCCGGGCCTGTGCAATCCACCAGCAGCAAACAAATCTACTCATCATCGTCCAAAAGCCCGAAGAATCATGTCGCGGCCGCACAGGTAAGTGCCTCGCCCTTTCTTCTATCGAATTGCATGAATTTTACTTTGAAATGTTTGCAAGTGTGAAGTGAATGGGTTGAGCAGTCGTATGGCCATTCGACTGGCCACGTCGACCAGTCAGATGGTCTAGTCGGATGGTAAACGGTGGTCGTGGCAAAAGGAACGGGCAATGCACACATGAGAGCCATCCAGTCGGGGAGAGGCACATTTTAACAGAAATGACGGCGGTGGATCTGCGGGGAATGATGCGGCAGTAAGGGAACTTGCAGAAGAATGATGGAGTGACGTCGTCCAACGGTCCGGCAGGGACAGCTCACCCCCGTGCCACGGATTCCACCGGATTCAAATCTAATCGGCTAGATTTCCACCCCACGCATTTATCATTCGCCGTTTGAAAGTCGAGTGAGCATCCAAATTCCTATGAAGCTCGACACTCCAAGTCTTCGGCTGTTCGAACACTTGTTAAGTAGCACAGAGAGCGCAGACCCACTGCAGTATCCTCCAGAATTCGTGCGCTGCTTCTATAGGAAAGCTGCTTCTACATGAAATTGGGTTCCTCACGTCAAAAGGTGGCGGATTAAAAAGGTAAGCCTAAACCTTCCATGCAATTGGTTTCGAGGGTGGCAGAGTCGACGTTCTACAGTATGGTCGTAAAAAATTGCAAGTATTATCTGCCGTTTGCATGAATTGTCGTCCTACAGGATGTGAGTATAATTAAGCCATGTTAAGGTCATCGGGAGATAAGTTTTCGTGAATTGTATGCGTGACAGAGGCGTAATTCTACGCTCTGTCCCAGTAGGCCAATTTTCTTCCGCACTCGCCACCTCCAGCTAACGCAGCAGTTTTTCACCATGCCGGGTGGGTTCATCAGAAGGGAACCAACCGACTCAACAAAGCTAAGAGAGAATCCTGAGGTGGTGGAGCTATTCACGCAAGCGCAATGGATGTCGTTCTGCGACAAATTGCAGGGCTATGACGATGAGGTGGCAGAGGAGTTTTTGCAAGCTCTGAAGCCGAAATCCAAAACATTGGCCACCGTCAGCTTCAGGGGTTTGAGCCTCAGACTCACCCCACAATTCATCAGCCGAGTTACTGAGCTCCCAATGGGATTACCATGGGATAAAGAAGAAAGGAAATTGGGCCAGAAGGCTAAGAAGGAATTCTTCCCCCCAGAGGAGGAATTCTCAGAAGATAAAAACGGGGTTCGTAGAACCAGCTTACTGCCACTGTGGAGTGAAGTTAGCCTTCAGATTATGAAGTACATCACCTGTGAAGGTCGGTTTAGCATTGTATATGGGTACCATTTTCGGTTACTCACGGAATTAAGGCATCAGATGGACCTACCTGTAGAAAACAAACTAAGTATCCCGTACTTTCTACTACAGTCTATGATTGAATGTGCCACCAAGTTGAAAGAAGGCACACCAAACCAGGTAGGCCACCATGGACTCATTAAACTCCTCATGGAGGATGCGCTCCACACATACAAGGTTCCTCTCTCATGGGAAACCTTCAGAAATTTGACCAAGGATGGTGACATAAAGATGTTGACCGAAGAGCTCGGTTCATCTAGCAGTGAGGAGAAGGAGTTAGTGCCCACAGGGAAGAAAGAAAAAGGCCAGAAAACCACGACCACGAAGCAGAAGGAAAAGCAAAAGAAGAAACAAGAGAAAAAGGGTGCCAAAGAGAAGGATGACACACCCATGTTGACGGCCAGAGAGAAAAGATTACAAAGCAGAGTGGACAAGGCTGAGCAGGTCCACGTCAGCAAAGGCACCTCAACAGCAGCCTCGACCAAGTCGAAAAGTAAAACACCCTCAGCAAAGCAACCTAAAGTGGTGCCACCTGTCTCTACAGGAAAACCGAAACCGGCTTCTACAGGAAGCCCGAAATCAGCTGAAAAAGGGCCTTCTACAGGAAGCCCGAAATCAACCGAAAAAGGGTCTTCTACAGGAAGCCCTGAGAAAGCGAAACCCAAGGAGAAGAAAGCTGACATTCTTGCAAGGGAGGCAGCAGCTGTGCTGGCCGCCCTCAGTACACCTCCTAAGCCCAAGGAAAAGAGGAAGAGGGAGACCCCTCTATATTTTAAAGCTAGGAGAAGTGTGAGAATAAAGACGGGCAAGCCACAGCCTCCGTCCAGCAGCCCAATCACTATAGATGATGCCCCTACTTCGCCCAAGGAGAGGTCCCCCTCAATGATATCAGTCACCTATGAGAGGGGGAGAGTACGTACACACATGTGGATGAAAATAGCCAAGTCAAAGGGTGTGGCGGAAATAGGCCCCTTGGAAGAGCAGCACAAGGAGGCCAGAAATGAATTAGCCATGGCTAAACATGTGGCAAATTGCCAACGAGTGTTCCTACAGGAAGAAAACGAAAAGCTTAAATTGCAGCTACAGGAGCTGAGGACAGGAACAGGTACATCCTCCGGGGACACCACAGCAGAACAGCAAGGCAAAAAGGAACTGCAAACCGGTCTTGGGGAGCCAACCTTGCATCTACAGGAAGCAGAACAACAAGCACAAATTGAGGTGCAAGCTCTCAGACAACAGCTGCAGCAGAAAGAGGCACAATTGGCCTGCATGGCCAGTTGGGCCATGGATGCTATACAATGCAGACAGCCGGCCAAATCCTATGGCCTGTACCTGAAAGACCAATGGCTGCAATTTCAAATCAATACCTTGGCGCAAAGAGGTATCTCTCAGCTCCAAGACCCACAGCAATTCACTAAAGTATGCAGTACCAGTTCATCAGAGGATAAGGCCAAATTAGCGGAGTTTTACCTCCATAATTTGGCCCTGCCTAATGTAATTTCATGGGATCCCAATATGGCATTAGGAGATATGCAATTAATGGCATTTGCCTCATGGTTGAACCATGAGGACAAAAGAGCAGCAGAAGCCAAAGCGGTCATGAACCGAGAGCTGAATGAGCCATTGCTAATTTGAGCAGAACCAGGGGATCCAGTTGCACTAATCTCGGCACACCAACACTTGTCCACTGACCCTCAAGCTTCATTGAGATATATGGATCAGCAGGCCCAAGCCATAGCGCATTTTGAGGACATGGAGAGACTGTTAGGAGACAACGTTGTCCAAGCTTGCACCCGCCGATGGAATACATTGGCCCACAGTCTGAAAATAAGAGAGTATCATACCCCAACTCAGATGAGGGAAGCTCTAGTACGGGTGGCCCTCTATAAGAAATCCATGCAAAACCTCCAGGCCAGCTGGATTGGCCTCAAGCTAAGCCCACCACTGCTGCTAGGATTGATGGAAGGCAGCACAGAGAAAGATGATAATGAATAGTGGGAAGAGGTGAACAGAAAGGTTGGGTTCCATATCAGCAAGGAGGACGCTACTACCGAGGCTTGGGATGTAAGGGTGGCAGTAAAGGCAATGAAAGATGAGAAGCTGGACTAGTTGCTCAAGGATGAGAAAATATTTTAGCTGGGGGGTGATGATGAGCCCCAAATTTGGTAACATTTTGGGCTCATTTGGCCTACTTACCCTTGCTCAACCCTTTATTTTTCATCACTTATGCATCATTTTTTAGTATATTCATGTTATTTGTAGGAAGGATGGCAGTCACTATTCCTAGGTGGCTAATACATGTTTATTTCAGGTTTTTTGACATTAAATGGAGCAAAACCACGCAGATGAAGGCAAGGAGACAGCCAAGGTGGCATTGTGGTTTTGTAGGAAGGTTGTCCACAACCTTGAATGACCTTCCTCGTGATCTCCACCCCAACTCCGAGCTCCAACAGCTATCACCACCGAGCTAGAAGGCAGCCAACGGATTCTAAGGGAACAACAGTTTACTTTTAGTTGGTCAGCCAAGCCCCACTAATTTAGGAGGCCAGCTTGGCCCTCATAATGTATAAATATTGAGGTTGTAGCCTTCGATGGGAACTTTTTGAACCTTTGTTGCAGATTCTGAATTACGAGCTATAGCTCTGTTTTGCTTTTTGTAAGCCATTTTTGGCATGTTGTTAGACTTATGACCATGATATTTTAATAAAAGGCAGGCAGATTCGAGTTCAGTTCTGAGTTCTTAGAGGAGCTATAGCTCTCAGGGTTGGGCCCAACCTGAGAGCAATAGGCCTCGTTTCTTTGTATTGTTACTTGTCTTTCTTTCAACATTATATTTCTTTTCCTTTACATGCACTTGGAAACACAGTTTGCTGAGTTGACTGTTTTGATGTGATTACGTAAGTTAGGTTTATGAACACAATTGCTTCGGTAGTTTATATTAGAGTAAGAGGATTGGAGTTAATCAGAGTTCAAAAAAAGGTTGAATGCACACTCACTTTCACCTCTGTTTGGGGACCGGAAGTGCAGACCGTGCCAACTACCAAAAACACTGTTTTACATATTCATGCAAGTCTTGAGGTAATTTTTTCGGTTGTAGAAGTGTCCATGCATTTAGATCTTGTGGAATAACTCTTTGTTTCAGCACCATGCACGATTTCCCTTTAAACTACATTGTTGTTCTTTGGTTTCTAATAAAACAGTTAGAGTAGGTTGATGACAATTCGGTTATACGCAAGATAGGGGTGATTTGTTTCATTTACACTGCGCAACACCACTCTATCATTTCCTTATCCTTCTCAGCCGTGCCTAGGCCATCTACTTATCTCCCAGTTAGATCATTTGCCTCCCAACTCTTCTATCATCCACGTTGTTTTATCTTTTCGGCCTTTCATTGCCTCTACCCTCCTCTAGACCAACCAGCTTTACACACCCCCTCTCCATCTCATCTCACTGTCCATAAGCCATCACAAGCTCCCCTCCTACCTCCCTATCCACCCAGACAGCTCATTCACTCATCCATCACCCAAAACTCCGATTGCAGAACATCCTATAGAAATTAGCAGACTTCCTGTAGAAATCCTGAACTTCCTGTAGAATCCCCTGCAAACATCCTGTAGAAGCTTGCAAACACGGTTGCCAGGCATCTGAACGTTGTGAACTTCTGTGGAATGATGTTAGGGATCCCTTGGGCCCTCTCAGAGTCCTCCTAACCTTTCCCAAGCCTTCCTCCCCTTGATCTACCCCTGCACAGTCAAGACCCAGTAAGAAGCACAGGCATAATAACTCCAACAACTTGAGCAAAAATACAAAAACATGTTCTCTTCAGATGAAAGTAGTTTAGACACATGCATCTCATCTCAAAAGAAGTAATGGCATCACTTTTAGAAGTTGCATTCCCACCATTGCATCATAAGGATTAAGCTGGTAGAATTAGGGTTTACTAGGGTTTCCACGTTTTGTTGGCTTTCAGATCATTCTTGCAAAGTAGGTTAATTTCCTTTGAGATAGCTTTCGTTCATCACTTAAAAAGCTTCTTCTGAGAACATATAGAAGTTGGCTTGAGCCCTAGCAGACTTGTGCCAGCTAACCAAGTGACAGCTGTGACAAGAGCTAGTACTTGTGCATACAGCACCATCGCTTCCAAGTTTGTTACGAACTACCGGGTTGATAAAATTAGAGAAGGAAGCTCCAGGAGTTGTAGCATTATTGCTACAATACTGGAGCCCACCAATAACTTTTTGAGGTGGTTGCTTGAGAAGTTTCTCCATTATATCCCAGACCTGTCTTGTTTAGTGGAGAACGCTGTACATTGATAATCTCATCCAAAGTTTCAGATCCTTTGACAAACTTAAGATTAATAGCTTTTGTTTTCTCAATCTCTTTTCTAAGACCAACAATTTCACCTTCTAATTTTTCAAGATGTTTTTCCTTTTCATCAATTTGAAATTGTAGAGTTTCAATGATCATATTCTTTTCTTCTATACATCTCTTGAGTCTAGTAATTTCTTCATAAAGGCTATCCACATCTATAGCATCCATATAATCATTATCTTCAAATGCCATTAACAATTTATATTCATTACCTCGTTCATCTTCATCACTATTTGATAGACCATCACTATCTTCATGAGTGTAGTATCTTTTCTTATTTTCACTCTGTTTCTTGTTCCATCTAGCAGGTTCCTTTCCTTTATCCTTATAAGGAAATTTTGCAGCATAATGACCTACTCTTCCACAACCAAAGCATTTAAAAGGTAACTTACCTTTGAACCTTCCAGAACCCCTTTGAAGATTTCTGACAAAATTTGATTCTTCTTCTTCTTCTTCTGGCACGTGACTTGCTTCATAATAATCTCCTTTGCCTGAAGCCTTGAAAGCAGCTTCTCTTTTGTTTGAAGGACCTCCCTTTCTCATTTCATAAGCAGTTAGAATTTCGTGAAGCTGATACATAGTAAGAATTCGTAGATTTTCCTTTTCTTCTATTGCAGACACTTTAGATTCAAACTTGGGGGACAATGATCTTAGAACTTTTTCAACCACAATAGCCTCTTTTATTTCTTCACCCAAATTTTTCATGCAATTAACAATCTCATCTACCCGAAGAAAATAGTTAGCCACACTTTCATCATTATACATCCTGAGATTCTCATACTGAATCCTGAGAGTTTGAAGTTTAGCACGCTTTACCTGTTCATCTCCTTCGTAGCTCAAGACAATCTTGTCCCATATTTCTTTTGCGGATTTATATTGCATAACCTTTACGAATTCTATTTGAGATAAGCATCCCAGCAAAGTATTGATTGCTTTAGCATTTGTTTCATATTTCTTCTTTTCGGCCGCATCTGTAGGAGTAGCTGAAGGAAAAGTGTAGCTTGTATCTATGATATCCCAAACTTATGTACCAAGAGATTGAAGATAGGCAGTAACTCTTACCTTCCAATAATTGAAGTTTGTCCCATCAAAAATTGGTGGCCTGATTGATGCTTCCCTCTCGTAGTTGCTCATGATGAATGATCTTCCTTCAAGCGATCAAGCTTCTCCGAAGGACCTGCTCTGATACCAATTGTTGGAAATAATACTGAGAGGGGGGGTGAATCAGTATTATCAAGTTCTTTTAACGAATCTTCCTTATTTATACTTTGAATTATTTTTTGCATATCAGTACCATAAAATAATGAGCATGAACTAGAAAATAGATAGTCACACCAAAGAACACCAGATGTAAGGTGGAAACCCAATGTGGGTGAAAACCACCTACTGCAATATGTCTCTATCTTCTTTCAAATTAGAAACTCCTTTTACAATGATTTTGTACTGGTGCAGTCCTTTACCAGTACACAGGCTGCAACCTGCAGAGAGCTACAACTCTCTCTCGTTTTCCAGTCTTTCCTGGAAGGGAGCTACAACCCCCTACTTCTTTTCTTACAAGGACCACCTTTCATAAATTTTCAAACTGGATCCATAAGCATCAAATGATCATCAAGTACATGTAAATTACACAGTCAACTACAGTAACCAGATCAACAGTAACAGAACTAACCCAGAACACCTTATCAATAGAAAATTCAGTAAACAGAAGATCTTAAGACAGATACACAGTTTTTCTTTCTCTGGTCTGCGTCGCTACGCACTTCACCTTCTGCTTCCCTGCGTATACCCACAGAGAACCTTCTGCTGCACCGCGTACCCACGCACTGCTTCTTCAATCGCGCTGTGTACTGTTACTGTAGGTACGCACCCAGAGACACTATCGCACCGCGTACTATTACTGTAGGTACGCACCCAGAGACACTATCGCGCCGCGTACTGTTATTGAAGCCACGCACTCAAAGATACTATCGTGTCGCGTACTTTTGTTGTGCGTACGCACCTGAACCTTTGTCGCACTGCATACCCACGCAATTCTCCTTCTTCTGCTCTGCGTACCCACGCAGTACCCCTTCTTCTACTCTACGTACCCACGTAGCTCTCCTGTTTCTGCTCTGCGTACCCACGCACCTGTACCGTTAATCACCTGCGTACTTCTGATTAGGGCCGAATTAGCAGTCCACCAGTGTGGCACAGTTAGTCAGATGCCCAGATCTGATCATGCGCTCGAGAGATCACCCTTCACAGATTCGTTTTCAACTTCACTTACATATAGATCAAGCTTTTAAGACTATAACCCAATATTTTAGATCTTAAGATATTCAATTGCAAAAGATACTTAGCCAAGTGATCTCCTTTGCTTTATATAGGCAAGCTCCTCCTAAAATCATGGATCAATACCATAGATAACCAATACAAGGGGCCCAAAAACATGGGGCTCAATAATAATAATAATATATAAAACAATACCACGGGCCAAAACCATAGAATCAAGAGCGGCGGGCTAAATACCACGGGCCAAACATAGGAAACCCCTCGTGAACGCGCTTCTCTGCCTTGAAGTAAGTGAAACTGGGGGTACGCACCTCCTGAACGGGTGACCTGCGTGTCTGGCCGTGGTCCCTTCACGGTGTACCTGTGTGTACGCATCTTTTGAACTGTTCTCCTGCGTACTTCTTAATTTTCAACATTTTGAGAGCCTGATCAGAGCATTGCCACGGGTGTTGCCATCAAGTACAAAATCTGTAACATAGAGCCATACCAGAAACATAATGCCAACACAAATTAGGGAGGAATCCTTAAGAAATCCTACTCTGACATGCTGATAAGACCATGGTGATTCACCCACAAGTGGAATACTTCCAGTGATTTCAAAATTAGTGGAAAAGAATGTGAGTTGGTCTATGGCCACGATGCCCCCTGGTGAGGGAAAGAAATCATATGAAAATAGGTTGAAACTACGACAACCATGGCATAAAAACATGTACATCCCAGTAGAGGATTATAATTCAACAATCTATTTATCACTTAAACTTCTACCGAAACTGCTTTACCAGTTAATTCGAATTGCAGTGAATTTAAAATCCCACAGGGCTTAAAGTGTCTCCCATCAAAGGCTTTGAGAGTGGTGGGTGAATGACTATGTTGTGGAGAACCAAGAGATTTCCAACAAAAAAATGACATGATATAGGTCGAGGCACCTTCATCAATGATTGTTTAGTGAATTATTTTTACCTCGAGCAAGAACCTGGATCATATATTCTAGTTAAGGTGGTGTTTTCGTACTATAGTTGTCATGGTTAAAGACAACAAGGTTGGAATCCGAAGGACCAATTCCCCCAATAGCTATGAGCAAAGCCTTCTTTTGAGTAGGAAAGTTTTATAACACCTCAAGAGTTGACATAACATAGGGTGCTTGCGTAAGGTCCTCAAATATGTTATAATATTTGGTTTCTCTTGCACGAGGATTAAATGTTGATTTATGGATAACTCCTTTAGGAGGATTAATGGTAAATTCAACACGTATCACATTAAAAGGAGGATCTGAAGGAGGTTGGAAAGAGTTGATAGGTTGATCAGTAGCCTTACTAGTATGAGGAAGTGGATTTCCATAATCCATGTTCCTTGTGGCCACCAAAACATCACTTTTTGGTTTGGCGGAAGAGAAAATCATCACTTGGGAAGAGGAAGATGGATCATGTGCAACCATGTGCATCTCCTTATTTGGAAAGGGATCTATCAATAAGGAAAGTGTGCCAGATGATGAATTTAAGAATTGGTTAACTTCTGCATGATGTGAGCAGTCCCTAGTAAAATGTTCCTCATTACAAATCAAGCATTGGTAATGAGGTTTACATTTTTCCTCAGAAGATTGATTAGTTTGTTTGTCCTACAAAGAATTGTCTTTCTTCTTCTTTCCTTTATCATTGTTCTTCATACTTCCTGGTTGCTAAGGCTTGCCTTTCTTGGATTGAACGATATTAATCTCAAAAGTACTTGTCGGATTAATGGAAGACGAGTTTTGATTAGTCACAATAGGAGAAGAACTAGAGACTTTAATCACTGCCTAGTGACTAGTCGAACCAATCACGCCATCATCGACATGTGATTATTTAGTAGGAATGGGTGGAATAGTGTTTTGAGATCTCAGAGCGTTGGGTATTTTATTGTAGAGCGTGCCAAATTGAGTATATATCAAATCAAGAGATTGGGCACAAGAAATATATTGCTCTTCAATAACGACTCCACCTTTAGCAACATCTTCGATGATTGGTTCCAACAAAGATTTGGTGAACCACTCATCTAATAACTGATCAGGAACATAAGTATTAATCAATCGACACTGACACCTCCACTCATGAATATGATCTGATAAATGGGTGGAGTCAGATTGTTTGAAATTGGTAAAGAGTTGAGTCATAACAAATCAACAATTGAAAGTGAGTTAGAAACATAGTTGTTAAGGAACCGAAGTTGGTAAAAGAATCTCATGGTAATTTGATATACCACTTAGCTTCCAAACCATTAAGAGTTCTTTGGAAGAGTTGTAAATGGATATAATAATCATTTATAGAGTTCGAGGAGCACCATAAATGATATGTCATTATGTGAGTAGACGGACCTTCCTAGGGATTCCCACTAAATTTAGGGATTTAGCTCGATAACTTTTTAGGAATAATCGGCCACCAAGGAGAGTGACAAATGAGATCATTTGTGAGCCGATTCAAATATGGAAGTTTGAGGGTTGTGAAAAATGGAAACTGCCTATTAAATTATGCTTGGGTAGGTTGACCTTGATTATATAGGTTAATATTAGGTGTTGGATACCCTGGATACTATGGAATAAGCTGGGCCATAGGAATTTGCATTTATGGATTTTGATAACCAGAGTAAGCATAACCAGGATGCCTAGGATAAGAATAAGCTTTATGAGTTTAAAATGACTAGATTGAACTTGTTGACCTTGATAAGGTATTTGGGGAATGGGATTCTCACCAATGAGAGATTGCAGAATGCATTGGTATGCATGCCTATAGGGATTTTGCAACATCCCTATATTAGGTTGACTGGTTTGGGCCTTTTCCATACTACGTACAGGTTGTTTTACTTGCATTTCAAATGTAGACTAGGTAAGTTGCTAAGCTTGAAGAGGTCGAGAAGTTAGGATTTGAGACATTCCAAATACTGGTGGAAAATGTTGCATTTGGGATGCAACCTGGATAGGTCAATTGACTTGAGAAACAACTTGGGAATATTGAGGTATAGGATGGCAAGTAGACACATGAGGTGTAGGTGGAAGAGGTTGAGAAGTTTGAAATTGAGTTGAACCAGGTTGAATGGGTAGTGTAGATTTCCAAAGATGAGAAACCATTCCTGGAAAGGGAGGATCGATAAAACTCGAATAGGTATGAGCACCAACTTGTTGCATTTGATTAAGAGGAGGATACCTTTGATCAATAGATTTCCCCCATGGTGGGGGATAAAGAGTATATGGAGGTAACTACCCCCCAGGAGGAGGGTACCTAGTATAAGGCAAAAGTGGTTGTTGTGGATGTGGACCATACTTTTGTTCCAAATATGGTTGTGACACAATAGGTGCAACAAGTTGCATATTTCTCATTACAGAAGATCAAGATGGCATCCCAGATGAGCATGGAGAAGGGGAAGTCCATGGACTGGTCGTGGCACCATAAAAGGTTCTAGATAAGGATTGATAACTAGGTGGCACATATGGACCACCATACAAGTGTGTTTCTAGTGGAGTTGGAAACATAGAAATAGATGCAACTTCAGTAGACTCAATCATAATGGTAGACATCGATTGATAAATTGATGTCAATTCAATCATGGTTTATCTTCCCAAAGAAGTAGGTCGAGGGAAACTCAAAGGTGTGATGAAACGAGGGGTTCTCGGTGAAGGATCTTATATGGGAGTATGAAGAGGAGGAAAAGGATGGGCTTGATAAAGATGAGTCCCTCTCAAATGGATAAGAGAGGGGGGTCGAGACTCTTATTGAGAAATATCCTCAATATTCAAAATACCAGGTGGAATTTCTTCACTGTCGGCACCGAGATGTACAGGTTGTTGTGTTTGGATGAAAGACAGAGGAAGAAAAAGAGAAGGACTTGAATTAATAGGTTGAGTTAACTGAGGCTCCTTGGGTTGTATAACCTCGGGCTGTAATGTTTTTGAATCTGAAAATTCAGGCTCAATAAACTCACTTAGTAAAGTCTCAAGGATTTTAGTTTCAACTGTGTCAAACTCACCAATAATTAAAGATGTTATCTCAGGCTCAGTGCTTACAAGAAGAGAATATTCTAGTTGATTAACTTCAGATGTAGTACCAGAAGGGGATGCTTCCAAAGAACTAGTTTCGGTAGTTTTCATTTATTTGTTCTTCTGACGATGTTTAGGTGTTGCCTCAAGAGGTAAAGGAGGCAATATTTTCATCCTACACGAATGATGGAAGTTTTGTTGGGGTTTTTCTTCCATGGTGGTTTAATAAATTTTAGAAATTAACAACAAAAATAAATCAAAAAAGGGTTAACTAGGCATAAAGGTTTACCAAGTAACTTGGAACTACAATATACAACCTTGGATAACAAAGGATTTATGTATGAGCATGAAATCTCCCTAAATGTTTTGTTCGATGTATCAAAGTATAAAAGGTGGCTCACTTGATTACCTAAGGCAAGATAGAAACCTAGTGGGGACTTCCAAAATATACCCGAATGTATGTGGAAGCACAATCCATAGTAGTGTTGTCTAATGAAGAATCGATTGATGAGAGCGTTCCCATATAATTTTCATGCGTGGAGTGCCATCCGATATACCCGAAGGTACGTGGAGAATATTTTGATACACTTACGTATGTGGAACGAGATCATATCACCCCCAGAATGCAACACTGGAAAAAATGGCAGCTCCTACGCTTAAATATGTCGGAACATGTATCTAGACTAGACGTCTAGATGTTTGCGTTAATGTTCCAAATTCTCCTTAGATTGATTCAATAAATTTTAAAGTTTATCTTGAAGTAATTTTTAGTTTTCAAGGCTCACCATGAGTTTCACCTGAATCCCCTACAATGCAATATAACATGATAATAAGAACTCTTTTTGTCTTGATGAAAGAATAACTATGAGAAGGAAGAGATTTAAACAATGAAGCAACAAACAAGGGATGAAGCAAACAACACATCCTAATCAAAATGTCTAAATGAAATTATTCCAAGTTCCAATTTCATTCAAAACCCTAAATGCAATGCAAAGTATGTAAAATGATGAGATTTTTCTTTTCTTTCAACTTGATTTTCAAATGCAATGAAAGATATGATGCAACAAGATCATTGATAGAAGAAATCACACAGAATACAACTGAATTATAAATTTCTTCAATTCAATCAAAAATCAAGCTCAATGTCTACAAATGACGTAATTGAGAAGAAGAAGAAAAACCAAAGAAATTCTTACCAAAGGCTAATAAAAACAAATGAAAACATCAATATGGATTTGAAGAGATACTCACAAACTTAGAGGACTCTAGAAAACATATGAGACCAAAGCATATCAGGGAGAAAGGGCAAGGAATGCAATATTTTTCATCCTACAGGATTAGTGTAGGTGCAGAAGGGACACTAATTCACTATAGCACACCTGCAGAGAAGGCTTGACAATGCCGAAGCAACCTGCCTCCGGACCAGAGGGTACGCTAATGTAGTTTGGGTCAAAATACGACACAATAAATGTAACCAAGGTCACGGATATGTTTTCCTAAGGTCAATCAATGGCTAAGAGAGCCAATTAAGGTTGCTTAGAGGTGAAAAATGTGTGAAGTTAAAGGAAAGCACTAAGGGAAAATCGTTCCCCAGTGGAGTCATCAATTTTTTATACAGAACTTCACTATTGCGAACGAAGGTGAATTCCCTAGACCCAGTGGCCTAGTCTAGAACAACAAAAGACAAAGAATTTTAAAGTTTTCCTTACAGAATTAGAGCATTGGAAATAAGCCTACCTCAGATCTGTAGCAAGCCTTCATTTCCTCCTTGCTTGTAAATTCCAATTGTATCTCTAAACACTATAATTAGAACCTACAGACATGACTAAAAAAAGAAAAGAAACCACAATCCATGTAGTATAATCTAAAACCTTTATTCAACAAGCATTAAAATATATGAGTGCAAACATAACACAACAAATATAGGAAAACAAGATGCTCTTTGTATTAAGAAAACTAGGAGAGAGTACAACCATAAATAGAAGTTTGACTTTGTATATGCCTCCCCAAGTTGACTTGTCCTTCCTTGTCACAAAGAAAACTTTAACACCAACCCTAATCCATGAAAATTATGACTACTGAGGTTCAAACCAGCAGCATAAGGGTACTATGAATCTCCAAAATCCAACCCAGACCTTATGGGAGGTGGTAAATTTATATGAGAAGGATGGTAGTTTAGGAATTATTATCCATTTACCAATATAGGCTTGATATCCACTTAAGAGGGGAATATGAGCTCAAGGTATAAGAGGTGAAGTGTCTAATAGAGGATCATAGAGGATTCGAGCTCTTATCCATCATAAATAATTAAAACTAACTTGGAAGCTTCGTGAAGAGGAAGTTTCAGAAATATTTTTTAATTTTCCCGAATTTCTAGAATTAGTGCACTTGGAGAAAGGAGCAACAAGTGTTGATCAACGTTGGTGTCTAAAGGTGAAACATGTGCTAAATGCAGGTGACCAAGAGTGTAGGGAGTGTTGGGGCTAAAAACAATGTTTTTGAGAAATTTTTCCCAGAAACTAAAGACTTTTTGGAGATGAGGTTCTTAAGGCTTTACGAAGGGATTGTGACAAAATGTTCAGGGATGTCAATTGATCCGATTTGCAGGAATTTTGAGTTGATGTGACAAAATGGCCTATAACAGAGGGGTTTCCTCGTGAGGGTAGCCATAGGAAACCCGTTACATTAGTAGAATAGCTAAGAATCCTAGTAAGAACCACCATAATCAAAATTGTAATAAGAACTAATTCCATATAAAACCATTTGAAAGTTGTAATGTTTCTTTTTTTGTAAGATTCTTCTGCCATTTTACAACTTTTGGGAATTTCAAGGGAAATATTTTTTACCTCCTTGATTAAGGAATCACAAAGATTGATTTTCTTGTAGCTTAAATTTATTAAGTTTCAGAGTACGTGATTGTGTGATGGGGATTTCTTGGTAAAACCACACCTAAATAAGCTAAGAATTGTGGCACAGAGCATGGTGAGTGAGATTTTCAAAGAAAAAAACACATGAGAAAATAGGTAATTATTTGTTGTAGAAGAATCATCAGTCCAAAATTCTTGTTTCAAAAACATCATAATGTTGGTAAGCTCAGAGATAATATCACAATATTTCATGAATGAGAGAAAAATCAATTTCGCTAATAACAAAGAAGGTAAAGCATATTGAGAATCTAAAACTTAAAATGACAATGATTATGGCATCTTGGTTTATTCCAATACGCTAAAAAAGCATGAATGACACTTAAGAATAGTGTTGCAAATACTCAGAGAACGTCAACTTTATGCCAAATTCAGTAAATGTAAGAATCAAAATCAGAATTTGGAACATGTAATTTACAATGAAGGAATTTTAATGGACCCTAAAAAGGTCAAAGAATCCTTGATTGGAATGTACTTGAAAGATGTAGTAGACCTCATATCCTTACGGGGATTATAGGCTACTACTATAAATTCATTGAAGGTTTCTTTAAGCCGACCTATTCTATAACATCTTCACAAAATAAAATGAGCTAAAATTCTATGGACCCAAAAGTGTTAAGGAAGTTGATAAGTTTTTATTGGTTGAAATAAGTGTTGACTATAGCTCCTATATTTAAAGATTGAGTAGAGTTGATGTAGCAGGATAAATAGGTGGGATGTTGGCTAGATAACTTGGAGCATCCTAAGAGAATTGCAAAAGTTTTTGGTTGAGTGATGCAACCATAACAATGAGGGGAAATTCCTAATCTAACTCTTACTAGTTTGATAATTTTATTCAGTGTGTGGCGACTTGCCATAAACTGGCGAATGACAGTATAGGCATGATAAAAATGTAAAATATGAAATAGTTCAAGGATGCATGCCCACTAAATATATATTAAATAATGAGATGTTAAGTGCATGTAGGTATGTTAAGTATGTACCGTAATGGATATGCATGCATAAATACTTAGAGGAATCTATTGTCATAACATTAGTCAATTGACTAATAGTGGTTAATGGTAAACAAGTAGCCAGGAATAGGTTGATAGCCGGTTGGGAAGCCAATGAAATCGTTGCATGTATTCTTGAGGAATCAAGGCTATGGTGTATATTGTGTTGATGATATTGGCATAAGTGACACCTATTCCTGTTGAAATGCATGTTGTGTCAACATGGTAAGTGCACTAGGAAATGGTGTGTTACTAATTAGTGGTTATCCATATAAGTGTTCTAAAATATTGATTATGACTCTTTAACTGTAGGCACATTTGAAGTATTGTTTGAATGTTTGATTAAGTGCATGGTATGAATATGTTCTTATAATATTACAAGAAGGAATGATTATGTTTAAGACAATTGTACTAACATGATGTGTGTTGAGACAATTAATATGCATAGGAGTGCAAGGGGAAAGGAACCCATGGTTGTTACACATAAGAAAAGGATGGATAACCTCTAGGCACATTAAACAACAATATGAAATGCAAAAAGACATGGAAACTCTAGGGAGTGAGTTTATGGGAAATTCATCAATGAGGTGTGGGGGCGGGGGATGTTTTTCATGTCTTTGTTGTTACAACTTTCTTGTTGTTTTTGGTTGTTGACCTTGAGCATGGTCATGCTGCTTCTTATTTTTTCCTTTGTGTTGCTATGGTGGTTTCCTTTGTTTGTTTCCTTTTTTGGTTTGGTCATTGATGGTTGTTTGGTGTGAGGAAGGAAAAATATAATGAGTTATGGAAGGAGAGCTAAATAAGAAACCCAACCATAAATGCAAGACCCCTAGTAAAAACTTATGCATATAATAAATGGAAAAAGGGGAACAAAATAGACAGAACAACTAAAACGGATATCGATGAGTCCACTTGAACAAAATAGATAGTGATATAACAGCCATGAAAATGGCATAGAAAGGAAGTTGTCCTAAACTTTAATAATGCATGGTTGATGTATATTTGACATTGTGAAATCAAGATAAAAGCATAATGATGTTGTCTAATGTGACAAATCATTAGTTGCGAGCCATCATAAGTAGAAAAGTAAGTAATTAATCCTTAAAATATTATGACCACTGTGTGAATGGTATAAAAATGGAATTGGTAATTCCCATGTTTTGATATTACACAATGAAGTCATTTAATGGATTCCATGCCACTTGGAATATCCATTGGGTAAGTGTACAAAGTGACCTATTGTTGTTAATTATTATTGATGATGTGTTTACACTAATATTTTTGACCCTTTTTGGATGCATGAATGAAAAATAGATAGTGTCTACTTAGCATGAATGAAGACATGCTGGAATTAAATATCAATTTTAGGCAGGAGTGAACTTTACTCCAGAACTGAACCATTGCCAGACTAAATTACAATGGAAACATTTCAGCTCCGAGAAGGCTACATAGGAAATGGAAGAAAATGCGAGAAACATTTCCTCCACTTTTACAGAAGTGATTATTGCAGAGGAAACACTTATGACGGTGTTCATTTAAGGGGAGTGGAAATGTAGTACCCCTGATGTAATTATTTCCTTATCAAACTTTATGGATTTATTTTTCTTGCAGGCATTTAAATTAGAATAATAGTCGTGGGGTTAAGACTAAGTTGCATGAAAAATGTAAGCATTAACATATTGTTATGAATTAAATATTATATATTTTACTTATTCGTTTATTTTAAAATATAAGAGGATCTAGAAAGTAAGTAGTCAAGATACCCAACTATCAAGAAATCAGTTAAATTAGTTAGAGTCCAAGAAGAGACCATTTTTAAGTGACAGTAATCACAATATTAAACCTCCATATTTTCCAAGATTTTCAACCACCAGAGACAACATGACGAGGGATAAAGGTCATGTGGTGGGGAGAAAAGGGGATTGTAGGAGAGAAAGGCAATCAGAGGAAAGAAATATTTTCTGGTGGAGAAAAGAGTAGACATAAGAAAATACTAGAGAAAATTTAGACATTGGACTAGTACGACGTTACTAGGGTCTAAAGAGGAAAATTATAAAATATTGATTTAGATTTTTGATAAGAGTATAAGCCTGAGGCTTAGGGGAAATGTTAAAGTAGCAGTTCATTTGGTTGGGTGGAATGTGCCTGTTCCTATTATATTTTTAAATATCCAAATAAGTGAATAGGTTGGTTTGTTTAAAGTCTTTTAAGAATTATTTTTGGATAATATGTGATTGCATATGTAGGACCAAGAAATTATATGGTAGGATATGTGGTAGGCAATTTGTTAAAAGGGGTCTTGTTAAGTATATGAATTATTTACATGTGTTGTTGCATTATTTAAATATTTTGGGAATAGAGTAAAGATTTATGTTTGGATGCTTGTATTAATGGATACTATGCGTAGGTCTAGCTTAAAGTATTATTTCTTTGTACTAGCCCTTTGATGAATATAATCCTCCCTCATAGTGTTGGAAACCCTTGAAGGTTTGTGACAAAAACCCTTGAATTAAGAAACCTATAGTTAATGTTTTTACATCATTAAAATTCAGGAAATTTCAAGTTAACTAGGCAGTCGAGGAATACAAAGAATAAGTTAATAATAAAACCATGTATAACCTGATAAATATTTGTTGAGAATAAATGAATGAGGATATACCTTGTTGAAGAGGAGGGAGTAGGGGTTTATTTTCAATGCAACTATAAAATAACAAGAAGAGTAAATCATATACATAAAACTATGATAAGTAACCTACTTAAAGAAAGGGCTAAGAAAGTACATAATCTTCATACATAAAGTCGAATGGCTATAGGAATATTGGTTACAATTATTATTCATAAAGAAAAAAAAAAAATTAGAAGTAACTAGAAGACACATATATTCACATTATTGTTAGTAAATAAAACTACTTTACTTATGAAATATAGAAGATAGAGAAGAACTTAAAAAAAGGTATACTAAGTCTAAGAATTTCAAAGTTATATGAATATAGATAGGTTGTTTTAGCAGCGTTCAAGAGTCAATTGAGGCAGAGAAAGTGTAATGTACCTGGTGGATAATAAACCGTATAAATATAAACACTCATGTTAATCTGAGTATCATAACTCAGTTTAAAATGCAGTCATATACAACAATAAAGTTGAGTGATTATAGGCTCAGAATATAAACAATCTATAAGAAACACCTAAATATAAATGTTGTGCCAACAAAGGCTATGACCATAATGGGTCAATGGAAATTTTTCATCCAAAACAAAAACTACAACAAGAGGGAAGATGAGATTAAATGAAAATAAGGTACCTAGGGTGCTCCTGATATAAATCACCTGATCCATAAAATCTTCGAGCACTTATTGAAAGAGGGTTTTTCATAAATATTGTGGGTACAGTGGTAAAAAGAAGGTGATTGTAAATATTTAACCAAACCTCCTATAATAAAACTAGGAATGAATTTTATAAGTACCTATGGTTCATAGAAACCTAAGGTTACTTAATCTTTGAGTTTCTCCTAAGGAAACTTGTAGGTTAACAAAAAAATAAGAAAACCTCAATAGCAATCTAGAGAAATTGGGTCTTAAAAAAAAACAAGAATAAGCATGACATTATTACAACGGGGCAAAAAATCAAGAGGAATTTTCCATAATAGTGTTAAAATGAAGTAAAACAAATTGTTGAGACATGAAAACCCTAGCAAGGACAAATTGATTGTATGGTGATGAAAACCCTTGCTATTATGAACCCGCTTCAAAAGAAATAATAATCAAGAAATCCACATTAACCACACAAGAACATACAAAAGAAGAGCTGAGGGAAGTTAAGAATACAATAAATCTCAATGCAAGAACTCTCACAATAGTCGAAAAGGAAACTTAAAGGAAAAAGGAAAAGATTAAAATTTTTTTAGGTCCCTATAATACTAGTAATTCCCTCATTACTATTGTCATTGTATCCCTTATTGTTATTTTTGTGCCCCTATTGTCCCCATATTGTTATTATTGTGCCCCATAGAATCCCACTATTGTTATTTTTGTGCCTTTATATTATTATTGTTAGGCCGGCTTGGTTATATTGTGACCCCTTAGACTCCTATATATAGAAAGGAGGTTTTTCATTTGTATCATCCAAGAATTGTTCATTTGTGTAATTTAAAGGAGGTTGCCCCCTCAAAGAGGATAAATTCTAAGGTGTTGATATATATTTTTTCTTTCAGTGAGCTGGTTTCCTAACATTTTGTATCAAAGCTTTGGATTCTAGGGTTTCGCTGCTCCAAATAGGTCATCGTGGAATTGTCGCTATAACTTTTTTTCTGCGACATTTCAGAAGTGAAAAGAAAAACCCATTTGAGAAGAAATCGTGATGAACCTCAAGTCTGAATTTCAAAGCTTGTATCGCTATATTTTCAAAGATATGATCTGAGGAAGTTAGGGTTTGTGCAAGCTCCAGAATTTAAGCTAAAATAGGTCATCGTGGGATTTTTGCTATAAATATTTCGCTACGAAGTTTCAGAAGCTAAAACAAAAACCCATTTGAGAGGAAATCGGTTTGAACCTTGGCTCTGAATTTCAAATCCTGTCTCGCTATATTTTCGGAGATATAGTCTGAGGAAGTTAGGGTTTTTGCAGACCCCCGAATTACATTCCAAACAGGCCACTGTGGGAAAATCGTCATAACTGTCTCTCTGAGCATTAGATTGAAATTTCGTAAGAATTTTCAGAAAGAGAATAGACTGTAGTTTCTTGTGTATATTTTTCAGATCCAGAGGTCGAAATAGTGACACATGGCACGTTGTACAAGTTCACTTTACTGAACTAGTCTATAATCAGGTCACCGTGGGAGATTTGGAATAACTCTTCCTTGGAGAATCCAATTGGGATCAGACTACTGGAATTGGAAAGAGGATGCAGAGGGATACTGCAAGTCATGATTTCATAATTGGGAAATCGAAAATTACAGAGGTACATTAGATTCAATATCGAGCTCCTACAAGTGAAAAAAGGTGTGTATTTTTTAAATTTTTGCATAAGCTTGGTTTGAAAAAATAGTTTAAAGGAATTCAAAGGGCATAGTGAAGCATTATTATCGGTAATTGATGCCCCGAAGAAAGAAAATGGAAACACCTAGTAAGCAACATGAAATCTCTAGCATGACTCATGAAGAAGAGGAAGAAATGCAACATGATATATCAATATTATGAAACCAAGTGCAACAAATTTCACTCACACAAAAGGTAACAGAAAATAAGATGGATGGTTTAAAGAAAGACGTAGAAGCTAAGATGGATGGTTTAAAGAAAAACATAGAAGCTAAGATGAATGGCGTGGAAGCTAAGATGAATGGCGTGGAAGCTAAAATGGACAGCGTGGAAGCTAAGATGTGTTGTGGGGAAAAATGCCTATGCAGGATGATCCTATCCACCTAAGGTGTGACAGTGCCTTAGCAACAAACAGAGACAGCTATTCTAGTATTCTTCCTTTATGAATTAAGAATAAAGAGAGATGGATGGACTAACTGGTGTCTTCTGTTTGTCCCTCGATCCAGTTTCTCTTCTCTTTGGGAGTTCCCAGCTACTTGCCTTCTCGCTCGCCCAGCTTCAAGAGGTTTCTGCAAGATCACAAGAAGAGAACACTACACAAAGACATAGATTCATATTCATAACTAGTTCAGGATTAGAAATAAACTAAACATACTAATGCAATCATACATCAAAGACACATCAGCATATAGGAGAAACCAAGATAGCTTTATTGATGAATAACAAGGTTCAGGAAGAGATACAACCCAGAGGGCTCCAATCCAGCATCTCCTTCCCAGCAAATGAAATTCCTATCTTCACCTTCCCTCAAAGCATTAAGCACCCAATGATTCCAATCTCAAACTAACAACAATTCTTTGCAATAACAAAATTCCCGCCTCTAGATCTCATGGAGGAGAGATCCATATATAGATGTTTGGAGAGAGGATGAGTCAGCTTGAGATCTGACTAGTGTCCTCTCCCTCTGTCAGTTCTTGATTCCACTTGGAGGTTCTTGCTTCCACTTAGAGATTGGGAACCTCTTACTCATCACTAGTCGAATTCACTGAGGCAAGTGTCATTGAGGAAGATTCTGGAAGATTCCTGGGTCTTGACACCTCTTGGAATGAACTTGCCATTTGTCAACTCTTGCTCAGCGCACCCTGGTAGTGCTTCTACCTGCATTGCAGTGCAGGTAGCCGGTGTTGACCTTGCATTTCAGCGCAAACAGCTAGTGGAGCCGCTGAATTGATCTTGAATTGACTTGTTTTTGAGCAG
Source organism: Pinus tabuliformis (assembly GCA_031772625.1). NCBI lineage: Eukaryota > Viridiplantae > Streptophyta > Pinopsida > Pinales > Pinaceae > Pinus > Pinus tabuliformis. Next base: position 683,989,411 of record CM062818.1, read on the forward strand.
TTTCTGGTGGAGAACTTCTGTGAATTGCTGTGGTTTGTTAGCCTTGTTCCTCTAGGGGTAGGAACAACATGTTTAGGGACTTTGGATCCCTTAGATTATGGACATTTCATGCTTATAGCTGTAAGGCACAAAAATGTCTATAACAGTTGCCCCCTAAAGTATGAGGCCGTTTATCGGGTGAAATGCTTTATCAGGAGGATCCGAAGTTCATTCATTGCTGGGAGGAGACCTGTAATACAATACAATACAATACATTATTTTTCATACTGCTTTCATGATCTAGCTGAGGCGGGCATTCCCATGCTCAACTTTATAAATTCATTTTTTGTACATAGAACAGACAATCGTTTGATGGTAGACTGATAATTTTGATGAAATTATCATCCTTTGGGTAGGATGATTATCTGCTGTAATGATGTACATGTCAATGTCTTTATCTTTTCTGAATATATATCGCAGCCCGGATGGATGAAACTAGATCCGGGGTCTTCCAACTCGTTCGATCTTCACTCTAAGTACAAGTCGATCCATGTGAGAAATGTTCTGAAGTCGAACATGGAAATACATCGCTTGATTACCGGTCAATGAGGTAAACCGTTAACAAGCGTGAGAGGAATCACCGATAATGATAATGACCCTCAAGGTACTGCAGTACAATTCACGTGGTGTGAATAAAGGACTTGGCGTCGAACACCACGCAAAATCTTTCGGTCGAAGGTCATTGATGTATACCTGTCGCCGGAAGTGAGAAACTTGCCATTGAGGCATGCAAGCTTCAAAGTACTGAAGGGGTTGTTCCTAGATCAACTTCTTGGATAATGAGCTGATGTCGACAAGAAGCGATCTGTCAAAGGAGGGCCTTAATGAATCCCACATCAATGACACGGAACGGAGCTAATGATTTTGATGGAGGTGAAAACGATCTATGACATATGATTCAGGGCGGCGGTCATGAAAGGATGAAGGATAATGTACGGCAGTGGATGGGACACGGTTGACTTTTCTGAACGACTTCTCTTGAACATATGGTGACACTGATGCGATGGATCGGTAGCATTACCCCAAATTTGGATGGTATCGCGAGACCATGGTGATGTGACTGGTGAATGAAACAACCCAACCCGATTGTGGTACGAAGGAAAAGTGTCATGTTCAAGAGCGACTTGCTACCATCAAAGTTTTCTTGAGTTTCTCCCAGTTTTCCCCAGTCATTGCTGACCAGTACCTCTTTATTTTTGTCAAGCTTGAGGAGGATAACATATGCTTGTTCTATAACTTGCCCTTCGGGCAAGCCCATCGCTATGTTTTAACGAACCTAGCGATAGTGAAACTCGTTCTCGTCTAAAGACAAGTTTGTCGCTATTTAATGATTTTAACGAGTCTAACGACAAAGATAACTCGGTCCTTTTCATTTTTAGAGAGTCTGAAAAGGTACATAAAGTTAACTCCAAAAGTCCTTTTTCGTCATCTAATCCCTTAGGTCCGAAAAAGTATAAAACAATACAGAAGGGATGAGTTTTCGATAGTTTTAACGAGCTGAATAAAACAAGCGCTCGATCTTTTTGTGCAATAATCCCTCAGGTCCAAAAAGATTAAAATCTAGAGGAGGGATAGCACTTCTTGTCCCTTTAACGAGCTGGAAGGCCAAGGACTCGGCAATCTTTTCATATTTTACGAGTCAGATGAAAAGAGCTTAAAGAAGACTTGTCTTTTGAGGAACGAGTGATGAAACAGGTTAGTAGCTGATTCCAGGTACAGGTTCGAATTTTCCAATCACGGCAGTGTCACAAGGATGGCTAGTGAAATCACTCTTCGCAGCTGTTCCTCAAAATGGGTAAACAAACATATGGAGGTGAACGATCGGCCAATGGAAAAGTGGAGGTGACGGTGCAAACACGACCAAGGCTTTAATGGCTGATGATATTACATTCACAGTGGTTATTTACTGGGATAGTTCATTTTTTAGCGAGCTTAAACGCGGGTGGAAACATTTGATCGGTCTTATGTTTATTTTTTAACGAGCATGAACTATGTGCTAAAACTGCTCGGATCTTGCGTTTATTTTTTAACGAGCATGAACTGTGTGCTAAAACTGCTCGATTACCCAGTCATATGATAATAATGTCTCATTGAAGATGCTATTTTTTATGGAGCTTAGATCTTACAAAGCTTTGCTCCGGATCCTTTCGTTATGCAAGTTCGGAAATGACTAATCCTACGAGTTTAAAGGGTTAGACCTACAGGTTTAAAGGGAGGACCTAAAAGTTTAAAAAATAAATAGCCGCCCCTTTCTTGTACTCCAAAAGGTTTGCATGCCCCCAGGCATAAAGTACGATTTCAAGGTTACCCCTTCTTTAGTCCAATAAAACATTTGTTTTACCGGGAGAGGCCTACCTCTTTCAGGTTACCCAAAGATTGCTCCATTCGCGGCCACGAATAGAACACTTCCTCGGTGATGTCTATCGAAATAGACAACGGTGAGCGACAATGCTCGCCAACTCACATAACTTTGACAAAAGAATCTTATTCTAGAACAACCCCTCTTCCACTCACGGACGGGCTACGGACTAGTCATATTCTCTCGCGGAAACCTACCCTATACCCAAAGTTTTCTTGCCGAAGCAGACCAGGACGCATGCCCCCTAGGTTCCAGTCATATCCTCCCAGATTACTCGCGCTCATCAGGAGGACGGACCATGGGTTGAGACATTTCTTGCGTGAAGAGACCATTTAGGGGTGGTATATGACTATTTGCGATGCGTGATCCGGGAAATGAAAGCTGGTCCACGAGCTTGACCACTCTTCCTTCGTGCGGAAAACACATTACTCTAAAGAGTGAGGAGACGATGGCTCCCATGCAATATATATAGTCTCGTCCAAGGAGTAGGTTATAATCCAAGGGTCCTTGAATGACCATCACATTCATTTGAACGGTCTTCCCTTTCAATGTTATGGGCACATTGGGGAGGATCCCTAAAGGTCGACTGGTTCCTTTATCAAAGCCTGATAGATTTCTCATTTCAGGAAAATACGCTGGCGAACCAAGCGCTTTCCAAGCAATAGAGGAAAGGGTACTCACAGATGCCCCCTCATCAATGATAGTGCCAGCCATTACCATTCTGTATATTTGGACGATAATTCTGAATGGTATGCTTGTTGGCAAACGGGGTCTGCCTAGTTGGTTCCAGTCGAACGAGACAACTAGGTTGCTTGGTGGTGGGACCGAATAGACGGCCGGGTATGACTCTGACGAAGTTCTTTCCTGCGATAAAGGAATGGGCAAATTGCCCCCTTGTTCGTCGGAGTCTGTGTTGATGAAGAGAATTTGGACGGTGTCGTCTTTATTCTCCTCTGTGATGGTACCATTCGAAGATAGAGCCTCTGAAGGCAAAACCGGGTCAACTGCCGCCTCAACCTTTTGACTTTCGTCAGTTATGGATCCAGACGGTTCATCTTCAATGATAGGTGCTTCGGCTGACCACCTGGGCGGGCCAGCCGGGTTCTCAACTAGTGAAGGACTTGGCAGGAGTTTTTGATATCCAGGAGGAAGTTGCACTCGTAAAATCGGGCGATCTTCCAAAACTCTTTTAGCCTCATCTAAGAAGGGACAATGGTGGATGGCATGGTCGCCTTCACACAATTTGCAGGGAAATCTAGCTTTCCTTCTCTGTCCTGTGGCTTCACTTTCACTAGTTGACGGTGTGCTGTCAACATGGCTATCAGAGGTTGACGCCACCGAATTGTGCAAATGGGGAGACCAGTCCCTTAGTATCCGAGGGATGCAGGGACAATCTCTGTGGAAGTGGTCTCCCTTGCATATGACACATGGCGATTTAGGCCTAGTCAGTGCTGTGTGTGGATTTTTGTCAGACGCCACTTGTTTGCCCCCAGTCGCTTTTGGCTCCTTCTTCTTCTTCTCTTTCTTCTTCTTTTCCTTCTTCTCCTTAGGAACTTGGTTTTTTGTTTTACCAGTTCCGTCAAGCGAAGAGGAAGGAGGAGAGGAAGAATCAGATGAAGTAGAAGGCTGGTGGGCAACTCTGGTCTGGTCTAACTGTTGATTCGACTGTTCAGGAATAGTGGTGTTTTGAACAACATTGGTCGAGAAGAGCCAGACCGGCAGGCCAATTGTCAGTCCTGGAAGCGACAATGTGGCCATGTGGGGCGCACCAACATCTCCCCAAGAGGAGAAGGGACTAGGATTTCCACCAAGGGGAATTCATTGGTTGGTGTGCTCCATTTTCTCAACCTAAAGATCAACGCAGGAATAGGGGTGATTGTTCCGTTTAAAATAAATTTTAACGACGCTTTAGACACAACTTGCTTTTTCAATTTTAAAGAGTCAAGAAAAAGCTAAAGATGACTCTAGTCTCCTTCGATGTTTTAACGAGTCCGAAGTGACAAATGCTCGGATGGACTTTTTCTGTTATAGAGTCTGAAAAAGGCCAAAAGAAACTACTCTGGAGTTCTAGGCAGAGGGTGTGCCAAACTTTTCGCAAAACCGCAGAATACTTTTTAGGGTACGAGCGGTCGATCTTCCTGAATGTTGTGTTCAGTGCATTGCAATCAGCAGGGCGGCCGACACGACTTCCTAAGGATAAAGGTTTTATGCCTATAGGGGTCTCCCAATATATACGCGACGGTACGTGGGAGCACAATCCGTACTGGCGCTATCGTCCCTCAGGAGGAATCACCCACCATCAACGAGATTGACAGTCACCAGGCTTTACGACGCCGGAACATGTCTCTAGCCTAGACCTCTATGTTGTGCGTTATGTTGCAAAGTGTTGTTAAGTTCATTCAATTTATTTTAGGTTGATCTTTTTAGAAGTTTGCCTTTTGAGGTTCACCACGAGATGTATGATACAATTCCTAAATGCAGTCTAAAGATGATAAGCAAGCTTTATATCTTTTCAACTTATGAAAATCCTAGCTACAAAGGGAAAGGAAAGACACCATCTTTTCTCAAAGAGCAATCAGCACACTCTAATGCACTTTTCCTAAATCAAACATGCAAACTATCAAGATGCAAATGCACAATGCAGGTGTTTGTTTTCCGCTTTCTTAGTATTGATGCCTACAAAGAAAGCTTTTTTTACAACTTCGAATTTGCTTTTAAATGACAAATATAAACAAGTTTACTTTTTCCGAAATCAGAAAGGGTATAAGAGATTACAACACTTAACGATTTTCGAAATGAACACTTGTTTCGACACTTAAAAGAGACAAACTCAAACCAAAAGAAAAAGTAAATGTATAATCAACTGTAAACAGCCAATGAACTCTCTCCTAAGATCACAATCAATAGATCTGAATCAAGGGCTATAGGATGATTATTTCACTCTTGCAAAGGAAAACTGTAAATGACGCCACAAACACATAAAAACACTCACAGTCTTTTTGTACAAAAGGAGGCGGAATTTAAGCAGAGAAAAGGAGTTATCAGACAGGTACCTATGCTGGTTACAGGCTGCAAAAATCAGAGATCAAAACAAGGCAAAACAGAGCAGAGAACCCCAGTTGCACAAGGCCTAACTGGATCAGCGCACCCTCAACACAGGGGTTTTGACATTCAGCGCAGGTAGCCTTCACGGGACCTGCGTTGAAATGCAGAACCTCTTCACAGGGTCTGCGCTGAAGGAGAAACGAGAGTTTCTCACTAGGTTCTGGGTCACAGTTTGCTATTTAATCTACAGTTTCAGGCCAAATCAAAGCAACAAGCAAGGTACAATCAAAGGGATGCTTTGAGGAAGGGTTAAGATCTATCACAAAGGATCATCAAATCATTTGTGAATCCCTTGTTCAGATCATAGACAAATCCAGTGATTGGATCAAAGCAGCAGCTGTCTACTTTGCATCTGAGAATAGCAGATGCAGTTCGATTGTTGCTGTTGAGTCTATGAAACAAACAATGATAGAAACACAAATAAAATGACTAAACAGATCTCCCCAGCGGAGTCGCCAATTTGTTGTGGGGAAAAATGCCTATGCAGGATGATCCTATCCACCTAAGGTGTGACAGTGCCTTAGCAACAAACAGAGACAGCTATTCTAGTATTCTTCATTTATGAATTAAGAATAAAGAGAGATGGATGGACTAACTGGTGTCTTCCGTTTGTCCCTCGATCCAGTTTCTCTTCTCTTTGGGAGTTCCCAGCTACTTGCCTTCTCGCTCGCCCAGCTTCAAGAGGTTTCTGCAAGATCACAAGAAGAGAACACTACACAAAGACATAAATTCATATTCATAACTAGTTCAGAGATTAGAAATAAACTAAACATACTAATGCAATCATACATCAAAGACACATCAGCATATAGGAGAAACCAAGATAGCTTTATTGATGAATAACAAGGTTCAGGAAGCGATACAACCCAGAGGGCTCCAATCCAGCATCTCCTTCCCAGCAAATGAAATTCCTATCTTCACCATCCCTCAAAGCATTAAGCACCCAATGATTCCAATCTCAAACCAACAGCAATTCTTTGCAATAACAAAATTCCCGCCTCTAGATCTCATGGAGGAGAGATCCATATATAGATTTTTGGAGAGAGGATGAGTCAGCTTGAGATCTGACTAGTGTCCTCTCCCTCTGTCAGTTCTTGATTCCACTTGGAGGTTCTTGCTTCCACTTGGAGATTGGGAACCTCTTACTCATCACTAGTCGAATTCACTGAGGCAAGTGTCATTGAGGAAGATTCTAGAAGCTTCCTGGGTCTTGACACCTCTTGGAATGAACTTGCCATTTGTCAACTCTCGCTCAGCGCACCCTGGTAGTGCTTCTACCTGCGTTGCAGTGCAGGTAGCCAGTGTTGACCTTGCATTTCAGCGCAGACAGCTAGTGGAGCCGCTGAATTGATCCTGAATTGACTTGTTTTTGAGCAGTTTCTGGTGGAGAACTTCTGTGAATTGCTGTGGTTTGTTAGCCTTGTTCCTCTAGGGGTAGGAACAACATGTTTAGGGACTTTGGATCCCTTAGATTATGGAAATTTCATGCTTATAGCTGTAAGGCACAAAAATGTCTATAACAAGATGGATGGTGTGGAAACTAAGATGGACGATTTGAAGACAGGCATGGAAGATTTGAAGACTGATTTGACAAAGTTTTTACAAGAAATGCTTACTAATGGAGAAAGGGTAGTAAAGGAAACTCATGATGAGAACAAAATAAATGTTAATCATGATTTCATAGATTCTAATGTTGGATCGAAGAACCACCATGTTCCAAAGATTGATATGAGGAAGTTTGATGGCAAGTATCCCAGAACATGGATACTATAGATGGAGCAATTTTTCAATCTCCATAATGTGCAAAACACACAAAAGGTACGCCTTGCGACTTTATATTTGGAACCAAATCAATTTGTATGGTATCGATGGCTTTTCTCTCATAAACAAATTGTCACTTGGGTTATTTTTATGGATGAAATGATAGCACATTAGGAGGATACAAAAAGCAACACTTTTTTTAGCCAATTGATGAATCTCAAACAAAAGGGTTCAAAGATGGAGCACATTGAGGACTTCCAAAAATCGAATATAAGGGTAAAAGATATTTCAGAGGAGCATAGGATTGATATGTTCATAGGGACTTTAAAAGATAACATCCAACATGAGGTTCGCCTTTGGGAACCAGATTCATTGGAGAAGGCATTTAGGTTGGCAAGAAAAATGGAAAGCAAAATTATGGAAACAAGGAAGCCTACCACTCAAAATCATAAAGATGGAAGGTGTTTCTTCCCCTAGTCACTCACAACCTACAAGGTTGACACCACAACAATTGGAAGAAAAAAGAGCAAAAAGGCTTTGTTTCAATTGTGATAACAAATACACTAAAGGTCATAAGTGTGCTGAGAAGAAATTATTTTACATAGATTGTGAATAGAAGGAAGAAAAGGAACAAGAAATGTCAAAAGAAGAGTATATACACTAGGAAATAACCCTAGAAAAGGAAGAAATGAATCCGACCATATATTGTAATGCATTGGCTGGAATTACCACTCCTCGAACTATCAAGATAGAAGGGCATATCAAGAAGAAAAAGGTAATAGAGTTTCGCTGCTCTAAACGTATCTCTCTCTCTCTCTCTCTCTCTCTCTCTCTCTCTATATATATATATATATATATAGAGAGAGAGAGAGAGAGAGAGAGAGAGAGATTTAAAATGTTACATGTCAATTCCATAGTTTGATGTAAAATTAATGTAGAAATTAAAGTATTTTAATTGTGAATGCCATTGAAAGACTCTTTTTTTTACTATTTTTTAATTTATTAATGTAAGTATTATTTTATTATTTTTAAATTTAAGTTAATGGAAAACATCTCCCCCTTAGAGCCCCTCTCAACTTAATTAAATCAACATGGATCCATATTAATCGGGGATCTATTAAATGATTATAGAGATAAAAACTCTTGAGGTGCAAATCCTTTTTCGAGTGTAAAACTTAAAGAAAAGTTTGCACCTCTAGAGATTTGATCTCTCTTGGAACTTGGCCTTAATAGATCTAGGTTAACATGGATCCATATTAAATACACACACACACAACATGTGTCAAATCCATGTTGAACATGGAAGGAATTGCACATCTCCTCAATTTTGAGTGACACATTAATAAAATGTTTTAACCATAAGAAATTTTTTATTTTCATTTGTTTTATGTAATCAATACATAAATGACATTGAAATATTTTACTCAACATGGTCATTGAAATATTTTATTTAAAATCCACATTGTCCACATTAAAATGTTTTTATTAGGATAATTTTAAATACACGCCCCCTCATACTGGGAAGTTAAAAGCATATATACATGGGATAGAATCTCTCTTTAGAGAGAGAGAGAGAGACAGAGAGAGAGAGAGAGAGAGAGATTACTCAACGTTCATATTGAAATTACTTTATCTTTTCTCTATATAGTGTTACTTGATATGGACATTGAAATATTTTACCACATGTTAGTTGAACACAAAATGAATTACACATTGTATTGTAATATCAATAGTATATTTTAGATGCCACGTGTCAATTTCATATTGAATATGAAGGAATTACACATCTCCTCAAACTAATAGGTATAAAGCAATTATAAACTAAATTCATTTATTTATTTTTATTTTAAATTAATTTAACTCTATATAAAATTGATGTAAAATTAAGATAGAAATTAAAGTATTTTATTTGTGGAACAAATTGAGAGATTGTTTTGTTATACTATTTTTTAATTTGTAAATGTAATTATTATTGTATTATATTTAAATTCTCGCCCATACTTGGAGTCTTAGATCCATATTAAACTTAGGTTAGTTGGATCAAATTTCTTGAGGTGCAAACATATTTTAGAGTGAAAAACTTGAAGAAAGGTTTGCAACTCAAGAGATTTGGTCACTCTTGGCACTTGGTAGATTTAGGGTTAACGTGGATCTAGGGTGGTTATATATATATATATATATATATATATATATATATATATATATATATATATATATATATAAGTATATATATATATATAAGGAGGAAATTACATATTTCCTTCATTTTGAGCAACACACTAAGACAATATTTTAACCATAAGGAAAAAATTATTTTCATTTGCTTTATATAATATATACATAATTGATATTGAAATATTTTACTTGGAACGAGCATTGAAATATTTTATTTATGATCCACAACGTCCATATTAAAATATTTGGTACTGTTGGTTCATATTAAGAAGCATAAATCTTATATCCATGAGATAGAATCTCTCTTTCAATAGGCACACACTTGCACAAAATTAGTTTTGTTATTATATTCACAAATCTCCCTCGTGCTTTGAATTTAAAAGGACCTCTCTCTCTCTCTCTCTCTCTCTCTCTCTCTCTATATATATATATATATATATATCATACTAAAAAGGAGAAAGCAATTATAGACTAACTTAGAATTCTTTTTTTTAATTACTTTATTTCTATATAAAGTTGATGTAAAATTAAAGTTGGAATTGAAGGATTTTATTTGTGGATGACATTGAGAGATTTTTTTGTTATTACTATTTTTTAATTTTTTAATACAAGTAATGAAAAATATGTTACATTAAAATATATCTTATTTTTTAATTGGTGATGGCAGAGTAGAGTCTTCTTGATGTGGTGGTTAGCATTTGGCCCTAGTTGAAAACCTCTCATTCCTCTCTCCCAATGACTTGGTGATGGAAGTCTTCCCCTCCATTTTAGTTTCGATTCTCTCCCCATTTTTTTTTTGATGACCATGACTTTCTTTTAGATTTCCCAACTTCCATGTTAGCTAGTTTTTAAACTCTTTTATGCCTATGACCTCTGACTCATTTCCCTTTGTTGAAGGTTTTATGGTTGCAAAGTGCGTTGCTCTGTCCTCTGTGAGTATGGCAGAGGGCTTGATTCTGAACTATACCGCAAAATCTATCGAAAATTTCATTTTTATCTTAGTAGGCTCTCATTAGGCTGCATTTCCCCCTTCTTTTAATGATATAGTGAAATCAATAGCTAGTATTCCTTACCTAGTGAGGAAAATTCATGAAGCCCCTTCAATAGAGGTCCCTATGGTGGCAGAAGTTTTCAAAGAGGCAAAGTTCTTGAATGAGTATGGAATAATATGCAAATTCAATGGACTATGGCTATGACTTGTAGACCTTTACTCATGTATTTATGATCACTGGAAACTGTTAATTTCAGATGAGCTAAACATCTATCCTCTTGCCAAAGGTTTTTTTGTATCAGTGTTCGGTAATTCTAAATATCGAGAGCTACTATCTTATTTTGGTCTGTGGTTTTGGGGACATTCAAGGTTTTCTATGCAACCCTAGTTCCCATCTTTAGACCTCTTTTCGGCCTCAATTTCTATAGCTCGAGATTGGGTAAGACTTCCTAATCTACCTCTACATCTATGGAATCTCCTGTCATTGAAAGCTATAGGAAATCCTTTTATTTTTTATCGTAGTGATGATACAATTCAGTACTTGAAACCCACATATGCTCACATCTGTGTGGAAATGGACTTTAGCAAATGTTTTCCTACATAAATCAATATGATAGGCCCAAATTATTTATGGGTACAAAAGTTATACTATGAAAATGTTTTTTTCATTGTACATCTTGTTATGAAAGAGGGCACTCCCTCAAAAATTGTCCTAAAACTGGGAAGATAAAAGTAGGGAAAAACAGTCGCAAGGCAAGATGGTGGGAAGGTGCCAAATTAGAACATTATATGATCTTCAAATAAGATCTCTTCTCAGATGTCATGCATGGAGCAGCAAGCCAAGTGGAGGTGGAATGTATAAAATAAACGAAAGACAATTTTGATATCTTTGGTTCCGAAAAGCTTCTCTAAAAAACAATTCTGAGAATAAATTTCCTTGGGCTGATTCAAAAGAGGCTAAGGACAACTCAAAGTTTTTGGTGCCTCCTCTATCTCTTCAGAAGAAAGACCAAAATTTCATCTTCTTGGACAAATCAAGTAGAAGAGGATAAATCCCATAAGAATTTTGATGATGTGGTCAATAAACAAGAGAAAAAGCAGGAAAATGTCCCTCCAATACAAAAGATAGCACAGGTTGGATCCAAGTGAGGAAAAAAGACAAAATTAATTCTCCAATGAAAACAAAAAGTTAGATGAAGCTTAACAAAAATGAGAATTCGGTCGAAGTAAAATCAACAAATAACTAAAATGAGATACAAGTATATTTTGAGATTAAGGGTGTTCTAAAAAAATTATAACTGAGATAAAAACAAGCTTTTTTTTCTTATATAGCTCTCATCTAAAAATTTAAATTGATCTTGCATGTTTAATATTAAATCCAAAAAAAAAATTAACAACACTTCTCTTAAAAAAAAATATAATGAAAAAAAATATAATGACTCTAGCCCTGATCCCCTTTTTATATAATACAAAATACCCATTTCTATATATAAGTACTGAAAAATAAAACTCTTGATTTTAAAAGCACACTCACGCATATAAACTTCAATAAAATAAAAAACTTGTGGATTAACATTGCACATAAAAACATGTAATTCTTGAAAAATACCTACCACAATATAAACTTAAAAAACTAATATAGAGAATTTGAGGATCTTGAGACAAAGGAATTAAAATAGAGAGCTTGTCAAATAATGTAATATTTGATAAATAATATGCTAAACCCAACTTCCTACATCCTCATCTTACGAAGGTGGGAGTCCTGATTTTTTTTTTAATATCACTTTTGACCCAATTTATAAGGGTATCGTTGTCATCTGCTCGTCAAAAAATTTATGTAAATTTAAATTTTATCAAATTAAATTGGAAACTAAAGTATTTGAAAATTTTATTTGTTATTATTATTTTTATTTATTAATATAAATATTATTTTATTATTTTTAAATGTAGAATTATCAAACAAAACTTCCCTTATTTTAGATTGTAGATTATTTATGTATAAAATTAATTTCTAAATATTATTATACTTACCAAAACAAATTGTATTGTTTTTTACCAAAACAAATTGTATTGTTTTTTATTTTGATCAAAAAAAACTTTGACTTTAAACTAATTTTAAAAAATTTAAATAAATTCTATGAAGCTTATTAAATTTTTGAAAAAAAAAAATATTAAACTAAAAAAAGATACTATACTCATTCGTATAGTATCTTCCCATGACTCATTCGTATCTTCATTTCAGTGGCTATTTAGCTCTCACATCTCAATTATGATTTAAATAATGAGTATAATAAGAAACCAAAATGGTGAGGAAGATATAATTAGCCTTGTGTTTCCATCCTATTGAAGTCTACGTACACATCTTTTGAATTGGGATTTTCTTTACCTCTATATATCATGGCAACTCGTTTATCTTTGTTTTTACATAGTATTTTTTATCAAATAATAATATATTATTTAATAATAATAAAACACCATGCATATTAAGATAGTAATTTGTTACTAGTGTTTGTATGGTTGTAATTTAATGATTATTATAATAATAGACATGTTTTGGGTTGATCTAGTGAATGTTTAGATTGAATAAGCATTCTAAGTTGGGTTCACCTATTGAATGTTTAGATTGAATAAGCATTCTAATAGATTGAATAAGCATTCTAATATGTGTACAGTGAACTAGTTTTTATTTGAGTGGGCATTTAGACTGAATAAGCATTCTAATATGTGTATACAGTGAATTAGTTTGAATTAGTTTTTATTTGAGTGGACTTTAGATTGAATAAGCATTCTAATATGTGTATACAGTGAACTAGTTTTTATTTGAGTGGACGTTTAGATTGAATAAGCATTCTAGTATGTGTACACAGTGAACTGGTTTTTATTTGAGTGGACGTTTAGATTGAATAAGCATTTTAATATTTGTATACAGTGAATTAGTTTTTATGTGAAAAGATTTCTAATATTTGTATATATTTTCTTAAAACTATTTCACCAAGAAATAGGATCATTCTGCAATGATATAAATTTATTTGAATTATTGTTGCTAATTTTTATCTCATAGAAATGTTTCTATTTTTTGGAAATGCTTTTGGTTTTTTAGGTTTGAAACCAGTTAATAAAAATCTCTTAAAAATTGTGTACTTAAATGAATTTAACTTCTTAAAAGAATATTAATTACATAAATTACAAAATTCAAGTTTAAATATTTATGCCATGATTTTTAGATACATTTAGATTTTTTATTGATAAACTTTTTAGGAAACCACCAAAAATTAAAATCAATTACTATTACCATATTTACTCACTTAAATAACATATTTACTATCAATTACTACCCACAAAAATTTAAGCAAGTATTTACATAAAAAATGGATATGAACAAGATTATGTTTTCTTCAACACTTTAATAAGCAGGAGTAAAAATGCAAACGTACAAACTTAACTATATAATTTTACTTAATATCAATGAGAAATTGGTAAAAAATTATTAATAAAAAAAAATGGTTATTAATTCAATCAACAAATAAATAAGTAAATTAAGCAACTCTAATAATTATTCTCAAGGGGATTATTCTGCTATCAATTACTTTTTGCATAAGAGGTAGGTACTCACCAGCAACGCTGCATATTACGCTTGTTTATTATTTATTTGTAGTTATTTAATTATCAACTAATCTAATATAAAATATAAAATATAAAATATGTAGTAGTTGTTTTGGTAGAATTTATAGATATTGTGGGATTAATTTAAATTTCTTAACAATGTATTTATTATTTATTTGTATTTATTTAATCTTCAACTATTATAATATTAAATATGTAATAGTTGTATTGATGGAATTGATAGATATTTTAAGGAGTAATCTCTTACATTAGTGGAAAAAGAGAAATAATGTGTTTGTGGGGCCTTGTGTTGGCTACGTGGGGCCTGACCCAGGTTCAACAGTGAGTTTAGCCAATCAAAACCCGATACTACTGGCCCTTTCGGCAACAGTCCGCGGAGTGCGGACTGAGGTCTCACCCAAAGTAGTATGGGAGGGTGCTGGAACCAGGTTTCCGCACCCTAGGGATGTCTTGATGAATGATCCAGGTGGATATTGGTGGCCACCTGCCAAGTCCACCTGGACCCCCACCATTGTTTTTCTCAGCATTTTCAGTTTCCTTAATTGTAGCACAACTTACTATTTTTAGCAGTTTTTCGGGTCCTGAACTTCCGGAGCCGTTTTGAGGCCCTAAACGACGTTTTTTGGGGAATCCGGGGGCAACATGGGTCCATGAGATGGACCGATGTTGCCCGTTCCAACAATGATAGTGCTCGGATAGATCTTTCTAATGAGCTATTGTACGCGTCAAACGGAGATCATATGCCAAAGTTACGACCCCGGGAAGTTGATGTACCAATTTACCCCAAACGGGGCCCACAATTTGGCGTTTCATCTCCTAGGGTTAGGTTTTGGAATGTTAAGGGTTTTCCATTGTTTCTCAAAAATAAATAGGCCTTCGAGCCTCATTGTAACACAGTTTAGAGGCATGTAGCCATCACATCTCTTCTCAGAGATAAGCTACCATCACCCTAGCTGGTTTATTTCCATTTCTGATTGTAAGCATATTTCAGTATTTTCCATTAATGAAATGAAGTATTATTTCCGCTGCATCTTTGTGTATATGGTTATCTCTGTAATTTGCTGCGTTCCTGTTTAAATCCGGATCAGTGGTATCAGAGTGGTCTGCTTTTTCTCTTTTTTTCTTTGCATGTCCCCAACAAGGTCAGGATATAAGGAGTTAGGGCTTGAACTGGTTGAACCTTTGCAAGACCAGCCTCGCAAATCCCGACGGCCTCCCATGGCGGACGAGAAGAAAGACGAGGGGGCAGGAGATCCCATCAAAATCTTGCTCGAAGAAGCCCTCGAGCGACAACGGAACGCGATGATGGACAGCTTTGCCCAGATCCTTCAGCGGCTACCCAGAAGCGGTGCATCGGCTTCCAGCAGCT
This sequence comes from Pinus tabuliformis, assembly GCA_031772625.1. Taxonomy (NCBI): domain Eukaryota; kingdom Viridiplantae; phylum Streptophyta; class Pinopsida; order Pinales; family Pinaceae; genus Pinus; species Pinus tabuliformis. The sequence goes on from CM062818.1 coordinate 684,004,834, forward strand.
ACTCTGCAAACACCACACCCTTTAAGGTACAAGTTAATTTTGAAATCCCCATATTCGAGGGTCAGATAGACGCAGATGCCGTAGATAAATGGTTAAATCTGCTAGAGGGTTATTTTTCTGTTCATGAATTTTCGAGTCGGGAAAAGATTGTTTTTGCTCTTCTCAAAGCAGCCCCCCACGTCAAGGACTGGTGGGAAACCTACTGCGAGTAGAAGGATGAAAGTACTGGCTCACTATTTTCAGCCGCACCCACCTGGGATTCGTTCCAGGATGCCATCAAGGAGCAATACTACCCTGTCGGAAGCTATGAGGATGAATACATAAAGTGGACCACGCTGCGGCAGGGAAGGGACCAGGACGTGCCGGAGTTCACCAATCTTTTCCATACCCTTCGCACAAAGTTGGGTATCAAGGATTCAGAGCAACATTTGATACTCAAATACCGTGGCTGCCTACACAAGTACATCCAGGAAGAAATACAATTCCTAAACATCCCCTCGCTCGGCGCAGCATACCGATATGCCGTCAAGGTCGAGCAGAAGTTTAAACAAAAGAAGCGAGACTTTGGATCTGCGAATCCAAAGCAGGGGAAAGGTGCCCCTAAACCACAGAACAAAGGACAAAGCCAAGGCGGGACAGCCCAAGACAACCAGCCGAAGCTGCAAGCAAAGAATAGCACCGCGAAGCCGAGAAAGGACACTGGAAAATGGTGTGAGTTCCATAAGAGCTCCACTCACAACACAAGTGAGTGTCGGGCCAAGCAGTCACTGGTGGCTGAGCTAAAGGTTTCAGAATCAGATGCATGTTCCGACTCTGAGTCAGAACCCGATAAGGGGTATGAAAAAGGGAAGCAGATCATTGATGCGGATCCCAGCGCCACTGTTGCTACCACAAAGATCCAGAAAAATGAACCCGAAGATCCAGAGGAGGAGGAGCGTCTCTTCCACTCCCAGATGTGGGTAAAGGGCTCCCCGATACAGTTCATTGTTGATAGCGGGAGTCAAAAGAACCTCATTTCGGCAGAGGTCGTGAAGCGGTTGGGCTTACCGACCACAGCACATCCACAACCATACACCATTGGGTGGCTTCACCAAGGACGAGATCTTCGCGTGAGCCAGCAGTGTCGCCTTCCATACAACATCAAGCCCTTCACGGATGAGGTATTGTGTGACATTGCTCCCCTTGAAGTTTGTGATGTATTACTAGGACAACCATACTTGTGGAAGCGACATGCTGTGTATGAATCAAGGCCCCGTGCTGTTATTATTACATTGGGAAATAAGTTGTTCAGGATACCAGAGGTAGCACCACCTGCTGCCATCTCTTTGATTACTGCGAAACAATGCAGTAAGATCATTTCCAAAACCAGGAAATTTGTTTTCCTGATGATACGCCCTCAAGGAAAGAAGAAGACAGTGGCCGCGGCCTCCAAACGGGGTCCCTCTGCACGACAACTATAGATGGACAAGGTTGTGGAGGAGTACGAGGACATCTTCACCTCCCCGGCAGGGGTTCCTCTGCACTGTCAAGTCAAGCACTCCATTGATCTGACCCCAGGTGCACCGCTACCCAATGGACCAATTTATCGGCGCTCCGTTCTGGAGAACAATGAAATCAAGAGGCAGATTCAGGAGCTCCTGCAGAAAGGTCACATCCGTTCGAGTTCATCGCCCTGTGGGAGCCTGATCGTGTTGGTACAAAAGAAGGATGGGACGTGGAGACTCTGTATTGACTATCGGGCGCTGAACAAGATCAATGCCTGTAATAGGTACCCGATCCCGCGGATTGATGACCTCCTAGACCAACTAAAGGGGGCGAAATATTTCAGCAAGATCGATCTGAAGTCAGGATATCACCAGGTACCAATCGAACCCTCCGATGTGTGGAAGACTGCCTTCAAATCCAAGGAGGGCCTCTTCGAATGGTTGGTCATGCCTTTCGGATTGACGAATGCTCCTGCAACCTTTATGAGGCTAATGGATGACATCTTGCGGCCATTCACCAACTCCTTTGTAGTAGTATACTTGGATGACATTCTGATCTTCAGCCAGAGTTGGGAAGAGCACCTCCACCACATCCGACGGTTCTCCAAACACTGCGGCAACACAAGCTATGTGCCAATTTAGAGAAATGCACTTTTGGCATGACCCAGGTTCAGTATCTAGGATACATCATTGATGAACAGGGGGTGCATGTCGATCCAGCCAAGATCCAAGTCATTCGGGATTGGCCCTCTCCAACCACTCTAACAGAGCTTCGCAGCTTTCTAGGTCTTGCCAACTTCTACCGCAGGTTTGTGTTGGGATTTTCTCATATTTCTTGGCCCTTGAGTCAAGTCACCAAGGGCGGGGCAAAATCAAAATTCTTTTGGTCTGAATCTCAACAGAAGGCATTCATGGAGTTGAAGGATCGCCTCTGCACGGCACCAGTGCTCGCGTTACCAGATTTACAACAACCATTTGAGGTCGAGACAGATGCCTCTGACTATGCTATTGGGGCAGTCCTTACTCAACATGGACATCCAGTGGCATATCACAGTGAAACACTTTCAGACACAGTCCAGAAGTACCCCACTTATGATAAAGAGATGTATTCCATTGTACAGGCCTGCCGACAATGGAAGCATTACATTTTGGGGAAGGAAACGGTCATCCACACAAACCACCAACCTCTGCAGTTCATACAGACCCAAGGGAAATTGCAGAATGATCGCCATCAGAAGTGGTCTACATACCTGCAACAGTTTCACTTGAATATCAAGTATAAAAAGGGCAGCACCAATAATGTTGCAGATTGCCTCAGTCGACCACCGATCATGGCGCTAACCACCGTGCTCAACTCTTGTGGGCACGAGACTTCTGATTGGCCACTTCTCTACAAAAGCGACCCAGAATTCGGCCACACATACCAGACACTCTTGGAGGGTCGTCATGTTGCAGATTTTCACCTCCAGGATGCCTTATTATGCCACCTCGGTCACCTTTGTGTTCCTTCAAGCGAGCGTGCCAAGATGATTTTGGAAGCACACTACAGTCGGGCTGCTGGGCATTTCGGGGTCGAGAAAACAGTGGCAGTACTGCAAAATAATTTCTATTGGCCGAATCTTTGACAGGATGTTGGGAAGTACATTCGATCATGTACTGCCTGTGCCATTGCCAAACCGACCATTAAGAAGCACGGCCTCTATAACCCGTTGCCTACCCCTAGTCGACCGTGGGAATCCATCTCCATGGATTACATGTCAGGCCTTCCTTCCACTAAGCATGGAAATGACTGTGTTTTTGTGGTCATCGACAGGTTCTCGAAGATGGCCATTATGGTGGCCTGCAAGAAGAATATCACAGCAGAAGCCACTGCTAAACTCTTCTTTGAACGAGTGTGGGTGCACTTTGGGATCCCACAGTCTATCATCTCAGATCGGGACAGTCGGTTTCTCAGCACATTTTGGTCCAGTCTCTGGTCAATGCTAGACACCAAACTCACGAAGTCCACAGCCTTCCATCCTCAAACTGATGGCCAGACAGAGGTTGTCAATAGGATGATTGTGTACATTCTGCGCATGCATAACTCAAAGCATCCACACACATGGGACGAGAGCCTCCCCTATGTTCAGCACAGCTACAACCGAGCTCTTCACAGCTCCACTGGCCATAGCCCTTTTCAGGTGGGTTTGGGATTCCAGCCACTATGCCCCATTGATGTGGCCATGCCACTTGCAGCTACTCACATGAATTCAGCTCATGTCCAGTCCGAAACAAATAAGACCACCAGCTTCATTGAGCGCATCCAACATATTCGCCAGCAGGTCCATGACATTCTTGAGAAATCAAATGCCAAGTACAAGCAGCGACATGATCAACATCGGGTGCCACACAAGTTTCAGGTGGGCGACAAAGTCTGGTTGCATTTGCAAAAGGAACGCCTTACTGGAGCCTATCGGAAATTGAGACCACTCCGATATGGTCCTTACACCATTACTAAGGCTATGGGAGACAATGCATTTGAGCTTAGCATTCCCACATTCCTTGGCCTGCACCCAGTGTTCAATGTGGACCGCCTTTGGCCATACTTTCCACCATTGCTAGACACATCCGACATTGCAGAACAGCTCAAACCCACAGAATTAAATCCAGATTGCATGGAACAAGCTGCAACTGATCGGATCATGGACACACAGATCAAGAACACTCGCCAACAGAATATCCAACTGTATCGAGTTGTCAAAGCAGGCCAACTCCTTCAGCAGGGCAAGTGGCTCACCAGGGAACAAGTTCAGCAGAAGTTTCCTCATCTCATGGAGGAGCTCAACGCAATGGGGACCATTGCTTCCTAAGGGGGGAGGAATGATCCAGGTGGATATTGGTGGCCACCTGCCAAGTCCACCTGGACCCCCACCATTGTCTTTCTCAGCATTTTCAGTTTCCTTAATTGTAGCACAACTTACTATTTTTAGCAGTTTTTCGGGTCCTGAACTTCCAGAGCCGTTTTGAGGCCCTAAACGACGTTTTTTGGGGAATCCGGGGGCAACATGGGTCCATGAAATGGACCGATGTTGCCTGTTCCAACAATGATAGTGCTCAGATAGATCTTTCTAATGAGCTATTGTACGCATCAAACGGAGATCATATGCCAAAGTTACGACCCCGGGAAGTTGATGTACCAATTTACCCCAAACGGGGCCCACAATTTGGCGTTTCATCTCCTAGGGTTAGGTTTTGGAATGTTAAGGGTTTTCCATTGTTTCTCAACAATAAATAGGCCTTCGAGCCTCATTGTAACACAGTTCAGAGGCATGTAGCCATCACATCTCTTCTCAGAGATAAGCTACCATCGCCCTAGCTGGTTTATTTCCATTTCTGATTGTAAGCATATTTCAGTATTTTCCATTAATGAAATGAAGTATTATTTCTGCTGCATCTTTGTGTATATGGTTATCTCTGTAATTTGCTGCGTTCCTGTTTAAATCCAGATCAATGAAGGTACTGGAGGTTCATGATCCTAATCTATGCGTTGTGCTTCTCTGCGCAGCTCTCTATTCCTCGCAACCCGTGTGCACCTTTGTGAATACAATATTATTCTGATCCGGTCCTTACTGTGCTATTATATTAATGCTTAACTTAGTTTGTGTGGGCCCAATATTCTTATTACTTATTCAACTTTTATATAAGCGCGCGTACTCGAAAACAATATAAATGCATAAAGATAACCAGAACATAGAAATACAGATCTAAAAATAGATGCACGATATTCTAAATCAATCTTATCTTTATTAATACTCAAGTTCAGTTACAGACTCGACTCTGCCCTGCGCACTCAGCTGCAGGGGTCTGTGCACTCAACTGCAGACTCTACTAGGCCTTTGCACACTTAGCTGCAGAGCCTCTACCTACCACTACGACCCAATACCTTTAGATCCACGTCTATCTTCTAACCATGCCTTCGCATCTATCTATTACTTGTCAACTACTAAGCTCCCCTTTACCCTTAGAGCCTCGCTCTATTTATACAATCCCATGGTCCACGGACCATGGGTAGGCCAATGCACTTTTCATTAAATTATATTATTTTAGGGCGGGCAACCCTAGGAACTCGCGCTCCATGCTCGCATTTCGCGGGGTATTTACATTACATTGACCAAAACTCATGCTTTAAGCCCCAAAAACTTACTATGGGGGGATCCGTTGCCCAACAGGCCCCCAACACAATCATCATGACTCGTCCCGAGTCACTGTGTGGCGATCTTGGCATGAAGCCCTTCCAACTGTTCCTGAGCTGCGCGAAGGTCCGCAACATACTGTTCTACTGTCTGTTGGATTTTCTCTACCCGATCGACTAAATACTCGTTGTCCTGGGAAATCCCTACCTAAGAGCATGCAATACTTTCATTTGTGTGAACTTTCCTTCGATGGTGGCAGTGATGAGGAAGCCTCATCAATCCAAGGCTAGACGCATGCTTTAAGTATTGCCTCTTTTTGGCGCACTACATCCACTTGCTCCTTCAATGCCTTCACCTGTTGTAGCCTCGCGAGCCACTAAGTTAGGACTACTGTCTGTGTCATCCCGTGCACACTATCATATTGCATTTGAAGCTCCCATGCCTCTATTTCCAACCGCTGTATGGTGGGGTCCTCCTGTAAGGCTATGAGGACCCCGAAGGATTCTTCCAACAAAGTGGTACAGCTCTGCACTGCCTGTTCAATTTCTTCCAGCCCTTTTTGGACATCGCCAACACATTGTTTTCGAAATTCCAGGGGCATGGATGGCTGTGCCTTTAATCATAGTTCAACAATTTGCAGGTTGAGGTCCAGCTGGATCCTCGTAGCTTCCTCCTTTGCCTCACGGAATCCACTGGCCAATTTGTGGATCTGCATTCCTATTGGTAGGTCTGTCGCAATTTCCAGCTCTGGGGTGCGGCGACATGCTTCCTCTACAATCTGCTCCAACTGCTGGTTTTGTGCCACCGCTTCATCACGTTGTAGGCTAAGCTGCTTGATGTTGATTCGTTGTTTACTTAGCATTTGCACTACGGGTCCTTCCTTAGCGTAGAGTTCTGCTGTCGCTTCGTCCTGTAACTGGTATAAAATATCATGTCGAAGGGAAGCCAAGTTTAGGCCGAGTCTCTTGATCCTTCCTACCGCGGCTCTATCCTCCATGCTATCCACTACAAGTGCTTCTTCCAATAGCGCGATGGTGTTAGCCATTTTGGCCCGCAGCAACTGATCTGTTGCCGATGTTCCCACGGCACCATAAATGGCTACCATTCCCTCTTGTGGTCCGAGTTGCACCTAAAGTCCCTGCAGTTGTGCCCTGAGTTCCCCCAACACATTCTACTACTCTGACATTGCCTCCTAGAGCGCTTCCCAAGTGACTTCGCGAACTGTGTCACCGATTTCGTATAGGTCACCCTCTGTTAATGTAATAGGTTCCCCATCCAGCTTGGAAGATTTGGTCTTCTTCCGTGGCCTTGTTCGTTCCATACCGTGCGGCCGTTTCAGTTGTGTAGATGTTGTGCTTAGGTCCGCGCCTCCCGCCATGTCGTCTGTCCCCTGTCCTGTGGTTAGGTCTAAGCCTCTTTCCTCCTGCGTCATGGTGGCCCCAGCTGCTACTACTTTTTCGACGGCCTTGGTCTGCTTTGTGATAGCCTTCACTGCCTCACGAGAAGCCCTTACCTCCTCGGTGAACTGCTCGTTCCACTTCTGTTGTGCCAACAGCTTGGTGGCATCCTTCTGTCTTTGTATCGCTACCTCATCGCGCGCTGCCAGATCCGGGGCATGCCATTCGGGTGGCCATGAGTCGAGCACCATGAAAACAGCGTCATCAATTGCGATGAAAGGGAGTTTTTTCCAATTCTGCTTTGGATCCTTCCATGCTTTGATATACACATTGTGCATATCCACCTTAAAGTCTGCAAAGCTTCGCAGACTGTCGTACACCATGGGGGATAGGTGTGGCCTTTTGTTGATCCATATGCAGACGCTTGCCTCCATGAGTATCTAGAAGATCTTGGTCTCGTGGATTCGCGTGGCATCCTTTGTCACCCAGAGTGACGCGTATTTTGTTGCCTCTGGTAAGTCTTGGTCAAGAGGAGGAAACTAACTGTCCTCGGGCAATTCCCCTGCAACCAACAAGATGGATAAGAGAAACCACATGTAGTGGAAGGTCTTACCTTGCTCCTGGGCCTCCTTACAGTTTGTCAGAAACTCCTGGCAGAGGAACTGCGCCCAGTTGAACTGTACCCCCTCTGCGCATTGTTCAGTGAGCGCGATGACTGTTGCTGGTACCTCGTTTCCGCGGCATTGTCTCATCACCTTCCTAGCCAGTAACTAGGTTGCTAAGCACACCCCTTTGTCTTGAATACTATTGATTACGTAGCCTCTCCGCTTCTTTCCAACTGGTATTTCTTCTTCATGGCCTCTATGAGCGCCAAATCTCCTCTTTTTCTAGCTATTTCCGTGGGGTCCCTTCCCATACAGGGAAGCCGAAAAATCCTATGAATAAGCTCCTCCATGATAGGAATAGGCTCCTCCAGAAGCAAGTACCCATCGTGCACCAAGCAAAGTAGTTGCCTGATGACAAAGATCATGATTGGTGCTCGGTGAAAGTGTGGAATCCATAGTAGGTGGAGTAGCCTAGCCTCCTCCACACCACGCAGCCATTTTTGTGGCTTTAGCACTGTAACTGACCCCTCCTTGCTCTGTTTCATGAGTTGGCTGGTCTCCAAATGTGGGAAATTTTCGCTGTCCACGAGGTCCCAATCTTCAAATTTCATCGTGGGCACATAGCCCAGAACTGATCCTTCAAACAAAATTCCATCTGGGAGAAATGGGGTTTGGAGTGTGCTCTTAACGACATCCAAATCTTTGGGTACTTTCACTCTCCCTTTCCGCGAAGGGACATACTTGGGCAGTTTTTCTTTAGCGCGCACTGGCTAAATGTCTTCCTCCATTTCTTCATCCGCCTCGATTTCTTCTACGAACGCTTGGAGATCCTCCTCCTCGTCATCTGTCTCAAGATTAATAGTCTTTCCCTTGTCTTCCATAGACAGTTTACCGAACTGCGGATTTCGCGGAGACATATGGACCGGTCCTGCTGCCTGTGGATCCTTTTTGGGCCTCAGTGTCTGGGGCGATTTAGGGATTTCCAGTGCATCCCCCACCGGCGGCGTAGAGCTCTGCGCGACTCCCTTGTTTGTTGACATCATTCTGATTAGGAAATCTCGTGTCTCCTTCGGCAATGTCTCAAACACTGAAATTTCTCTCACAACCTCCAAATTCGTCAGGTCCATACCTAATTGATAACGCAACAACTAAATTCTCAAAACAATAAGGGTTGTTTGGTGGAGAGCCACCTGTGATTTATAGGCCTTTTTTAATTCAAATTCGACTATTCCCCCCTTATTTTGCTCATTAATGTGAGATTAGCAGCAGTTAGTCCCACATATAATTCTAACTTCGTGTCTTAATTGCCCTCCACCCCGCTCCTCGTTGCCATAAATTGAACATATTGTCATGAACAGTGACACCAATGGTCACTTCCCAGCCTCCCTGTGTGGCATCATAGCCCCCTGTGCGTGGACGCGACCCTTGTGTTATATTGATCCTCCGCGCAACCTCCTTGTCGCACAGATCCCATATAGACTCTTTTATAGTCCCGCGCTCTCTTCCAACTGCTTGGAGCATTGAGACTATGCTTCCTATGGATAGTCAGGTGGTTGTACCACCAATGTGAGGCTTCAAGTCACCTTCCAACCCGGTCCACGAGCCCTCCTTAGTTACCCTCGCGCCAGTAAGTGCCTCACGTTCTTCCTTATGCGGTGCGCTCCCTTGGTTACTTTGTCTGATAAGGTGCAGTTGCAGCCATGGTAGCAGAGCTAGAAATTCTCGGTGACAATCTTCTAATGTGGTGGTATGGCTGCCCATATCTTGTCCTATCCTTCTATCAACGTGACATGCTTGCACAATTTCGGTTTCCATTTTTCTGATTTCCGCGTCCATTAACATGCTTTTCTGCTTTAGTCGTACCTGATCTTCTTCAAGTTCGTGAAGCTCAAGGTTCCCTCGTCGAATGGCTTCTTGAATCTTCATATGTTTGTTCTCGCGTAGCTGCATAATCCCTTCGTTCTGGTCCTTGTGTGCTATCCCAATTATGGGAGTTATTGTGTGAGGATTCTTTTCCAAAACTATGGCCTCGACTCTACTCGTCATCTTCAGAATCATTTCTATGCTCAAGTTTTTGTGCATGGCCCTATAGGCCCATCGAACTGTTAGTACACGCAGGTCCCAATTGGTTCGGATTGCCTGGTGGACCCTGTTCAGGATTCCGCATACCTTGTTGAATGTTTCTACATGGAACCTCTGTGGGGCGCATCCCTTTTCTTGCTGCTGCGTCCTGTTCTGATCTTCAATTCTTAGTTTGGGGTGTGCTTGTGTGGACTGCATAGCACACGTCTGCACCCATCGACACAGGTGGGCACGCAAGTTGCTTCGTCTTGGTTGCCTGGCTCTCGTTCGCTGCTAGGGGCTTCCAAACCGTAAGCACATCCGCCTTCTACATTCGCGTCATTTTACCATGGTCTCCTGATGTGTACTCCACCATCATGCGGGTGTTGCACGTAGCGCCCATTCCAACGCACCATACTGTTGTTGTTCCAGTACCGCGCTTTCAAATTTGTCCAGGAATTCATCCACTGCTATCACTCCATCATAGGTTGGCAGTTCCCTTTCCTTTGTCGTCACACAACGCAGTGATCTAATCATCATGTTGCAATTTAGCATTGTCACTTCGTGCAACTGGTTCTACCAGTATTCTACTTCTTCATCTGAATCCAAAGTATAGGAGCTTTCGCACTCCCAAGAGATTCTTCCATCTGTATTCGGGTTCACCCGCTCCTGGTCTTGCGCCATTATCTGGTAAATACAATCCAACACATCGTCGCGCACTAGTTCAGTGTAGTACGCTCCTTCGGCTAGGTCCAGTGGGACTACTACGCTTAGCGACTTTTTCTCGAATATCATCTTCTGCTTCTTCAGGTTGACGACTCCATTCATATCAGTGGCCCAGTTTATTCCTAGCAACGCGGGATAAGGATTGTTGTCATCGACAATCTCTATTACTTCAAAGTCCATTTGTGTGCTCGCGCCTTCGATATCAACTGTTACCCCTGGAAACCTCCCCATCGGCAAAACCTTCTGTTGGTTCGCCATTCGTAATTGAATAGGGGACCACTGTAACGTGGGTCTGCCCATACATTCCCATGTTTGCTTCGGTAATACATTCGCGTCCGAACCCAGGTCTAGGATTACCTGATCCATTTCATACTCGCCCAATTTGCGTCGTCAATCTCATTTCCCTCCCAGTGCGCAATGCATGCTTTCCTAGTTTCCAGACTACACGTGGTTCCCCTGTCCCTGCGCACCTAGTGATCAACTCCTATAATCCCTTAACTGCATTATTGTCGCGCAATAGTTTCATGCTTGTCTCCAAAAAGGTAGTAAGCATAGAAGGATCCATCCCTGGCTCTGGTTGATCCTTACTACCTGAAGTGGAGGCCTCTGCGAAGCTCTTCTTAGCTTCCATGAACATCTCCTTTGCGTGTTCTAAGTCAAACTCAGGTTCCTTTGTAGGAGCCTTACGAACCCATGTATCTTCCTCAGGCTACTTCCCCTTATCCTCCCCTGTGGTCGCACCACTTCTGAGTACCATGTTCACATTTGGGTCTTCTTCGCGCAGTTTAGACCTCATCATTTGGATATTTTGAGTCGGAGGAGGCCGGAGTACCCTTTTCTCGCGCATTTGTGCAATCAACGTAGGAAAATCTACCATTTCATGATCAAACTAAGAAAAATATGAATAGGATATCCTCGTTGGGTTGGTGCAATCGTGGACATAGTGCCCTAGTCCTCTGCAATTGTAGCAAATCAACTGTCTGTGACCCCTTCCTAGTCCCATTCCTCCCTGTCCTCGACCTCACCCCTAAAATCCAGTGTGCGCCATCCCCACAGCTGGGTCGAGGGCTCACATTTCTGTCTGCATGCAATAGGCTGGGGTTCAATCCATCAATAACTCATAGTTGTGACAAGTACGCTCATCGTGGCCCACTGACCTACAAAACTTACAAAACAGTTGCTGGGGTGCCGGTGTATACTTCTACAGCAAATGACAATTATCCACCGTGTGTTTTCCCCCTATTTGACAGATTGTGCACCATAACACGGGTGTCACACTCGGCCCTGCCTGTGCCTCTAGCCTCAATAGCATTGGCCCCCCTCCTGCCAAGTAGTTTGCGAATACTGGACAGTGGTCCTTGTCATGGCCCTGGCCTTTGCATTTTATGCACCATACTTCCTTGCACGCCTCTGGCCGCGGTGCCCTATCCTACTTCAAGCTCTACATTTCCAGGCAGAGATTCTGTAGTTGCACGTGGATTTGTTGAACTCCCAACCTAGGATCTTGTATCGGGGTCTCATGCAACCTCATCGCCATTTCCAACACTTCAGCCTGGGTTGAAAGCTTCTATTGTGACAGCGCCGTCCTTAGGTGCGGTGTTAGAGACGCCACAAACCATGAGTGGTGTTGCACATCCGTTAATGTCATATTAGCCTCGCAAATCGTACTCTTCAGCTGTTAATCCAGATCCCAGTGGGTCTCACCTGGAAGCATTGTGGTCTCTTTAAACCCGATGATTGACTGTGTCTCTGATTTCGGCTGGCTAAACTCTTTGTTCAACGCATTCTGGATGTCTGCTATCCCTGCGTTTAGGTGGTCATTGGAGTGCTTGATATACCATGTCAATGCACGATCCTGCAGTGCACTCACCAACGTAGCCTTCTTAATGTTGTCATCTATGACCCCTTGCGCTTCCCATACTATTCTTACCATGAACCAGAACTGTTATGAAACTAGCTCACAAAAATATAGAAAAGAGAGATCAATGCCTTAGAATTCAGCCTCTTCGAGGGGGCAACCTCCTTTACATTACACAAATGAACAATTCTTGGATGATTCAAATGACAAAACCTCCTTTCTATATATAGGAGTCAAAGGAGTCACAATATAACCCAGCCGACCTAACAATAATAATATAAAGCCACAAAAATAACAATAGAGGGATTCTATGGGGCACAATAATAACAATATGGGGACAATAGGGGCACAAAAATATTAATAAGGGATACAACTACAATAGTAATGGGGTAATCACTAGTATTATAGGGACCCAACAGGCCCCTCTCCTTCAAAAAAGTGTTGTCCTCAATGCTTGAGTAGTTCTGGATGCTTCTGTATAAAATTCTCATCCTCCCATGTGGAATCTTCAGCGGATAAGTTCTTCCACTTGATAAGATACTCCGAAATTGATCAATTTCGTAACTGTCGAGTTCTTGTTTCTGTGACTCCTTCTGGTTCCAATATAATTTTTCCTTCCTCATCAAGTTCTCGTAATATTGTTTGAACTGGGAACTTGTCGCCTATAACCTTCTTTAAACATGAAACATGGAAAACTAGGTGCAATCGAGAAGCTGCAAGAAGCTCCAATTTGTATGCCATAGTACCAATCTTTTGCAACACCTTGTACGAACCATAATACTTTGGTGATAATTTATTATCCTTCTTAGCTTGCTTGAGGGACATTTGCTTATATGGTTGTAGCCATAGGAATACCCAATCACCTACATCAAAACTTCTTTCGCTGCGATGTTGATCTGCCTGTTGTTTCATTCTATTCTATGCTAACACGAGGTTATCCTTTAAGAGTTGGAGGACTTGTTGTTGATGTTCGATGTGATGCTCTACTGCTTGAGCCTTAGAATTTTCTCTTAAATATGATGTGATGGATGGTGTCTGATATCCATAAAGTGCCATAAATGGGGTCATTTTTGTTGCTGTATGGAAGGAAGTGTTATACCACCATTCAGCCAAAGGCAACCATTTGACCCATTGTGTCTGTTTATCAGATACAAAGAAACGAAGATATCCTTCCAAACATTTGTTTAATATCTCAGTTTTCCCATCAGATTGAGGATGATAAGATGAGCTATGAGCTAACTGAGTACCAAGACAAGAAAATAATTTTGTCCAAAAATTTCCAATGAAAATGGGATCTCGTCACTTACAATAATCTTTTGATTTCCATGTAGCTTTTGAATTGTTTCCATAAATGCAGTAGAAACTGTACTAGATTTAAATGGATGTGATAATGCACAAAAGTTTACATACTTGGTAAGTCTGTCACCCACCACCATGATGACACTCTTTCCCTCAGACTTGGGTAAACCTGTGATAAAATCCATTGAAACCTCCTCCCAACTTTGGCTTGGAATGGATAAAGGTTGTAATAGACCCGGTGTCTTAATTGTTTCAACTTTATTTTGTTGGTAAACCAAACATTCCGCCACAAACTTTTGAATATCTGATTTAAGGCCATCCCAAAAAAATTCCTTCTTAACCCTGTGGTAAGTTTTTAAAAATCCTGAGTGCCCTCCTAAGGGATAAGTGTGCAATTCCATAAGAATCTTTTGTTTTAGCTGGGAATTCTTACAGAGGTATAAGTGATCTTTGTACCATAACGAATCATTTTTCCAGCTAAATGTATCAGACGTACTGGAATCTTGTTGTAAATTTTGAATAAGTGCCCACACTTCTTCGTCATTCTTCCATTCCTCCCTTGCTTCATTTATCCAATCTGGTTGGATAATAGAAATGGCGCACAACAATGCTTCCACATCCTCATCCTTTCTTGAGAGTGCATCTGCCACCACATTTTGCTTCCCTTTTTTGTAGATGATTTCAAAGTCATAACCCAACATCTTTGTGACCCACTTTTGTTGCTCTTCAAGGATAATCTTTGTTCTAAAAAGTATTTAAGGCTATCATGATCCGTTTTTACCTTGAAGTGTCTTCCCATTAGGTAGGGTCGCCATTTCTTAAGTGCATGAAGTATTGCCAACATTTCCTTCTCATAAATAGCTTTGTGTAAAAACTTTCCCTTGATTGGACGACTTTCAAAAGCAATGGGTCTTTCATCTTGCATTAAAACAACACCAATTCCATTTCCTGAAGCATCACATTCCACAATAAAGGTTTTTTGAAGTCTGGTGTAGCTAAGACCGGTGCTTGGCACATTGCCTCTTTAAGATGTTCGAAGGCCTTTGTTGCTTCTGGAGTCCATGAAAATGCATCTTTCTTCAATAATGTTGTTAGAGGTGCTGCTATTCTCCCATAATTCTTAACAAACTTGTGATAATACCCTGTCAACCCGAGAAATCCTCGCAGATGCTTTATGGATGTGGGGATTTTCCATTCCTTAATGGCTTTAATTTTGCTAGGGTCTACCTTAACTCCTTCATGAGATACAATATGACCCAGATATTCCACCTCTTGTACTCCAAAGAAACATTTGGATCTTTTTGCATATAATTGTTTCTCCTCCAATAGTTGTAGCACCCTGTCAACATGTTCAACATGATCCTTCCAAGACTTGCTGTAGATTAGTATATCATCAAAAAATACTAACACAAATTTTCTAAGGAATTGTTTGAAAATGGAATTCATCAAACCTTGAAATGTTGAAGGTGCATTGGTAAGGCCAAAAGGCATGACCAAAAATTCATAATGACCCTCATGAGTTCTAAATGTTGTTTTTGGAATGTCTTCAGTCTTCATTCTGATTTGATGATATCTTGAACGAAGATCCAACTTGGTGAAGTAAATTGATCCATGCAATTCATCTAATAATTCATCAATGACAGGAATGGGAAACTTATCTTTAATAGTGAGCTTGTTGAGCTCCCTATAATCCAAACACATGCGCCATGATCCATCCTTCTTGTGCACCAATACTACTGGAGCAGAGAAAGAACTTTGACTCGGTTGAATTATACCAGCCTCTAGCATTTCTGCAACCATACGTTCAATTTCACTCTTTTTGGCATAGGGATATCTGTAGGGCCTGATGTTTGGAGGAACACTTCCTGGAATCAGATGAATAGCATGATCATGATCACGAATAGGTGGGAGACCTTTGGGAGTCTCAAATACCTTGGAATGATTGTCCAAGACTTTTTGGAGATCTGGAGAAATAGATGATTCCAATGTGGAAACATCTAGTGAACATAATTGTGCAATTACACCTCTTTGTTCCTTTTTTAGAAGCTTTGTCATACCGTTAGAGCTGATTATCTTTCCCAGTTTCCCTGCAATACCCCTTAATTCAACTTCCTTTCCTTCCACAGAAAATTTCATGAAAAGTTCTTGAAAATTAAAAGCTATTGTACCCAAGGATTGTAGCCATTGGACTCCTAGTACAACATCAATACCTCCCATTGGAATGGAAAGCATTGGGCTAGTCAATACATATTCTCCCATGGATAGCTTGATATTATGGCACTTTCCAGAGCAATTTATTGTTCCTCCATTTGCAACCATCACTTGACACTCTGGTGCTGGATATAAGAAGCAATTCAATTCTTTTGCTACCTTACAATGAATAAAATTGTGGGTACTTCCTGAATCAATCAACACTATTACCTTTTTCTTCTTGATTTTTCCTTCTATCTTGATGGTTTGAGGAGTGGTAATTCCCACCAATGCATTAC
Organism: Pinus tabuliformis; assembly: GCA_031772625.1. Taxonomy (NCBI): domain Eukaryota; kingdom Viridiplantae; phylum Streptophyta; class Pinopsida; order Pinales; family Pinaceae; genus Pinus; species Pinus tabuliformis. The sequence continues at coordinate 684,020,925 of CM062818.1, forward strand.
AAGATATGGTCGGATTCATTTCTTCTTTATCTAGGCTTTGTTCCTGGAGTATATCCTCTTCTTTTGACCTTTCTTGCTCCTTTTCTTCTTCCTCTTCACAATCTATGTAGAATAATTTCTTCTCAGCACACTTATGACCTTTAGTGTATTTGCTATCACAACTGTAACAAAGCCCTTTTTCTCTTTTTTCTTCCAATTGTTGTGGTGTCAACCTTATAGGTTGTGGAAGACTAGAGGCAACAACACTTCCATCTTTATAGTTGTGAGTGGTATGCTTCCTGGTTGCCATAATTTTGCTTTCCATTTTTCTTGCTAACCTGAATGCCTTCTCTAATGAATCAGGTTCCCAAAGGCAAACATCATGTTGGATATTATCCTTTAAAGTCCCTATGAACACATCAATCCTATGCTCCTCTGGAATATTTTTTACCCTTATGTTCAATTTTTGGAACTCCTCAATGTGCTCCATTATTGAACCCTTTTGTTTGAGACTTATCAATTGGCTAAAAAAAGTGTTTCTTTTTGTATCCTCATAATGTGTTGTCAATTCTTCCGTAAAAATTGCCCAAGTGATAATTTTTTTATGAGAGCAAAGCCATTGATACCATACAAACTGATTTGGTTCCAAATATAAAGTTGCAATACGTACCTTTTGTGTGTTTTGCACATTATTGAGATCGAAAAATTGCTCCATTTGTAATATCCATGTTGCGGGATCCTTGCCATCAAACTTCCTCATATCGATTTTTGGAATATGGTGGGTCTTCAATCCAACATTAGAGTCTATGGAATCATGATTAACATTTCTTTTGTTCTCATCATGAGTTTCCTTTACTACCCTTTCACCTTTAGTGACCATTTCTTGTAGCAACTTATTCATATTTATCTTCAATTCTTCCATATTATCATCCATGCCATCAATTTTAGCGTCCATGCCATTCATCTTAACTTCCATGCCATCCATATTAGCTTCTACTCCTTTATTTAAACAATCCATCTTAGCTTCTACACCTTTCTTTAAACCATCCATCTTAGCTTCTACATCTTTCCTTAAACCATCCATCTTAGATTCTGTTGCTTTTTGTGCAAGTGACACTTGTTGCACTTGGTCTCGTAATTTTGATATATCATGTTGCATTTCTTCCTCTTCTTCATGAGTCATGCTAGAGCTTTCAAGTTGCTTACTAGGTTTTTGCATTTTCTTTCCTTGGGGCATCAATTACCGATTCAAACCAAGCTTATGCAAAAATTAAAAAAAACTACACACCTTTTTTCACTTTGTAGAAGCTTGATATTGAATCTAATGTATCTCTACAATTTCGGATCATCTAGTTCTGAAATTGTGATCTGTAGTAGCCCTCTGTGTCCTCTCTCCAATGCCACCAGTCTGATCCAAATTGGATTCTCCAAGGAAGTGTTATGCACAATCTCCCAAGATGACCTGATTATAGACTAGTTCAGTAGAGCGAACTTGTACGACGTGCCACGAGTCACTGTTTCGACCTTTGGCTCTGAAAAATATATACAAGAAACTATAGTCTGTCCTCTATTTGTACCTTCTTACGAAATTTCAATCTGATGCTCAGAGAGAAAGTTATGACGATTTTCTCCAGGTCACCTGTTTGGAATGTAATTCAGGAGTCTGCAAAAAGACCAACTTCCTTAGATCATATCTCCGCAAATATATGCGAAAAGCTCTGAATTCGGACCCGAGATTTAGCATGATTTCTTCTCAAATGGTTTTTTTTTTTAGCTTCTGAAACGTCGCAGAAAAAAATTTATAGTGAAAATGCCACGATGACCTATTTGGAGTAGCGAAACCCTAGAATCCAAAGCTCTGATACCAAATGTTATGAAACCAGCTCACAAAAAGATAGAAAAGAGAGATCAATGCCTTAGAATTCAGCCTCTTCGAGGGGGAAACCTCCTTTACATTACACAAATGAACAATTCTTGGATGATTCAAATGACAAAACCTCCTTTCTATATATAGGAGTCTAAGGAGTCACAATATAACCCAGCCGACCTAACAATAATAATATAAAGCCACAAAAATAACAATAGAGGGATTCTATGGGGCACAATAATAACAATATGGGGAAAATAGGGGCACAACAATATTAATAAGGGATACAACTACAATAGTAATGGGGTAATCACTAGTATTATAGGGACCCAACAAGAACTAGTCTGGATCCTCATTCCCTACTCCTCTGAATATGGGTAGCTTGATCGCGCTCACCATGCTGAACTGCGAGGTTGGTGGAGGTGGAGTGGGTGGAGATGGAGGTGAGGGGGGTGAAGCGGGAGGTGGCATGGGTGGAGGTGGTAACTGCGGAATGCACTGCCTTATCAAACTGACCACACTTCTCAGAGAGACCCAATCGAGATCTTCCTCGCTCTCTCGTGAAGGTGAAATTGAGGGACTATTTCCTAATTCCCCGCTACCTTTGTATATCTTTCCGCTTTGCATCATTTCAAACATTAATGTATTCGCATAACCCGCTTTTCATATAACAACATCTTAATCCAGGTATTCAAAGATTTAATATACTTACCTCACGATCCCTTGAGAAAACGTCGTTCTGCTTCATTGTAGCTCATGGTCGTGTCTACCGCAAACTCAATGATAAATCCCCCTATTATCCGGTCGAGCCAATGGTCCATAGCTCGTGTGATCTTGTCTTCTGATGCCTCTAATCTGCACACTAATTCCAGAGTCCACACTATCATTGGTCGAGCTTACACCTTCCTTGGCTGTCGACTAATCTCCACTCATACAGTTCAGATGGAAAGGATGCAAAGAAAATCTCGTGGATTTCCATATACACGTAATGATCCAACCACCTTTTCTCAGATACCTATGAAGTTCTATATTCCTGTGTCGTGAACTTGTGAATCTTCTTGTCCAACCACTCTTCAATTTCTTTCTTTGTTGGGTTCCAGTGGCATGACATCAGACATCCCTTAGGCAGATCTCGGTCCTTACTGTGCTATTATATTAGTGCTTCACTTAGTTTGTGTGGGCCCAATATTCTTATTACTTATTCAACTTTCAAATAAGCGCGCGTACTCGAAAACAATATAAATTCATAAAGATAACCAGAACATAGAAATACAAATCTACAAACAGATGCACGATATTCTAAATCAGTCTTATCTTTATTAATACTCAAGTTCAGTTACAGACCCGACTCTTCCCTGCGCACTCAACTTCCGGGGTCCGCGCTCAGCTGCGGACTCTACTAGGCCTCTGCGCACTCAGCTGCAGAGCCTCTACCTACCACTACAACCCAATACTTTTAGATCTACGTCTATCTTCTAACCATGGCTTCACATCTATCTATTACTTGTCAACTACTAAGCTCCCCTTTACCCTTAGAGCCTCACTCTATTTATATAATCCCATGGTCTGCAGACCATGGGTAGGCCGACACACTTTTCATTAAATTACATTATTTTAGGGCGGACAACCCTAGACTCTCACACTCCGCGCCCGCATTTCACAGGGTCTTTACATTACATTGACTAAAACTCAAGCTTTAAGCCCCAAAAACTTACTATTGAGGGATCCGCTACCCAACACCTTGAAATAGCTTCAAATAACCCAACATAATTTTATAGTCTATAGCAAGGCATCCTCAATTTATCTCAAAAATTCTTGAATATTAAAAAAAATTAAGGGATTCTTCCCTTCTCATAACCTACCTACAAAAGGACTCTAACTCGAACAATCTGAAATTAAAGGCTCTAATAATCAGATTAAGAGGACTACTTCACAAACTTGTTCACTATGAATCTTTTTACATCTAAGGCTAAATAATGTGGAGGTAGAAAAATTAGAAAATCAAGGAACCAAGTTCGTAAAAAGAGACTTTATCAACAATATGAAACAAAAAATGTGATCCCCTAAATAAGATTAATGTGACCCGACCTCTTATTAAAAATGAACAATGGAAACTTGACATCAAAAGGAATAATGAGAAAACTCAATGGAGTGTGGCAGGCACATGGATGGCCATCGTTCATGGAAAAATGGTCACACACTTGAAGTCCAACACCTTGTCAACTCATTACCTAAGGTTGGAGTGTAGTCATAGAATGGAAGATGAGAAAATGAAAGTGCCAAGACACATGCATGAGATCAAGTCCAATCAGGCAAGACCTGACAAGAGGAGACTTATGGATATAATTTTTTTATTAATACCTAGTATGATCCCATGCAAGTAGATTGCAGCATGGGAAATTTTGCAGCTCCCACGAATGTGATCGCTCTTCCCCTCTACCTCGTTCCCTAAGATCCATTACTTGGAAATGGGATCTTATTAATTTTCCATAATTGAGAACCCTTTCCATTATTCATTATCAACCCTCTCCCAACTCGTAGGCAAACCTTCTCTTCAATCGAAACTCTAGGACCATGAAGTGAGCGTAAGGAGGAAAACAATTGTAAAGATTACATGTGTAGAGGAAGGAAGAACACAAATAATTATTGGGTTCTTATGGAAAATTTAGGTGTAGATATGCATGGAGAAGATGAATACTTGAACACATCCATTCTAACTTTACAAATCTAACATAATCGACTTGCCTCTTCACTCATAGTGGTCATGGAACAATTCATAGACTAGAAGACCTAGATGGGAAGAATTGAGAATGAAATGGGATATTTAAGAACCAAAATGGAATAAATAACCCAACATTTGGCTAGCAAAGATATGGACTCCCCAGCATCAGCTAGCTCAGTCAACAAAGAGAACTAGGAGCTCCTTGACCTTAATCAACCAATAAATAATCAACACAGACCAGAGAACATCCAAGAGTCCAATGCAATATTTCAAAAAAAAAATAGAGCATTATCTTATGAATGTATTTTTTTTATAGGAAGCTATTGGATAATATATACATACAAATTATATGAAAATGTAGAAATGTATAAGAAATAAAATGTATAAATTGATTTTCAAGACCTACTTCAGGCCCAAACATTATGCCTTTATAGTTGTTAACATGGAAAAATTGTGCACACATTTGTACAATCCAAATGATGCCCAAAGTCATCTGACAGAACATACAATGGAAGACTTTCTAGCTAAAAACATCATGAAGTATAAAAATCAAAACTTCTGCAAAGGTTTCAATTATAAAATTTACCTGTGCAATCCATCCAAAGGCCGAAATTAGTGATCGCGTGGATTTTCCTTTGATAGTTGCGTGGTTAAACAAAATTTTGAATCATTAGTCTGGGACCACTTCACACACTTGGAATATGGGGTTCCTTGACATGTATAAGTCAAGGACAACTGATTTCGAGTCAAATTGAAGATATGCAGCCTCGTAGGGATCCTCTTGTCCTACTCCTAAGTCATTTTCTCATTAATGAACCAATAGAGGGAAGAGGAATTCAAAAGTCTATATAAACTAGCCGTTGGAGAACCAAAAACAAGAATAAGTAAAGCATTGTTCTATTAGCAAAATTGCACCTCACCAATCCAACATTCTAGTTGGAAGAGGATTAGTTTTTAGTTTATGTTTATGTATGCATTGTTTTCACCATTTACAATGCTTTGTTTACTCATGTTTGTCCATTAATAACAATCAATTATCTGTATTTTATTTTAAGGGAACAACCAACTGCAAAGCAAGCGCCTTTGGTACCCCATAGCAACAAACACACCATTCAAATTTGGCGAATCCACTAGTTTCTTTTCTTTACTCTGATGGTTGTTTTTGCAGGACCTTCTCTCTACATTATCTTGCTTGGTGCATTCATCACCTCTCTAGAAATTGTGCAGGACCTTCTAGACATGCTTTAGGCCGGAAAGACAAATTGTTCATTTTTTCCACCGGTCGCATGGATTTTGTCGAGACAAACATGAACGCATGTTTATGCACAATAAAACCCACACAGTTTACAGATATCATAAAAATCATTGTAAATTTCCTTCCTAGTTGATTGGTAGCCTTTAGTAAATTTTCTTCACCTCTGCAATTTTTTCCAACCAGTTCAGATTGCCTAGTTTCTTTGCTAATCACTATTAGTAGAGTAATTACATAATCTTTGCTTTTTATTTTCAATTCTCACATAGATTAATTAAGGGGAAAAGTAAGTGGCTACATTCCACATATATTTTTCAATTTACTTTTCTATTTTTCAGAAGTCACATAGCTTAATCGGTAAAGGAGTAAGTGGCCCATTATCCACATATCATGTTACTAACCAAAGAATTTTTTATTTCATTATATTTTTGGGACTAGGGCCAGCTGTTACTACAAAAAGTAAGCAATCTATGCTTCTCTTGCATATTTTAGACAAACTTGGGCTTGCATATGAAAGATTTCTTAAATCACTTGAGTTGTCCATCTCCCTTTCGGCACACATAGTGTAATAGGAAAAGAGTAAGTGACCCATCCTCCACACATTATTTCTTTTTCATGCAAGTATCAATCAAAACTTAGTGTAATTAGAGGGTTTTTTTAAAGGATCATTGAATACCCACTTCTTATCCCACTTTGTATTTTCACTTTGCCACCTGCACACACCACATGTCACACACTAAGCTTCTATAAGCTTTGTACAAAAGGGCATCCATTTTCTAGAGATTTTTTCACTTAGTTTATTTTTTCTTACAATCTCACACCGTAAGTGAAGCAAGACTCCTAAAAGCAATCATAACTTGAACCAACTAAATTTCCCCATAGGGGCCACAAAATAATTTATAGTTCAGGTTAGGACTATTAGGGGCAGGAATCCCATAAGCCACCATGATCATGTTACATCTTTGAAACATAGAAGTTAGCCTTTATGGTGATTCAAGGCTTCCAATGTCTCCTGCAACAACCCCTGACAATATCTTCAAGTTCGCCTTCAATAATTCTCTCAATTAATCTCCAAAGCACTTAGCTTATCAATGACAACTTTATCAACCATAGAAGGTGTCTCCAAGACTCTTCATGTTCCCTAAACAATTTTCTCCAAGATTACTTCATGAGAGCTTCAACAAGACATCGTGTCTCCAAGATTGACTCCAATATAATCTTCTATAAGTATTCAACACTGATTCAAGGATGTATTCACCAATACTGCTCCAAATACGATTCCTAATACTCTAAATTGATTTCCAATCCTAGTGTTTCCAATAAAAGCTTCAAGATGTCTTATAAATTCTGTTACAAGGGTTCATCAATGACTGCTTCTAAACTCACTTCAAGTCCTGGTCTTAGGTATATTCCAAAAGTGTTCAAGATTGCCTAAAAAAGGTGGCTCATAAAATCTTCAAAGGTTGCTTCTTCATATGTCTTCAAATAGCTCAAAGATCCACAAATCTAGGTCTTCAAAACAGGGCCAATATTGTGCTTTCAACATTCCCAACCAGAGTCTACAAACCAATGTAAATATTGAGCTTCAATCCTTCCAATCAAGGTATGCAACTTCAAACCCTTCAAACAATATCCTTATCACTGTAGTTATAAGACTATGTTTCACTTTGATCTATTTATGTTCACAAAGGAAGACTAGAATCAATTTATAATTCACTACTCTAAAAGTGTGAAGTCAATTTTGCATAAAAATATGAATTGTGCTCTTGTATAAAGATCACAAAGTTTCCAAATCAAGTCTAATGATCTTAGATGTGTAGTCCAATAAGAGAGAGTCTAACCAAAGAAGGAACCAGATATTAATTGTTCTGAAGAAGTCTGCACTTCTGGTCACCACGAGTCCAAGAGGTATGCTTGCTACAGGTCTGAGACTCTATAACAGGTCTGAAATTGCAGGTTTGTTTAGTGAGAAAATTCAAACCTTTTTAGGGTCAAATTATCGGCCAATTTAGGGCTAAAATTTCAGAGTTGTTTAGGACCGAATTTTAGGCCTATTTAGGGTTGAATTCAATGGTCAAATTAGGCATCAGAAAGTTGATATTACCGACATATGAGGTCTTCTCTGAGGTCAACCTCAAGCCAAAGTTATAGTCTCTACCATAGAGTGGTTACATGCCACAGTTCAAGCAGATGTCCAAAGTTCAAAATAGTTTATAGGTATGGATATTTTAACTGCTACAGGTGGGTCCAAGCTCCAAATCCTTTACAAAACAATGATGCAATCCACAACCAAAAAATTGTCAATAGAAAATTCCTCAACCTTCATCCTTTTATTCTTCTCACTTTAGGTCTGAAATCTATCTATGTGCTTAATCACATATGTATGGATAAAAAGGATGAGATCATATGGGTATTTATACTTGTTTTAACATTTGATGAAGAGTCATGTTGGTTGGAAAGGTTTTGTTGAGCCTACATAAGTCGGCTTTCATAGGCTGGAATATATATATATTTTTATTTTATTTCAAAAATTAATTTCTCCTAAATGACAAGGAGCTAGGGGGAATATGAATATTCATTGGAAAAGGTTTTTAGCCCTCTACAAGTTGATGTAATCAACTTTTCAAGACATTGTGTCTAATGTCAAAAAAAAAAAAAATTCTTTCATAAAAATATCTTTTTATGACAAAATTTTAGGGTTATGAACATTTGGAATGTGGATAGGGATTTAGGGTAATGGATAGGACTTCATTTATTTATGCTAGGATGTAATTATTGGGGATCTTATGGTATTAGGATTAGGGTTTCAATAGGACTAGGGAGCTAGGGCTTTTCAATAAAGAACTAGTCTATAACAAGGCTAGAAATTATAGCATGGGACATGAATTAGAGTGATAAGGTTTTTAATCAAGGCTATCTTTGAAGGGTTTCATCATCTTAATTGACCTAGGACAACTTCCTCATAATAAACCAAGGAATTCAACAATGTTAGGTCATATGTCATCACTTCATATGTCATCATGTGTCAAGGAGGATTTCATGGAAGGGGCTCCTTCATTTAGTCATTATTAGGCCATGCTTCAAAAAACTAAGGCTTGCCATTATATAGATAGGGATATATAGCTAGGGTTTCATGTAGAGAAAGAGTTACTAGGGTTTGCATCAACAAGGGTTCAACGAGGACTAAGGTTTTATATAGGCTACTTCATCTAGATCATAGCTCTAACAATGCACCATGGTTTCCATCTTATTGACATCAATGCCAACTTTATCTAATAAAATACTACCCAATAATGTCAGAGACCTTATTTATGGGGGTTTTAGCTTAGGTCCAATGCATGCAATAATATTTGGGGCTACCGAACCCGCCCAATGCTCAGTATTGGTAACTAATTACCAAGAAGCTAAAGAATCAACTACTCACATGGGAAAAAGGTATCTAAGTGGCCAAAATTAGGGCATCCTTTCCATATAGGTGGAGGTGCGGGAAGTGTTATTTCCACTCTTCGCAGCCCGTCACCAGGGATCAACATGAGATCTTACTATGTCTGGTTTTGTTAGATGTTTTACACATTATGTTCAGCACAAAACATGTCACAAGTGTGTCCATAAGAAGAAGCTCAGAAAAATCTTTCCAACAATATATCACACTCCCATAACCGGTTCCTGGATTAGAAGAAATGAATGAGTGATTCTTGGTTATGCATGTTTTGAGGTCAGTTGCTGCACACAATGACAAGTTTAGTAAAAAATCAGTTTGTGAAATAATGGTAAGGAATTTTTCAAAATATCACATACCAAATAACAAAAACATCCTTCAGTTTATGCACAGGTGCTACTATGTGGGAGATATACAGTGATATTTGGAGCCTACATTAAAACAAAGCAAATTTTTCATATTTTTTACTGTTTTAGTCATTTTAGTGCGGGGCCATTTTACAACAAATGGAAAGTAATTTTGCAAAACCCAAGGAGGTTTTTGTTAATCACGAGCCATATAACAAAAACCTATTTCATTTTATTCACAGGTGTCATGGATTGGGATATGTAACTAGATCTTTACAGGTCATTTTCACAGATTTAAATTTTTAATGATTTTCTGTTTTAGAGATGATTTTCAGGAACATATTGCAAGCTACTGGAAACGAATTTCCCAAATTTGAGAGAGGTTTTTCTCCAAAATGACCTTATCTACAAAAAATTATTTCATTTTTGTAACAGGTGCTATGGTTTAGGAGATACGAGTTCATCTTCAACACCTATTTTCAGAAATTCGGCCCAAGTTTAATGTAACTAATTCTATTTTGAAGAAAATGGTTGAGATCAATCCCTTAGTACAAGGATGAGAAAATGTATATATTTTATGAAATTCATAGTGTAGGGGTTGGATTTTGGTAGAAGGTTAGACTCTTGAGAAAGCCTTGAGCTTCATTGTACATTCATTTCAGTATTTTGGCTAAGGAATTGAGACCAGGATTTGCAACACTCTTTGGGATTCATGTGGTACTTTGTTTTGGTACAGTGCTTCTCCTTGTGATTGTGAATTTGTTTATGTGATTGCATTATCTATCTTATTTCTTCTGAACTAAACAAACAAGAGTGTAAGTAGAATTCATTGAAAGTGCAATGCTCTACTTGAAGTTTGCTTTAGTTATTTGATGCTTTCTGCTGTTTGGGGAGGATTCTTGATTGCTTTTGCCCTCTTCAACACCTCACCCGTATTTTCCTTCCATCCCACTAAAATTTGAGTACCAAAATGATTTACTACCTTGCTCCATCGAGATCTCTGCAGAACTGAGCCTCAATCCCCGCACCCCAAAATGTGCCTTTCCCTCTAAGCCAACAAAACTCCATTTTATCAAATCAAATCTCTTGCACTCATAACTAGCCTAAGATCAATAGATATTTCAGTCATCTCAAGCCCCCATCGATCATAATTTGCTGAGATTGACCTGGAGAGAGCCCTCTCCTGACCTGGTAGGGCTAGCTACCAGGCTGAGCGTGGTTTGATGTTGGCCCTGGATCCTACCTTTTCAACCTGAGGTAAATCTAGGCACTAACAGGAAGCACTAAAGCCTCATTTGTTACCTTGGTTGATTATTTGGTTGCTCAAAGCATCGCCTGTTCTCTCGGGACATTGCCCCAACACCCATCAATATATATCTCCGCAAGGCCCAATTACTTTAAGAGTGGTAAGGACGAATAGGTCTTCATAGGATCTTTTATCATACACAAAAACAAATGAAAACCACTTTTTTGTTTGATTTATCACATAGAATAAGTTAAATGGAAAGTAATAAATTTTATGTTTTCACTTTGTTTTATGTATGTGATTTACTTGCTTTAATACTTATCTCCTTCCCTAATTACACAAAGTGACACACACTCTACTCAACACCATTGGAAACCCCATGGCTCCTCAATGCTCTAAGAGCTTCCAAAACCTCCCCCCATTACTGGGAGGTTTTCCAGGTCTCTCACCATTTAGGCATAGAAGACACCACACAATGACCATTATTGGATCATCCTTTATCGTTGCAACTTTGCTTGGGACCCCTCCTCATCAAAACACTCCTTTAACTACCCCTAAGACGACCCCTCATGCTACCCATTTGGGGATCCCACACACCACCCCTCTGGAGAGTCCACATGGAACCCACTAGGGTACCCTATCTCCCACTTCCCCACAGGGAACCCCTTTACATATAGCTTTTAAAAACCAATTTTTGATGGAAAACAACTTCCAAGTCTCATTTTTAGCTTCCTTAAATCTACCTGATTTAATCCAGTTAACCAATGACCACATCACTCATGGACATAATTGGAAACCCATGCCAACTAAGCTACCTTCAGATGTGCCAAAATTTGAAGGGAAACGGGGAGAAGGTCCAGGGAACCATGTTACAATATTTCACCTTTGGTTTTCATATAACAATATTGTAGAAGATATTATTCACCTGTGATTGTTTTAATGCACCCTCATAGGGGCCGCAGGAAAATTGTACATAGGCCAACCCTATGAATCACATGGGACTTCAGTTTTCTAGCCATAAGATTCCTCACCATTTTTCAGCTCCCTATCTACAAAGACTCGAGATTGTAACTTCCAACTCATTTCAAGCAAAAATATTCCATGCACATCTCATACCACATCCATGAATGGAAAAAATGTTGTAGCTTGTGCAAAGCCCATCTGGAAGAAAAACTCCTCCTTTACTTATTTTTGACATCCCTCACATTGGAAATCTCAAAAGATGTGGAAAATCTACCCCCAAAAAATGAGGAAAAGGCTATTAACAAATATCGGCAATTAGAGCTCATATATAAACAATCTGGATACCTCTACCATGTCCTTATAGATGCACCCCACCTACGAACATTTAAACCAGAGTTGTCAGGTGCATCTAATGTTGTTGATGGGTTGATCAGGACTATAAGAAAAACCAACCAGGAAACACCTTCTAGTACCCTAGAAATATGTATAGTGCCCAACCATTCAGTGCCATGTCTGTGGCACCATCACCACAAAACATAGGATATTACCAAAGTCAACCTAAACCTATGCAGAATCCTATTATACAAGTCAACCAATACCATCCCACGCAGGTTGGCCCATATCTGCCCATACAGGGAAATTTGTACACCCCTAGGAATGCAGAAGTGGTTTCCACTTCCCAAAACACATATGCCAGCCAAGGACAAGGGAATTCATATTTCCCTTTCCTAGCACCCCAATAGAATAACCCATCAACACAAGCTAATTCAGGGGTTAATTTAGTTCATCCTTCTCTCCCTCAACAATAGCAATCATTTGAAAAACTAAACATGGCTGACCCACCTAACGCTACTAAGAAAAAAGGAATGAACAAGCCAAATGTAGAGCCTAGACAAGGGGAAACAATCAGCAACAACCTACATGGGCACCGGTTGGGGGAAACCCCAACCAGAATTCAAAATAGGGACAGACCAACAATAACCCATAAAGACAAAATAAGAACCTCAATATATAGACTAATCATGTTTGTGCCATTTGCAGGGAATACGATCATTACACCCATCATTTCCCTTAAGTCCCTGAGATGAAGAGGATAAAAATACTAGGGGGAAAGGGGGACAAAACCAACAAACTACAGTAATGCACAAACCTTTCCCCATCAAGGAGTGCTAAATACTCAGCAGGAACCCTCCCACCAATAATATCAGAATCCTCCTGGAGGAACTTCCCAAAATATCACAAGTCCCGACATTTACATGGATGGGGAAGAAATTCTCATGTAGATACGGAACCGAGGTTACAGAACTCCACCAGAAACCAACCCATCCACATTGACCAGTGCAGCACCTACATCACCTTTGATAATCCCTCGACATCCTATAGAACCCATCCCAAAAATGACCAAATGGCCTTTACGACGAACGGGACATAACTCAAAGGTTTCTCACAACTACAACATAGTTGATGACTTAGCTCAATCTCCATCCGCTATGTCAACATTGGAAGTCTTGCAAACATGCCCAACCCAATGGAAAACCTTACTTTCCGCATTAGGTGCAATCAACCTTGTTGATTATCATTTAATGTATTTTGACTTGGATAATGTTGCCCCACGTCTTCCATCGATAATCGCCTTCCAAATTCCGGTCACATTCCGAAATATCAACATCCACCACTGCAATATTGATGAAGGAGCATATATATGTATTATGTCCAAAACAATTTGGAAAAAACTTATATCTCCCAAACTCAAACCATCTAACATCACTCCTAGAGCATATGACGAGTGCCCTTCTGCCCCTGTAGGCCTATTCTAAGACATGTTGGTGCAACTCAATGGTAAAACTATTCTCATTGACATAGAAGTTCTACACACATAGTTGGATTACAATATCCTTCTTGGATGAAGTTACATGTATGCAATGACTGCAGTGGCATATTTTGTATTCAGGATAATGATGTTCCCTCGTGATGGGAAAATTGTTACGGTTGACTAACTCACATACTATGAGAAGAAGATATCCACCACCCTTAATGGTGTGCTACCTTTTGTAGGATCTTCCCCTGAGTTGATCACAACCTTCACTAAATTTGTACTTGGACAATTTAAACCATCAACACTCCTCGGTACATACCCTGGAGACCCCCCTTTGTTGGAGGCCATTCCTGTAGCCATAGGAGCTTTGGTGTGCATGATGAGTTCATCAAACACCTCCCAGAGTCAGGAACTAGTTCCAGACACCACTAGTGTTGCAACTACTGATTCTATGTTCCTACTATATACTATCACCCAAACACCCTCTTATACCCTCCACCTGGTTTTTTCTCGCACCAAGTCATGGCTACATTCACACTGCCAAATATGGTTGTCACAATACTGGTATGTTATTTTGCCCCTCATGCCATGTCGGCAAACTCAGGTATCACCTTGACAGGAATCATTCTTGTAGCTCCTCCTCAGGAAACCACCCCAAAACGAGCAACGCCTGCATCGACACTAGTTGGTGCCAGCAAGAGGGATAAGAAAAAAGGAAAGAAGGGGGAAGCCTCAAACTCTTCCTCATCCAAGGTACCTCCACCCTATGCTTTGTGTGAAGTAGTTGGGCACCCTACCAATATGTGCCCCAAGTTAGAGGAGTTAAAAGCTCTTTTACATGCCCCAAAAACACTAGTGAACCCACCTCCACCTGCAAGAGAGAAGGCCACACCAGCACGCAATAAGGCATTATGCACTAACCATGCATGCACTATATGTGTGGAGTATGGGCATTACACTCATCATTGCCCCGAAATCCCTTGATATTGAGATGCATTGAGTGCACTCACTCAAGCCAATACCGTGGCTCCATCACTTCCCACCACACCAATGGTAGATGATGGATCCAAAACCATCTTTTTTGTTTTTGAGGAAGAAGATTCATGCTCATATTCCCCTTACACCCATGGTCACGCAACCTCCCACCATACGAGGAGGCAACCAGAATTAGTGACACCTCAACCTACCTTCACATGTGCCTTATGTGATGAACCAAAATATCTTATTAACCAATGTCCTGATTTACAAACACTTAGGAAATGGTACCCGGCCCCCAAGTTTTCCCTAGCAATAGACCCTGGCGCAGATGTCATAGTTGCCACATTTGTATGTGAAACCATCATACTTGGTTTTTCCCAACCCTTCCCTGATTCCACGAAACATTATCTTTTATGCACTAATTCATTGTTGAGAACTCAACATTTGTCCAAATAGACACCCAATCCCCAAATAACACCACACGAGTGAGGGATGATAGATCCAAGACCATATTATGCATGTTCGAGGAAATATGATTGCCTGTTATTCATCTAGGCACCCATCACCATGTTACCTCCTACCCTCAATTAGGATCTAGGAGGATGGAAAAATGACCTCTGGCAGGATTATCAAAACCTCCCCACACATGTGCCCTATGCGACAGACCCAATCACCTGGTTAATCAATGTCAAGAATTGAGAAAGATTAGAGATGCATTTTTCTTTTTGTTCCATATTCCTCGACCTACTCACTCAAATCAATTTAGACGGTCATGCAATCATTTTCACATCTTCTCCTAAGCACATCATATGAAAAATTTCCAATACCTTCAACGTTTTCGAGTAGCAAGAGAAAAATTGAGACAAACTTGCGTTGGGGGAACACATCATGCCGACACTAAGATCCAGAGGTGTCCAACACCTAGGAGTTCCCTAGCTCACGACACCAATCATGTATCATCCTCTCATGCTATGGGAGATGCTGACACCCACACCATTTATTATACTAGAATTAGTCCTACTTATAATGTCTGTACTAACAACTTTCATAGTTTTGAGACATGTCCTCTATTATGAACATTTGGACAGCCTAGGATTCAACACCAACAAATTCACCATATCCCTGGACATTAGCCTCACATGGAGGAATATGCATTGGATCCTAGGATGCCAACATTGTCGTGAGAACCTACTCCCACTCATCATTAATCCCCCATTATGGAGATCCTACCACCACCTAATGTTGATGACACGTAACATCATATACAATTTATTTCCTCTTCCGTAGGAACCATGATTCGTGTTTTCTGCTCATCATTTTTTGGTGTCGAGAATGATAAACCCACCACAACGACGGTACCGCTACCGACTGTGTAGACCCATCCCATCTGCACATTGTAAACTTTGCTAGGTTCTACGGAATCAACCACCGAATCATTTTCTTTCTTGTCTACCATCACAACTAGGCCCGGAATCCACCCTCATAGCCTCCTACAACCTAGTTCAACATTAGATAATATTTTTCACTCAGACAAAGATATCTCAAAGGCCATGAAGGAACCCGAATGTCCATGGGACGCCATGCATCACTGTTCGTTCTTTATACTTGAAAAATAATTTTTGCCTGTGGATGCACCAAGTCATGATATTTACACAATAGAATTAAAGGATTTCATGCCACCAAGATAGGTAGATTGGTTAAAAAATCCCATCTCGGCACCAGATGCATTTGAGGAGGATAACATGTCAAATATCTCACCTACCATTAAGATCTATATTTCAAACAAACTTGGCATAGTCAAAGAGATCTCGCTGGTGTAGCATGCTCCCCAAAGGAGGTGGCCTCATGCACAACCTTGTTCTAAGAAGATATGGATATCTTTGCATGGGCTTACTCTAAAATGCCCAGAATTAGTCCCACCATATTGACACATGACTTGATGCCCACCTCATTAGTTAAAATCAGTGTCAAATCCATCCTTCTAAAGTAGAATTGATCAAGAAGAAAATTGACAAGCTCCACAAAGACGGTTTCATTTATCCTATCGCTTACACTTCTTGGGTTTCCAACCTTGTACCTATCATGAAAAAATAGGCCACCATTCATGTTTGTACTGATTTTCAAGATCTGAACAAAGCATGTACCAAGGAAAACTACCCTACACCATTCATCGACCAAGTTATCGACAATTGTGTTGATCACGAAGCACTATCATTCATGGATGGGTTCTTTGGGTATAATCATATTCATATTCGTCATATGGATTAGTATAAAACAACCTTCATAACCCCATGGGGCACATTATCATATCGAGTCATGCCCTTTGGTCTTAAAAATGTGGGTGCCACCTTCCAATGGGCCATTATTAAGCATGGAATCCCCCCAAGGCATGCTTTGGGGCTTAAAGCCCAAGTTTTGACCAAATCTTGTTGTAAAACTCCACAAATTGCGGGCGCATGGCACGAAAGTATGATAGAGTCACAGCGTGGTCCACCCTAGTTTTGTAATGTAATGTCGGCTAGATAGACCTACCCATGGTCCATGGACCATGGGATTATATAAATATAGCAAGGCTCTAAGTGTAAAAGGAAAAAGAAGAGAATAGAAGATGAGGATAAGAATTTTGAGTGATTGAGTCGCAGTGTGAAGCGTGTCTTTGGGTCGTGGAGTAGGAGAAAGCTCTATAGCTGAATGTGCAGAGGTCTAGTAGTCCGCAGCTGAGTGCGCGAACCCCTGCAGCTGAGTGCACATGACAAGTTGAGTCTGTAACCATGGAAAGAATCAATAAAGAGAAGTTTGGTTATAATTCTGTGTATCTGTTCTTGGGTTAATGCATGAGTGATATAATTTACAAATATATTGTTTGTTTACTACGTGCACCTGTATGAATGTTTTATGTTGTTAAGTATGATTTAAAGCACTCAAGTAGGCAAAGATAATTAACTAACATTGGAATATAAGTAAGGTCTTGGGTAATAACACAGAGCGCAATGCTCAGCCCCTAGGTAGGGCTGCGCGAAGGCAATATATCAGGTCGCGAAGAACGAGGAAGTGCATGAAGCAACTTGCGTGCAGGGACCAGCCGCGGACTAGCCAAACTCATCAGACATCTCCAGGGTGCGAAAACCTGGTTCTATCACCCTCCCATACTACCTCGGGTGAGACCTCAGTCCGCTCTCCGCAGACTGTTGCCGAAAGGGCCAGTAGTACCGGGATTTGTTTGGCTAATTAATTATGAACCTGGATCAAGCCCCAACAAGCCAACAAATGGTTCCATCGTCGAGAATAGATTGGGAATAGATTGGGCCACTGACATGAATGGAGTGATAAATATAAAGAAGTGAAAGATTATTTTTGAGAAAAAGTCACTGTGCGTAGTGGTACCTTTAGACCCTGTGGAAGGATCGCGCTACATAGAGCCAGTGCGCGACTATGATAGCAATGACGATCTAGACTGCATCTACAAGATAACCATGCGGGAGCAAGATTGGGTAAATCCAACCGCGGATGGCCGAATATCTTGGGAGCGTGAAAGCTCCTGCACATTAGATTCTGATGAAGAGATAGAACGATGGTAGAACCGGTTACACGAGGTAACCACGCTCAACTGTAACATGATGACAAGGTCATTGCACTACGTAGCAACATAGGTAAGGGATCTGCCTACGTATGATGGGTTAGGTGAAGTGGAGGAGTTCCTAATAAAATTTGAAAAAGAAGTGCTAGAACAACAACGTTTCGATGCTCTGAAATGGGTTCTTCTTGCTACGCCCGCAAGGTGGTGGGGTACGCACCAGTAGAGTTTTGAGGACTGGCACGAATGCAGAAGGATGAGGCGCCTATGATTTGGGAAGCCTCAGATGTGGATAAAAGAAAAGTATGACGGACAAGATGATCCACGTGCAAACCTCGCCAAATGGACAAAGGTCTATGGGAAAGAGCCACAACCTGAGTGGGTGCACTTGTTCTGTCATACCTTGGATATTATTCCCATGAATTGGTATATAAAGACGGATCTCCACCATGGCACGAATGAATGGGATATCCTGCGCGAAGGATTCCTGTTAACCTTCATGTTTGAGGTTCGTTGGTTGGATACTGTTGATGATGTGCTTCAAGCAGTAAAAGAAGCTATCTTTAAAACACCTAGGAACCAATGGAAGTGATTCAGCCTGAATGGGCGACCTAGCTGAGCTGCACGTTGGAGTGCTACAACGTAAACATTGAAGAAGATGATGAAGATCTGCGAAAAGTTAATATTCTAGAAACTGAAGGCTATCGTGAGGTTCAAGGACCATTTATTGAAGACCCTGACATTACTGCGCCGGTAAAAATGAAGCAGGTGAACATTGGTACGAAGGTCGAACCGAAGTATGCAACGCTCGGTGACTATTGGGATGATGCCACGGTGGATAAGGTCACTGAGTTACTCCGGGAGTACCAAAACTTATTTCCAACCAAGATCATGGACCTAAAGGGGATTATTGGCGATTTAGGGATAATGAAGATCAACCCAACGCAAAGCCAGTTAAGCAGAGGCCTTACCACTTGAACCCGAAGTAAAAGGAAAAGGTCCACATAGAACTAGACAAAATGCTCGCCGCTAGAATTATTGAGGCAGTGGAAGCATATGACTGGGTAAGCCCTATGGTAGTGCAAGAGAAAAAGCAGAAGGGTGAGATACGAATATGTGTGGACCTTAGGAAATTGAATGATGCCTGTGTGCACGACCCCTTCCCAACCCCATTCACAAATGACGTATTGGAAAATGTCGGTGGGCAAGAAGCATATTCCTTCACTAATGGGTTCTCAGGGTACCACCAGATTAAAATCACACCAGAAGACCGGAGCAAGCCCACCTTCGTGACTAAATGGGGCTGCTTTCAATACACTATCATGCTGTTTGGGTTGAAGAACGTGCTAGCCATATTTTCGCACATAGTTGTTGCCGCATTCAAAGAATATATCCACAAATTCCTGGAGGTCTACCTGGATGATTGGACTATATTAGGATTGGTTAAGCACCATGTAGCGAGCTTACGCTTGATGTTGGATACTTTCCAATGACACCAAATTGCGCTGAACCTTAAGAAGTGTACATTCCTCATTCCCTTTTGGAACTTGCTGGGACATGTGGTCTGCAAACAGGGACTAATGGTAGACACTGCGAAGATTGCCATAATTCTAAATTTGGAAGCACTGCAAAGTGTTAAACAGTTGCGCGCTACCTTGAGACATACAAGGTACTACAGGAAGTTCATCAAAAGCTATTCATAGATCATCGTGCCAATGGAGAAACTATTGAAAAAGGATGCCACGTTCTGCTGGAATGATATTACATGAAGAGCCTGGATGTACTAAAAGAGAAATTGGCCTCCGCTCCAATCCTGGTCTTCCCAAAATGGGATGTGGAGTTTCATGTCCATGTTGACGCGTCATGCATAGCACTAGGCATGGTGCTCACACAAGAGGGTGGAGAGGGCTTGGATCATCCTATCGCATTTGCAAGTCACAGGTTTTCCAAAATGGAAAAGTACTATTCTACAATCGAGCATGAGGGGTTGGCTATGGTATACGCGCTCCAAAAATACCAGCACTATTTGCTAGGAGGACATTTCAAGATGTATACAGACCATTCCGTGTTGAAATACTTGGTCAATAAGCCTATGTTGGGGGGGCACATATGCAGGTGGCTCTTATTGTTCCAAGAATATGACTTTGAGGTCGTGGTAAAGCCTGGATGCCTGAAGACAAGACCGGATCACCTGTCACATATTGAGACGGGTGAGGAACCTACTAGTTTGGAGGAAGTATTACCTAACGCGCAACTCTTTGTTGTGTGCGTTGTGGATGAGCACTTTGAAGATATAATCCACTTTCTTACAATCGATACCGCGCTGAGGGAATACTCCATCCAATAGAAGAAGGAACTGGTGGTGCGCGCAGCTGATTTTTCTGTCATCGCGGGGCACCTATACAAAATGGGAAATGATGAGATACTGAAGATACATACCTAAATTTGAGCGGCGTCAGATCCTCGCAGAAGAACATGGGGGTGCTGCAGGAGGACACTATGTAGGATGAGTGATTGCGCAAAATAATCTTCGCGCAGGGTTGTGGTGGCCAACCCTTCATTAGGATTTAAAAGCACACTGTAAGGCCTGTGATATATGTCAAAGGATAGGTAAACCATCGCAGAGGGACGAGATGCCTTTGAATCCACAAATGACACTGCAACCCTTCGAAAAGTGGGCAATCAACTTTGTAGGACCTATCAAACCTCAGGGAAAAACGGGCGTGCGATACATCATCACTGCGACGGAGTACCTGACTCATTAGGCTAAATCGCAGCCAGTCAAAGACTGCACGGCCGCTACGGCTATGAATTTTTTGCTTGAACATGTGTTTACTCAATCTGGTTGTCCAAAAATCTTAATGAGTGATCGCGGTACACATTTCCCGAACGAAACCATCAACGCACTAACAAAAGAGTTCCAGGTGTATCACCAGAAAAGCACATTGTATCACCCACAAGCCAATGGGATAGTAGAAGCATTCAACAAAATACTGGAGACTGCACTAACCAAAGTATGCAACGCACAGTGGAGCGATTGGGACCTGCACGTACCTACAGTACTATGGGCTTATAGGACAACATGCAAGAAACTGACGGGACAGACACCTTTCTGATTAGTTTATGGCATAGAAGCTGTTATGCCAATGGAGTATATTGTACCTAGTCTGCGCATAGCATCGCTCACAGGTATGAAGGACTGTGAAGCCCTAGACGAAAGGCTCACACAGTTGGAAGAACTCGAGGAGGAATGGTTCCTGGCTGGCTTTCATCAACAAGTGCAAAAACAACGTGAGAAGGTCTGGCATGATCGCTATATTAAGTTGCACACCTTCAAGGTAAATGATTTGGTGCTGTTGTATGACAGTAAGTTTGACAAATTCCTGGGAAAGTTCAGAATGCATTAGTTGGGACCGTACATTGTTAAGGAGGTGACGGATGGAGGTGCAGTACAGCTAGTCAAACTAAATGGATAGCCTTTCCAAGGCAAAGTGAATGGCAGCCGCTTGAAGCCCTACACAAGTGGCCCGACTATCTGATTAACCGGCAAAAGCACTGTATTCGCGCCCCAAGGATTTGGACAAAGGCATGGGACTATAAACAAAGGAAGGATATACCGACATAGCTACAGAAAAGCAGTTCGTACACAGAAGTCTCATAACAACGTATACATCATATCCAGCAAGCGACAACTCAGTACGTTGCTGACCTCCGCACAATTCAAGAACAGTTGGAAGGACTCCACGAAAAGATCGCCGCACCGACAGAGTGACTTGAGCGTGAGTCACGATGTTTGTGTTGGGGGCTTGTTGGGCATGGAATCCCCCCAAGGCATGTTTTGGGGCTTAAAGCCAAAGTTTTGACCGAATCTTGTTATAATGCTCCGTGAATTGCGAGCGCGGGGCACAAATGTATGATAGAGTCACAGGGTGGTCCGCCCTAGTTTTGTAATGTAATGTCGGCTAGATAGACCTACCCATGGTCTGCGAACCATGGGATTGTATAAACAGAGTGAGGCTCTAAGTGTAAAAGGAAAAAGAAGAGAATAAAAGTTGAGGATAAGAAGTCTGAGTGATTGAGTCACATTGTGAAGTGTGTCTTTGGGTCGTAGAGCGAGAGAAGGCTCTGCAACTGAGTGTGCAGAGGCCTAGTAATCTGCAACTAAGTGCGCGGACCCCTACAGCTGAGTGCGCAGGGCAAGTCGATTCTGTAACCATGGAAAGAATCAATAAAGAGAAGTTTGGTTATAATTATGTGCATGTATTCTTGGGTTAATGCATGAGTGATATAATTTACAAATATACTGTTTATTTACTGCGCGCACCTGAATGGATGTTTTATGTTGTTAAGTATACCTTAAAGAACTCAAGTAGGCAAAGATAATTAACTAACATTGGAATATAAGCAAGGTCTTGGGTAATAATGCAGAGATTGATGCTTAGCCCCTGGGTAGGGCTGTGCGAAGGTAGTATATCAGGCCGCGAGGAATGGGGAAGTGCGCGAAGAAACCTGCGTGCAAGGGCAAGTCGTGGACCAATCAAACTCATCAGACATCTCCAGGGTGTGAAAACCTGGTTCTAGCACCCTCCCATACTACTTCGGGTGAGACCTTAGTCTGCACTCCGCGGAATGTTGCCGAAAGGGCCAGTAGTACTTGGATTTGTTTGCCTAATTAACTCTGAACCTGGGTCGGGCCCCAACAAGCCAACAACCATGAATTATATCTTTCATGATCTAGCTTATCTCATCCTCACTTATTTGGATGACCTCACCATATGGTCCAAAAATCACACAGATCATTTGGAGGATCTTCGCGTAGTGTTTTAGAGATGTCAATGATATAACCTTCACTTGAACCCTCTCAAGTGTGTATTTTGCATCAACGCAGGATGAATACTGGGCTTCATTATTTCCCAGCAAGGTACTAGGGTTGACACTCTCAAATTTTAGGTCATCAGGCCCAATACCCCCCCCCCCCCCCCCCACAAAAACAAAACTTTAAAGTGGTTGAAAACTTGCAGGGTAAGGCCAACTTCTTACATCACTTTGTTCCTGACTATGCCACTTGCGCACATGGCTTCTTGCACCTTCTTCTTCAATATATTCCCTTCCACTGGGATAAGCAGACACAAAAATAATTTGAAGCCCTAAAAGATGCATTATCTCAAGCTCCATTGATTAGCCCCCCTAACCACAATAAGGACTATACTCTTTACCTGTAAACATTTGACGTATCCATCTTTGGGGTATTAGTCCAAGAAGGACCTGATAACAAAGAACACGTAATCTATTACATCAGCAAGAACCTTTTTGGGCCAGCCTTGAAGTATGATCCAATCGAAAATACAACCTTAGACTTAGTACACTCCATATAGAAGCTTCGAAATTATATCATCTTGCAGACCACCACCGCAATAGAAAATATCAACCCTATAAGATATTTTCTCACTCGTCGTATGATGAACCACACATATGCTCGATGGGTAGTTATTTTGCAGGAATTTGATCTACAATTTTCCTCCCCCAAGAGCAAGAAGATGCTTATCCTTGTTGATTTCATCAGAGATCTCCCTACATAGACCCAAGGGTCCCCTGTTAATGATGTTTTCCCTGACGAAATTTTTTTCTTTGTATCAATGGATGACCCCCATTACATCGACACCCTCCTCTTTCTACGAACTCAAAAGTTCAAAACTTAGCTCACTCGTGGTGAGCAGAGGTGCATTCTCCACTAAGCCCCCCATTACCTCCTTATGGGGGATTCCCACTATCATCAAGGCATCGAAACCATCCATCATTGAAGCCTTACTCTCGAGCAAGATGAGAAGGTCTTAAATGATTTCCATAGTGGATCTTGCAGTAGACACCTCCTAGGGATGGCTATTATTCATAACATACTCTGTGTCGGTTATTTCTAGCCCACCATGTTTTGTAACTGTATTTAATTACTCAAGATATATGAGCAATTCCAAAGATACACTCATAAGGCACAAGTTGCACCAACTCCCTTACACTCGGTCATCGTCGTTAGCCCCTTCTATAAATGGGGCATAGACTTCATGAACTGCAACCCTCCATCTTCAAGCGGCCACAAGTATACTGTGGTTGCCATCAAATACTTCACCAAATGGGTAGAAGCCATGCCCACATATAATAACATCTGTGACATTATTGCACGGTTTTTATTTAACCATGTCATAACATGGTTCGGTGTTCCCGAGTTAGTCTCAAATCATGGCAAACATTTTAAGAACAAGATATTTTAGGAGTTATCCCAACACCTTGTTTTCTCTCATGAGTTTGCTTCTCCATACTACCCTCAATCCAATGGCTAGGTAGAAGTTGTCAATAAAATTCTCAAAACATTGTTGTAGTGTATGGTGAACAACCATAAAACTAATTGGCACCACATGGTTTTTCCCCCTTATGGGCATATTGTACTGCAATCAAAGAATCCACTAGATTCACACCCTTCTAATTAGTCTACAGGGTCAAAGTCATTATCCCCATCGAGTGACAAATCCCTAACTTACACTCTGCCATCAAACATCTCTCTTACACCAAACCTTTAGAGAAAAGGTTGGTGCAACTAGAACACACGACAAAATTAGGTGAGAATCTCTCCAACATAATGAAGCACACAAAAATTGGACTAAACCCTCTTTCGAATGAAATTTCACCCCTCAATCATTCACCAAATGGGAGTTAACCCTTTGCTATGATGTTGCTAAATAAGCCTTAGGACTGAGGAAGTTTGAGGCATCATGGAAGGGCCCATACAATATTAAACACTGTCTCCTCAAGGGGGTATACATCTTAGCAAATCTAGATGGGACTTTCCTCAAAGATCCTATCAATGGACTCTACCTCAAAAAATTCCATCCATAACATTTAAATCAGCCCTAGAATATAAATGTATGCACCATGACTTATTTTTATGATGACCACCTCATCGTGAATGTACACTGAAATCACTCTCTCATCGTGTGTCACAGATGGATCATCTGATAGCCTATCATCATAGGTTCACTGATGGTGCTTCTCGATGGTAAGAAAACCTAGTTGCAACATCATGGGCCATATACTCTCCTTACCTGACACCCTTTCACCACAATGGGATATGTATTGGGTCAGCCACAAATAATCAAGCGGAATATGATGTCGTCATAGGCCTATTAACTGATGACTCCCATCTAGGTATCAGTCACCTACATGTGTTCCTTGATTCCGAGCTTGTTGTATCATAGTTGAACAAAACCTTCAACGTATGTGATCCATCACTTTTTCAGAAATACCTGGATGGATAAAGGTTAGCTCGTAGTTTTGATCATATCACATTTTCATATATACCAAGTGATCAAAATCATATAGCTGACTACATAGCTAATCAAATCCTAAACTGGCATGTATCACATATATATCATCATCAAGACATAAATCATGAATACCATATCCATTAAATAAATGTAGAGATACATCACATGTATAGAAGCATACATATAAAAACACATCATAAGAGCCGCAAAAAACATCATCTTGTGTGTATATATATATATATATGTGTGTGTGTGTGTGTGTATACAAAAATATACATCTATTGGAATGAGCTAGAAAAATAAGTCATCAATAGGGGATCATCCTCATGATGGGCGCTTTCCCTGGTACAAACATCTAAAATACATCTAGGTTTAAGACCCATCATCCCCTGCACCACCCCCCCCCTGAGGTGCCCTAGCCTCATCTGGTGTTGGAGCTAAGATAGGACAAGGAATGGCCACTTCCATTGCAAGACGATGAAGGATAGGAAATTGTGCTCTATCATGAGCCATAACCCTCTCCACTATGTCCTCCCGTAGCCTCTCCCAACCTTCCTCAGGCATCCCCCTAAGCAGAGCGGCTGCATGACCCCATGCATCCTCAACCTCTCTCAATCGTGCCTCTTCAGCATTTGCCCAAGCCTTTGTAGCCTCTGCACGCTCCCAAAGTCTCGTCATCTTAGAGTGGGTGAAGTAACTACCTCCCTCTCCATAGGGACCACCTATCTCAAAGCATCGACACGGAACTAGTCTCTCAAGGTAATCCTGAAACTTGTCATCTCTCTACCTCCATGGCATGCCTACCACAGTATCTATACCCAATCACCGAGGATCTTTACCCAACAAGTAGGCCAACGAATGTCCACGATGACCAAAATCTACAAGAAAACATACATGGTATTAGTATAGTCATAAATATACATCATAAATACATGAAAGTAAGCACAAATGCAGAACACAAATCACATACCTATTTGACCCTAAGCATCACCAGCGAGTAAACCCATATCTAGATCTCCCCTGAAATCCATGTTGCAGCATGGGTACTCCAGAATCTCTGAGGGTTGGACATAAACCAACCCTCTATCATGGGGTTCCATTATTACCCCACCTCACCCTCTCCTTCATGAGGCATCACAAGATCCCACCACCATATTTGTGGATCTCTCAGAGGCCCTGGTGGCACTGCTAGTATAGGATGCAGCATCATGATCCTCTCATAGAGGATGCTTCAAAGTATGTTGGCATAACGGTAACTTTGTGACTTCCCATAGTTCACCTACATAAGCTTCACTATCATCCCCTATATACGAAGCAAGCCCAACCATAAAAGTTCCCCTCTTGAAGTATCTAAAGGATGGAAATTTGTGATGAGGGGAGGTAGACCCAGCGAGGTGCACAATCATCACCAAAGTAGCTCGCTAAGCTAAATCCAAAATGATTTGAATCCAGACACATCCCCAATCAATAGCATTTGGCCCACAATGGACCCTCGTCCATGCCTGTAGGTCCACCTAACCATGTGGAAGTAGCATCAGTAGTACCTCTCCATGAGGCACCATCCCTGTAACAAATTAGACATCCATTGCAATAGTGAATTTCAAGTCTCTACTCCAGATCCTAAACGATCTAGGTCCCATCTTTGTATCACAAAATGCAGGAACTCATCCCGCAGCTTGAGAAAGGGGCTCTAAAAAAACTTCATCAACCCCCAACTATCTAGCGTCGTGCTCACCTGAGCATTGCCATCAGTCACTATCCAAATAGGATCCCAATCACGCTCTCTCCATTTCATCCCATCCCTTTCAAAAAGGATGAAGAAAACAAAACAATAGCCTTATAGGCTTAAAATATCTTTCTCTCAGTTCGTGTGTCTGTCTTAATAATAGGTGTGTGGCCACATGTCTGTCTCTCTGACAATTGCATGGTACCATGCGACATTCAACCATATAGACATGTTTTCAGCAAGTGTTGTTTCCCTAGAGACAACACCTAGCTGAGAAGAGGCCAGTGCCTAGGACATCTTCATTAGATAAAATGAAAGAACTTTGTTTGACCTTTTTTCACTTGGTTTTCTCAGAGATTATTTATTACAGAGTAATGGAGGAAAAATTCTTGGAGACAAATTAAATCCTCCCCAGATGGTCATGATGTCTATGAAAATGATTTTTGAAGTTCTAGTAGGGTGATAGAAAGAACATATGTAAAATACTCAATGCATAAGGTTGTAATTATAGAATCTTGTCCTTCAAGCTTATCAAAAAAATATGAAATATTAAGAGGATGAAGTGTTGTGAATATGGAGCACACTTTAAGGTCTTTTTAATTGAAAATGTATAGGTACTATAAAATATATTGAGAAAAAGTAAGTATGTTTTATTATTAAAGACTTGTTGCTTCTTTACACATTCTCACATGAAGAAATACACATAATGACTTACAGAAACAGAAAGACAACACGTCATTTTCTACAAACAGCTGGAATCATCAAGAGATTTTATTAATTGCTCCAAGAAAGTCTTGAGATATTACACAAAAAAATTTCTTCTTTGAGGCAAAATTTGGAACCCTCTCTAATGGTTCCTCATGTCTTTTTAAAAGAAATATTACATTGAGGACATATATCAAAACTGTTAACTGTCAAGAACTACTTTCAAAACTACTTTTAGTTCTACTCAATCCTTATGAGGACTCAAAAACTGAACTTAGAAATTAAAATGTCTTGACTTCAAATTACAAAATATAATATCTTTCTCAAAAATAAATTATATGCTTTGACTTTATTCAATCACTTGGGATTCTTTTGCAAGCTTGCTTAAGTAAGGCCCCAATTCCACCCCTTTTGTTGGTGATATTAAATCTTGGTATTTCTTCCACACTGCCAAGTCATAATTTGGACACTTGGTCAATCTGTCATAAGACATCTTGAAATTTGTTATTCTGTTGTAGGTTGTATTTTCAGTGAAGAGAGTCTTAATTAACCATAATAATTAAAAATATCTCTGCAAGTGATTCACAATTGTTGACCCTTTCAAAATTGTTGTTTTTTCATGGGAAGCATTGATTTTAATTTTGCCTCAACTAATAAAGTTTCATATGTCTCTCATGGAAGAATATTTCCTTGCTGGTCCCAACATGAAGGTAATCTTGCTCAGACTCTCTTGTCAAAATTTGAATTAAAGACAAACATTGATTCTTTGATTTCTCCCAGTTTGGTTTCTGCATTTTTCTTGTAGATATTCTTTTGCACCATTTTATTTATTTATAAAACAATGGATGTCTTGTCTTCAATATTTATTTCCCTCAACTCCAGGGGAGACTTAGCATTCAAAAAATCAATCATCCTTTTTGCCAATTGTGCACTTTGTTGTGACTTGTCTTTATTGGAATAAATAACCATTTCTAGATCTCTTACCATTGTTTTCTCTTCTACCATGACCAACATATGATCCCATATTTCCTTTATCTATTGGATGATATCATTCCAAATGATTTCTCTTTCCTGAATAAGGAACATGTTACCTTTTAGATCTTCTTTTAATTCCTTAATTTCATCACAGGTTGTTAGATAATTTTGTGATATTGTGATGCATTTTTTTAGCCATGTTCAGTTGTCTCTCCTTATGCTTCAATTTCTCTTTAGTATCATCCAAATTCTTCTGTATTTTCCTTAATTCATCTTCTAAAATATTTAATTCAGTCATCACCCTAGTGAGTTTATCAGTAGGGTCTTCAGAATTTGGTTGCACTACAATTGTACAAACATGAGTGTCAATCTTTTTTTGTAGTCTTGTATTGAGTTCCTTCAGAGTTTCCACCTCCTTATTTATTTCTAGTAGTTCATGAGTAAGGATTTCCTTCTCCTTTTAAATTTGAGCTAAGTTTGGAGCCAAGACATGCTCAGTAGCAGAAAACTTCCATTTTTTCCTGAAATATTGGTTCTTTGATTTAGTGCTATGAATTAGGGCATGTACAGTAGTTCTATCTTCAAGATTTAGACCCAACTTAATAATAAAAATTTTTGGTTCCTCATTCTAGGTGTGGAGGGCTCTAGAATTAGCCTGTCTAACTTTAATTGATCAATCATGTTTTTGAGAAATACATTTCTCTTACTTGCTGCTAACGATGTCTTGTTTAAGTCATTGTAAATCAATTCCCCAGTGTTATGAAACAAACTCACAAAATAGAAGAAGAGATAGATAAACAACTTCAAAATAAGCCTCTTGGAGGGGGAAACCTCCTTTACATTACACAAATGAACAATTCTTGGATGATACAAATTACAAGACCTCCTTTCTATATATAGGATCCTAAGGGGTCACAATATAATTAGAGTCGACATAACAATAATATTGTAAGGGCACAACAATAATGATAGTGGGCTTCTATGGGGCACAGTAATAACAATATGGGGACTACATGGGTACAAAAATAAAATAAGGGGCTTGCCCTAATAACAATAAGGGGCTACACTAGTAGTATATGGACCTAACATGCCCCTCTCCTTCAAAAATTTTGTCCTCAACGCTTGAGTAGTTATGGATACTTCTGTATAAAATTCTCATCCTCCCATGTGAAATCTTCAGTGGGTAAGTTCTTCCACTTGATGAGATACTCTGAAATTTATTGATTTCGTAGCTGTCGAGTTCTTATTTCCATGACTGCTTCAGGTTCCACTATGGATTTTCCTTCCTCATCAAGTTCTAGCAATATTGTTTGAACTGGGAGCTTGTCACCTATAACCTTCTTTAAGCATGAAACATGGAAAACTGGGTCCACTCGGGAAGATGCAGGAAGCTCAAATTTGTATGCCATAGTACCAATGTTTTGCAACACCTTGTAAGGATCATAGTAATTTGGTGATAATTTATTATCCTTCTTAGCTTGCTTGAGGGACATTTGTTTGTATGGTTGTAGCCATAAAAATACCCAGTCGCCTACATCAAAACTTTTTTCACTGCAATGTTGATATGCTTGTTGTTTCATTTGATTCTACGCCAAAGTGAGGTTATCCTTTAAGAGTTGGAGAACTTGTTGTTTATGCTTGATGTGATATTCCATTTCTTGAACCTTAGAATTTTCTCTTAAAGATGATGTGATGGGTGGTGTATGATATCCATAAAGTGCCATAAATGGGGTCATTTTTGCTGTAGTGTTATACCACCATTCAACCAGAGGTAACCACTTGATCCATTTTGTTTGTTTATTAGATACAAAGAAATGAAGATATCCTTCCAAACATTTGTTCACTATCTATGTTTGTCCATCTATCTTGAGAGTTTGAGGAGTGGTAATTCCTGCCAATGGACTACAAGATATTGTCGGATTCATTTCTTCTTTTGCTGGAATTGGTTCCTGGTGTATATCCTCTTCTTTTGACGTTTATTGACCCTTTTCTTCCTCCTCTTCACAATATATGTGAAATAATTTCTTCTCAGCACACTTATTACCTTTAGTGTATTTTCTATCACAACTATAACAAAGGCCATTTTCTATTTTTTCTTCCAATTGTTGTGGTGTCAACCTTGTAGGTTGTGGAAGGGTACGATAAAAAAAACTTCCATCTTTATGGTTGTTATTAATAGGATTCCTTGTTGACATAATTTTTCTCTCATTTTTTCTTGCCACCCTGAATGCCTTCTCCAATGAATCAGGTTCCCAAAGACGAACCTCATGTTGAATGTTATCCTTTAAAGTCCCTATGAAGATATCAATCCTTTATTTCTTTGGAATATCATTTACCCTTATATTCAATTTTTGGAAGTCCTCAATGTGCTCTGCCATTGATCCCTTTTGTTTTAGATTTTTCAATTGGCTAAAGAAGGTGTTTCTCTTTCTATCCTCATAATGTGCTATCATTTCCTCAGTGAAAATTGACCAGGTGACAAGTGGTTTACGAGAAAAAATCCCTCTACACCATACAAACTGATTTGGTTTTAAATATAAATATGAAATTTGTACCTTTTGTAACAATTTCACATCATGTAGATCAAAATATTGCTCCATTTGTAGTATCCAAGATACCGGATCCTTGCCATCAAACTTCCTCATATCTCTTTTTATTTATTTTAGGAGCTCGATATTGAATCTGATGTATCTCTAAAATTTAGAATCTCTAAGGTTTGAAATTATGTCCTGCGGTATCCCTCCGAGTCTTCTTTCCAACACTACAAGTCTGATCAAGACTGGATTATGCAAGAAAGAGTTATGCCCAATCTCCCACAATGACCTGATTATAGACTTGTTCAATAGAGCGAACTTGTACAACATTCCATGTATTATTGTTTTGACCTTATACCCTAAAAACAAGACCCAATAAACTACAGGCCATTCTCTTTTGGTCAATTTTTACGAAATTTGAATCCGATGCTCAGAGAGAAAGTTATGACGATTTTACCAAGGTCTCCTATTTGAGATGGAATTTGGGATCTTGCAACAACCCTAACTTCTGCGGTTCATATCTCCGAAAATATAGAAAGAAACGGTTTGAAATTCTGACATGATGTTCATCACGATTGTCTCAAATGGGTTTTTTTAAAGCTTCTGAAGCTTTTTAGAAAACAAGTTATAGCGAAAATTCCACAATGACCTATTTGAAGTAGCGAAACCCTAGAATTTAAAGCTCTCATACCAAATGTTATGTAACCAACTCACAAAATAGAAGAAGTGATAGATCAATGACTTCAAAATAAGCTTCTTCAAGGGGGAAACCTCCTTTACATTACATAAATAAAAAATTATTGGATGATACAAATGACAAGACCTCCTTTCTATATATAGGAGTCTAAGGGGTCACAATATAATCAGAGATGACATAACAATAATATTGTAAGGGCACAATAATAAAAATAGTGGGCTTCTATGGGGCACAATAATAACAATATGGGGACTACATGGGCACAACAATACAATAAAGGGGTTTCAATAATAACAATAAAGGGCTACACTAGTAGTATAGGGACCTAACACCCAGTCTGTCTATACAGATTTATTTTATCAGGTAATAAAATATATTTAGCATTCACAGTCCAATTTACATTTTTGAATTCAACTACAGAAGAAATTTCTAGTGCGGTGGGATGTGTAAAAGAAAACTTTAGCTTATTCCTTTCCTGGTCCATGGTTGATAGCAATCTAGTTTGATATCCAGGAATTGACTGAGCTTCCAACTGAGTGACCACATTTTCTCTGATATTTTTGTTTCTTCCTTCAATCTACTCATAAGAGTCTTTCAAGACTGTAAAATAATATTTCTCGCCTTCTTTAGGAATGGGATAGGAAGGTGTACATTTTACCTCTCCTACCTACAATTGGAAACCAGTTTCAACAAAAGAACTTTCCATCAAAATCTCAAGATTTATTTCCTCTCTGTATAGCCTTAGCTTCTTTGAACTTTGAGAAGTTTCATCATCCAAATCGACAATATATTTTACTCCTCTTTTTAATCCCTTCTCAGTAGGGAGAGGAGTTTCAACTTCCATTCTTTTATGTGATTGGGATAAGACACCATTTGCAAGTTTTTCAAGTTTGGGCCTTGATTCATGAATATAGAATGCATAATAATTTTCTACTCGTATTTTTAAAATAATATGGTAAGGATCATAAGACCACTTCTCCCCTTATTGAAAATGCATCTCCTGTAACATTTTTTCTACCTCTTCTACTGTTTGCCTGTTGTTGACAATAAATGGCCCAACAGTCCTGGGAAATTTAAATAAGTATCCCCTTTTTCAAGACACAAAATGTACTTGGTCCACATTTAGACTTTGCCTAATAAATTCTAGTGCAAACAGCCTCATGGGAACAAAAGATGGAAGTATATAAGGGGAAACTTCTGCTCCATACAATTTGATCTCTCTGTAGTCTTCAAATGAAAACCAACCTCCCACCTTCAAGTCCTTACTCAACTATAAAAGTGACTGAGCTTTAGGTAAAATGTTGGGAGGAACAAAATTGTTGATAATTTTGTAGACAACTGACATGAAAACAACAATATAATGGGAAAAACCCTCATTGTTTAGTTGTCTTCTAACAATATTAGTCCAATTGACTACTGATTGTTTTCTCTTGTTTACATCCATGATATTTAGGCCCAGGTGCATGATTTTTTCCACATGCATATACAACAAAATGTATACTAAGTGTGAAGGGAATCTAAAACACCCTATCATATTGAAATTCAAGGGCTGTGAATTGAAAGAATGTTCCCAAAACATTGGTATATATAGAACTACATTGGAATGCATCATTAAATGAAACATTCCTACAACTTGAGGATCAACAACATAGGTCTCACACCTTCCCAAAATACTCATAATCATCTGCAAAACTGGTCTAACATGCTCAACAAAAGTATTTATAGGGAATTGTGCAAGTTCCAGAGACAAAGGCTCACTTAGAGGCATAATGTATGCAGACAATTTACTATAATCCTGTGTTGACAAATTCTGGAAGGTGGATAGTAGGGTTTCATCAGAAAAGGGGGCGTACTAATCAGACTGTGGAAACTCCAAAGCTTGATGAGTTAATAATGAAGAAACTTGAGAAACATTCTTTCACATTGAATTCATTACATAACACTTTTGGGGGTATAGGGATGAGTTAATAATGAAGAAACTTGAGAAACATTCTCTCACATTGAATTCATTATGTAACACTTTTGGGGGTATAGGGATGAGGTTAGCGAGGTGATAAATTCACAAAAACAGTATGTTTGAGGGACAATTGCAGCGAAAAGACTTGATTTAAAAATCCTGGAGAAAACTTCTGACTCCAATTGGATAACCAATATATCTTGACGAACCTTCATTATATCTACTAGACAAACAAGGTAAAAAACATCCCTTTCCATATCCATAAGTGGAATGTGGGTTCACAAGCCAATAAGGGAGGGCTTCTTCACCATTTTAAAATTCTTTGGAAATTTTAAAGAGGGATTGTTGTCTAGGTAAATCCTCTTTGTGGAAAGAGATGATCCCTCTAGCCCAATGAGTGGGACTAGCAACCTACGTGACAATCGACAAGACACTTTCCTAAATTACAATCAAAATGGGAGAATAGGAATATGGCCTACCTATTTCTGATGCTATAACGCACTCCTTTATTGAAGATCTTGAATCTCTTGCTCCTTAGGCTCAGCTCTACTGCTCACAACGTTTGGATACATGCACAAGAGGTCAACAACACAACGAAGCATACACGTACAACATGCATAATCGAAAGTAATCCACTTAACATATCAAGGAGAATTAAGATAATTGATGCATTAACACAAACATTTATGGAAAGTGAACCAACAACTGTATATATTAATGAAATAAGGGAGGAAGCATACAACTAAGCCTTGATGTCAATAATCTCTCCTTGAGTGAATGTCCAAGTCCAAGCTCAAGCTCTCCAAGCATTTCTTCTCCAAGCCAAATGAGTAGAATGTAAGCATTATATCAACATAAGGGTGCAAATAACCAAAGACCAACCATTTGGGAATGGGAGAGGATGAATAAATAGGCACAGAAAGGGAGCTAGTATCTCTCCAAAGATAGGGAAGGTCATCATCTCAAGAAGGTAGATCATAGGGATAATATCAAAGAGAAATATTGGGAGAATTTGACCACATCCACACCGAGCAACCTCCAGTTTATCGTTATGGAAGCCTCTAGATCACGAAGCTCATTGTCCTCTTCAAGAAAACTTTCCTTTTAGAGATGAACTTGTAAAAAGTGCACTAGCAGCATGAGGCTTGTATAATTCAACTAGTGATCAACACAAGATTCCAGTGTCAAGGTTGCGTTGATCCTGAGATTAGGGTTTTAGAGCTCACTTCTTCAAGGAAGGCTCAAGGCATGTTTCCATCAGTGTTTCAGAGGATCTGAGTTTCATATCAGGATGTGTATACTTCATGATTGCCAAGTTTCAGGCACTTCGAGGTATTCTACATGGAAGTGCAAGAGGCGTGAAAAAATATTGTGTAATGGGGACGCTATTGGATAAATACCTTATGAAAATGGTAGATGTTGACTGATAAGCTAGAATTTGTTGTGGATGACAGTAAAGTCTGGTGTGACAACCTTAAAAAGTTTAAGGAAACACGAAAATAGGGGATTTTATAGGCAAGGAGAGAAAAAAATAAATTAATGGAGAGGACAAATGATACGGATAATTACCTGAGATGATGACATGGCATGATGACATAGATGGCATGACATAGATGGATGGTGTAGATGAAGTCATGATGTGGAGTGTTAATGTGAATAACCCGCTCACTTTTTGTATAGACATTGCAGGGGGAGGAAATCACTTACCACCTAGAGGCATCGATGGTGGTTAGCAACATACCAAGGAAGTCTTGTCGAGGTGATTCTCCACCGCCAATTCCCCCAACATTTGTTTTATCATATCTCGCTCACAGTGACACCGTGGTGCATAAAATCTTATTGTTTTTTGTCATTGCGTTTGTTATAAACAAATCCTAACACACACCATTGTGATTTGCATGCATAGTTGCGCTTCCTTTAGCTTCTTGGCCCGAATAGTGGGGTGGCCCACTCTTATTTAATAATTTTTTTATTTGAATTGTCAAATCGCGTGGGACCTGCACTTTACTTTACATCAAATATTAGCTCTTTTAAATCTGTAATAAATAATTATTTTTCCCCATATATATATATATATATATATATATATATATATATGCATTTTTAATTTGAAAACAAGAAAAAGGATACTAACTACAACATTTGATCCACCTGGGGATAGTGTTTTGGAACAAAACACTAAGAACCATAGATTAGTGCCTTCACCTTGGGCATGGAGTCACATTGCAGCTAAAAATTTGCAGTAAATGAGCACACCGAGTATTTACAATGATCACATTAATATTTGCAATGAGGAAAGAAATTTTTTCTCAATGCTAGAAATAATGTTTTAGAAACTACCCATTGACAAGCAGCTGCAACAATTGTCCATCAATATTTTCGATAATGAAAGTGCTATTTCCTCGAGATTTTTCTACCTTAAAAGGTCCAAACCAAAGAGGATAAAACTTTCCATGCTTATCTTTGTCCTCCCTTCTGACATCCCATCTTAAGACAAGGTCCCTAAGCTGAAATATTCTATCTTTGGACTTTTTGTCAAAAACAACCTTCATTTCTTCCTTATACTTGAGCAAATGTTCAATTACTTTCTCTTTGTTTTCATTCAATTCAATTGGCTAGTTTATCCTTCTTATTAATGCATTAGGATATTCTTCAATATCTTGAACTAATGCAGCCACTAGTTTAGCTAACTGACTTGGAAATAATGTTTCCATTCCATAGACTAGTTCAAAAGGTGAGTTTCTAGTTGACCTTTTGGTTGTTACTATATTTTCCCAAAGAGAAAATTTGAGCTAAGGGTCCCAATTCATTTTATTCTTTGCAATAATCTTCTTCAAGATTCTCACCAAAGTCTTATTTGATTATTCATCCAACCCATTTCCTTATGGATAATAGGTGGTTGAATGATTTAAAATTGCATTGCACTTTTGGCAGAAATCAATGAGCTTAGAAGACTTGAAGACTTGAGCATTATCTGTCATCATTTTCTTAGGACCCAAATCTAGAAAAAACAGTTTCTTCCAAAAACATGATAACTATTGAATCAGTAGCATTTCTAGTTGGAATAGCTTCCACCAATTTAGTAAAATAATCAGTGGATATTAAAATCCACTTGCGTTGTCCACTTGAGGGTGGGTTAATTTCTCCTATAAATTCTAACCCCCATTGTCTGAATGGCTCCTCAACAAACACTGGAATTAATGGTAGAGGTGATAATTTCTTCTTTTCAGCAAAAAGTTGGCTTTTTTTACAACATCTAACCAGCCTATAAACATCAGAAAACAAAGTTGGCCAGTAAAAACCAGCTTTCAAGATCTTGTGTGTCGTAACTCTCCAGCTTTAATGGCCTCCACAAGCACACCCATGATATTCATTGATAATCTCAATCATTTCACCCACTATTAGAGATAACAACAAAACACCAACTGAATCTCTCCAATATAATTTCTCATCAATGATAGCATATTTCTGAGCTTTCATTCTTAAAGATTTATATTTTGCTCTGTCCAAATGTTGGGGAAAGCTAATATAAAGAAAATAATGAACAATGTTTTTGTACCAATCAGAATAAAGGTACTTATAGGCAATTCTATTATCCTATTCAGTGATTTTCTTTCCCTTGTCTTCAACACCTTGTGTAGTTACTTCACCTAACAATTTTTTGCTCATTTCCTGGTAATTAGCTTCTGATATAATTTTAGCCAGCCCCTGCCATTTTATTAATTTGGCTGGATTTATATCCATCTCGTACTCCTGTATCTTGGCATTCCATTTTCCCCTCCTTCCCTCACGATCTCCTTGTGTCAACACGTCCTTGACAGTTGAACTTAGCACATAGGCAGTGATTTGATACTGTAAAATGTATGTTTTGAATGCCTTCAAAGCTTTAACAAGAGCATAAGATTATTTCTCCAAAATATTATATTTTAGTTCTGCATCCCTCATCACTTTGCTAAAGAATGCAACAATATTGTTGCAAAAGTGTTTGGAGAAGAAAAAGAAAAAATTTGAAAAGGCTTTTGATAATATGGACTTACCAAAACAAGAGTTTCTGCAAAGGCCTTCTTAATACTTGAAAATGATTCTTTGTTTGTTGGAATCCACTTCACTTCCACATCTTTTTTCAACATATCAATTATTTCCTTTATAAATTTTTAATAATTTGGGACAAACCTTCTAAGGAAGTTTATTCTTCCCAAAAAGAATTGAATATCCTTTTTGTTTCAAGGAAGGGATATATTATTAATTTCTTCAACTCGTTTTGGATATATTTTCACCCCTTCTTTCAACACAATATGTCCCAACAACTTTCCTTATCTAAGGGAAAAATAAGATTTCTTTGGATTGAGAGAAAGACTATACTTCCTGCATTTTTCAAAAGTATATTGTAGTTGGCGCAAATGTTCATCATCATATTTTGAAAATTTTGTAGTATCATCCAAATATATCACCACAAACTTATCATTTTCACCAACAAAAGCTATGTCCATAGCTCTCTGAAAGGTTGCACATGCATTCATCAGGCTAAATGGAATTTAAGCATACATAAATGTGCCCCATGGTGTTGTGAATGTAGTTTTCTTCTGATCATCTGACAATGATTGAAAGGCTTGAGGATCCAACAACCTTTTTGTAGAATGTGGTCCATCCTGGAAAGAAGGTAATTATCCTTCAAAGATGCCCTGTTTAGATTTCGAAAATCAATGCAAAATATAATTTCCCCATTCTTTTTTCTTGCAAGCACCATATTTTCTACCCACTCTGAATATCTCAATAGCACAATAATCTTGGCTTGAAGTAATTTCTTAACCTCCTTCTCAATTGAAGGAAACAAAAAAGGATTAATTTGTCTAAGTTTTTGCTTATAAGGCTTGGCTCCTGGATTTAATGGAATTTTATGTTGAATGATCTCTTTATCATATGTTTTCAAATCTTCATAGGACCAAGCAAAAACATCAGCATACTTCTTGAATAGATTAACATACTCTCTTCATATTCTTTTGGAATACCCTTTGCCAATTTAATAAGTTTAGGCTGTTGATCAGTGCCAATGTTGCAGTCTTTCACATCATCTTCCCAATTATGTTTAGTGACATTTACAGGAACATCATTTTCATCAAACAACCTTTCTAAAGGAACGAGTCCTTTAGGAATAACATTTCCTTTCAGTTGTATTATCTTATGATATGCAATAGAATCTCTCTAGGGCTCACCATTTTGGTTTCCTTCTCCTTCTTCATCATTCTCACCTTCCTCTTCTTCTTCTTGATCAATTTTTGAAGAAGAAAACTCTCCAACTACCTCCAAAAATATCTTTATTTGTTCTTCATCTTCAAATACCTGCCAATATTTTATGTTATCAGGTATTGAAGGTCTTCATCTGACTTCTATTTCATACCTCAGCTTTGGATTTTGAGGAGGTTTAAAGGTGTTGGATGCTACTGCAAGCGAATCAGCCAATCTATTATTTTCTCTTGGAAGGAACTAAATATTGAATGTTGAAAATAAGTTATCAACCAAATCCCACACTTCATTCTAGTAAGCTCTGAGTCTGGGATGTTTTGTTTGACATTGATTTCTTATTTGTTTCACTACCAACTCTAAGTCTCCAAACATAGATAAGGAGTCAATTTTCATGTTCTTGGAAGCTTGCAAACCAAGAATCAGAGCTTCATATTCTATAATGTTATTAGTATAATCAAATTCTAATTTATATGAGAGAGGGACCATTTCTCACCTTGGGGAAAGCAGTAGAACCCCTACACCATTTCCCTCTTTAGAATAAGCACCATCAAAATATAATTTCCAGATACCCTTTGGTGTAGTTTGTTACTTTTTAATTGTTGTAGGAACTTGTACTTGAGTATCCTCAGCAATTTCATCATTAATTTCCAACATAAAACAAGAAAAATCTTTATCCTAGCTATAAATAGGGGAATTGTTGGAACTTGCTTCCTTTGTAATTTTTTTTATGAACTTGGATTCCCTATACAACCTCCTTTCTTCTCCTCCAAAAACTGGAATAATAGCATAAGAAAAATCCAACTTTAAAAGTCCTCCCAACTTCGCTCCCCAAGATCTAGAAAGAAACATTCCAAATTTGGCAGGAATGTTTGCAACCACCACATCCATTATAATGCTTTTGACTAGAATTTTTACTAATGAAACTACAAGATCCTTGATCAAGCCAACACATTTCACTCTTTTCGAGTCAAAAGAATACAAGTCCTTGTAGGGTTTTGTAATATGCAAACCCAGTTGCTTCATCACTGAAAGGGGCATCAAATTGTGAGAAGCCCCTAAGTCCAACATAAAATTATGTAGCATAAAAGCATGCATCGATAAAGTAATATAAAAAGTAGGTGTATTTGCGTCATGCTTTTCCACATGAGGTCCAAATGTGACCAATGCACTTTCTTCTTCTAAATTTATTGTATCTGTAGTAGCAACAACTTGAGATAGATTAATAAAATTAGAAATATTCTTTCTATGAGCAGGTTTTTTTTTTCAACTCAAGCAATAGAATTGGAATTTTAATTTTTTCTAACTCATTTTCGAATTTAAATGGATGGACACCTTTATCTGTTCATTTTATTTTATTTTCTCCTCTTGATTTCTCTGTTAATTTAAAGGAGGTGGAGGTACCTGTTTTTGCTAATTTATCTGAAATGGCTAATTTTTAAGGAACTCCTTCTACTGAACTAGAACAGTTTGAATTGATTGCTTCCCTTTATCAACATATTGTTGAAGATGATGTTGGTGTTGATCCTGAATTTGATCTTGTGGCCTATACAGCTTTCTCGAACTGAGATCATATTTTTTGTGAAGCTTTGCCTGCATCATATCAACAAATTTTCTGCAATAGTTATCAATTTATTCCTCTGCCATAACTACTTGAGGATCATAATCAAGATTTTCTTCATCTTCCTCCCCTTCTGATAAAGTGGAATATTGGTTTTCTTGAAACTTCAGAGCTTCTTCCAATGTTTCTTCTGGTTCATCTTCAATATATAGGGGTGGTTGGACTTGGTCTTGTTGATATTTCTTTCCCTCTACATAATTTGGAGAGGAGGCCTCCTGAACTGAGGATTAAAATTTCTATTAGGGGCTTGTTGAATCCGTTGTAGAGGGTTTCTATTTTCTAATTCCATCTTGACCAATTTGTTAGATAAATTCCTAATTACCCTGGTCATTTCATCCAACTTTTTTTCTTGGGAATCCTTCTGTTGGCTTGAAAATCCAACCTCTTCCTTTCCCTTATTTATATCTATAGAACAATTTTTTGTTTTTATGTTTCCAGTTGTAGACAAATTTGCCTCAATTTCTAAGGCATCAGTTTAAATCTGGTCTAATGTTGGAGATCTTCTTTCCCTCATATTAAAGTCGAAATCAGACTCAAAATCCCCTACAAAAACCACATTTCCAGTTGTAGGGGGGGGGTTTATCTTTGTAGAAGACTGTTGGAAATATTATTGAATCTTTTAATAAATACTACAACTTCTTTATTTGGTTTTCTTTTGATGGAATTAAACTCAGTCAAGAAATAACCATGATCCTTTTTCTCTCCCCATCTCTATATAAAAGCATTCTCCAATTCCTCCCAGGTATTTATGGAGTTTGCTAGAAGGGTTTTAAACCACTTCCTGGCTTCTCCATCTAAAGACTGGACAAATAATCTCATAACCACATCCAAGTATTCCACATTTAAATTCTCTGCAAAGGCACAAAAGGTTTCCACATGATTTTTTGTTGTAATGTCATCTTCCCCTGTAAATCTAGGTAGTAATTTAAAATAATCTTGGGGAATTGAATTCATAGGTTGTGGTAAATTAAGGGGAGCATATATGTTTAATAGAGAACCTGGAATAGCCATATTTGGATTTAAAGGAGGAAGACTCCTTGAATGGGAAGTTGAAGAAAATTGAGAAATAACTGAAATGGGGACATGATGAGTAATTTGAGTAATAATTTGGCTTGACGAAGATAAATCAATAATTTTTATTTCCTTAACTTCTTAAATTTCAGGGAATGAAAAAGAAATAGACTCAAAAAGTCTTTCTTCGATACTAGGTTACTCAAAAGGAAAGTTTGATGGAGAAAATTTATCTTTTGAGAAGTGCAAACTTCTTCAAATTTGTTCTAGATGATCTGCTTTGATATTTTGTAAACCAGAACTAGAAGCAGGAGCATACAAAGTAGCGTTGTGGGTTTTTGGTGAATGATTTTCTCTCCATACGCTTCTTGATATGAGCTTCTCTAGATCAGACATCGGCGGTGTGAGTTTTTGAGAAATATCTAATCTGATATGAGGTCTTTTTGGGGCCAGGATTATTGTCTATAATTTCCCTTGGTAATAAAACTCATCTGAAACTCTTTCTTTCCTAACCAAATAAAGAAAAATTAAACAAAACCCAGGGAAAAATTGCTTCAGTCTTCGTTCCCCAGTAACAGCGCCAAAATATGTTGTTTCCCTAGAGACAAACCCTAGCTGAGAAGAGGCCACTACCTAGGACATCTACATTAAACAAAATGAAAGAACTTTGTTTGACCTTTTTTCACTTGGTTTGCTTAGAGATTATTTATTACAGAGTAATGGAGGAAAAATTCTTGGAGACAAACTAAATCCTCCCCAGATGGCCACGTTGTCTATGAAAATGATTTTTGAAGTTGCAGTAGGGTGACAGAAATAACATATGCAAAAAAATCAGTGCATAAGGTTGTACTTATAAAATCTTGTACATCAATCTTAGCATAAAATTATGAAAAATTAAGAGGATGAAGTGCTAAGAATATGGAGTTCTCTTTAAGGTATTTTTAATTGAAAATCTACAGGTACTATAAGTTATCTTGAGAAAAAGTAATTTTGTTTTATTATTAAAGACTTGCTGCTTCTTTACACATTCTGATATGAATAAATACATATAATGACTTATAGAAACAAAAATACAACACATCATTTTCTGCACATAACTGGAATCACCAAGAGATTTTATTAGTTGCTCCAAGAAAGTCTTGAGACATTACATAGCAAAATTTTCTTCTCTGAGGAAAATATCAGAACCCTCTCTAATAGTTCCTCGTGTCTTTTTAAAATAACTATTACATTTAGGACAATTAACAAAATTGTTAATTGTCAAGAACTACTTTCAAAACTACATTTAATTCTACTCAGTCCTTATGAGGACTCAAAAACTGAACTTATAAATTAAAATGTTCTGACTTGAAATTACAAAATATAATATCTTTCTCGAAAATAAACTATATGCGTTGACTTTATTCAATCACTTGGGATTCTTGTGCAAGCTCGCTTGAGGAAGGCCCCAGTTCCACCCCTTTTGTTGGTGATATTAAATCTCGGCATTTCTTCCACACTGCCAAGTTACAATTTGGACACTTGATCAATCTATCATAAGACATCTTGAAATTGGTTATTATATTGTACGGTGGTTTTATTTTGGCTTTCCAATGAAGAGATTCTTAATTAACCATAATAATAAAAAATCTCTCTGCAAGTGATTCACAATTGTTGACCCTTTCAAAATTGTTGTTTTTGCATGGGAAGCATTGATTTTAGTTTTTTCCTCCACTAATAAAGTTTCCTGTGTCTCCCATGGAAGAATATTCCTTTTCTAGTCCCAACATGAAGGTAATCCTACTCTGACTCTCTTCTCAAAATTTGAATTAAAGGTCAACACTGATTTTTTGATTTCTCCCAGTCTGGTTTCTTCATTTTTCCTGTAGATGTTATTTTGCACCATTTTATTTATTTATAAAACAATGGATGTCATGTCTTCAATATCTATTTCTCTCAACTCCAGGGGAGACTTAGCATTCATAAAATAAATCATCCTTTTTTCCAATTGTCCACTTTGCTATGACTTGTCTCTATTGGAACAAATAACCATTTCTAGATCTCTTACCATTGTTTTCTCTTCTACCATGACCAAAATATGATCCCATATTTTCTTTATCTATTGGATGATATCATTCCAAATGATTTCTCTTGCTTGAATAAGATACATTTTACCTTTTATCTTTTCTTTTAATTCCTTAATTTCATCACAAGTTGTTAGATACATTTTTTGATACTATGATGCATTTTCTTTACCCATGTTCAGTTGTCTCTCCTTATGCTTCAATTTCTCTTTATTATCATCCAAATTCTTCTGTATTTTCCTTAATTCATATTCTAAACTATTTAATTCAATCATCGCCATAGTGAGCTTATTAGTAGGGTATTCAGAACCTGGTTGCACTACAATTGTACAAACGTGAGTGCCAATCTTCTGTTGTAGACCTGTATTGAATTCCTTTAGAGTTGCTACCTCCTTATTTCTTTCTAGTAGCTCATGAGTAAGGATTTCCTTCTCCTTTTTCATTTGATCTATTTCTAGAGCCAAGACATGTTCTATAGGAGGGAACTTCAACTTTTTCCTCAAAGGTTGGTTCTTTGATTCAGTGCTCTGAATTAGAGCATGTACAACCGTTCTATCTTCAATAATTACACCCAACTTAATAATCAATTTTTTCAGTTCCTCATCCTAGGTGTGGAGGGATCTAGCATTAGCCTTCTCTAACTTTAATTGATCAATCACCTTTTTTAGCAATACCTTTGTCTTAATTGTTGCTCATGATGTCTTGCTTAAGTCATTGTAAATAAACTCCCCTGGTATGCAACTAGCTCACAAAATAGAGAAAAGATAGATCAATGACTTGAGAAATAGCCTCTTTGAGGGGGAAACCTCCTTTACATTACATAAATGAACAATTCTTGG
Organism: Pinus tabuliformis; assembly: GCA_031772625.1. Classification (NCBI taxonomy): domain Eukaryota; kingdom Viridiplantae; phylum Streptophyta; class Pinopsida; order Pinales; family Pinaceae; genus Pinus; species Pinus tabuliformis. The sequence continues at coordinate 684,065,793 of CM062818.1, forward strand.
ATGATACAAATGACAACACTTCCTTTGTATATAAAGGAGTCTAAGGGGTCATAATATAATCAGAGCCTACATAACAATAATAATGTAAGGGAACAAAAATAACAATAGTGGGCTTTTATGGGGCACAACAATAACAATATGGGGGCTGCATGGGCACAACAATAACAATAAGCGGGATAGACTAACAATAACAATAAGTGTGTTGCACTAGTATTATAGGGACCTAACATGCCCCTCTCCTTCAAAAAAGTGTTGTCCTCAATGCTTGAGTAGTTATGGATGCTTCTGTATAATATTATCATCCTCACATGTGGAATCTTCAACGGGTAAGTTCTTCCACTTAATGAGATACTCTGAAATTGATCAATTCCATAGCCATTGAGTTCTTGTTTCCATGATTGCTTCAGGCTCAAATATGTTCTTTCCTTCTTTGTCAAGTTTTGGCAACACTGTTTGAACTGGAAGCTTTCCACCGATAACCTTCTTTGTAGGTTTTAACCCTGTACAGAAATTACTTGCATACGAATTCTAAAAATAGAAAATAAACAATGGCAATAGCATAAAAAATAAAATAGATATACACATATATTTTACCCTGGATCCCAAAACCGGGACTACCAGATTGATTTTTCGTTATATTCCTTTCAATGTTACAATACATATATATACATGCAGAAGAATCCATTAAGCCCAATACATTAACCCTGGATTAGAACATAACCATAGTTCTCTTGACCAAATCTACAAAATACCATGGAAAGAAAACCATCATGCCCAAAACCATGTGTGAAACCCATGCACAAAACCATAGGTAGGTCCTCCCACCTAATATAGGGTCCAAAAAAAAATTCCCCAGGCACTGACCCAGACTATGCGTAGGGGGGCTACCGCCCCCCTGCATAACCCTAGACAAGGGGGTAGCTGCCCCCCACGCATGGGGTATTCGTGGAAAGAATATAACACAACCCAACATTCTTTAAGCATGAAACATGGAAAACTGGGTGTACTCAAGAAGATGCAGGTAGCTCCAATTTGTATTCCATAACAAGTATCTTTTACAACACCTTGTAAGGACTGTAGTACTTGGGTGATAATTTGTTATCCTTCTTAGCTTGTTTGAGGGACATTTGTTTGTATGGTTGTAGTCATAAAAATACCTAGTTGCCTACATCAAAACTTCTTTTCACTGTAATGTTGATCTGCTTGTTGTTTCATTTGATTCTGCGCCAAAGTGAGGTTATCATTTAAGAGTTGGAGAACTTGTTGTTGATGCTTGACGTGATCTTCCACTGATTGAACCTTAGAATTTTCTCTTAAATATTATGTGATGGATGGTGGATTATATCCATAAAGTGCCATAAATGGGGTCAGTTTTTCTGTAGTATGGAAGGAAGTGTTATACCACCATTCAACTAGAGGTAACCACTTGACCCATTGTGTTTGTTTATCAAATACAAAGCAACGAAGATATCCTTCCAAACATTTGTTCTTTATCTTCGCTTTCCTATCAGAATGAGCATGATAAGATGAATTATGAGCTAATTGAGTGCCAAGATAAGAAAATAATTTTGTCCAAACATTTCCAGTGAAAATGGGATCTCTATCACTTACTATAATATTTGGGTTTCCATGAATCTTTTGAATTATTTCCATAAATGCATTAGCAACCGTACCGACTTTAAAAGGATGAGATAATGCACAAAAGTGTGCATACTTGGTAATTCTATCAATTACCACCATGATGACACTCTTTCCTTCAGACTTGGATAAACCTGTGATAAAATCCATTGAGACATCCTCCCAATGCTGACTTGGAATGGCTAAAGGTTGTAACAGACCTAGGGTCTTAATTGTCTCAACTTTATTTTGTTAGAAAACCAAACATTCTGCCACAAACTTTTCAATATCACATTTAAGTCCATCCCAAAAAAATTCCTTCTTGACCCTGTGGTAAGTTTTTTAAAAATCACAAGTGTCCTCCTAAGGGAGATGTGTGCAATTCCAAAAGAAATTTTTATTTGAGTTGGGAATTCTTACAAAGATATAAGTGATCGTTGTACCATAATGAATCATTTTTCCAGCTAAATGTATCATATGCACTAGGTTCTTGCTACAACTTTTGAATGAGTGTCCACACCTCCTCATCATTCTTCCATTCATCCCTTGCCTTGATTACCCACTCAGGTTCTATAATAGAAATGACACAAAGAAATGCTTCCACGTCCTAATCCTTTCTTGAGAGTGCATCTGCAACAACATTTTTCTTCCCTTTTTGGTAGATGATTTCAAATTCATAACCCAACATGTTTGTGACCCATTTTTTCTACTCTCCTGAAGACATTCTTTGTTCCAAAAAGTATTTAAGACTGTCATGATTTTTTTTACCTTGAAGTGTCTTCCCATTAGTTAAGGTCATCATTTCTTTAGAGAATGTAGTATTGCCAACATTTCCTTCTTATAAATAGATTTGTACTGTAAATACTTTCCTTTGATTGGATGACTTTCAAAAGAAATGGGTCTTCCTTCTTGCATTAAAACTACACCAATTCCATTTTCTGAGGCATCACATTCCATAATCAAGGTTTTGTGAAGTCTGGCATAGCTAAGACCGATGCTTGGAACATTGCCTCTTTAAGATGTCCAAAGGCCTTAGTTGCTTCTAGAGTCCAAGAAAATGCACCTTTCTTCAGTAATGATGTTAGAGGTGCCGTTATTCTCCCATAATTCTTAACAAATTTGTGATAATACCCTGTCAACCCGAGAAATCCTCAAATATGCTTTATGGTTGTGGGGATTTTCCATTCCTTTATGGCTTTAATTTTGTTAGGGTCTACCTTAACACCTTCATGAGATACCATATGACCCAAATATTCCACCTCTTGTACTCCAAAGAAACATTTAGAGGTTTTTGCATATAATTATTTCTCCTCCAATAGTTTGAGCACCCTGTCAACATGTTAAACATGATCCTTTCAAGACTTGTTATAGATTAGTATATCATCAAACCTTGAAATGTGGAAGGTACATTAGTAAGGCAAAAGGGCATGACCAAAAATTCATAATAACCCTCATGAGTTATGATTGTTGTTTTTAGAATGTCTTCTGTCTTTATTTTAATTTGATGATATCTTGAACGAAGATCCATCTTGGTCAAGTAAATTGCTCCATGCAATTCATCCAAAAATTCATCAATGACAGAGATGGGAAATGTATATTTAAGAGTGATATTGTTGATCTCCCTATAATCTGGACACATACACCATGATCCATCCTTCTTGTGCACCAATACCACTAGAGTGGAGAAAGAACTTTGATTGCGTTGAATTATACCAGCCTCTAACATCTCTGCAACCATATGTTCAGTATCACTCTTTTGGGCATAAGGATATCTTTAAGGCCTGATGTTTGGAGGAACACTTCCTGGAATCAAATGAATAGCATGATCATGATCACGAATAGGTGGGAGGCCTTTGGGAGTCTCAAACATCTTGGAATGATTGTCCAAGAATTTTTGGATATCTGGAGAAACAGAAGATTTAGATGTTTGAACCTCTAGTGAGAATAATTGTGCAATTATCCCTTGTTGTTATTTCTTCAAAATATTTATCATGACGTTAGAGTTTATTATCTTTACTGGTTTCCCTACGATACCCCTCAATTCAACTTCCTTTCATTCCCAAAAAAAATTCATGAAAAGTTCTTGAAAATTAAAAGCTATTGTCCCCAAAGATTGTAACAATTGGACTCCCAGTACACCATCAACACCACCCAATGGAATGGAAAGAATTGGACTATTCAATACATACTCCCCCACGGTTATCTTGATATTATGGCACTTTCCAGAGAAATTTATAGTTCCTCCATTTGCAACCATCACTTGGTACTTTGGTGCTGGATATAAGAAGCAATTCAATTCCTTGGCTATCTTACAATGAATAAAATTGTGGGTACTACCTGAATCAACCAGTGTTATTAGATTTTTCTTCTTGATATATCCTTCTTTATTGAGAGTTTGAGGAGTGGTAATTCCTACCAATTCATTACAAGATATGGTTGGATCCATTTCTTCTTTCTTTGGGGTTGGTTCCTGGTGTATATCCTCATCTTTTGATGTTTCTTGTTCCTTTTCTTCCTCCTCTTCACAATCTATGTAAAATAATTTATTCTCAGTGCACTTATGACCTTTAGTGTATTTTCTATCACAACTGTAGCAAAGCCATTTTTCTCTTTTTTCCTCCAATTTTTGTGGTGTCAACCTTGTAGGTTTTGGAAGGCAAGGAGCAACAACACTTCCGCCTCTATAGTTGTGAGTGGTAGACTTCCTTGTTTCCATAACTTTGCTTTCAACTTTTCTTTCCACCCTGAATGCCTTCTGTAATGAATCAAGTTCCCAAACGAGAACCTCATCTTAGATGTTATCCTTTAAATTCCCTATGAATACATCAACCCTATGCTCCTCTGGAATATTTGTTACCTTGATATTCAATTTTTGGAAGTCCCCATGTGCTCTACCATTGACCCCTTTTATTTGAGATTTATCAATTGGTTAAAGAAGGTGTTTATATTTGTATCCTCATAATTTGCTATCATTTCCTCCGTAAAAATTGACCAAGTGACAAGTGTTTTATGAGAGATAATCCACTAATACCATACAAACTGATAAGGTTCGAAATATAAAGTTGCAATGCATACCTTTTGTGAGTGTTGCACATCATGGAGATCAAAATATTGCTCCATCTATAGTATCCATGTTACCAGATAGTTTCCATCAAACTTCCTCATATTGATCTTTGGAATTTGTTGATTCTTAAACCCAACATTAGATTCTATAAAATCATAGTTCATATTCCTTTTGTCCTCATCATGATTTTCATGGATTACCATGTCACCATTGGGAATCCTTTCTTGCAAAAACTTTGTCAAACCTTCCTTCAAACCTTCCATGTTTTCTTTCAAACCATCCATATTAGCTTCCATTCCATCCTTAAAACCTTCCATGTCTAATTTTAAACCATCCATGTCATCTTTGGTTGTTCCTTGTGAGAGTGAAATTTGTTGCACTTGGTCCCGTAATTTGATATATCATGTTGCAATTCTTCCTCTTCATGTGTCATAGTGGAGATTTCTTAGGGCTTAATGGGTGTAGAATTATTTTTTTTTGGAGGAATTTTAGAACCAAATACTGATGTCTATGCTTCAATATGCCTTTTGAATCACTTCAAACTGACTTTTCAAACAAAATTTATGCAAAATTTAAAAAAATACACACATTTTTCTTGCTTTTTTGGAGCTCGATATTGAAATTGTTGTATCTATGTAATTTCACATTTCCAAGGTCTGAAATTTGCTCCTGATGTAGCCCTTTGAATATTCATTCCAATTCTACAATTCATAAAAATATTTTATTCTTCAATAAAGAGTTATGCCAAATCTTCCATGATGGCCTGATTATCGATAGGTTCAGTAGAGCGAAGTTGTATGGGATGCCACGTGTCAGTGTTTCAATATTCATCCCAAAACTTTCTAAAGGAAAAACTACCGTCTGTCTGATTTCAGCCACTTTTTATAGAATTAAAATCTGATTCCTGAAACAAAATTTATGACGATTTTCCCTAGGTCACCTATTTGAGATGGAATTCCGGAGCCTGCAAAAACCCTAACTTCCTTGGATAATATCTCATAAAATGTAGTGAACCAAGATCTTAAATTCATATAAAACATTCACCAATATATCGGCTCCATGTGGTTTCAATTTCAGCTACTGAATCCTCGTAGAAAAAAAAGTTATAGAGAAAATTCCACGATGTCCTGTTTGAAGCAGTGAAATCCTAGAATCCAAAGCTTTGAAACCAAATGTTATGCATCCAACTCAAAAATAGGGTAAAGATAAATCAACGACTTGAGAAATAACCTCTTCAATGGGTCAAACTCATTTACATTACATAAATGAACAATTCTTGGATGATACAAATGACAAGGCCTCCTTTGTATATATAGGAGTCTAAGGGGTCACAATATAATCAGAGCCTACATAACAATAATAATGTAAGGGCATAAAAATAACAATAGTGGGATTCTATGGGGAAAAACAATAGCAATAAGGAGGCTACATGGGCACAATAATAAAATAAGGGGGCTACAGTAGTATTATAGGTACCTAACATCAGTCATCACCCTAGTGAATTTATAAGTAGGGTCTTCAGATTATGGTTGCATTATAATTGTACAAACATGAGTGTCAATCTTTTTTTGCAGTCCTATATTTAGGTCCTTTAGAGTTTCCACCTCCTTATTTATTTCTAGTATTCATGAGTAAGGATTTCCTCCTCCTTTTCAATTTGACTTGTTTCTAGAGCCAAGACATGCTTAGTTGCAGACAACTTTAACTTTTTCCTTAAAGATTGGTTCTCTAATTCAGTGCATGTCCAATGGTTTTGTCTCCAGGATTTATACCCAACTTAATAATCAATATTTTCAGTTCCTCATTCTAGGTGTGGAGGGATCTAGAATTATCCTTCTAATTTATCAGTCAACTTTTTGAGTGATTCCTCTGTCTTACTTGTTGCTAATGATGCCTTTCTTAAGTCACTATAAATCAATTCCCTAGTTTGGCTATGCAAATTGATTTTATCAGGTAATGAAATACCTTTTGCATTCATAGTCAAATTTACAATTCTAAACCAAGCTACAGAAGAAAATTCTAGTGCAATGGGATGTCTAAAAGCAAAATTCAACTAAATGCTTTCTAGGTCCATGGCTGACAGGAATCTAGTTTGATATCCAGGAATTGATTGAGCTTCCAACTAAATGAACACATTTTCTCCGATATTTTTGTTTCTTTCTTCAATATTCTCATAAGAGTCTTTAAAGATAGTAAAATAATTATGCTCACCTTCTTCAGGAATGGGAGAGGAAGGTGCACATTTTACCTCTACTATCTACAATTGGAAACTAGCTTCAACAGAAGGTCTTTCCATCAAAATCTCAAGCTATGTTTCCTCTCTATATAGACTTGGATTCTTCAAAATTTGAGAAGTTTTAGTATCCAATTCTTCAATACCTTTTACTACTATTTTTAATCCATTCTAAGTAGGGAGACAGTTTCAACTTCCATTCCTTTCTGTGATTGGGATAAGCCACCATTCGCATGTTTTTCAAGTTTAGGATTTGATTCATGAATATAAGTTGCATAAGAATTTTCTACTCTTATTTTTGAAATAATATGGTAAGGATCATAAGACCACTTCTACCCTTGCTAAAAATTCATTCCATGTAACATTTTTTCAACCTGTCCTGATGCCTTCATGTTTTTGACAATAAATGTCCCAACAGTCCTAGGCAATTTAAACAAGTATCCCCTTTTTGGAGGCACAAAATGTACTTAGTCCACATTTAGACTTCGCCTAATAAATTCTAGTGCAAAGAACCTCATGGGCACAAAAGATAGAAGTCTATAAGGGTAAACTTCTACTCCATACAATTTTATCTTTATGTAGTCTTCAAATGCAAACAAGTCTCCCACCTTCAAGTCCTTACTCAACTATAAAAGTGATGGGATTTGGGTAAAATTTTGGGTAGAATTGTCGATAATTTTGTAGACAACTGACATGAAAACAACAATATAATAGGAAAACCCACATTGTTTGGGATTCTTCTAACAATATCAGTCCAGTTGACTACTGATTGTTTTCTCTTATTTACATCCATGATATTTAGGTCCAGGTTCATGAATGAAACAACAATATAATGGGAAAAACCATCATTGTTTGGGACTCTTCTAACAATATCAAACCATTTGACTACTAACAATTTTCTTTTATTTACATCCATGATATTTAGGCCCAGGTTCATGAATTTTTCCAAATGCACATGCAAGAAAAGGTATACTACGAGTGAAGGGAATCTAAAACACCCTATGATATTGAATTTCAAGAGCTATGCATTGAAAAAATGTTCCCAAAATGTTGGTATATCCAAAACTACATTGGACTGCATCATTAAATGAAACGTTCCTATAGCTTGACGATTAACAATAGAGGTCTCATCCATTCCCAAAATCCTCATAATCATCTACAAAGCTAGTCTAACACCCTCAGCAAAAGTAGTTATAGGGAATTGTGAAAGTTCCTGAGACAAAGTCTCACTTAGAGGCATAATGTATGGAGACAGTTTACTACTATCTTGTGTTGACAAATTCTAGAAGGTGGATAGTATGGTTTCATCAAAAAAGGGGGTGTATTGATCAGACTGTAGAAAGTAAAAATATTAGTGAATTGATAATTAAGAAACCTGGAAAACATTCTCTCCGAGTGAATTCATTACATAACACTTCCAGTGTTGGCATTATGATTCAAGTGTTGTCCTTGATGGCAACTCACTCAGAGGTTGGTACAGGTGCTCAGAGGTTGGTACAGGTGATGGCAACTTAATCAGAAGACAGATCTTAGTACAGCATGCCAAGGAAGTTCATATACGCAGGTTAGTTAAGCCCAAGTCGCGTGTACACGCAAGTTGGATTCAGAAAAAGCGCGTGTATGTGGAAAAGTACCTTTGGTCCATGGTGGTTAGTCCTTGGAAGTTGTGCCTATGATTTCGGACCATTGTGTCTCGACGGGCGTGTCGATCCCTAGTTTTGAAGTTGATGGTATTGTGTTACTATGGTTTTGGCTCTTGGTATTGAGCAAGGCCTAAGGCTATATAAGGAGAAGAAGATCATTAGGCAAAAACATCTTTCGACAAGGCTTGAATATCTAAGAGAGAAAGAGATCTGATATGCAGGATCTGGGTTGCTTGATATGAGCTAAGGAGAAATCACATCGGCGGATGGAAGACTAGATCTAAGGATAAATCGGGATCTAATGGTTTGAAATGCACTATTATGATATGGTTAATTATGCGTATTTCTAGATCTGCATACTGTCGCAATATTATGTTCTGGATCTAACTGATGTCTGGTACAGCTGCAAGTTGAGAGAATCTATTTTTAGATCTGTACGCAGTTTGGCTTAGGTAAAAGCGCGTGTATACGCGGGTTTCGCTCATTGAAGTAGCGTATATCTCTGAAAGCTTGATTTTTGGGTTTGCAGTTGGATCTGACTGTTATTACAGAGTTCTGTAGACTGCTCTATGTTCTGGTATCTGGTGATTGACAGGGTTCAGTGGTTCAGTGATTCAAAGTTTGATAATACTAGTATTGGTTGTTTTATGCTTCAATGATCTGTTGTGAAAGTTGAATGAATTGGGGTCTACAGATTGTAATGTTGTGCTTCAGGAATATCCAGTCTGAAAATGTATGAAAGGTGGTACCTGAAAGAAAGAAGATTGTAGGTCAGCACCTACGTACTAGTATCTTGGCTAGTACAAGAGCAAAGGGGGTTGGAGCTCCCTTCCAAGGAAGCTTGGAGAACGAGAGAAGGTTGTAGCCTTCTGCAGGTTGTAGCCTGCGTACTGGTATAAGGCTGCACTAGTACAAAAGATTGTAAACTGAAGTTTCATATTAAAGAAAGATAGAGACAACTTGCAGCAGGTGGTTTTCACCCACATTGGGTTTCCACCTTACATCTTGGTGTTCATGTGTGTGGCTTTTGATCTGTTCTATTATACTGCACCTGTTTACTGTTAATGTGGTGAATAATGTCCTGATGAACTTAACTGAAGAATAAGCTAACTAAATTATGAGTTTTCTTCTTATACGCTGTTTTATTTAGTCACAGTAGCGTGTACACGCTGGTTCACCTAACTGAAGTAGCGTATATGTTTCTAAGCATTGAAAAAGTTTGATTGATCTAATAATACTGATTCACCCCCCCTCTCAGTATTATTTCCAACAATTGGTATCAGAGCAGGTCCTTCAGAGAAGCTTGATCGCTTGAAGGTAGATCATTCATCATGAGCAACTACGAGAAAGAAGCATCAATCAGGCCACCGATTTTTGATGGGACAAATTTCAATTATTGGAAGGTAAGAGTTACTGCATATCTTCAATCTCTTGGTACAGAAGTTTGGAACATTGTAGAAACAGGCTATGCTTTTCCTTCAGCTACTCCTACAGATCCAGCTGAGAAAAAGCAGTATGAAACAAATGCAAAAGCAGTCAGTACTCTATTAGGAAGTATATCCCAAACAGAATTCATGAAGGTCATGCACTTCAAATCAGCAAAAGAGATATGGGACAAAATGATCAATAGCTATGAAGGAGATGAACAGGTAAAGCAAGCTAAACTTCAAACTCTCAGGATTCAATATGAGACTCTCAAGATGTATAATGATGAAAGTGTGGCTAATTATTTTCTTCGGGTAGATGAGATTGTTAATTGCATGAAAAATTTGGGTGAAGAAATAAAAGAGACTATAGTAGTTCAAAAGATTCTAAGATCATTATCCCCCAAGTTTGAATCTAAAGTATCTGCAATAGAAGAAAAAGAAAATCTCCGTGTTCTCACTATGTCTCAGCTACATGGAATTCTAACTGCTTATGAAATGAGAAAGGGAGGTCCATCTGACAGAAGGGAAGCTGCTTTTAAGGCATCAGGAAAAGAAGATTACTATGAAGCAAGCCATGTTCCAGAAGAAGAGGAAGAAGAATCAAATTTTGTCAAGAATCTTCAAAGGGGTTCTGGAAGGTTCAGAGGTAAGCTACCTTTCAAATGCTTTGCTTGTGGAAGAGTAGGTCATTATGCTGCAAAATGTCCTTATAAGGATAAAGGAAAAGAACCTGCTAGATGGAACAAGAAACAAAGTGCAAATAAAAAAAGCTACTACACCCATGAAGATAGTGATGGCTTATCAAACAGTGATGAAGATGAACAAGGTAATAAATATAAGCTGTTAATGGCATTTGAAGATGATGATTATGAGGATGCTGTAGATGTGGATAATCTCTATAATGAAATTACTAGACTCAAGAGATGCATAGAAGAAAAGAGTGTGATCATTGATACTTTGCAATTTCAAATTGATGAAAAGGAAAAACATCTTGAAAAACTAGAAGGTGAAATTGTTGGTCTCAGAAAAGAAATTGAGAAAACAAAAGCTATTAATCTTAAGTTTGTCAAAGGATCTGAAACTTTGGATGAGATTATCAATGTGCAGCGGTCTCCTCTAAACAAGACAGGTTTGGGCTATAATGGAGAAACCTCTCAAGCATCCACCTCAAAAAGTTATCTTGATGCAGCAAGAAGAAATGAGCAGAAGAACAATGAAGATAATCAGGTAAAGCAGGGATGAATTACAAACAGAAACTATCAGGGACAATCCTTCTTAAGGGTGAACAAAAGCTACAACCAACCACAGGTAAAATCTTCTCAGTTTGGCTCAAGAATAGATGAAAATAGAAATTACAATCAGTTGGCTGGTAGATTCAATAACCGCAGAAGCTTCTTCAATGGAAAATGCTTTTCTTGCCATAACTTTGGTCACAAAGCAGCTCAATGTGTTGCATATAAAACAATCATGACTAGGGAAGCTCAAAAACAAAGAAGTATGACAGGGATTACAAAGAGGACCTATAACAACTTTTCGGTTCTTGAAAATGAAGTTGAATGTTCTATTTGCAATAATTTTGGTCATAAAGACTCTGAATGCAGGAGCAGGTTTCAGGAGAAAAAGGAACAAGCCACGAGCACCAAAAAATGGAGAATAAAGGAACCTCAGACAGAAAGATGTGGGATAGCTTTTTATGCAGAAGGACAGGAAAATCTATGGTACATTGACAGTGGATGTTCGAAACATATGACAGGTGATAAAGAAAAACTTGAATCTTATTCTACTTTAAAAAAGGGAAAGAAAGTTTCTTTTGGAAATGATACTCCTGCAACTATAAAAGGAAAAGGTATTGCTCCTTTGAAAGAAAAGGTCAAGGCTGGAAATGTTTTGTATGTTGATGGATTGAAGCATAATCTACTAAGTGTCAGCCAGATGTGTGATCAAAAAACCGAGGTTATTTTCAGATCGAATGGATGTCTTGTTCGTGATCTTGATACAGGTAAAACAGTTCTCAAAGGCAAAAGAACTCCAAATAATCTGTACATATTTGAAGAAGGACAACAACAATGCTATCTTAGCAAGGATGAAGAGCACTGGTTATGGCATCGAAGGTTGGGACATCTAAGCTTCTCACAAATAAGGAAAGCATGCAAATATCAGGCAGTTCGCGATCTTCCAGATATCAAAATTCCAGACAACACCATATGCAAATCTTGTCAGTTTGGAAAGCAAACCAGAACTAACTTTCCAGAGAAGGAAGGATCAGCTAGCTTGCCTCTTGAGCTAGTCCATACAGATGTATGTGGTCCATTTAGGAAAAGGACACCTCGAGGAGAAGAATATCTGATATTATTCATTGATGATTTCTCAAGGTTTGTTTGGTTAGGGCTTATGAAGCACAAAGATGAAGCATTCGAAAAATTCAAATCCTTCAAAGCATTGGCTGAAAATGAATCAGGACACAAAATTAAGTGCCTCAGATCTGACAGAGGTGGGGAGTTCACATCAAATGAATTTTTCGATTTCTGCGATGAACATGGGATAAGAAGAGAATTCTCTACAGCTAGAACTCCTCAGCAAAATGGGGTTGTGGAAAGAATGAACAGAACTATCCAACAAATGGCTCGTGCTATGCTCGATGAATCAGGTACTCCTGCAACCTTCTGGGGTGAAGCTGCACATGCTGCTGTTATTATTCTTAACAAAACAAATGTCCGAGTAAACAGCACTCAAACACCTCATGAGCTTTGGAGTGGTAAAACTCCTTCCGTGAAGCATTTCAAAATCTTTGGGAGCAAATGTTATATTAAGAATACTGATGAGCAACTTGGCAAACTTGAACCTAGAGCAGATGAGGGCATTCTTCTTGGTTATTCTCCACATAGCAAAGCATACAAGTGCTACAATAAAAGACTTGGCAGAATTGTTGACAGTATTGATATAGTGGTTGATGAGAAGGGATATATTCCTAGGCAAGTTCATCATGAAGACATTGAAGAAGATGAAGGTTACTCTCAAAGGCGAAATGATGAAGAAGAAGAACCTCAAGAAGAAGAAGAATCTCAAGAAGAACCAGAGGAGCAGACAAGAATAGAAGAGAAGACTCCATCCAGATATGTTCAAAAGAATCATCCAGAAACTCAGATTGTGGGGCAGAAAGAAGCAGGAGTACAAACAAGAAGGACACTTGCAGAAGCTTCAAGCTACTTGGCACTACTCTCCTCCACTGAACCACAAAATGTGAAAGAGGCATGCAAAGATGAATGTTGGGTCAAAGCAATGGATGAAGAACTTGAGCAAATCGAAAAGAACAACACTTGGGAATTAGTTCCTAGACCAAAAGATAAGAATGTAATAGGAACAAAATGGGTCTTCAAGAATAAATTAAATGAAAATGGAGAAGTAATTAGAAACAAGGCCAGACTTGTTTGTAAAGGGTATGCACAGCAAGAAGGAATAGATTTTGAAGAGACCTTTGCTCCTGTGGCAAGACTTGAGGCCATCCAAATGTTCCTTGCTCTCTCAAGCTTTCAAAACTTCAAGGTATTTCAAATGGACGTGAAATCAGCCTTCCTGAATGGAGACTTAGAAGAAGAAGTATATATTGAGCAGCCAGATGGCTTCATTCTTGGGAATGATCCAAACCTTGTATGCAGATTGAAAAAGGCACTCTATGGACTCAAACAAGCTCCAAGGGCTTGGTACTATCGGTTGGACAAATATCTTCACCAACAAGGCTTTTCAAAAGGATCAGCAGATAGCAATCTCTATATAAAAGTTGAAAATAACAAATTGCTAATTCTTGTTGTTTATGTAGATGATATTATTTTTGGCAGCAATGAAGAGACTATGAGTCAAAACTTTGCCTTGGTTATGCAGAAAGAATTCGAAATGTCACTTCTTGGAGAATTGACATATTTTCTTGGATTGCAAATCCAACAAAATGAAGGAGGTATCTTCTTGTCTCAAACCAAATACCTCAAGCAGATCTTGAAGAAGTATGGCATGGAAGAGTCAAAGCCAGTATGTACACCCATGGTTACAGGATGCAGCCTCAGTGCAAATGATGAATCAGCAACAGTTCACCAACCCACTTATAGATCCATGATTGGGAGTTTGCTTTATTTGACAGGTACTCGACCAGATATTACACATGCAGTAGGAATGGTTGGAAGATTTCAAGCCAACCCAAAGGAAACTCATCTTCAGGCAGTCAAAAGAATCTTCAAATATCTTCAAGGGACCCAAAACTATGGCTTATGGTATCCTAGAAATACAGATCTCACTCTTCATGCTTACACAATGCAGATTGGGTTGGAAGTGTGGATGATAGGAAAAGCACAAGTGGTGGTGCTTTCTTCATGGGTTCCAGATTAGTATCTTGGTTCAGCAAAAAATAGAGTTCGATTGCCTTATCTACAGCTGAAGCAGAATATGTGGCTGCAGCATCTTGTTGCACACAACTTCTTTGGATGATGCAGACCTTGCAGGACTTTCAAATCACTTGCACTCCACCCGTCTCTATCTTATGTGATAATACAAGTGCAATCAGCATTTCAAAGAATCCAGTCATGCACTCAAAGACCAAGCACATACCAATCAAGTACCATTTTCTTCGGGAACAAGTGCTTGAGCAGAAGGTCAAGTTGGAGTATGTTCCTTCTAAGGAACAAGTTGCTGATATTCTCACAAAACCACTGCCCAGGGAAACTTTTGAATATCTCAGACAAAAGCTGGGAGTAGTTGATGCTTCATCCTGCTGTTGAAGCTTGTCTGTTCTACAGAAAAGTTGGTATACGCAAGTTACGAAAGGTATATACGCGTATACACGCGGATTTATGCTGGGAAAGTCGCGTGTATGGTGTACGCATGTTGCAGAGATTATATCCGCGTCCATACGTCGTTTCATGCAGGAGGAATCGCGTATATGAAGTTCTGAACAACAAGGGCAAACTCTGGAGTTCTGAACAGCAATGGGTATGTCAGAATTCTTCAGGCATGGTTTCAGGAGGTGCAGCAGGCACAGGTTCAGGGGGAGCAGCTTAAAAGTCTCATAAAGTATTGTTGGCATTCAGATGTTTTGGTTGTTGATTTCAGGAAAAGGAGCTCGGAAAGAAATCCTGGTTGCTGATCTAAAAAGATATTTATCATATGCTGCTGGTGACTTTCATAAGTCTTGGTCTAGATCTGTTGTCTCTATGTCATGTATCTCTCTTGTCATATCTCTTTTATGGTGTCAAGGTCATGTAACGGCCTATGTTGGTTTCCCCACTATGCCTGGTACGAATGCTGTAATATAATTGGTTGTTTCTGATATGTCCCCTCTTGGTAGGGAGTATGGATGTATGTATTGAGTCTTTTGGTGATAGGAAGGTCCCTTATGGTGTATAAGTCTTGGTTCTTGTTGAAGAACATCTTTTGCAGATCTGGCCTACTGTCAGGGGGAGCATGAGTCAGCACAGCCAAGCAGAGGTATCAGCATGTTCAGGGGGAGCACAGCCCTTTGCCCTTGATGTCAAAGGGGGAGAGTGACTTGGTGTGGTGGTTGCCATCAAGTCCAAAGGGGGAGATTGTTGGCATTATGATTCAAGTGTTGTCCTTGATGGCAACTCACTCAGAGGTTGGTACAGGTGCTCAGAGGTTGGTACAGGTGATGGCAACTTAATCAGAAGACAGATCTTAGTACAACATGCCAAGGAAGTTCATATACGCAGGTTAGTTAAGCCCAAGTCGCGTGTACACGCAAGTTGGATTCAAAAAAAGTGTGTGTATGTGGAAAAGTACCTTTGGTCCATAGTGGTTAGTCCTTGGAAGTTGTGCCTATGATTTCGGACCATTGAGTCTCGACGGGCGTGTCGATCCCTAGTTTTGAAGTTGATGGTATTGTGTTACTATGGTTTTGGCTCTTGGTATTGAGCAAGGCCTAAGGCTATATAAGGAGAAGAAGATCATTAGGAAAAAACATCTTTCGACAAGGCTTGAATATCTAAGAGACAAAGAGATCTGATATGCAGGATCTGGGTTGCTTGATATGAGCTAAGGAGAAATCACATCGGCGGATGGAAGACTAGATCTAAGGATAAATCGGGATCTAATGGTTTGAAATGCACTATTATGATATGGTTAATTATGCGTATTTCTAGATCTGCATACTGTCGCAATATTATGTTCTGGATCTAACTGATGTCTGGTACAGCTGCAAGTTGAGAGAATCTATTTTTAGATCTGTACGCAGTTTGGCTTAGGTAAAAGCGTGTGTATACGCGAGTTTCGCTCATTGAAGTAGCGTATATCTCTGAAAGCTTGATTTTTGGGTTTGCAGTTGGATCTGACTGTTATTACAGAGTTCTGTAGACTGCTCTGTGTTCTGGTATCTGGTGATTGACAGGGTTCAGTGGTTCAGTGATTCAAAGTTTGATAATACTAGTATTGGTTGTTTTATGCTTCAATGATCTGTTGTGAAAGTTGAATGAATTGGGGTCTACAGATTGTAATGTTGTGCTTCAGGAATATCCAGTCTGAAAATGTATGAAAGGTGGTACCTGAAAGAAAGAAGATTGTAGGTCAGCACCTACGTACTAGTATCTTGGCTAGTACAAGAGCAAAGGGGGTTGGAGCTCCCTTCCAAGGAACCTTGGAGAACGAGAGAAGGTTGTAGCCTTCTGCAGGTTGTAGCCTGCGTACTGGTATAAGGCTGCACCAGTACAAAAGATTGTAAACTAAAGTTTCATATTAAAGAAAGATAGAGACAACTTGCAGCAGGTGGTTTTCACCCACATTGGGTTTCCACCTTACATCTTGGTGTTCATGTGTGTGGCTTTTGATCTGTTCTGTTATACTGCACATGTTTACTGTTAATGTGGTGAATAATGTCCTGATGAACTTAACTGAAGAATAAGCTAACTAAATTATGAGTTTTCTTCTTATACGTTGTTTTATTTAGTCACAGTAGCGTGTACACGCTGGTTCACCTAACTGAAGTAGCGTATATGTTTCTGAGCATTGAAAAAGTTTGATTGATCTAATAATACTGATTCACCCCCCCTCTTAGTATTATTTCCAACATCCAGGGGTATAAGGATGAGGTTAGCCAAGTGATAAATTTAGGAAAATAATATGTTTGAGGGACAATTACAACAAAAAGACCTTATTTAATACCCTAGAGAACAAATTAAGATATATTGATGAAACCTCATTAAATTGACTAGACAAATAGGGTCAAAAGCATCCCATTCCATAACCATAAGTGGAATGTGGGTTGACGAGCCATTGAAGGAGGGTATCTTCGCCATTTTAAAATTATTTGGAAATTTTAAAGAGGGACATTATTTGATAAATACCTGATGAAACTATAAACATTAGGTGATGAGTTGGTAGCTATTGTGGAGGATAGAAAACTCTGGTGCGATAATAGTAAAAAGCGAAAGGAAACGGGAAAATGGGTGTATTTATAGGCAAGGAGGGAAAAAATGAAATTAATGGAGAGGACAAATGATACAGAAAATGACGTGAGATGATGACGTAGCATGACTTGGATGGTTGGCATAGATTAAGTCATGATGTGGAGTGTTAATGTGAATAACCCACTTTCTTGTTGTATAGATGTTGTGGAGGCGAAAACTGCTTACCACTCGGAGGCATCGATGTTGGTGAGAAACATCCTAAGGAAGTGTTGTGAGGGTGATTCTTTTTCGTCGATTCCCCCAATAATGTTTTTCTCATATCCCACCCATGAGGGCACCCTGGTGCATAAAATCTGATTGGTTTATGTCATTGGGTTTGTTATAAACAAACCCTGATACATACCATAGCGATGCGCATGCATAGTTCTGTGTCCTTTAGCTTCTTAGCCTGAAGAGTGGGGTGACCCACTCTTATTTAATAAATTTTTTTATTTGAACTGTCAAATCACGTGGGACCTGCGCTTTACATCAGAGATTATCTTTTTTGAAACTTTAATACAGAAGTATTTTTCCCCCTTTTTATTTTTTCTTTTATATATATTTTTTCACTTTTATTTGAAAATAAGAAAAAGGACACTAGTTAAAACAATGTTTCTGCTATCCCTTCAATTGTGGGGACGTCGGCTCAATGGTCGCGCATTTTTTTCTCTCACAGATGCGTAAGTCGTGTGACTGTCTCTTGAACAATCATGCTACTTGTGCATCTATAAATTTTTGCACCAATTGCGCTTGTATTCCCTTGATCTGCAGGGACCATGCGACTTTCACAGTCACCCGAGTGATTCAATTCATTTCCCTAACAAGAGGTCTATACAGGGCACCTTGTACAACCTACCTACCCTATTATACCAAAATTATGAAGCTTAACTTGAGTCCTCTTACCTATCTATCCATGTGTGCTTCCCTAGTGCACAAGATGCCCACTATGGCAAAATATAGCTCACAAACTTAGCTTTGCACTCCAAGTCAGTAAGTTCAAATGAGGTGGCATACGACCCACTTTTGCCTATATATCTCCCTCTTTTTCATCTTCTAAAGCCATGTTTAGGAGCTCGCGACCTCCATTTTCAAAATTTTCAGCCACACAAGGATCGACATGACATCATCTCCATCATGGTACCCTTCATTCCATTCTGACCCTAGACCCATTTTTAGGCCCGTCTCACGTTTAGAGTACCACTTTAGGTGCATATTCCCATGTTCCTTGATTCATCTTCTATAGAATTTCAGCTTATAAATATTTTTCATCAAGATGATTTCCCTTGGGGTATTATTTGTTTATGTTGCAGGTATACCACCAGTTTCTCGTCAAAATCATTCCCCCGGTGGCCGTCAATAGTGAAGGTATCATTCTCCACCTAGCATGATAGGCTTCCTACAAATATTTGCATATCTCGACATCATTTCTATGAAATGCACCATACGGTCCATCATCTTGACACATTTATCACCACATTCTCTTGCATATGGTAAATGACCATACCGATCAACAATACCTCTCTATTCATGGATCACCCCATTTTATAGACCCCCACGCACTACTAGGATCCATGACCACACACTTAGGCCCAGGAGCCATTTCATTTGCATGTCTTGAAGATAATCCTCATTCTTCTCTTCTTTACCTATTTCTTACCAATGCTATTCTCGAGCCACCTCATTTATTTTTATCGGATCAAGATGAATTCACTCTTGCATTCTACATTTGGCCTATCATCCCTCCATGTGACATAGCCCATTTGCGTCACTTCGTCTGCCTTATCAACCTCACACCAAGACCAACCAATGGGAACCTTGTCCTTAGCAAAAGCCTTACCTCCATCATCATGCAGGTCAAAATTTTCATGGGGCACCCATATCTATGTATGTACATCCCAAACCCCTTTTACATTATTTTGGAAAGTGTACAAATTCTTTTAGGAAAAGGGTTCCCACCCATATTTTCATGTCTCATACCCAACAGTAGTCCCTAGTCACCCTTGGTTGGAGCTTGCTCATCACCACACCATTCATATATCATAATTATGCCAGTCAAAACATGCTTATACCTACCCTGGATGTCTTAATGACTCCAAGGACATTCCCCCCAGAAGAATTGCTTTGACTGCCACCACTTGCATTAAAGCTTCAATATCGGGAAGTTGTCTCTATCCATTTATATTGTCAGCTTTCATTATCATGCCTTGTTTACCCACCATATTACAGTCATATTTATCCTACACCTTGATTCCCAGAATCATCATTTCAGGTAGTTGGCACTTCTTTTCTATCAACCTCAACACCCATATTTCAAGATCAAAGCAATACCTTGGGTGCTCCCCCCACCCCCCCTTAAGGGACATCCTCGGGCGACACAATGGGAATCACTATTGCCCATTGATATCATCGATCTCCCTAACATTCGACACCAACATAAGATTTTCATGTCAGGGTAGTATCATACATTGTGACCATTGTATTTATCTCATTTAGTCGAAGACCCATGCATCACTTAGCACCTCATTCAATAGTTCTTACATTTTGATGCATGGGAGGTACCCAAAGTTGAAGACCCATATATCCATAAGCACCTCACTCAGCAGTGCTTCACTTTTGATGCATGGGGGCACCTTGTTCAATCTATTTTCTAGAAGAGCCCTAGAGGGCGTAAGAAGTTATCATCATCATCCATCAACACATCAACCACCCCAACACTGACTTGACATAAATATTTCATGTATGATTGTAATACTTAGTCACTAGTCATCATAACAAGCATGGGACTTGCCCACCTCATATAGATGGTTTTTATCAACATTCATTCATAGCATGGTTATCTTTCATCCTCAGTCAAGGTTTTTCCCTACTCATCTCCCAGCAAATTATTTTCTCTCTCAAGAAGTTGATCGGACTCTTAGTAAAAAAAGAAAAACATGATGTATTTTGGCTATACCATTTCTCCCAACATCATACATCAAGAGGCAACTATTAGCAAGAAAAAATCGTACACACATTTGTATGATCCAAATGGTGCCCAAAGTCATCAGTCAAGACATACAGGTTATGACTTTCCAGCTAAAAACATCATGAAGTACAAAAATCAAAACTTCGCCAAAGGTTTCAATTATTAAGTTTACCCATGTAGCCCATCCAAAGGCTGAAATTAGCGACTGCGTAGATTTTACTTCGATAGCCACGCAGTCAAACAAAAGTCTGACTCAATAATCCATGACCACTTCACACACTTGGAAGATGGGATTCCCTGAAATGTACCAGTCAAGGACAATTGATTTCGAGTCAACCTAAAGATATGTAGCCCCCAAGGGATCCTCTTGTCCTAATCATAAGTCATTTTCTCATTAGTGAACGAAGAGAGGGAAGAGGATTTCAAAATTCTATATAAATAGGTGATTAGAGAACCAAAAACAAGAAGAAGCAAAGAATTGTTATGCTGGAAAAATTTCTCCTCGGAAATCCACCATTCTAGTGGGAAGAAGATTCCATGATTGAGAGAGTCTTCATACTTCTTTGAGAGAGAGAAATATCTTGCAAAGATATTGAGGAAAGGAACCTCCATGTTGAGGATTTTTTAGCACCATTGCTCAAATAATTCTCTCTAAGTGTTTTAGTATTCATATATTATATCTTTTCTACATTCAACAGTCAATAAAGGGAGCCCCTTTCCATTATTTTGTTGACATGTTTGCTTCATAAACATTCTTTATTATTTATTTCTTAGTTTTTAGTTTATGTTTATGTATGCAATGTTTCACCATTTACAGTTCTTTGTTTACTCATGTTTGTCCACTAACAACAATCTATTATCTATATTTGCTTTGTAGGGAACAACCAACTACAAAGAAGATGTCGTTGGTACCCATAGCAACAAACACACCACTACAATAACTAATGTTTTTTTGCTTCTCTAAGCTCTAAAGATGTATTGTTGTATGTATCAAGCATTATTTTATACAAAAATTACGATAATGATTAAAAAAAATTATAGATATTATGGAACTTTTTATTGAAGCAAATAATTATAGTTTTGATTTTATACACATTTGATTCCTTGCATTAATGAATTTCGAAATATTGGAGGAAGTTTGTTACAAAATGAAAACTCCAACATGATATCAGTTGCTCCATTAAAATCATTGGTTAAGTGTTAATTAAAATGCTTATATTAAGTGTTAATTAAAATGTTTATTTTTATTTTTTTCTCTTTTCCATGTAATTCTTCTAATAAATATTTAATTGGAAATTTGAAAGTGCAATTCCACTGTCTTTAATATGAAATTTTACCAATTGATAATGTGATCTAATGGAATTTGAGGGTTTGTGAATTGACTTAAATAATAAAAAATACAAACACGGCAACATCATGTTTTGAAATTACATATTTATGAAGATAAGAAATTTTAATTAATGCTCAATCAATGCCTTCTATTAACTTTATAATAATATAGCATATTAAATATTATTTTTAATAAGAACAATATCTAAATTTTGAGTTTTTTGCATTATCAATGGAAAAAATTATAACTGCTTTCATTTTTTCCAAAATTGGTAATCATAGTCTTGCCCATATAAGCTTTATTTCTAGGGGTTTTTTTAATTTGATGGTCAATTTTGGTCCATATAAGAACATATCCAATATTATTTATCCAATCGTTAACCATTTATCTAATTCAACATATCTAATTACATTTTTTCCTCGCTAAGATCATATCTTGGTATGGTTGCTTTGACATATTGGGGAAGGAGAAACCTTCGTTTGAATTCCTTGGTTGTAGGTTAAAAAAATTTCATTGAATTGTATTTTTTAGATTATGCAAATGGGTTGGTTTCTTCAATCAAATTATCTCATTCATTTTTCCTCTTCATCCTCCCAAAAGGGAAATAAGGTGAGGACTCCTTGGTCATAGTGTGTATCCATTTCAATAGCACACCTCTCAATAGGGTTAAAATCCTTTGCTTTCTATCGTTGTGATTTGTTCTTATATCATATCATCCTTTAGGTTTTATATTTTTCCCTTTTCTAGGGAGAGAAATTGTTTCCTTTGAGCAAGCTTCCTTCATGTGGCATGTCTCTAAACAAATTATACCCATGAAATTTGTAATCTTATAATCTAGTTTACAGGTCCATCAACAATCATCATATTTATAATGACCTTGGTAGGGATACCTTTACCTAGTTCAAAATACACATAAATTCTAACACAGGAAAAAAATTCATTACTTATATGGCTTTAATCTATCCCAAGAAATTCCCCATTGAATTTATAATTGATATATAGCATTCCTCTATCTCACAAGTGGATGGGTAGATTCACAATTTCATCAAAAATAGGGTTGTTGAGATGGTTGTTGATTCCAAGTAGTAATAGAGGAACCATGGTTTGACTAAGAGGCTAGTTTTTCCCTGAAACTATGGTCCTTCTTCCATGACCTTTATATAGTTTTATTCATTTGTTAAAAGGATAACAAATAAACAATTGGAGCAAAAATGTAACATGTGTGTTGTGGACTAGTTGGAGTAAATCCATTATGTGAAAAATGTAGAATATGGCCCAAACCCATTGAATCTACAAACCAATGCATTGTTTTTATAGTCATTGGGTACTTACTAAAATTTATTGATGGAACATGTAACGCTCGTGTTCTTGATTCTTCCTCCATATTGAAGACTTATAAATTACAAATTTTAGATTCCCAAGGAGAATATGATATGATTTGAATTACATCTTTGAAAGAGGAAGGATTTAAATATTCATCCTTGTCTCTTTTGAACACTTTGAAGAGGAGATTGTTCCTTTTCTCTTGTACCCTCTACAAAGGCATAGTACTAAGTGAAATTTTTTATGGACCAAAGAATTGCAACAAGAATTTTGAAATCCTCAACTTAACTTTAAATTTTCAAACTAAGAATGTGCTACCTTAATGAGGTAGTTTTCACTATGTGTGCAACTGCACAAGGTCTTCTATCTACTAAAAAAAAAAACATGCTAATTATAGGAGTGGGAGAACTACTTAAAAACATGAAGAGATGCCATATCCCAACCTCTTTACTTCTTCTTTTTTACTGTACTCTCCACTATTATTTTGACACTTTTCACAAATTCAACCAAGCCAATTTTCCTTCTATTTTTCCATAGTAAAGATCCTTCTTTTTCCCACTTCTACCGAGTTAATGGTATAACAATCATACTTAAGGTAATAATTTTTCTTTAATTACAATTTTCTAATTTTGGTTGGTAGATCATTATTAAAATTAATTTACTCATTAAAATTCTAGAATTCCAAGTTATTATCAAAAATAATTTGTGTACTGCATCCAAGGTTTACATAGCTATGTTCCATTAAATAAAGATACCTCACTTGGAGGTTGTTCATGGGCTTCATAATATGGTGAAATTCCAATTTTTCCTTCCTCAAGACAATCCTTATTCTTTGGTCAACGCACGGTCAATGCAATAACTAGAAAAAGTAATATGTTGGATCCATTATTTGGTAAAGATCTTCTATTTTTGTAAGACCATTGATTTTTCTCCTGGGATCTTGGACTCATGGCCATAGGAAGCTAGACCAATCTCATCACATGGATAATAAAGGGAATAGTGAGAGACATTCAATATACACCTCAGGAATTTCCTATCCCCTATCCTAGAATGAGACTTTGACTCTAACCAACACAACAATCTAGGAAAGGTTGTTAATTTCAACAATGCTCCATCTTTTTTAGGAAATATGTTATAAAAATCAGATATTAAGGGTGTAAAAAGGAAATATATATTGATATTATTGTTGAGAGACATATTTATTAAGTAACTTGAAAACTCATTATTCCAGTTATTGGATATACCGATCTTATTTTTCATTCCAAGTGTTAATAATATTTTAGTATTGTAGTTTTTCTCTGCAGTGTGTCCTCAACCAGGAGTGCCCCCTGACTTGCATATGCATTTCACATTAGTTAGTTTTGTAAATATATTTAACACATTTCTAATTCTTGTCTTGTGTATTTATTGTGTTCCTTATTTCTTATTGCATGTTCTTTAAGTTATGTGTGTTAACAAAATTATTCCAATATTTAGCTATACATGTTCATCAAAAGAATTGTATACAGTTCTAAAGAGATCAGGAAATTAGAAATATTCTTAAATGACTCTACACTTAATATTCTATTTTATTTTCTTGTTTGCAAATACAATATAACGGTTGTGTTATATTTCTTGATAGAGTATATTTCAAGTATTTTCATATGGAGTGTTTTATAGTAAAACAGAAGATCCACTTAGAGTACTACCTCAACTGATCAAGCCATATCATCTAGGATCGAAGTCTTTATGACATCAAAGTATTTTTTTATTACAAGAGAATTGTTGTGATATATGTGTTTACAATTATCAATTATATAGATTATTTTATTTGGGAGTCCCACCTAGTCTTAAGAGGATTAATTAAATTTATTTTATTTCCAAATTTTATTCCCTTTTGCTTAAGTAGATTTTTTGATCTTTTGGTTGAATTAGGTAACAGAGTATTGTCACAAGATCCATCTCATCATAGAATAATATGAAAACATATAATAGAAATTTACAATAGTTAAGCTATGATAAACCTTGGTTGGAAAATTAGTTTTTTGTTGCCTTGCTTTATAGCATTAAATTAGAATAGGTTACTCTTAGAATAGTAGTATTTTACAAGATGGGAAATTGTTAGCCCACACATACAATGCATGACATCTCATAAGCTTATGCCTGTAGATTAATAACTAATGTTCAAACTTATGCAAATATGTTACTTAACATTTTGGTTCCATTGTTGGGGAGATGTCAAGGGAACAATAGTACTTTGTGCATTAGTTTTTAAATGATTTCATTTAATACAAACATTTAATAGAAGGAGGAGTCAAGATAGTAGAGAGGTAAGAACTTGCACATTTACTTTAGTGAATCTTTACAAATCATTGTCATGTTTGTGTTATCTACATAGACTAATTAGATAATATAAGTAGGTTAAGGAAGAGTATCTTCAACTATTCCAACTATTTTAATCAAAGGTGTTATAAGAACCCCCCAACTACTAATCTATTTGCAAGTAGGGAATTTTTATTATAAATAAAAATATGAAGATGCTAAAGTATGTATTCAATGTAAAAGGAGTACATGCCACAAAAAGGATCTTATCAAATCCTTGTCTACAGTTTAGGATTTTTATTGGGGATGAATGTGCATTTCAGGAACCACTAGAGCAGCAAAGGATCCATGTAGAGAGTCCACAAGAGGAGGATCTATAAGTTTCTTTTAATTATCTGTGTTAGCATATGGAGGAGATTAAGGAGTCATTGACAACATTTGATGAAGAGCATGAACTAAAGCCATAGATTGAAATATTTCTTAAATGTTTATCATTGGAGCCCTTGTGCATTCAAGAGTGTGATGAGAAACTTTCAGAAGAACTTCATGGTATGATAATCAAAGGAAGCTAAGGAGACAAAAACGATAATGAAAATCAGTTCCAAATAGTCATCAGGTCATGGTACCACTCCATTTTTTGACATTTATTGGCATCAAATTGATCTAGATTTGATCAATATATAACTTGTCATCTGTCGTGATGCTTTTAGAGTGGAAAACCAGTGGAAGGATTAAGCTTGTAGGGTCATTTTTCCCTATGGTCTCGCCTTGGAAAATTCAGGGTAAAACATTTAGGGTCCATTTTGAGGCCTTAAAATGAGTTATTTTTGTGGTCCCAACCTTAATATGGACCTATACTACATAACCTGCTTATTTCCAACAATGCAAGAATGACCTCAATGAAAGCTTGTATGAGAAAATGATGCCTCTAGGAATTTGACCTATCGAAATTGGCCACCATAATTCAAGGGGATGCCACATTAAACCTTTTTATTCATGGAAAAGGGGCTAGCCACATGATCATTATGAATAAGACTCTCAAAGAGTGAACAATGTAACTCTAGCTAAGATTTGAATAAGTCAAACTTAACCACTAGTAGACTATTGGTTGTGTTATAACCGAGCCACTAGAAGGAAAAAGGATTCCATTCTATTCAACTGCATTTTGTTCCAAAGATGAATAGAGTAGATGAGAGTGGAAAGAGAGAGAGAAAATAGAGAGGGTTTGTGTATTATAGTATCCCATGGCCCACAAATATCACTCCTTTGTACTTGCATCCATTTCCATTCAAAGAAAGAGAGAGCAAATCAACCTCACTTTATAGTTGTTTTTTCTCCTGAAAGGGTTTCCTATAGTTTATCTTGTGTTATTAAAGTTCTGAGTGATAGTATCTTTTTTTATTCTCTATTTTTCTGCATTTTATATATTGCATACATGAAAACAATAACTTTAAAAACATCCATATGTCTAAGGATAATAACCCTCATAGTATACACTTTTTATTTTAAGTATCATTTCATCAATTTTTTGTGACAAAATATCCAATGGAATATCCATGATAGCTTATGGATCATAAATCCATATGAGCAGTTGGCCTATCATATTATGATATTCATTGAGGTACAATTTAAGATATTCTCATTTTCAAGTAGAGTAGGATAAGGTAGATAAATAAATGAATAAAATAGTGAAATTAAGTGAAATTGTGGTCCTAGGGGGAAGCTCAATTGGTGATCAAAGTGATGTTAAATTATGAAAACTAAGAGATCCAAGGTTCAATCCCCCAGTTGTGACCTGGTCTATGGAGAGGAGGATGGGTTATATGCATAACTAGACATGAGTTTTGGTTGAAAACTAGGTTACTGGCATAACTAGACATGAGTTTTAGTTGAAAACTAGGTTATTAGCTAGCAAAATTCACAATAAATATTTGCATGATGATGTTGATTCTTTCATTTATGGTTCCTCAAATCAAGTTTTTTCCAATTCTCGTATTGGATGATGTGGGATTCCTTAATGTCCTCCTTCCAATAAGTTTGGTTCCATGGACTTCACCACTTTATTTGGGATCAAAATTGGAGATATTTATAATTACCTTGGGACTTGCATACTTTAATAATAGACCTCCTCATTTTCAACAGTAGGAATTATCAATTTCTCCTTATTGAAAGAGTTTGCAGGTGACTCAACTTCAACACATCTATTTCGTACCTTTTAGGATATACTTTAGTACCTTAGCATTCATTTTCATCAATTGGGAGTCATCACACATTGGCTAATAATATTTATTAATGATTGGTAATCCAACGAATTCTTTCTATATTTGACTACAGAAAATTTATTCACGTAGATTGAATTGTACAAATAGGGGTTATGGATGAAGAGCATATGGTGTCTTACCAATAGCTTGTATCCTTTTCATAATTTTAACATAGATATTAAGTACAGAAATATATTTGGTCATGTGGCAAACTCTTTCTTCTGTTAGCATCCTGAGAAGGATTTGTTTTAATCCTTTCTTATTACAAATCTTAAGACAACCATCCTTGTTAGTATGTATTTTTCATTCACCAAAGCAAAATTTTAGTTTCTCTTAGCAGCATATTAAAGTATTAATAATTTTTCCAAATTCGCCAAAGAATGAAATGTTTAGGATTTATTTTGATAAAATTAAGAAATGATGCACAAAATAGGAGAAAATTTATTTTATAGAGTAGGTTTCTTGTTATGGTCCTGCCTTAGTTTAGTTAAGCAGCTGATTTTTACAGAGTTTAGTATCAACATCCAGTTTCACAATGTCACCCTCTATTTCTAAGGAATATAGTATCATGATTCCAAATCCACGTACAATGTATTATTTCAATGAAATTTAGGTTTAGGATTATGTAGTAGCTCTAGCCATGATTATTTCAAATGTTACAAGATTTCTGGAAACAAGCCATTTGTTAATGGATGCACAATTATTACCATATTTTCTTCCACCAATAGCCAATTAAAAATCATTTGCGGAGGTGGAAATTAAATGCAGAACCTGAGTTTGGCAACTTCCCCAAGCCACTTCTCCTCCGCAGCTATGAATATGTGTCCTCCTCTCGTTCAAGTCATCATTTATATTTTACATTAAATTACATAAACAATTCATATAATAAAATTTACATGAGAGGCGACAAAAGGGTTGTTACACAAACCCCATGATTGCTCCCTCTTCACATGATAATGCTCAAGGATGTTGGAATTCACAACTTGTACAATACCATGACATCTTCCATGGAGTAAACTTCATACTATATCATGAATCATGTACACCTATTGATTGAAGGGCCATATTAGAAATTGATCCTCCCTCGGGTTTGAAAGAACCTAATGGGGCCTTGTGATGACCCTCCCATACCTAAGAAAGATCAATTTTTTACAAAACATAAGCTAGAAATACATTTGAATATTATGCTTGAGTGAAGTAACTTGATGCATTTTCACTATATTGCCCACTCTGATACTCTTATGCCTTGTGCACCTATGATGTTGATATCACCTCATTTTCTGAATACTTTCTAGATAATTTCTCCTAGGTACAATTTACATCCCTTGAGGTATTGTATGATGCTTCTCTAACACTTTAGAGACGGTGTCCAACCCCATTTGATGACTCCAGTAGTAACCTTTACCTAGGATGTTAACCACTTATTCAATGCCATTGACATTGGGATGCCTTTAGAAAAATTGATGCCACTCTTCTATCCCTTTATGACCTGAAATGTTGCACCCTAGACCTAGGACATTTCCTTGAGAGTTGATGTACCACTGAGCTAACAAGATGTCCCTATGTTGGAATTGCATCTACTTGATGGGTGTTGCCTTATTTTTTAGGGAATTTGATGATGATGATGAATTAAGACCCATATGGAGAGGATGGTACATTATGTATGATGATTTCATGCCATACATCCATGATGTCCCCTCATGGGGCTTGGATTGATGGTGTGAGCTTGGTTGAGGATGATGTTTTGGATGATGGAGCCTTCTTTGTTGATTATATGCCATTTGATGAAAATATGTGACTTTTAGGATTAAAGGAACCCCATTTGAGTCATCCAGAGCTCCTTTTGATGAGAAACACATATTCTGCACGATGATGTTACCCTTAAAGGGATTTTATTTCACATAGGTGTGTTAAATGAGGCTTATTTTTATGATTTATCATTGAGTTGGATATATTTTGGGGTCTATTTGCAACCTATCCAACTTGTAATCATGGTTAATTATTATTTTAAGGATTATAGTATAATTTTAGATAAAATCAACTTGATTTCCCTCATATAAATAGAGGGAAGTCAATTTACCTTGGAATAATGGACATACACACTTAGACATCAATGCGCACTAGTTAGTTTTTTATATTTGGTTACTATGGAGCTCTAGTTGAGTAAATTGTATTGAAGATGATATTTTGATTGGATGGTTCTCTCTCTTAGATAATGATTGGTAATTCTATGGTTATTTAGTTCTAATTTATTATAGGTATCTTCTTCCATATTGTATTTGTTGAAGAATTGAAGTTTTAATCAATTTTTATCAAAGTGTTGTTAAATGTTTTATGGCTCTAACTTCTTCTTGAATAAGATTTTCATCAAGTTTCTCTTGAGGAACCTAAGTGTAGGTTCCTCACTATCAATCTCCATAGAATATAGAATGATGTTAAGGCTTAGTTAATTGAGGAACCTATACATTATTACCTTCCAAAGGGACAAATTCCATCAAATAGATCCTTCGGATTTGCATGAAATGTACCCTGCCTTGGATGTTAAAGATATTCTAGGATATCCTAATTTTTATGGTACAAATTGCATAATAGGTGTTATGTATTTCTACGATGATCCTTCTTTAGCCATTAACCATGTTTTAAGATTCCTAAAAGACACTTCAAAATTAATATAGGTCATGAAGATGCACTTATGATATTATTCATTGATTTTATTGAAGCATAATAAAGGGAATGGATTAAGTGTTCTTGTGATCCAAAAGATAAATCTTCTATTGCAATATTTATTAAGAAGTTTCTCAAGTTTTGGGCTCCAATATTTAAAAGGAATGATGATACTCTTTAATACTTGACCAAGTCCCTTCAATAATAAGGTCTTACAACTTTTCTTAGGACACAAAGGAAGAAATCAATGAAGTAAATTACCAAGAAAAAGAAGAATATAGTGAGAAATATCATGCTAAATATCAAGATCCACGTAAATATTTTAATGAAGAATCTCATATTGAATATCATGCCCTTGAAGAGGATCCTATTAAAGTGTATAATAGTGATTTTTGTGTAGCATAGGGAGGTATTCCCTCATGCCAAAGAGGTCTCCAAGTCAGCTTAATAAAATCAAAATAATATTAATTTTTGGGGCACCAAGTTGGCCCAAGAAGACAAGTCGACCTAGCCACATGAAAGGGTATGTCCCTTGGATAATTTTACCCCCATTCAACAAGTATATTTATATGATATGAAATTTCATTCTCACCCACCAAGAAAGTCTTCTATTTGTCATCATTCTCTCTCTTGGACAACAGCACATGTGGAAAAGGAAGATGCGTTTACTAAGTTTGATCGATTTGATTCTTCTTTTGTTTGACTAAGTCTGACCCAAGTTGACTAGGCTAGTTTTTGGCTTTGTTTGACAAGAATAGATCGAACTGTAGGAAGGCCACATGTGCATAATTTGACCACAATAATATCATTGTAGTTGACTATAAAAATCGTAGGGTTGAAGCTTGACTGCTAGCTGACTATTTGACCAATATTGACTTTTGAGCATTTTAGTTGGTTTGACCAACATTGACTTGCTGCTACTTTGACTAGGATTTGACCAGTATTTGGATTTGTACTTGGCACAAATTTATAGACAAATTGTTGATTTGTAAACCTTGTTAAATAATAATTTCTCCTAAGAAAATTTCTTGGGTTTTTCTCCCAATGTTGTGTTTCTGAGGGTAAAAATATTGTCTCTATTGTGCATGGTTGTCTTTCTATGATCTTTATTATTTATGTTGAATTTATTATTGATATTTTCTAAAGTGTAATTTCTCAATGATATAAGTGGCATAAGAATATTGTGTGAAAATAATTAGGAATGAATTATCTGGCAAAAATAGTATTCTATTGTGCTCAACATCTTGATTATAATTTTGATCTCTTACTACATAATTCCAATTCTCAAAATGGAAGACAATTTGAAGGATGTTGCCAATCTTTAGAAGGAAGTTATTCCAGAGCCATAGGGGGTTGAGGAGAAAGTATTTGTCTCTTCTACTTTAGGCATTATTACTAATAGTAGTGATTTTTGGTTGGTGGATAGTGGTGCTTCTAAGAACATGATAGGTTTTTGAGATTCTCTCATCGATTTAACAAAGAGATTCAGCATTCCGAGTGGAACTTGGAGATAAACCGAGTATAAAATCAAAGGAGTTTGGTCAACATCATTTCAGCTTGAGTCAAGAGATTCACTACACATGGGAGATGTTTTGTATGTACCAAGATTGAAGAAGAATATATTCTCTATCTCAACACTAGAAGATATAGGTTATCGAGTTGCATTAAGGATGCTTTACCTACATTGAGGTAGATTGTTATAGGTCTTCCGGAGCTCCATGTACAAGAAGATGGAATTTTCAAGGGTTGTGCACTTGGCAAGAATTCTAAGGGATCATTTCTAAGCCATGATAGTAGATCCAAGGGGATCTTGGATCTAGTACATTCAGATGCATGTGGACCTATGATTGTATTGTCCTTGGGTGGCTACATATACAATGTGACATTCATTGATGATTTCCACTAGAAAACTTGGAACTACTTCATGAAGACCATGGATGAGGTTTTCAACAAGTTCTAGGAATTCTAAGCTCAAGTGAAGAACTTGACATGAAGGAAGATCAATTTTTTTAGGTTAGGTAATGGAGGGGAGTATACTTCCAGGGAATTCAATGGTTTCTGTAAGGAAGTAAGAATCAAGAGGGAGTGGATAGTTCCTTATAATCCTTAGCAAAATGGATCTGTGAAAAGGAAGAATAGGACTATTTTCGAAGTAGTGAAGGTGATGATTCATGAACAATATCTACTCATTTTCTTATGAACCAAGGTAGCCAACAAAACTTCTTATGTTTGAAACCAAAGTCCTCACCAGATATTGGAGGAAAATACTCCTGAGGAGGCATTCACAAGAGTGAAGCTAGAGGTTAGTCATTTGAGGATATTTGTTTATCCATTAATGTTCACGTGCCCAACGAGAAGAGGAAGAAGTTAAAACCTTCTGGGAAGATGGGCACTTTTGTGAGATATATCAAGACTCAGAAGGCCTACAAGATCCACATTCCAAGACAACGTCGGATTGAGGATATTCAAGATGTTATTTTTGATGAGGAGTTAGCCTTCAAGAAGTATAGAGATTCCCACATGGAGATTGATAATGAAGAGAATGAAGGTCCAAGGATGAAGGTACAAGTCCTTCTATTCCATTTTTTCATCCTTCAGATTATTAGAGGAGTCAGTAGAACTAGCAGAACTAGTTGACCCATTAAGAGATGTTGTAGGAACCAAGAAGAGTCCAACATGGCTTTGTGACACTTTGCAAGATGCAGAGGCACATGTATCTCCCTGTGGTACTTTCAGGGAGAAAAATAGACCATAGAGGTACTTAGGTTATATGGAATTGATGAGTCACATCATTCATTTCGAGTCTTTCAATTATGAGGAGGCAGCAGGCCATCATGTTTGGATGAATGCCATGATGGCGGAGTATCAATCCACCATGAAGAATGATGTGTGGGAGATAGTTCTGAGACCAGAAGGGATCTATAATATCAAGCATGCAACACATGGCCGCATTAAAAAGTGAAAATCAAGGTTCGCAATGAGAGAATTATTCTAAAAAGAGAGAGTGGACTGTGAGGACACATTTGCTACAGTCGCTAGGTACACTTCTGTTAGGATTATTTTTTCTCTTTCTAATTTTATGGGTTGGAAGATACATCAAATGGATGTAAATACCACATTCCTCAATGGTGTAATTAAGGAGGAAGTGTATATAGAGCAACCTCGGGGCTTTGAGGTATATGGGAAGGAGTCCGATTTTTGCAGAGTAAAGAAGGCTTTGTACAAACTCAAGTTGGCACCAAGGGCTTCGTATTCTAGGATTGATGGATACTTGATTATTTTGGGCTTCACCAAGAGTGTAGCAGATCTAGACCTTTACTACATGGTTGTTGATGGTGATCCTTTGATCTTGGTGTTGTATGTTAATGAATTGTTCATAATAGGGGTAGAGAGACTCATCATCAGGTGCAAGAGGTAGTTAGCCTCAGAGTTTGATATGAAGGATCTTGGCATGACACAATATTTCTTGGAATTGGAGGTGTGGCAGAGACTAGATGAGATCTTCCTTAGATAAGGGAAGTACATTGTCCATATTTTGAGTAAATTCGGTATGATGGAATTCAAGTGTAGAAATTATGGTGTATATTTGAAACTACTCATGAAATTTACTAAATCACAAGACTCAAACATACTCTACTGCTCTACGGAATTCAATTCACAATCTAGAACACAAATCATAAACATGCAATAAGAAATAACACACATACACAGATATTTATCTAAGGGAAAGAAACTTCTCAAAACCCCTCCTATCTATATTGCATTAATCAAAGAATAAAGATGTAATACATATGCTTGCTCAAGCCCAAGCACAACCTACAAGTGTATAGTCTATCTCTCTACCTCACTGACTGACTCTGGACAACACTTAGCCAAATTTCGAGCCCTCCAAGCCCCTATTTCCTTACGTTGTTCCTTGAGTAATTAGCCCCTATTATTTATGGAATTTTTCCTTAATTTATTACGCAATCCATAAGGTTGGATCTCTAATTGCATGCACCACCTATGCACATTGGAATAGTCTAAAATTGATAGTACACTTCCTTGGAATCTCTATCTCAATTGCGTAACTCAAATTCTCTTTATACATTAGCTAATTTAGGTTGATTGATCAGTTAACTGGATGATCACTGAGTTTGACTAAAGTCACACTACTCAACTAACCTTCCACTAGTTCCTCCAACAGTTAGAATTAAGTTTAACTGAACAGAACTTAATATAACTGAATTAGATTGCTACAAATTATCAAACAATCATGTTGAATTGAACTCAAGCTTCCCCAACTCAAACTAATTGAGTTAAATAAGTGACAAGAGCCATGTCACATTGTTCACTACTTCCAACACTTCTGCTAACGTGGAAATTCAAATTTTCTCTAGTTTAACCAAGTCAAGGTCAAAATAAGATTTTCTTGCTACATTTTAACCACTCCCTCTCAGCAAGAAATGGATTATCAACCACCCCTTCCTGCTCCTATGGAACTCGAACTTCCATCTTAACAAGACCTTTGTCAAAATGTCAGCATCTTTTTCCTCTGTCAGAATGTAATCTAGCAACATTATCTACCTTTGCACACAGTCCTGTAAATGATGATATCAGATATCTATATGCTTAGATCGATCATGAAATATAGGATTTTCATAGAGTTTGATGCAAATCTGATTATCATAGTAGATCATGGTTGGATCCATCATCTGACCTAACAGTCGCATAAGTATCTTTCTCATCCAAATCGCCTCACATGTTGCTTGACTTGCAACCATGTATTATGCTTCTATTGAGTTGATCACCATATATCTTTACTTCATGTTGTACAAAGAAACAACTACGAACCCAACATTAAAAATTCCCCCTGATGTAAAATTTCTGTATGATGGACTCCTTGCCTAATCTGCATCTATGAAGCCACATAGTTTCATTCCTTTTGTCTGTGTTATCACAAAACATTGATCATCTAGCCATAATTTACTAGATGGATCAAATTACACCATGTAAGGCCAATTTTACAATAGTAAAATTGTTTCACTGTGAGAAATTACTTAATAAACCACATTTTTTAAGTCATTTATAATTAAACCCATGAAGAATAATTAAATAAATCACTATTTATTTAATTATCTTGTAGGAATAATTAATTAAACCAATATTTAATTAATATCCCTTGTCAAATTTGACCCAATTATGAGAAATAAATAGAGAAACCATTAATTATCTTGTTTTTCTCTAGGAATAATTAATTAATCACTAATCCGTTATTATTCATTGTCAAGTTTGACCAAATCCCTTAGGAGTAATTAAATAAATCATTATTTTTTTTATTATTCCTTAATTATATTTCTTTAGATGATAAATAAATAATTTATTTATTTATTATTTCTAAATAAAAGTTTAAATATTTTTTCCCTCTAACCAAATATAATAAAATATTCCAAATGGTTAATTCTAGAATGGGGTTAATAATATTTTATTATTGCTCATTATTCAAGGATAACCTAATATTTTGTTATAAATAGAAGGGTTTTCCATTCATTCTTGACTTTTGATTATTTTCATTATTGCACTCATTGTTGTAGCTTTGATTATTATTGTTTTCGCACACCATCTTCTTTTTCATTTGAGTTCTCATTGAGCTCAAACATTTTGTTTGTTGGGTTTTACACATTATAGAGGAGAGAGACTCTACAAAATATGAAGACATTGAGGATAGCCAAGAACCCATCCCATAGAGGGGGACTGGTAACATTATTTGTTCGCTTCACAGCTGTTCTTTAATAAACTATATTCTTTATATATCTGGTTTCCATTGGATTATTGAAGTTATTTGCACTTATTTTACTATTTCATTTTGTTCTTTAACTATGATTGTGGCATAGATCAGGCTTTGGCAGGTTTGTTTCTATCATTTGTTGCAGATCTACACTGCTTAACAACCATTTTTATTGTTTGGGTTGTTCATCATCCATGATCTAAAGTAGTTTCTTTTCATACACATTCAAGAAGAATACTTATCAACAAATTGGTGACTCCACTGCATTTTTAATTCTGATCTGAAAACATGGGTGACCTTCAGTTTTCAGCTTAGGGTTTTTATTTTTCAATCTCTTAAAGTTTTTTACTAGCATTCTAACCCTAGATCAGTCAAATTTTTAACTTATGCAAGTTTTCTAGTCATTTATGCAGGTCGCAGGAACCAGCCGCAACAAAGATGACAAATTTTTCTAAGACTTGCCAACCGAGAATCAAGGAGAATAAATCAAACTTTTATGCCCCAAAAGTGCGATCTGGAGGTCCAGAGCGCACTTTCTGGCCCAAAAAGTGCGATCTCCCCCTAAACAGGCCAGTACCTATGATTTTAAGGTTTCTTGGTTTTTTTCTGATATGTTTATGGGTTTTGTCGAGAGTTGTCTGCTGGGTTGGTTGACCACTGCCTTAGCCCACTTAGGCCTTGATCTACTATGTTTCACTTGTCGAAGTGGAATTTAGCCCCTTAGGGCTTCTAGTATGCTTCCACCTTTACAGGAGGAGTTTAACTGAGTAAGAATTTTGAGTTTTTGCAGAGCTTTCAGCCATATTTTCCAGATCTGTACCTTCCTGTTTCAAATATTCAAAGATAGGTTGTTTCCATCCATTTTCATCTTAAAATCTTGTTTGCTCATTTTCCTTAGGGTCCTATTGTTTTCCCTAGGTTTCACACCCATATCCTTTTCTTTTTGTAATGATTTCCCCCCCTAGTTTTTTGTTGTTGTTGCACCACTTTCCAGCAGCATAGTGTCATTTGATCCTAGTCACATTGACACTTAGATCTCTTATACTTTTTTCGTGTTTTTTTAGTTGATTTCGTCACCAACCAGCATAGTGTTTGCAAACCAAGTTTGGGTGGGGTTTAGAAAGTTGATTTGTTGTCATTTTCTATTTTTAATTTCAGTTTATTTAATCAATCTTTTTCTTTTTTCAAACACGATCTGGGCTTAATTAATAAACACACTTACACGCACAAGCACACCTTAAGCGAAGGGCACTTGGTTTACACCGCCAAGCCAAGACTTAATCAATTTATCTCCCCACACAAAGACAAAAACATCTTGTTGATATTCCTTCACCATTTCGGTGTCACTCGTGTCTTACAACTATTGCGCCACCAAGGCATTTGTCATGGAGACTCTTAGGCCTTCATCCCCTGTTTCTACTTGGGCATGTTACTCCTCCCCACAGGGTTTGAGTTCATAGTCTCCTAAGTCCCCATGTTGACTCCTCTTTTGGTTCATTTGATTCCTCATCTGATTCTAAGCCTCCTTCACCGCATACCATCATCATGTCAAGACCCACTGCAGGTGAAGGAAACCAACCTAGTGTTAGATCTGGTTCTACCCGAGAGGTCACATCTTGTGGAACCATATCAAGAACCGTTATGGCAGCTCCCATGCTACCTTTCATGGCTGGGTTAAGCCTCCCAGATTTTATCCAGTTAATTAATGACCCTATAGACCACAATGTTGGTTAGCCAGCTATGCGACTAAGATTCCCTCCGACATTCCCAAGTCTGAGGGTAATTCTGGAGAGGACCCCACCAATCATGTCCGTTGCTTCCATATGTGGTGTTCATCCAATTCCATCATCAATGATTCCATTCGTCTTCAGTTTTTCCAACGCACGCTCACTAGAGATGCTACAAAGTGGTATGTCGACCAGCCCGCCACCTCTCATTCCACTTTTGCGACACTTGCTAAAGTGTTCCTTTCATATTTCCAGTCACCTATTCGATATGACACTAGTACGGAGCTCTTGACTCCATTCCACCAGTCCTCTTCCATTTGTCTTTCCGATCATGTCTAAGAATGGCATAGAAGGAGGATCATGTGTCGTGCTCCACCCTTCGAAGACCGTGTATACCTTGATTGGTTTCTTAAGACTATTTTAGTGCCTATTGCCAAAGATGTCACGTCTTATTTTCCTCAAACATAGGAAGAGGCTCTCCAAACCGCTCTGAGATATAACTTGATTTATGCTCAATCTAGTTATGTTTATACCGTTATCATAGACCTCCCCCATCCTAGTG
Source organism: Pinus tabuliformis (assembly GCA_031772625.1). NCBI lineage: Eukaryota > Viridiplantae > Streptophyta > Pinopsida > Pinales > Pinaceae > Pinus > Pinus tabuliformis. The sequence goes on from CM062818.1 coordinate 684,104,119, forward strand.
GTGCCAATGCACCAGGGGCATCTCACACCGTCGACGGTATCATTGGAGTTATTTCACATCCTCCACCATATACTCAGCAAAGTTATGGTTATCCACAGGGGGGCATCAGTTCCTCTAACACTTATGCCACTCTTGTCAACAATGTGTATTCAAAACAAAGAACATCTTATGCATTTACCTAACCACATCAACAGATGTCAGGGCCAACTAGTGTTCAACCTATCTACCAGAATGTTGCCCCTTCACCATCTTATACCTATGCACCATTGAGCACTCCAGCCCCTCAAGTATCAACACCACAACCTCTAATACATCCTCATCCCCAACAGACATCGCCCCATCAGGGCCAAGTGTTTGCACATTAGAGTGCGACCAATCCCCTAAATTCAAAGAAAAAGAATAAGGGGAAAGGTAATAAGGGTAACCAAGGTAATTAACCTAATGAACCCTAGGGGAACCATCCTAACACTAACAACCAACAACAGGGTGACTAGCCCAAGCAAAACAAGGCTATTTGTACGAACAATCCTTGTGGATGTTGTGGTGTACATGGCCATTATACTCATGAGTGTCCCCTCTTACCCTGGATGCGCCAAATGTGGAAAGCCCAAACAACTTCTATAGATCAATCGCCTATGTAGCAATCGCCTCAGAATCCTGTGCCATCTCAACCATTCGTGCTCATAAATCCTTTCCCTCAGTAAGGATTTGTTGTTGCTCAACCTCAGCAAGGTCAAGCAGCCCACCTTCCCCAACCTTCTAGTCCTGGTGACTACCAGATCCTCATGATGAATTCTGACGAGGTTAATACCTTTGATATCAACTTGCAAACTTGATCATGTTAATATGACAAGCCATCGACTTCGTCCACCACTAAGTCCAAAACCAAAGAATCTATTGAGCCTCTTATGACACCAAATGGTCTGCTACAGATCCCTCAACCTAAAGTTGAGTCAATTCCTAAGATCCCAAAGGGACCATTATGCCGTAATGTGGCTTCTAACCGAGCTACCTAGGCCCCCACACATACATTATAGTAGACAACTTCTCACAATCACCTACTTCCATGTCAATGTTGGAGGTGCTCCAGTTGTGCCCATCTTAAAAGAAAGCTCTACTAACTGCTTTGGGTGCCATAGATCCTTCAGACTATCGTTTGATTGTCTTTCCCATTGATACGTTAGAATCCTCCATTACCTCCATCCATTGCTTTTCATATACCAGTCAGAGTCGGTAATGCCATCATCTCCCAATGCATTATTGATGAAGGCACATCCACCTGCGTGATGTCCTCTGTCATTTGGAAGAAACTAAAGTCACCTGAATTGTCCCCATCCACCATCACCTTGCATGCTTGGAACGGTCACTCCTCCCAGCCTCTCGGCATGTATCGCAATTGTCTAGTGACTCTTGTGGGCAAGATTGTTCATGTAGATATCGAGGTTATTAATTCCCCTCTAGATTAAAACATTCTCTTGGGTCATAGTTACACTTATGCCATGTCATCCATCGCGTCTATGGTTTTCTGCAAGATGTGTTTCCCCCATGAAGGGAAGATCATCATTATCGATCAGTTGACATACTACGAGTCGTCATCCTTGACCTCCCTTGAGTCCATTATCTTGTCAATGTCCGACAAGTAGTCTTCTACCCCTCTCACCGGTGTTTCACCCGGAGTCTACAAATATTCCTCATTATTGGGTGCTTTCCCTAGTCCTCCCCCTCTTATCTTTGAGCCTATCTCTTTGAGTGTTTGCATGTTACAAGTGTCACAGGATTCTCAAAAGTAGTCTGGTACATCTGATCAACAACCAACTCCTCAACACCCTGTGATTACCATCTCAGTCGAGCCATCTAGATCCACCCCCCCAGGACCTCCTCCTTTTATGGGTGCCTCTCCTTTGCTCCCACAGGAACTATTCCTCCAGGTCACAACCATCCAGGAGCTATTCTGCTGGGACATTACCTTGCAGGACAAATACCTTTTTTATTTCCTCCTAAAATCTTTTCTATCCCTGTCATGGCTTCATTGGTTCTCCCTAATATGATTTTGGGGATCCGAGTGTGGTACATTGATCACCCAATGAACACTCCGCCTGGTCAGCTCAGACCATATCATGCTTTGACCCTGGTTCAACCAGTCCCCATGACCCCTGTCACTGCTCCAGCTCCACCATAACCTCAACAGGAACCCAGTCCTATTATGACAGCATCCGGACAAGGGGCAAAGCCAAGAAGAAGGAACCTAAGAAAAAGGATCCCCAAGCACCTCCATCTCCCAAAGCTCCAAATCTGACACCTCTATAAGTTATGTGTGAGGTCGTTGGGCATGCCACTAATAAATGTCTTATACTTCCTCGTCTCAAATATTTGGTTCATGAAACATTCCCTAAGTCAAGTATCCTTGAGGTCCAAGTTACCTTACCAGGACCAGCCAAGAAAATCAAAGTGTTGCACACAAATCACCCTTGTGCCTTATGTGATTATTATGGTCACTAGTCCCATTGTTTCCCTCGTCTCGACAAATTTTGTGATTGCCTTCAAGCAATTTGCAAATAAGAGGCCACTCGTAGTGGATCATCTACTCCTCTACCCATGGATTCTGGTACCACTAGTGTACCAGAACAGGGGGACTCTGGTCCCACCATCATGATCCCTCCCCCCAATGTCGAGATGATGGAATCCACTATCCATATCCTTTACCTATTTTCATCCTTGAGTTCCTTATAGGAAAACCTTTTTGAGGTTTCTGCGTGCGCCTCTATCGAACCTCCTTCACTGGAAATCGAGGTCTCAACATCAGTAGATTTTCCATCTACTAGCTCGCCATCTACCTTTCCAGATGATGCGTATGTGAACCTTCTTTCTCATGATGATGCACCAGGTACCATAGCCGCATCATGTAGTCATTCTTCCTCCCGGCCCGCCATCTTCTATTCTGATGAGGACATCATATAAGCTATGTCTACTCCTGATTACCATTGCACTTAGGAAAGGGGGCATATCTTTTGGAGGATTTTGAAGGCCACCTCTTTCCTAATTCTCCCAATGCACTCTACCTCAATAAATTTCACTCATAGCATATCCCATTGATTTGTGTGTCTTTATTTCTGTCATGAAGTTAGGTAGGTTGCATCATCTCATCTATTTTCTTTTGCACCTTTCAGATGGATCCATCATCCACACCGTGTATCAGTTATGCCAACAATGCAAGTTGCTTCTCCAAGAATCTAGCCTCAACAGTCTGGGCCATTTTCACCCCCTTGCATACGTCAGTCCATTCGAACGTTGTGTGCATTTAATCTGCCACCAATAACCAGGTCGAATATGATGTAGTGATAGGTTTGTTAGTCGATGCCCTTGATCATCACATTTTCCATCTTCATGTTCGTTGAGATTCCTTACTGCTTGTCATGCAATTGAATGGCGTGTATCATGTGCGTAACCAAGTACTATTTATAAAATATTTAAGAGTTAAGATGTTGGTATGTAAATTTGAAACCATATCTTTCAGTCATGTTCCTAGAGCCCAAAATAACTATGTAGATACCATTGAAAACAACATTATAGATTGGCATTTATCACATGTATACCATAGAAGACAACCATAAAAGTAACACATGGTGAACCATCATCATCATATAAAATATTTGTAATCATATCATGTATCACATAAAACATATAAGTGTTTGGAGCCCATAGCTCTAAAAACATTTGACATGCCCATAGCATGTTACAAAAATCAAAACAAAAGGGACCCACATGTCCCTGTCCCTAGTCACTATCTTATGAATCCCGTGCCAAAGGCTCTGTTCCACCCGCTCATAAGTCACATACTGCCTGACCAGCCATCACCATGCGGTGCATGATCCCTTGTCACTCTTAGGGAAGGCTTGTACTCATCTGTGTATCGATCATCTAACTCATGCCACCCACGCTCAAAAACTCTGGTCAGGAGCACATCACACCTACGACATAGGTCAGCAAGTAGAGCATTGTCGTCTAGACCCTGACGTGATGATGATGTTCCCTGATCTACAACCCTTTCTGCTATGGCTCGGCCTGCATATCTTTCCAGTTTTACCAGTGCTATATCTACATACCACATATTTTACACTCAGTACCATATACACGTGCCAAAATCTGAAATGAACCATAAAAATAGATACTTAACTTTTTACCATCTTGTCCCCATGCTCATCTGTGTGGAAGTGGTAGGTCAAGATCACCCTGATAGTTCATCCCACTATAAGGATAATCGTCAACATAAAGGGGCATCTGAGCCCAGTGTGCAAAAAATTTAGGTTGGAACACCCGCCTGACCCCCCTCCTCCCCCTCTCTACAGTAGCTACCCCCAACAACACATCCTAAGCTCCTATGGGCCCCCATCCCGAATTTGTACATGAGGACAGCTGGTGGGTATCTTCTCAAAGAAGAAAGCACATAACATTGTACCAAATGCATAGTCGTGGTTCACCTGTCTCTTACATAGACTCAGTTATCGTTTCACTGACGACAACATCATTTGGGCCCACCCATAGTAGGTCCCTGCCAATACACTCTCAACAAGCATCATTTTCCCACCAGTGATGTGGTGGAATGCCTGGCTACCTAGGACCCATAACACTGCTACAGCAACAGCCCATGTCTCTAGCCTATCTAGATCACCGATCAGGATGGTCGTGCCCTTCACATGAACACCTTATGGACAATGGCACTCCACAAACTCTGTAATGTTCCTCCCACAAGGCAACACCGGATGTATATCCCCCACCACCCCTAGGGGAGGGAGTCTGGTAAAAAAGTAAACATCCTGTAACGTGAACTTGATCCTGTGCCCCTGCACCACAAAGACCTCCTGGTCTGGATCCCAATAGCTCATGATCCTCGATAACAAGGGCTCACATGCCCTCATCAATGGGTTCTCTACCAACTTGAGAACTCTGAAGCGAGCTAACATCCCTCGAACCCCCTGATCCCTTTGAATCTCAGATCGAATGGTTTCAAAATCTTGCTCGTGCTAGTTTATTTTCAACTCTGACATACTTGCAAAAAACCACATGTCTTGTCAATTTAGAGAAGAAAACACTGGCCTAGATTGACCAACCTACAGCCCCCACCAGGCCAACAGACAACTCTACCTCTCAGCTCCAAATCACAGTTTCTACCCAAAAAGTGCGAGATCATAGGTTTCCACCTATTTCCTACAAGCCAGATTGCAGTTCTGGGCCCAACAAGTGTGATCCGGCTGAGAAGAAGAGCAGGGGTCTCCCAGGGAGCTGCAGGGTTCAAAAATTAGGAAATAAACCACTGAATTTGAAGAGATAAGTAAGGCCAACTACCTAAAAGTCATTGATCCTCATTTTGACGGTCGGTTTGTCCGCCATGATCTCCACAAGATTTAGGTCCTTTTCCTCCTCTCCAAATTCAACACAGCTCACTTAGCAAATGAGTTCAAACTGGAGGGAAAACATCCTTTTAGAGAAAAACCCACAATTTTTTTATCACCCATTGCGACCAAACTGTAGCTCAGTTTGATGAATTATTAGCACCATTCGAAAGCCTTCATTGAGTACTATAATGGGTCTTTCTTAGTTTTTGATTATTTGGCACTTCACTAGGAAGCCCTTTTTCCAAGAAGGGTCACTTTGTCGCCTCTCAAAATTGAATTTTTTCATAAGAGACACTTGTACTTTGGAGTCCACCTTCCCTTGGCGCTTTTCATCTCACATGTCGATTTTTGTCATGAGAAACCATCATTTTCTCATGTTTTCATGGTCTACACCAGGCCTATTCTGTGTGGCAACGTCATTGACTCACCCTTGTTCAAAGCATCCACGATGAGTCACCTTTGCATCCATGGAGTCTGTTTCGCATCCCATTATATCATGTCACAGTATTCCATCCATATTTTCATACCATTCATCCTGTGTTGCCCATTTTTTCCTTCAGTCATACTATCCACCATCCCCTCCGGAGTCGAGTCAGTCGCTGCCAGGTCAACCATGCACTTTATGCTCTGACAAGGGAAGTCGTTTGTTTGTCCCTCAGTCCCATTTTTCCCATTGTCCCTGGTGTCAGTCCATCAGTCACATTACTATTTCCCCTCGTGCCTTAGTTGAGGATCTTAATTTCCTCACCTATGGCAGGCCCTATTTTTTCGTCATCAGCGCATTTATTCCATAAGAATAGCCTAGAGGGTGGTGTATCTTCATTCTAGGTTCTACTCTTGTTCGGTGCCTCAGATCAAGCAAAGGGAATCATCATTTCCCTTTGACTTGGTTGTTTCATGCTCGTGATTCATACACTTGATGGTCCGGTGATGCAGCAGACTGTACCAGTGATTCCTGGGTGTGTGTGAGATGTTACAGACTCATGAAGGGGTGTCCCTTTAGGTAGCCCCCCACATGCCTAGATACCTTCCTATTATGCTACAACCTCATATGAAGTTCTACAGATTTGATGGGTTCGGTTCCTGTCGCTTGTATCATTCATAGCATGCATGTCTCCTTCAGATAATCCATTCAGTTTTATAGAGCCCTTTCCTGTTCAACAGGGCTTCTTTGGTTGTTCTAAACTCCCTCCCACCCATTTTTTAGGGAAGGGCCATTATATCTCATGTACTCAGATGTTATTGTATTTAGTCCTGGCTCATGTTTTTTCTAGGTGCATTATGTATATGGGACACATTGTATTATTTTCTAGCTCATTTATGCCAACATATCATGTACCATTCAGCATGTATTTTATTGCTCAGTTTCATGTTTTTGGGCGCATCATTATTTTTCTACTAAGTTATCTCGGCTGGTATAGGTATTCCTCCCCCACCTCATTGAGATCCAATACCACAACGTAAAATGAGACTTCCATTGGTCTCGCCCCCTCTGTCACTATCCTCTTTCACTTCAGCTCCATGGGTCTCTCTCTCTCTCTCTCTCTCTCTCTCTCTCTCTCTCTCTAACTCCACTTCGTTGTCTAATGATTGTGTCCTTACAACATACTTCGGTCATACGTTTTTCTCCTAACACTCGTACGTTGGGGGGCAATTTGTTATGACAAAAAATTGATCATCTAGCCATAATTTACTAGATGGATCGAAGTACACCATGTAAGGCCAATTTTACAATAGTAAAATTGTTTCACTGTGAGAAATTACTTAATAAACCACATTTGTTAAGTCATTTATAATTAAACCCATGAAGAATAATTAAATAAATCACTATTTATTTAATTATATTCTAGGAATAATTAATTAAACCATTGTTTAATTAATATTCCTTGTCACATTTGACCCAATTATGAGAAATAAATAGATAAACCATTAATTATCTTATTTTTCTCTAGGAATAATTAATTAATCACTAATTAGTTATTATTCCTTGTCAAGTTTGACCAAATCCCTTAGGAATAATTAAATAAATCATTATTTGTTTATTATTCCTTAACCATATTTCTTGAGATGATAAATAAATCATTTATTTATTTATTATTTCTAAATAAAAGTTTAAATACCTTTTCCCTCTAACCAAATATAATAAAATATTCCAAATGGTTAATTCTAGAAAGGGGTTAATAATATTTTATTATTGCTCATTATTCGAGGATAACCTAATATTTTGGTTTTCCATTCATTCTTGACTTTTAATTATTTTCATTGTTGCAACTCTGATTATTATCACTATCACGCACCATCTTCTTTTTCATTTGAGTTCTCATTGAGCTCAAACATTTTGTTTGCTGGGTTTTACACATTATAGAGGAGAGGGACTCTACAAAAATTGAAGACATTGAGGATAGCCAAGAACCCATCCCATAGAGGGGGACTGGTAACATTATTTGTTCCCTTCACAGGTGTTTTTTAATAAAATATATTCTTTATATATCTAGTTTCCATTGGATTATTGGAGTTATTTGCGCTTATTTTACTATTTCATTTTGTTGTTTAACTATGATTGTGGCATAGATTAGGGTTTTGGTAGGTTTTGTTTCGATCATTTGTTGCAAATCTACATTGTTTAACAACCATTTTTATTGTTTGGGTTGTGTTAGAGTCGGTCTTAAGCCCTCCATCAGTGATCAAAACTCTTTGCATTTGCATATGTAGGTGTCTCATCAGTGTCAATTTTTGCATCCCGTTAGGCATGCCATAACCCTGATGGAGGAGCTGGTGTGTTGTACCCCTCTTGGCATTGTTGGTTCAGGTCATTTCAGTCATTAAGCTCTTTCAAGCTTGTCTTATCTTGTCTTGAGGTCAAATTCCTAGGTCTAGGGTTTTGGTCAAATATGTTTATAGGGTCATGTGTCTGAAAAGTCAATGAGTATTCAGCAAGCCAGAGGGATGATTGTAAAAGTGTTTCTTCAAGATTTCTTATCTGGTACAGTTAATCTTCACCTTGGATTTAAAAACTCTGCTTTTAAAGCCAAGGTCATTTTCCAAGTTTGTAAATAAGTGATGAAATTTCAAAAGTCTTCAGCGAACAAAATGCAACCCTAGTCCCCTTGCCAAGATCCCTCAGATGATCTACCTGCAAAAAGAATCAAGTCAAAGAACTCAATGAGTCAAATTCAGGACAAAAGAAACCAAAAAGTCAGTGTTATAAAGTGTCAAAGAGAAAACATTAGAAAGTGGGTTTGTGAATGAAATTTTTTCAAATGAAACTTATAAAACCCCAAATTCCCTCCTATCACTCTCATTGTGCATCCTAGACGCTTGCAAGAGAGGTTTGAGAGAGTGATTGAGAGAAAGGAGCGAATAGAGAGCGAGTTCGGGCATTGGACTGGTGCGCGACCCGTCAGGCCAGGTGCGCGACCCGTCAGGTGCGCGCGACCCGTCAGAGGGTCTTCCACAGTGTGAAAATACAACGGGCGCGACCCGTCAGAGGTGCGCGACCCGTCGAGCTGTCTCCCTGCAAAACGATTTTAAATTTGCTCAAACGCTCTCCAAGCCACAAATTTGTTTGAGGTAGGTGTTCTAAACTTGAAATGGGTGTGGTTATGATTGGTGGATATCATAAAACATGTTTTAAGGATTGAAATTGTACAAGTGAAACCTCTTCATATGACTTCAATGTTAATGGGTAAAATGTGCTAGGGTTTGTGGTGTTTCAAGGTGTTTTCCCTTTGTAATTGTTTCCCTCCTTCCCCTTTCCACTCACACTTGTATGTATGCCTATTTTCCTCCCATGCTATTTATAAATTAAATGCAAACCCTCCCTTCTCCCTAATAACTAAAAGTGTAAACCCTACCCCTCTCCCAAAGCATTCAAAACCCTAATCTCCCTCTACCATATGCATGTGTCAACAATGGAAAATGTTGGTGAATATGTCAGCAGTTTTGTGCATATGTTTTCCTATCTTCCCCTATTATTGTTGCATGTTTTCATATCCCATAAGTTCACTTTCATACATATTTTTCCCATATGCAGTGATTTTTGCAAATGATTTCCTAATATCCCTGATTTTAAATATGTACTCCTATATGCATAATGGTTTGCAACATTTTCCTTAAAAATTCCTTGTCATATTTATATATTCCCAATTCCTTGTAAAAAGGTCCCACCCCTAACATTTCCCTCATGTCTTTTTCCCTTTGAAACAGCATAGAATTCAGCACTTTTTACAGGCAGAGACAGCAGTACAGTTTGTCCACTTTGCTCCTAAACTATGTCAGAAACCAAAACTTACGAGCAAAGTGATGATCATTCATCATCTGCAGAGGTTGAGGTACAGAGGAGGCCTCGTAAGGGTGGTAAGGGTGGACATCATAAGCGAGAGGAGCCCACTTCTTTAGCAGAGTTACAAGCCTGTCCTATAGCAGTCACTTGTTTTCAGTACATGTCTTGTTATGAGTTCTGTGAGAGGATTTCTCGGATTCAGCACCACAGAGAGTTGGCCCGCCTTTTTGTTTTACACCTCCATGATGGACATGTCAATCTTGCAGGGGTGAACTTTACATTGACACCCGAGGTGATCTCACATGCTACAGGGATACCTAATGTTGGTGAGGTGTGGAATAAGCGCAAGCTGCTAGATATTGTTCACTTTGAGCCTTATGTCTGGCCACCATTCATAAGACATTTGGCGGGTGTTTTTCCATTCAGGTTTCTCCGAAGCGAGTATGCTCCCATCATGAGGCTTATTATGCACTATTTTACCTGTGAGGGCAGATTTTCACAGGTGTACTCATATCACATTCGCCTTTTGAAGCACTTCACCCGAGTGAGGATGATGAACATCCCTGTTTTCTTCTTTCGGAACATTCAGAGGATGGTGCCCATGTTGCAGAGGAAGACCCCGGCACAGCAGTACAGGAGCCTTCATCATTATGGTTTGATTCAGCTAGTAGTATTGCATCAGTTAACTCAGCAGGGCATCTCATGGGAGGAGTTCATCTCTCGTGAGTTTTTCACAGCGCCATCACAGCCACATCCTGAGGTTGTTCATGAGGAGGGAGGACCATCACACCGGCATCACATCCCTATCACTAGACATGTTAGTTCCTCATCTCAGCTCACTTATCAGAGAGGCCAAAGGGCCTTGTTTGCAGCAGCTCGGCGAGTACTATCTCCACGGCAGGTGGAAGGGGTCTCGCCTTCATCTTCAGTTCAGCGAGTGTTATCTCCACATCAGGTGGAAGGGGCCTCGCTTTCTTCACCAACACAGGTACCAAAGAGGGGCAAAGAGCCCATGCTTGATGAGGGTCCATCAGGAGTTCCCGATGTTGAGTTTGTTGATCTTGAGACCAGTTCTCCTAGCCAGGAGGCAAAAGAGATCATTCAGCATCTCAGAGCTGAAAATGATGCTTTGCAGAGGAGATTTGAGGGTGCCCAATGGACCATCACTTACCTGGAGCAGCGCAACAAACAGTTGGAGGAGGAGAAAGCACTTGATGAGCTATGGAGGATTCGTAGTGACCGAACCTTAAACCGTAGAAGACCCGGTGACCCATTTCCTGCTGACCGAGAGTCTATGCTTATCCAGGAGAATGCACACTTAGAGAGGCTGTTGGCTAAGGCCAACCAAGATAAAAAGTTGCTGAGGAACATGAAAAACCATTACTGGGCAAGAATTCATGTGTGCAAGGCCAAAATGAAGATGCTTCAAAGGCGGTTGTCCGAGGCCCTAAAAGGGAAGAAGAAGACCAATCCACTCCGTATCTTGGCTGAGGCTTCACTCAAAGATCATGGCACTCAATAGCCTAGCCACAGCTCAAATCCCAAAAAAATTTGAGAATTTTGGGTAATTTTGGCATTTTTTGGTAATTTACAGGTTTTGACTCTTTAACGGGTCTCACCCCCCGTGAGACCCTTTGTCATGGCAACTCCTTTTCACAAAAACTCAGAATTTCCTGATTTTTTATGCAAAGTTACATATGCCCATGGATGGACTTGAATTTTTATGGAGTTTTGGGCCTACAGAAGGTCAAAATACATGCAAAATTTGACTTTCTGCCACTTTTTTGAACTGCAGAAAGCTCTCTTGGGAGAATTGGTTTTTGACAGGGAAAATGAACTCCAAATTCAAAAATTCCAGTTGGGTTGGAAATTAGACTCATAGACCTTTCCAACAAGCCCACTTTTGCTCAATTTGGCCACCTGAAAGTACCCCAAACAGAGCTCCAAAGGGGCACGACCCGTCAGGCAGGGGGGCGCGACCTGTCAGGCAGTTTTTTGCCAGATTGCACTGTACAGCCCAGAAAACGCAGATTTGACTCAGTTTGACTTTTTGGGGTTGAAGATGATTATATTTGATGTAATTTTTGTAACTCTAAGACACTTTTACTCTTGTTTAACACTTCTAGAAGATTCATTCATGTAATGGGTAAATATGTAATGTATGAATTGGTTTCCAAGTTTATAGAGGCAAGTTGTTTTGACTACCTAGTTTGTAGTGCTTAGTTTAGAAGTGGTTGAAACAGCTCCTAGGATAGTGAGCTCGACCCATGGAGGCAGGGAAATAGGTTAGATCATCTATATTATGTACTTTCTTGCTCATTTTCATGGTTGGACTCTTGAGGGAGAAGCTATCATTGTATTATTTCACTGTATCTCTGCAATTTTTGGCTAAGGAAGACCAGGGTTTTGCAGTCCTCTTTGGGATTCTTGTGGACTCATGTGTTGATGGTGTGTTTCTCAATGTTCTTGTAAGTGTGTTTATGTGATCATCTCCTTTCTTTCCTTCTGCATATTAAACAAATGAAGTGTTAAAGTAAGAATTCATGCTTGCCATGCTCTGCTTTTAAATTTGTTTAATTTCTATGTTTTCTACTGTTTAAGGAGAATTCAAAGTATTATTTGCTCTCCTTAGCTCCTCACCGGTCTTTTCCATCCACTCGCCTCAATCAAAGGCATCAATACAGTCTCCTACCTCGCCCCAAAGAACCCCCTGCAGAAACTGTGTCAAATCCCCGCACCCAAAATTGCAATTCCTCAATTTGCCACCAAAAACCCAAAAAACCCCAAATCAACCTTTTTAAATCAGTTTACTAGCCTAATATTAGTGTTACCTTGTTGGTCATCTCATCCCATTGAAGATCTGCCGAGATTGACCGGAGAGAGCCTTCTCCTGCCCCGTAGGGCTAGCTACGAGGCTAAATGGTTTGATGTAGCCTTGAGGTTTACCTTTCTCAGCCTAAGGTGAAATTTCAAGCACTAACATACTGGCGACCATACTGGGGAGAACAACTAATCCTTTGCTCATTGACGTGTTATTTCATAAGTCTTAGACGGAGCCTGAAGTTACGTCAGGTAGCCTTCGAAAACACTCTTGTTTTACATCAGCACAAGTAGATAAACGCTGCTTCAGTCTATCTCTATGAGCTTGTGAACGTAGCACTTCATTGACACTTTATCCCAGTATAATTGTTAACTCTGAGCCGTGGATGATAGGTTGAGAGTTTTCACAGGCTGAATGCTTTTTCTTTCCTAGTCTTTTTGAGAAAACAAGCTGGCTACAGATCCCAAACCCATTTTTAAATCTCATTCATGCCCAACTATTTTTGATTATCTTGAAGATTTAGATTTTGACGAAAGCTTTGAGTTGTCTCTGTTTAAAGCTAAGTCTGAAAGTGCGCTCGATTCTCTAGTCCTTGACCCTGATTTTGCAGCTGCTATTGAGTTTGAGAGACATAATAAATTGGTTGAAAATTTCATCTTAAGACATCTTCAGACACGTGTTCAAGCTACTACCCTTGCTGATTTTGTTGAGAATATTTCTGATCACATTGGATCTACTATCACGGCTCATGAAGAATCTTACCCTCCTTATGTTTCAGTTTCACCTATAATCACCTATCCCGAATCAACAGTCGGTTCTCCTCCTTCTTCTCCTACTCCTCCGACTCCCCCAACTCCACAAACTACACCTCCCCTTGTTATAATCCCTGCTATCACAGCTCCTCCTCCTCATACTCATCTTACTCCCCCTCCTAGAGCCATGGCTGCCCGGTTTGCCCCATTGGTTTTACCTGCAAATCTTCATGATATGCCAGCTGATTACCAAAGTAAAATCCCCATGTTTGATGGCACTCCACAAAGTATTACCGCTCAGCAGCATATCGACAAGATGACCACATTCTTTGATCTATATGAGTTAGATGAAGAAGATGTTACCATGCGGTTATTCGTGCAAACATTTGCAGGAGAAGTTAGAAAATGGTTCAGAGGGTTGACAGCTAACAGCATTGCCAATTTGGAAGCACTTCAGAATCAGTTTTTAGATCGATGGGAAATTAGAAAAGATCCGCTTCAAATTAATGCCGAATACAACAACCTCAAGCGTAATCCGGGTGAGTCTGTTCAAGATTATATAATCAGGTTCAATACAGTTTATAATGCTATTCCCGACGATTTGAGGCCATCTAGAAAATCAGCACTTCTTAAGTTTCCGAATGGTTTTGATCTGGAGATGGCCTACTCATTGAGAGATAGAGATCCACCTACCTTAGAGGAGATGCAGAAAATTGCTGTCAGCGTTGAGGCAAATTTGAATGACAAAAGAGCAAGGATGAAGGCAGAAAAGCAAATCACAATCAAGGGGGAAGCATCCACATCAAATCAGGTTGTTCTCCGTGAACTTGAGCAGCTTAGAAGAACATTTGAAATGGTGACTATTGACAAGCCGGATCCTCAGATTCGTAATCCCAATTTCAGAGGTCAACAACAGCAACAATATAGGATCAAGCAGCGTGAAACAAAGGCACAAGAGGCAGCAGTTCAGCAGCAAATGAAACCACCTTTTCAGCAGAATTTTGTTAGCCAAGAATCTGAAGATGAAGGTGATAATGTTGGAGAGGAAAATCACTTCTTCACTCCTGATGATATGCCCACATATATTACAGAAGAAGATGAGTTGGTGAGTAATTCCGTCTTTCCCCAAGATGAGCATTATATTTTGTCAAACGATGCGATACTTGAAGAAGAATCCGAAGAGTATCAAAGAGGGTACTTGAATGCTTTATCAGCGCAGCAAGGACAGCAAAGGCAATTGAGAAACCGAGCTATTCCTATAATTCCCGTGCAGAAAAAGAAAGACATTCCAGCAAAGAATGATTCGGTTTCTTCAAAAGGTAAAGACATAGTCGATCCTTCAACAACTCAATCATCACCAGCAGTTAGGATAGATCAGCCATCAAATGCACCAAAGGATAAATGTTATGAAACCAGCTCAAGAAAAGATAGAAAAGATAGATCAACGCCTTATAATTTAGTCTCTTCGAGGGGGCAACCTCCTTTACATTAAATAAATGAACAATTCTTGGATGATACAAATGAAAAGACCTCCTTTCTATATATAGGAGTCTAAGGGGTTATAACATAATCAGAGCCGACACAACAATAATAATGTAAGGGCATAATAATAACAATAGTGGGCTTCTATGGGGTACATTAGTAACAATATGGGCACTACATGGGTACATCAATATAATAAGTGGGTTTTACTAATAACAATAAGGGGTTACACTAGTAGTATAGGGGCCTAACAATAAAGCTGAAAAAAGAGATAATCCGGCTAAAGAAAGTGAGAAGGTTTCAGTTTTCAGTTTGGAGAATGAGATTGCAAAGTTAAAAGTATCTATTCCCTTGACGGAAGTCATGAAGAACAACACTTACCGAGGTCAAATTTCCAAGCTGCTGAATTTTGATCCAATGCTAGACATGGTGAATGTACAAGATGATCAGCCGGAGTTGATTTTTGGGCCAGCTTTAAATGGTGAGTCTCCCGAAAGTGATGTTCCTCCATTTTATATCAGTTTGCGTTTGCATGAGTTTGTGTTGCACAATGCCATGTTTGACTCGGGAGCCTCGCACAATTTGATGCCGAAAACAATCATGGAGAAACTGGGACTTGACTTCACAAGGAAGTATCATGATTTGTATTCGTTTGATTCCAGCCGGGTAAGATGTATAGGCTTGATCAAAGACTTGGTGGTGAGTCTAGATCAAATTCCAGTGAAGAATGTTTTGATGGATGTGGTGGTGGCGGACATTCCTCCGCGGTTTGGCATGTTGTTGTCGAGATCATGGGGAGCCAAGCTCAAAGGTACACTTCAGCTTGATTTTTCATATGCCACAATTCCAGTTTTTGGTCAAATGAGGAAGTTATATCGGGAACAAAAGATGAAATACATGATCACTAGTAAGGAAAAGCCCGTCAATCATCCTGTAAATTATGTACAAACAGATTTAGAATCTTTTGTTTTGTTTGCGGAGAATTTCAATGAGGTAGATAGTTAGTTAGTTCAAGTAGAAGATATACCAGACGTTTCAGAAAATTTCAGAGAAGTTTTGAGAAAGGAAAGTGAAGAAAGGTCTGCTGTCATAAGGCCAATTGCTGAAACAAATGGGCAGCAAATAGAGCATGCATCAAAATCAGATTTTCAGCACTTAGAAGATGATGAGAATGGTCTTTGGACCATGGATTTTGATGGCATAGTGGGTAGCGATGGTGCTGGTATAGGTGTGTGGATTTGAAGCCCATTTTTAGCCCAAAATCAAGTTCCAAGCAAGGTACGGGTATGTTCTTATAAATTGGCATTTGATTGTTCAAATAATGAGGCAGAATATGAAGCTCTTATTGCTGGTCTGAAAATCCTTCGGAAGTTGAAGGCAAAGAAAATAGCGGTATATGGCGACTCCGAGTTGGTTATCAAGCAAGTGAAAGGTGAATTTCAGGCCAAACATCCTCGTATGCGAGCATATCGGAATGTTGTCCTAGATATCTTAAAGAGGTTTTCTGAACATACTTTGACATGTGTGCCCCGGATTCAAAATGGTGTTGCGGATGCATTGGCTAAGGCAGCGAGTAATCTGAAAATACCTATGAATTCCAGCAATAAGTTTGAGATATATGTGAAGCATCGTCCTACAGTTCCAGATAATCAAAGGTGTTGGCAAGTTTTCCAAGATGACGAAGAAATCAAAGATTTTCTGCAAGTTGAGGGTAAATTCGAAGACATTTCAATAGACACGGAAGCTGAAGGAGTAAATCAGATGGATGTATTGCAGCTCAAGGACAATTACATTCCTAAAGGATTGATTCCTTTGGAAGAATTGTTCGATCAAGATGATGTGGCCCGCAAGCCAACTTTGAGGCCAACGAATGAAGGAGTTGAAGATGTGAATCTTGGGACGGCTGAAATTCCAAAGATGGTGAAGCTCTCAAAAGCATTGCCGCCTAAGGTAAAGAAAGAGTATATCAGGTTATTGTCTATGTATTCTAATGTTTTTGCATGGGACTATTCAGATTTGAAAACTTATGACACAAGTATCATTCAGCATACCATTCCCATAAAGCCACATCAAAAGCCTTTCCGACAAAAGTTGAGAAGAATTAATCCTAAATTGCTGCCATTGATTGAGAAGGAAGTCAACAGGTTGTATAAGTCTGGAATCATAGTGCCAATCCGGTTTTCTGATTGGATTTCCAACTTAGTGCCCGTGAGAAAGAAGACCGGTGAAATTCGCTTATGCATAGACTTTAGAAATCTGAACAAGGTGTCATTAAAGGATAATTATCCGCTACCCAAAATGGACCACATATTGCAGTGGGTAGTAGGGGCATCAAAGATGTCATTGCTTGATGGTTACTCCGGGTATAATCAGATTTTGGTGCACGAAGATGACCGTGACAAGACAGCATTTACTACTCCATGGGGTACATTTCATTATGCCAAGATGCCATTTGGATTGAAGAACGCGGGTGCCACATTTCAGCGGGCAATGGACATGGCTTTTGCAAATGAGAAAGATGTCTTTTTAGTTGTTTATCTTGATGATCTGACCGTGTTTTCTAAATCAGATGAAGAGCATTTGTTTCATTTGACTAAGGTGTTTCAAAAGTGCAGAAAATATGGCATCTCATTGAATCCGAAGAAGAGTCTTTTTGCTATGAGCGAAGGCAAGCTGCTGGGCCATATTATTTCTAAAGATGGCATTCGTATAGATCCCGCACGAGTGGAAGCAATTTAGCAATTGGAGCAGCCCCGTAGCAAGAAAGAAATCCAGTCCTTCAATGGTAAATTGAATTTTCTGCGTCGTTTCATCCCCAATCTTGCCGAACATCTTAGATAGATAACCAATATGCTCAAGAAGGACAGTGAGCTCAAATGGACCGAAGAAGCGGTGAAGTCTTTTAATTTGATAAAGGTAATTTTATCTTCAGCCCCAACTTTGATCAGCCCAGATTATACGCAGGATTTTATTTTGTTTTCATTTGCTTCCGAGCATACGTTGGCAGCCGTGTTGATGCAAAAAAGGGATGGAGTTGAGAGGCCCATAGCTTTTTTCAGCCGCATCATAAGAGACGGAGCGCTGAATTATAATATCATTGAGAAGCAAGCACTGGCGCTGATCAAGGCTTTGAAAGATTTCCGGGTATACATATTGAATTCTCATATTTTGGCGTATGTTCCTAATGCAGCTGTGAAGGATGTTTTAGTACAAACGGAACCGGAAGGAAGAAGGGGTAAGTGGATCGCTGCACTATTAGAATATGATGTAGAAATTAAGCCTACCAAGTTGATTAAAGGTCAAGGTCTTGCTAAGTTGATGGCTGAAACAAACCTTCACGTCCTTGATATCAATTTGATTGCTGCCTTGTCCGATGAAGATGAAGAAAATTTAGTTCTACAGGTATCCGATATCTTTGTGTCTTCTCCTTGGTATGCTGATATAGTTTATGTGCTTCAAAATTTGTCTTCACCCCCTGGAATGCCTAGAAACAAAGCTAGAACATTGAAACTAAAGGCTGCCAAATTTTGCATTATCAAATCTGCACTTTATTGGAAAGATCCCGGTGGCATCTTGCTGAACTGTTTGGTCGAAGAGGAAGCTAAGACAACAGTAGATGATTTCCATAAAGGTGACTGTGGGGGTCACTTATTTTGGAAGACCACGGCTAATAAGATTTTGAGAGCTGGTTTCTATTGGCCTTCTTTATTTTCTGATGTGTATAAAGCGGTAAAGAGTTGTCATGAATGTCAAATTTTTCAAGGAAAGCAGAAGTTACAGCCATTGCCTCTCAAGCCGGTTGAAATCAGTGCACCATTTCAGCAATGGGGCTTGGATTTTATTGGTGAAATCCACCCAGCATCTTCCGGGCAGCATCGATGGATCTTGACCGCCACAGATTACTTCACGAAATGGATTGAAGCCATTCCCACCCGGCAAGCCACGGATTCGGTAATTATTTCTTTTCTTGAAAGTAATATCTTGTCACGTTTCGGCTGTCCACATAAGTTGATTACAGATAATGCAGCAGCATTCAAATCGAAGAAGTTGGTTGATTTTTGCTATAAATATAACATCAGCTTGGGGCATTCGACCGCCTACCATCCGCAAGGTAATGGGCTGGCTGAATCTTCGAACAAATCTCTAGTGAACATCATAAAGAAATTGCTGGAAATAAATAAGAAGAGCTGGCACAAGAAGCTAATAAATGCATTATGGGCTGATCGGGTAAGTCAAAAGAAGTCAATTGGTATGTCACCTTTTGAACTGGTTTATGGAGTAGATGCAGTGTTTCCGACTTCACTTAGTGTTCCAGTAGCTAAATTGTTTCAAGAAGCTGGTGGTGAGGAGGATCCTATGCAACGATGGATCAGTCAAATGATTCATTTACAGCAGACACGAGAAGAGGTTCACCAGAATTCCCTTAAGTTGCAGAAGCGCATAAAGAAAATCTATGACAAAAAGGCCAAGGCAGATGATTTTCAGATTGATGATGTTGTGTTGAGATGGGATGCCTGTAATGAAGACAAAGGGAAGCATGGAAAATTTGACAATTTGTGGAAAGGTCCCTACAAAATTGCAGCATACCGTGGTCCAAATGCTTTTCTTCTCAAAGAAATGAATGGTGATGAATGTCTTGGTGGGTCGGTGAATGGCCGGCTGCTCAAAAGGTATCATGCTTAAGCATTTTCTGCTCTGATCATTCTCATTGTAATTACCATTTCATTTTCATTCTGCAGCAAATGTGAAACTGATCTCTCATCTTCAGTTTGGGGCTCGCGGTGAAGGCTATAATTCTGAAAATGGTGATTAGGTGGTACGAGTTTTTAGAGTTATTTCAGTCAGTTTATTTTCTGCATAGAGTGAGTTAGTTAGTGTCAAATTTAGTCTAGGATTTCAGCCACTTGTCCAAGTCAAATAAGGTTGTTTCAAATTTGGTCACATGTGTATAAGTTGACTCCATTGCCCAATGAATAAAGCACTGGTCTGCTCTCCCAGAGGTCTAAAGTTCTTGGTACCTCCAAGGAGCTACCATCCCCATTGGAGCCAATGTTAGAGTCGGTCTTAAGCCCTCCATCAGTGATCAAAACTCTTTGCATTTGCATATGTAAGTGTCTCATCAGTGTCAATTTTTGCATCCCGTTAGGCATGCCATAACCCTGATGGAGGAGCTGGTGTGTTGTACCCCTCTTGGCATTGTTGGTTCAGGTCATTTCAGTCATTAAGCTCTTTCAAGCTTGTCTTATCTTGTCTTGAGGTCAAATTCCTAGGTCTAGGGTTTTGGTCAAATATGTTTACAGGGTCATGTGTCTGAAAAGTCAATGAGTATTCAGCAAGCCAGAGGGATGATTGTAAAAGTGTTTCTTCAAGATTTCTTATCTGGTACAGTTAATCTTCACCTTGGATTTAAAAACTCTGCTTTTAAAGCCAAGGTCATTTTCCAAGTTTGTAAATAAGTGATGAAATTTCAAAAGTCTTCAGCGAACAAAATGCAACCCTGGTCCCCTTGCCAAGATCCCTCAGATGATCTACCTGCAAAAAGAATAAAGTCAAAGCACTCAATGAGTCAAATTCAGAAGAAAAGAAACCAAAAAGTCAGTGTTATAAAGTGTCAAAGAGAAAACATTAGAAAGTGGGTTTGTGAATGAAATTTTTTCAAATGAAACTTATAAAACCCCAAATTCCCTCCTATCACTCTC
Source organism: Pinus tabuliformis (assembly GCA_031772625.1). NCBI lineage: Eukaryota > Viridiplantae > Streptophyta > Pinopsida > Pinales > Pinaceae > Pinus > Pinus tabuliformis. Next base: position 684,124,548 of record CM062818.1, read on the forward strand.
ATTGTGCATCCTAGACGCTTGCAAGAGAGGTTTGAGAGAGTGATTGAGAGAAAGGAGCGAATAGAGAGCGAGTTCGGGCATTGGACTGGTGCGCGACCCGTCAGGCCAGGTGCGCGACCCGTCAGGTGCGCGCGACCCATCAGAGGGTCTTCCACAGTGTGAAAATACAACGAGCGTGACCCGTCAGAGGTGCGCGACCCGTTGGGCGTGGTGCGCGACCCGTCGAGCTGTCTCCCTGCAAAACGATTTTAAATTTGCTCAAACGCTCTCCAAGCCACAAATTTGTTTGAGGTAGGTGTTCTAAACTTGAAATGGGTGTGGTTATGATTGGTGGATATCATAAAACATGTTTTAAGGATTGAAATTGTACAAATGAAACCTCTTCATATGACTGCAATGTTAATGGGTAAAATGTGCTAGGGTTTGTGGTGTTTCAAGGTGTTTTCCCTTTGTAATTGTTTCCCTCCTTCCCCTTTCCACTCACACTTGTATGTATGCCTATTTTCCTCCCATGCTATTTATAAATTAAATGCAAACCCTCCCTTCTCCCTAATAACTAAAAGTGTAAACCCTACCCCTCTCCCAAAGCATTCAAAACCCTAATCTCCCTCTACCATATGCATGTGTCAACAATGGAAAATGTTGGTGAATATGTCAGCAGTTTTGTGCATATGTTTTCCTATCTTCCCCTATTAATGCTGCATGTTTTCATATCCCATATGTTCACTTTCATACATATTTTTCCCATATGCAGTGATTTTTGCAAATGATTTCCTAATATCCCTGATTTTAAATATGTACTCCTATATGCATAATGGTTTGCAACATTTTCCTTAAAAATTCCCTGTCATATTTATATATTCCCAATTCCTTGTAAAAAGGTCCCACCCCTAACATTTCCCTCATGTCTTTTTCCCCTTGAAACAGCATAGAATTCAGCACATTTTACAGGCAGAGACAGCAGTACAGTTTGTCCACTTTGCTCCTAAACTATGTCAGAAACCGAAACTTACGAGCAAAGTGATGATCATTCATCATCTGCAGAGGTTGAGGTACAGAGGAGGCCTCGTAAGGGTGGTAAGGGTGGACATCATAAGCGAGAGGAGCCCACTTCTTTAGCATAGTTACAGGCCTGTCCTATGGCAGTCACTTGTTTTCAGTACATGTCTTGTTATGAGTTCTGTGAGAGGATTTCTCGGATTCAGCACCACAGAGAGTTGGCCCGCCTTTTTGTTTTACACCTCCATGATGGACATGTCAATCTTGCAGGGGTGAACTTTACATTGACACCCGAGGTGATCTCACATGCTACAGGGATACCTAATGTTGGTGAGGTGTGGAATAAGTGCAAGATGCTAGATATTGTTCACTTTGAGCCTTATGTCCGACCACCATTCATAAGACATTTGGCGGGTGTTTTTCCATTCAGGTTTCTCCGAAGCGAGTATGCTCCCATCATGAGGCTTATTATGCACTATTTTACCTGTGAGGGCAGATTTTCACAGGTGTACTCATATCACATTCGCCTTTTGATGCACTTCACCCGAGTGAGGATGATGAACATCCCTGTTTTCTTCTTTCGGAACATTCAGAGGATGGTGCCCATGTTGCAGAGGAAGACCCCGGCACAGCAGTACAGGAGCCTTCATCATTATGGTTTGATTTAGCTAGTAGTATTGCATCAGTTGACTCAGCAGGGCATCTCATGGGAGGAGTTCATCTCTCGTGAGTTTTTCACATCGCCATCACAGCCACATCCTGAGGTTGTTCATGAGGAGGGAGGACCATCACACCGGCATCACATCCCTGTCACTAGACATGTTAGTTCCTCATCTCAGCTCACTTATCAGAGAGGCCAAAGGGCCTTGTTTGCAGCAGCTCGGCGAGTACTATCTCCACAGTAGGTGGAAGGGGTCTCGCCTTCATCTTCAGTTCAGCGAGTGTTATCTCCACATCAGGTGGAAGGGGCCTTGCTTTCTTCACCAACACAGGTACCAAAGAGGGGCAAAGAGCCCATGCTTGATGAGGGTCCATTAGGAGTTCCCGATGTTGAGTTTGTTGATCTTGAGACCAGTTCTCCTAGCCAGGAGGCAAAGGAGATCATTCAGCATCTCAGAGCTGAAAATGATGCTTTGCAGAGGAGATTTGAGGGTGCCCAATGGACCATCACTTACCTGGAGCAGCGCAACAAACAGTTGGAGGAGGAGAAAGCACTTGATGAGCTATGGAGGATTCGTAGTGACCGAACCTTAAACCGTAGAAGACCCGGTGACCCATTGCCTGCTGACCGAGAGTCTATGCTTATCCAGGAGAACACACACTTAGAGAGGCTATTGGCTAAGGCCAACCAAGATAAAAGGTTGCTGAGGAACATGAAAAACCATTACTGGGCATGAATGCATGTGTGCAAGGCCAAAATGAAGATGTTTCAAAGGCGGTTGTTCGAGGCCCTAAAAGGGAAGAAGAAGACCAATCCACTCTGTATCTTGGCTGAGGCTTCACTCAAAGATCATGGCACTCAATAGCCTAGCCACAGCTCAAATCCCAAAAAATTTTGAGAATTTTGGGTAATTTTGGCATTTTTTGGTAATTTACAGGTTTTGACTCTTTAACGGGTCTCACCCCCCGTGAGACCCTTTGCCATGGCAACTCCTTTTCACAAAAACTCAGCATTTCCTGATTTTTTATGCAAAGTTACATATGCCCATGGATGGACTTGAGTTTTTATGGAGTTTTGGGCCTACAGAAGGTCAAAATACATGCAAAATTTGACTTTCTGCCACTTTTTTGAACTGCAGAAAGCTGTCTTGGGAGAATTGGTTTTTGACAGAACAAATGAACTCCAAATTCAAAAATTCCAGTTGGGTTGGAAATTAGACTCACAGACCTTTGCAACAAGCCCACTTTTGCTCAATTTGGCCACCTGAAAGTACCCCAAACAGAGCTCCAAAGGGGCGCGACCCGTCAGGCAGGGGGGCGCGACCTGTCAGGCAGTTTTTTGCCAAATTGCACTGTACAGCCCAGAAAACGCAGATTTGACTCAGTTTGACTTTTTGGGGTTGAAGATGATTATCTTTGATGTAATTTTTGTAACTCTAAGACAATTTTACTCTTGTTTAACACTTCTAGAAGATTCATTCATGTAATGGGTAAATATGTAATGTATGAATTGGTTTCCAAGTTTATAGAGGCAAGTTGTTTTGACTACCTAGTTTGTAGTGCTTAGTTTAGAAGTGGTTGAAACAACTCCTAGGATAGTGAGCTCGACCCATGGAGGCAGGGAAAGAGGTTAGATCATCTATATTATGTACTTTCTTGCTCATTTTCATGGTTGGACTCTTGAGGGAGAAGCTATCATTGTATTATTTCACTGTATCTCTACAATTTTTTGCTAAGGAAGACCAGGGTTTTGCAGTCCTCTTTGGGATTCTTGTGGACTCATGTGTTGATGGTGTATTCTCAATGTTCTTGTAAGTGTGTTTATGTGATCATCTCCTTTCTTTCCTTCTGCATATTAAACAAATGAAGTGTTAAAGTAAGAATTCATGCTTGCCATGCTCTGCTTTTAAATTTGTTTAATTTCTATGTTTTCTACTGTTTAAGGAGAATTCAAAGTATTATTTGCTCTCCTTAGCTCCTCACCAGTCTTTTCCATCCACTCACCTCAATCAAAGGCATCAATACTGTCTCCTACCTCGCCCCAAAGAACCCCCTGCAGAAACTGTGTCAAATCCCCGCACCCAAAATTGCAATTCCTCAATTTGCCACCAAAAACCCAAAAAACCCAAAAAACCCAAAATCAACCTTTTTAAATCAGTTTACTAGCCTAATATCAGTGTTACCTTGTTGGTCATCTCATCTCATTGAAGATCTACCGAGATTGACCAGAGAGAGCCTTCTCCTGCCCCGTAGGGCTAGCTACGAGGCTAAATGGTTTGATGTAGCCTTGAGGTTTACCTTTCTCAGCTTGAGGTGAAATTTCAAGCCCTAACAGGTTGTTCGTCATCCACAATACAAAGCAGTTTCTTTTCGTACACATTCAAGAAGAATACTTATCAACAGTATGTTTGTACAATACTCCAAATTGTGTAGTGCCTCTGAGGTACTGTAAAACATGCTTCGCTACCTTCCAAAATAATTTGGTTGGCCTAATGATATCTTGGCTCAATTGGTTGACTGCATAACACATATTTGGTCATCTGTTCCCAAGGTACATTAGTGAACCCACAAGTTGTCGATAAATTGTAGCCTCCAACTGGTTACAAGAGGAGTCTCCATGATTTTTCTACTCTCCATGCAGAAATTATTCAGTATCTCATTTACATACTTGCCTTGAGACACAAATATTTCCCCATCTCCTTTCCATACTTCCAAATCAAGGAAGTAGTGCATGAGTCCCATGTCCTTCATTTCAAATTCATGAACCCTTGATTGATAATTCAATGCAAAGTAGATTAACCAACAATTAAATTACCCAACATTTTTAGCATCGCTTCTAGGGAAGTATACATAGATGTTTACTTTTAATTTAGGATGCCTTTTCACTCACACAACTTTGTTTAGAAAGAGAGCTAATACAAGAGGCAAGAACCTGCACATCATGATTGTAGGGTTCATTCTAAACTAAAGTTGTCACAAATTTCATTTCATCATACTTGCATCCATTATTTAGCTCCATAATTAATTCATATTAAAATCATTTAGGATGCATGTATAGAGAGCTAGATTCTAGGGGTAGATTTGTAAGTAGAGGACATATTTCAATACCAACATAACCAACCCCACTATATCACATAGTGCCACAACACGTTCTGACATACGCATTCCATCATTTGCAGGTAGAACAAGACTTCGTAAAGTGCATAGGTCAAAACTTCAACCTAGGGACGCTCAAACTTCATCTACAGAAGATGTGGTAGAAGAACCTATATCTCCAACTTAAGATTCATATTTTTTTATTCAACAGATGAACAACTCATAGGAAAAGAGTTAGAGGTACCTAGTGAAGAGAAAGAAGAAGAAGAAGAAATTTTCTTGAACTACCATCGGTAAAGGAACAAGAGGAAGAAGAGTTAGTTGAATACAACCTTATCATCGAACCTTATATTAGCTCTGAATAATCTACAATGGAACATGAAGAAGGAGAAGTAAATAATGAAGAGGAAATACTAAGAATTAGCGGAGGAAGAGGTAGAGTAGGAGGAAATGGTAAAGGAGGTCGAGGTGGTAGAGGAGGAAGGGGAGATGATGGAGATTTCAATGAATAGGGTCCTTTTGGATGCCATATTCTAGATCATATACCACTGCTACCATGAAAAACATCTCTCCATCTATCCTCCCTAACTTCCACGGGCTAAGAACTAAGTATCCAAAAAGATTTCTTTTTGAGTTTGAGGTATTGTGTAGATCATATGACTATTTGCTTGATACTCAAAAACTGAAATTGTTTCCTACTACTTTAAAATATGGGGCTCTCAAATGGTTCATGGGTCTAGGAACACATTCTATAAGGACATGGGATGATATGAAAATAATATTTTTTGAAAAATGCAAAGATTATTGCATACACCGTGACCTTAAGGATGAATTTTTTAAGATGGCCCAAAAATCCTGGATGAAAGCCTTGAAGATTTTGTGGAGAGGTTTCTCTATAATGTCAAAAGAGCTAAATTGCATAATTTAGAAGAAGACACGTTAAAAACTCTCTTACTAATTTTCGTAAGGGATGGATGGAATGATCTTGTTAACCTGATGGGTAAAGGAAATGTTTCTCAATTGTCATTTCAAGATATTTTTGAACTATGCAAACACATTTCAAGAGGAAAATCAAAACATGGCAAGGTTCCAAGAGATCCATGTGAAAATTCCCAATCCTCAAGGAACCCCTACTGTAGCAAATTTGAATCTACTTCACCTACTTGATTTTAATATACATTATCAAGTTATTCGTTGAATTCTGAAGAAAATTACTTCTGCAACCTACACTAAAATCGGTGTAGTAGCTCTGAGGGTTTTCTATTATTAAGCAGTAGTTCTGAATACAAATGTTGGTTTCCCTCCCGGAAAAACAATGACGGAGAAAATACAATGGAGAAAAAATTGAGTGAGTTTTACCTCACTTCACCAGGCAGATTCTGGCTGATCAGGCAGAAAATTGGCTAACCTCAGCTACCTCTGTGTTGGCCCTGCGTAGGCCCCACATCAGCCTTACAGGCTCTACGTCAGCTTTGTGTTGTCTCTTCTACCCATTGCGTCAACCTTCACAGTTGTTCTGGCAGTTTCCTAGCAGTTCTAGCTTTCTACGTGGAGGGCAGCTTTAGTGTCTGCGTTGGCCCTTCTGGCTTTGCATTAGACCTATGTGGACCCAGATTGGCCCAGAATCAGTTCTCTTAGATACTTCACTACTTCCAATAGCTTCTCTCTGCCTCTCCATCAGTACTCCTAAAATATCCCTTCCCCTCTGCTGCAACTGATCACCTAGTTCGAATTTCTCAGCTTCCTAGCCCCAGAAATCGAACTCCAGATCAATTTGTTCTCTTCGTGTGTTCTAAATGAACCCCAAGTCTCCTTCTTATACTTTTCTCTTTGAGACTTAAACGATCAAGATTAAGTCTCTAATCAACAGCTAAGATTAAAACATGACTTGATCTGACTTTTAGATCATTTTCACCCATATTTTGATTAATACCCATTAATATTCTAATTTTCCTAAGTTTAGGCTTAGGAACCTCATTAAAATATTAATTATTTTAATATAATACAATCCGGGTGTAATTTCACCAAACACCAAATAGTTTCTGGGTTATTTAGAACTCATGTGCCTTGGCCTCTCCACCAATTTTCATGACTAGAGCACATCTGATGCTACCAAAAACTAACAATCCAATTATGTCAAGGGTAAGAAAATTTACGTCTGGAACAGTAAGTAGAGCAGAATTAGGTAATTTGTTTGATAACTTTAAAACTTATATTCTTGGAAATATTAGTGAACAACTAGATATAAGAGTACAAAACAAACAAAAAGCAAAAAAATGTTGCATTGTCTATTTTATGTCCTAGATGTATGAAAAAGCATTCATTATGAGAAAGTCATCTTGATAGTGTTGAAATATGTGATATATGTACATAAAATCATGCTACAAAGGAGTGCCCTTCAATACCTGGACTTAAAGTTATTTTCCAAGAAGAAGTTGGGATAAGTAAAATTGAACTACTTTGCTATGTTACTCTTAGAAGACCTTGGTAGCTTCGGCAAACAAGTATGGAACAATATCTAAATGCACAATATCAATCTTATGCACAACCACAAAGTAATTAGAATACACCCTTACCATGGGAAACTTGGTCACCTCAACCACAAAACCCATATTGGTCACAAGGATGGCAAGGTTCTTATGGTAGGAATCCCTAGTATTCTCAAGCTTTCCAACAGTCATACCCTCAATACCAACCTCAGTATTATTCTCCTCCCCAACCTCCACAATCTATCCAACCACAATTTCAACCTAAATTAATTTCAAGTCAACCACTTCCACTACCATCTAGTTCATTTCCTCATAAATCTAATCAACTACTTGCACAACCACTCCCCAATCCTAATAATAAAACACCTCAACAACAACCCATCTATAATGTTGAGGCTCAAAATTTTCAAGCTTGTATGATAGCTCCTCTAGATTTAAATGATGTCCAACTTAGATTTGGTCAAGTATTGTAAAAGAAAACACCCCCAGTTGTCATCCAAGAGTATAAAGAGGATAAAATTCCTGAAAAGGAGACATCTCCTGATCAAGAAAAGGCCCCTCCAAAGGAAGAAATTCCTACACAATTAGATGAAAATAAAATAAAATCAACTCCTACAATTCCTATAGTTGAACAACCCTTTGTTTCCTTACAAAATCCTCCCTTTCCCAAGAGACTTCAAATTGATAAAGGAATAGAGAGGAAAATAATTTTACCTGATTATAACATGTTAGATTAATTGAAAAATATTTGCATCAAAATTCCATTACTTCAATATAAAGGAAATATCCATTTTTGCAAAGAAAATAATGGAATTGTGTATCAAGAAACCAAGAAGAAAAAGAAAATACATTAAAAAAAATCAATTGGTAGGAAAAATCGTACATATTAGGATGTGGAAACTAATAATTGAAAAATATTTAGATCCAGGTAGCCTCATTGTGAAAATTCATATCAACATATTGAAATTCCAAACACTTTGATTGACTTAGGTGCATCTATTAATATCATGAGTAATAATACTATGGATCAATTAAGCTTAACCAGTATTTAGTATACCCCAACTTTATTGCAATTAGCGCTTAGCTCTATTATCAAACGTGATGGTATATTATAAGATGTATCAATATCCTTAGATTCATGGGAGTATCATGTTGACTTTATGATATTAACTCCAAAAAATAATCTAGGATGACACTTTGTTGATAAAAGGACTACAATAAAGTGCTTCTTTTGGGATATTATTGGCCTTCCCTTTTCAAGGATGCCAAGGAATATGTTAAAAGATTTGATAGATGTCAAAGAATGTGGAGACCTACTAAATCAGACAAGAAGCCTCTACAACCATAGGTTCTAATGGAGCCTTTTGAAAAATGGGCTCTAGATTTTGTTTGACCCATAAATCCTCCATCCAGACAAAAGAGGCATATACATGTTTAAACAAATTATGTTAAAAAATGGGTAGAAGCTAAGCCACTCACTTTTGCTACTAAAAATGTTGTAGTTACATTTTTTTAAGGATATTTTCACTCTATTTGGTGTTCCAAGAGAAATTATAACATATGAGGGTGCTTAATTTACATCTAAAATGGTGCAAAAGATTATGGAGCAGTATAAGATCAGACACCACAAATATACTCCATACCATCCACAAGTTAATGGGCAAGTGGAATCCACCAATAAAGTAACTAAAGCTATATTGACCAAGATTGTACATCTGCATAGAAGGGAATGGGAAGACAGACTTCCAGAAGCACTCTGGGCATACCACACCACATGGATAAATACTACTCGACATACTCCTTATGAGCTTGTCTATGGGAAGCAAGATTTGCTTCCAATTGAATTCCAAATGGAAACATTCAAGACAACAGAAAGTGGGGGTTTGATCTCTCTAAATCCCAGAAGCAAAGGTTGGCAAATTGAATGAATTAGACAAGATGTCATATAAAGAACTAGCATAATCCAACAAAAAAGGACCAGGTGGCATGATAAATTCAACAAATTCAAAATTTTCAAGCCATGTGATTGGGCTCTTCTCATTGATTCCAAGTTTAAGAATTTTCAAGGGAAAATTCAAACACATTGGCTTGGACCTTATGAAAGAGAAATTGTTTTTGATAATGAAGCAGTTAGAATTAAGACTATTGATGAAGAAGGGGTCACCTTCCTTGTCAATGGGAACATTTTAAAGTTATATCATAATCCTATGACAAGATAAGAGTTTGTTAAACATTTGATCTAAAGTTGGTAGAAAAAAGAGACTATTCTCCTCTATTACCAAAAGAAGTGTAATTTCTTTTTCTTAAAAAATAAAGAGAAAACAAAAAAAAAAGAAGAAAAAAATAATATAATAATAAAAGCATAGTTATGAAAACCAACATTGTTGGAATTCCTATGCAAAAAATCTTAGTTGAAAACCAAGGAATCCTTGGCAACTTATATTTTCTCATCTCCCTTCCTTTTTCCCATTTATTTTATTCCCTTTCTTCTTTGCAAAATAATTTTTCAAGTTCAAATAAATTTCTTTGAAGAATTTGTTTCTATTTTAAAGAGAACCTATCAGCAGTCAGCAACATCATCAACCACTGTTAGCATTCAGCATCAGCAAGACTTAAAGCAACAGCCAACATGATTAAAGATAAAATTGTAGAATTGTCAACATTCTTCATCTAATTCAACATTCCATAGCCAATTCTTCCAAGGTATTATGGACCTGCAAGCAAGAGAAATTAATACATCAAAGTGAGGATGCATCATAAGGTAACTATAGAAATGGTGAATCGGTTTCATTAAAGTAAATTATAGATTTTTGAGTTGATGGATTTATTAGCATATTATTGATAAACCTTTGAATTAATGACCTGCATTTATTTTATGACTTCAATCATATCCCATCACTTCATACTCCTAATGTCATTCCATCATATCAAAAACTCCTCTTATCGCATGCAAATAATTTGAATCCCACAAATTATGACGATCTTAATGGATCAATCCAAATAAATCATGGGTAATCATGAATTAAAAAGGGAGAGTTCTACTTCAATACTACCACCGCATTAAGCCATTCATGTCATTTTAACCTTACCACTGTCAAATTTCATCCATTCCATTGCTCATTTCTCCATTGAAACCCTATTGAAAGAGATAATTTGGAGGTGAAACTTCTTCAAAAAAAAATGGGGGTTATTTTTCGTCATGAACCAGTTGGAGTAAATTTTCTTAGTGCTTATCCTCAAGTCTGAGAACAATTGCAAAAGGTAGGATGGATCAGGTTCTTTGAGAAGTTTAATGGGCATGAAATTGAGGTGACTAGAGCATTTTCTCGGGCCTTTGATGGAGTGGAGGTGGAAATTGGGGACATAAAGTTGAGGATAATGGAGTCTTTCATTGCAGAGGAACATGAAAATTTATTTGTGGAAGCTACAACAGAGATGGAGGTTCCAAATATTGAGGATGTAGAAGATAATATTCCACTCAATGAATTCATGAAGCATGCAAAATATTCCAAAGCCATACCAAAGAAGAAGTCACAAAATCAAAAGGTAGAGAAGAATGAATTGGAAAATTTTAGAAGAAATAAAGCCAACAAAGAATAAAGTGATCGAAGAAAACAAAAAGAAATCTTAGAAACATAACAACAAGAGGAAAAATGTTTAGAATACAGTGGAATCTATGTAGCCAATGAGGAAGAGAATAAGAATAATAAGAAGTATGACCAAACAAATCAGACGGAGTCCACCCAAAATCATTAGAATTCATGAAGCAGAAGAAGAACCACCAAAGACCTCCACAAGGAAGACTCCAGAAGTCAACTTCGTCCAACAATAGGCCTATGATTATTTTGAGACATTAGAGAAAGAGGCACAACAAAAGGTAAATTCTCCCCTGGAACCAAAATTTCATGATGATGTCTTACATGATGATACTCCTATGTTTGATCTACCTGAGCAAGAAGTCAATATTCCTTCTCCTAGAGATAAAGAGATCATTAAAGCTTTGAAGTAGGAGGTTTATGAACTAGAAGTATTGAATAAGCACATAAAGGATGAGAATGAAGTGAAAAGCTCAGAATGACATTATGCTACTCAGGATGTGTTATTGGTACAAGAAAAATAAAAAAACTCAAAGCAAACAATAAGGTTCTTAGACATAAAATCAGAGGATTACAGGGAAAGCTCTTGATGAGAAAACCAAGGTGGTCGTTGAACATAAAGAGAAAAGGAGCACAAATAAATTTATATGTTTTGATCCAAGCATCAGAGGCAGTCCTATGAAAGGCAACACTGCAAATTTTGAAATTTTGTGCATGAGGACATGCAACACCTTCAACGTGGGGGAATGTTGAACCTTCAAATTGTCCTCCTTTTGACAGTCCATCTTCCCTTTTTCCACCTATTTTGTTATACATCTCTACTTCATTTCATCTCTTTCATGGATTAAAATTCATTCAAGTCATGCAAGTTACATTGAAAAGGTAATCATCCATCATCAACTCAAAATATATGTTTTTTTATGAAATTGATTTAAACAATGCTATAACTGTCGAAATGTGCACTTCCTGCAACTAACTTGAATTTCCGTAGCCAAATCCAAATTTCTACAAGTTCGCATGTGTTATAGAACAAATTAATCACAAGAGAAGTTTCCAAATGTCATCAATATGGAGGTCCACCTATTGGTTACAAATGGGAGCTCACAGGATAAGTGTATCTCATTGGTCAAATTTGTGGTCAACGTGGCTATGGTATACCTATTTTATGCATAGTTTCAAGTAATTGGTTTGACAAGCAAGTGAGCAAGATCTGAAGACCATGTTGAAGTTGATGATGTGTCAATAAATGTCAACATCTAAATGAACTTAAATTACCTAACAAGTTCAAAACATAAGATTATTTCAATATTAAAGATGGAAATGAATCAATTGGAGGGAAACCATGGATGATTTGACCTGGGAAATTGTCTTCGTCCCATACTGGATGATCAAATTTTGGAGGGTTGGTAAAATCAACAAAAATATGTGGACAACCATCATCGGATGTATCAGTCGTTGTTAATGAGATGATTTTTTACAAAGCCACTAGCTTGATGAAATGCTTGGGTAATATTAGATTGATAATTCAACACACAAGCTTATTCATTGATTAAGAATGAAGATGAATAAACCAAATGAGTTTCATGAAAGAGTTGAGTCATGTGATTTCCTTCCTCACATACATTAGATTGCAAACTAGAAGAAAGATGGGAAACATTCTTATTATTTTCCTTTTCCAAATGTGAGACAACACCAACTTGTACTTGATCATAATTTAGACCAGCAAAATGAGAATCTAGAAGGTTTGAAATGACTACTAGTGTAGCTAGTTCAAAAAAAAAGTTCGGATACAGGTAGTAGTGAGTAGAAGATGAAAGAAGAATAAAAGAATCTCTCGAAGAAACATCACTCGAATTTGATTCAAATTTTGTATCTTCTTGATTAAGGAGCGAATCATCCTTTGTGCTATGGCCTATGGAACTATTTGAACATTCAACATTATCCAAGACAAGGTCTCCGTCGTAGAAAAGAGGTGAAGGCAAATATATATCATAACAAGATTGAAGATAACTGGAATTAATTTGAAATTCATCAACACGATAATCGAGAGAAGGCATACCGATTTCAATTTGAGCTTTCCCACTTCAATAGGGTTTATTGAATCTTCTAAAGAAAAACAACTTTTCTCTTTTTCATGTGAAGTTTATTCACTACCCAATTCATTAAGAAAAGAGATTTGAATTCTAGTACAAGAACTTATTTCATTGGGAAATGAGGATGAAGGAGGATGAGAGAGGTTGGATGTGATGGTTTTCTCCTCCAAGGCCTGATATTTTCTTTGACTTACATATGAAAAAGAAACAAAATTTGTGTTATAGATTTAACCTAAAAGTATATGAGAATACAAATATACCAGAAATAATAAGATAGAAATAGATAGAAATGCTTCCTTATTAATCAAACCCTTAAGGTAGGGCGACACCATACATTCACTCCTTCAGGCAGGAGAACACTCTACAAGCCATATGCATGTTCATAATAATCCTTGACATCTCTCAATGGGGAGTCTCTAGCCTCTATATAGGCCTCATACATACAATACCATGGGTTATTACCATGGTTCCCTCAATACCATCTATCTAATACCATGGGCTTATTACATTATTGCTAACTACTTGTGGTCCCTTACATGATACGGGTTAACCACCTTATTTATTACTATGGCACATCCCATTATTACATTATTCCCTTGGGTACCTCCCTTTGTACCCCATATTATCCCCCCTAGGTATACTACATTCCACCCCCCTTAACATGTTTCGTCCCCAAAACATGGGAAGAACACAAATAATAAGATCTACTCAAAGGAGTAGTCCACTGCTACCATGCACGTGCATCTAGCCATCTAAGAGAAAGGTGAACCCTCGATCTAGTTGGTGCCTCGCTCGCTTGAGATGGAAGATGACCCTAGCGGCTCTTCTGTGCTGATGCGTAGTAGGTGGATCTTCGCCCCTCTCTATCTGTCATGCAGGGGTTGTTGTCCCTGTGGTTAATTCTTTTCCATCTTGTTGGTTGTTTTCTTGCGAGGTGATGTGGGTGGTGATATGTTGAAGTGTTAACCAATGGTGTATCTTTCTTTAATTCACCACCTAATGGAGCCTGATTGGTATCTGGTACATGTCGTGGTGCATGTTGTTGTTTCTTATCTCCCATTATTACATTATTCCCTTGGGTACCTCCCTTTGTACCCCACATTATCCCCCTAGGTATACTTCAACCACTGAGTCCTCATCTGATGTATCAGTACCTGTAACAGTTTCTGCTTCAACCTCCTTGGAATCTACCTGTTTTTCTTGTACCTGGTTTGATGTTTGTGTTTGGTTGTCGACCATCAAAGGCTCATCATCTGATGTGTAAGTGTCATTAGAGCTTTGTGCTTCTGCCTCCATAGTCTCTGCATGGGTCTTAATGGAAATATCTTGCAATGTAATTTTCTTCTTTTTATACCAGAGCTTCAGGAATTTTTTCTGCACATTAATATTGATAGTACCCACAGATTCCATCCAAGGATATCCCAAAACAAAATCCATGTTATCCATATCTGAAGTATAAAAGTCACAATGCAACACATACTTATCCATAGAAAGCTTCAAATCTTTATAAACTTGAACATCTTCATTATCAACTTGTATGTTTTCAATGTGTTTTGCTAGAACTTGCAATTTTTTTGCCAAATTAACATTGATAAAATTATGCTTGCAACTAGGATTTATAGACACAACGATCTTCTCCTTCTGAATCAATCCATGAACCTGCAATAAGGAGATACTAGCAGAAAATAACCCTTTAGGTTTCTTGGTTTCCTTCTTTCCTGTACCAATAAAATCTTTGCTAGGTTTTGTGGTTTTCTCCTTTCTAGTATGAGACCATTCGTCCAAAAGTAGTTCTTCTATTACATCAGCGCTACATAACTTCAGAAACTCACTATCAAGTGATTGCCACCATATAGCGGCGTCATTTCTCAAATAAGACCCTATTTTGTCCTTCCAACACCCTGGACGGTCCAACTTATGATATGCTATAAAATTTTCAATAGAAGTCCAATCATCTTGTCCTTTAAAAAACTTACTGTTATAAGCCATGAAGAGGGTTTGTAAAACAAATCGCTTACTTGGTGAAAATTTGAAATGGCCACAATTCTGTCAATATTGCTCAGAATCCCTATTATGACCTATTTTCAGAAATGGAACAACCATTCTACATCTTCCCATGTGGTAGAAATCCCAATCTAGGCATTGGAATTTCAGATTTGCACTACAACTATCCCACCGTCACAAAAAATTTCTGAAAAAAGAGCTAATTTTAAATCAGCGATATCTCCCTCATCCGGACTCCGATTCAACCGAATTTTTTTTTGAACTTGGTTATTTTTTCACAAAAAATCCAGATATGCAATTATATTCTATAGATTTTGCACCATAACGTACATATCTTCTCCGCAAACTCCTCGCTCCGAAAAAATGTCTGCAACCCAATTGATTTTTAAATCAGCAATATCTCCCTCATACAGACTCCGATTCGGTCAATTTTTTTTTTTGAACTTGGGTATTTTTTCACAAAAAATCCATATCTGCAATTATTTTTTCATATTTTTCACCAAAACATACAGGTTTGATCTGCAAACTCGCCGCCCCAAAAAATTCTTGCAAAAATTTAAAAAAAAATATTCTCCACTTTGCCCAAGAAAGTGCTCTGATACCACTTATTATAGATCTAACCTGAAAATATATGAGAATACAAATATACCCAAAAATAATAAGATAGAAATAGATAGAAATGCTTCTTTATTAATCAAACCCTTAAAGTAGGGCAACACCATACATTCACTCCTTAAGGAAGGAGAACACTCCACAAGCCATATGCCTGTTCATACAATAATCCTTGACATCTCTCAATGGGGAGTCTCTAGCCTCTATATAGGCCTCATACATACAATACCATGGGTCATTACCATGGTTCCCTCAATACCATCTATCTAATACCACGGGCTTACTACATTATTGCTAACTACTTGTGGTCCTTTACATGATATGGGTTAACCACCTTATTTATTACTATGGCCCATCCCATTATTACATTATTCCCTTGAGTACCTCCCTTTGTACCCCATATTATCCCCCCTAGGTATACTACAAGTTGGCATAACAAAGGAGAAACAAAGTTTAGCTTCTTTATAACTTGTGGATCACTAGAAACATATGATGATAGCTTTTCAATTTGAAGATCATACTTGAGTAGTCTCTCAAAGAGACCAAAAAAATGTGGAAACTATTTAATTAAATGATACCAATCCTCATCTTTCTTGGGAATTTTATAGAAAACATTGAGAAATCTCTGAGAAAAAACTACCACTAATTGATCCAGTCTCATTCTAAGCTCATTAATTTCCTTAAATAAGTTTTCAGAACTAGATTCTTCAAAATTAGACACAAACTCATATATGAATTATTCAAAAGAATGGATACATGTATATGGCAATGTTTTACACCATGATTTGACGTGAACTTGAAAAGTAAGAGTGAAAAATATGCATATGGCATTGCCATGACGCACATTATTAGAAATAAAAATTTCAAGAAATTGAAGGATATGCTCAGATGCAGAGATTTCACCCTCACCATCAAAGGTATTATTTGACAAGAGATTGAATAGTTGGATAGGGACTAAAATATTGATCTTTTCAGAAAAGAAACCTGAAATAAGGATTCAAGAAGGAGCCATTTCAAGATAGAATGTTTAGGTATGGGATCCACAGGGTTAGGTATGAGGGACTGTCTGCCACCATGTGCGTTATAATTTTGGTTGTCAAATGCAGAGAAGTTAGAGTGAGGACAAGTGTGAAGTTCCTAGAGAATGAGGATGAAATATTCCCGCAATTGAAAAAATAGCAGGACATTGTACAAGAACATAGTAGTAGAGTAACAAGGAGTATATCTCAAGAAGGATTAGTAAGATAAAACCATCTAATACATACACAAATGAGAATGTACTAGAGGTTAACTACAAATTAGTTCACATTTAGTTACTAGCATCTGCATGGAATAAGAAAGAAACATTCAAAAGTAAATATATGATTCATACACCATAAAGTAGTTCATTACCATATAACGAATATGAAAACACACATGCACCCACAATAAATGTATTGGATAGCCATTACAAATATTATGAAAATGCACAGAATCAATGCAAGAGTGAAAAGCTTCTTATTAATATGTTGTGACTCAAGAACAAGCCCCACAATCTCATAAAAATCCAATAGTAGAATGATGGTTGCTCATATCATCTCCAAGACAAAACCCTAGCCTCACTATCACTCAACCTAAAAGTTGCCAAGAGAAGAATTTTTTCATATCCCTAATAAAAACAACTATCTAAATATTAGTAGAGCTCAAGTGCTAAAAGTCCCATCTTTGGAGGTATGAGGGTACATATATAGAAATGGGGGAGGTGACCCTTCACCTTTTCACATGACCTTTCAATTATCTATGGCTGTAGTTTTCTTTATGATTCATATTAACCTTTTCATGATTTTAGCTTTTTCTATTTTCAAGAATATGAAAAAATATTGCAATATGATCAAAGAAACACAATGGAATTTGAAGCCACAACTTGTAGATTTTAGTTTCAGAAGCCCTCTCAGCAACTTCAACCCTAAAATGCCAATTTCATCCTGATACCAAATTTGGTCCATCAATTGCATTTATTCAACTCTTGTCTTGGCCTTGCATTGTCAAATGAAGCATCTTTAAAACTGTCTCAAGGTTTAAAATATAAGTTGGCCCGTGGCTTGAGAAAAACATGTAGGCACCAAAAGGTTTGTGTGGATTTCCACTGATAACTCCATCAAACCCATTTATTATTACCCAAGTCAACCATGTTCTAGAAAGAGTCCAAATCTAATACCCATTGTCCTCCTTTTGCACAAACACAAATAAGACCTTAAGAACATCCTCATTGGGCTTCCATCCATTGTTAACCATATCGTGGTATGCCTCTAATGCAATCTCAACCTGTAGGTTTTAACCCCATATAGAAATTACCTGCATACGAATTCTAAAACACAAAAAATAAATAATGCGAGAGCAGAACACATAAAACACATATACACAGAGATTTTCCCCTGGATCCCAAAACTAGGACTACCAGCTTGATTTTTCATTATGTTCCTTTCAATGTTACAATACATTTTTATACATGCCGAAGCATCCAATACCATGGACCGAAAAACCATCGCGTCCAATACCATGGACCGAAAACCATCGCGTCCAAAAAACATGTGTTAAAATCATGCACAAAACCATAGGTGGGTCCGCCCAACCTAACATAGGGTCCAAAACCAAAATTTTCCAGGGCGCTGCCCCAGACCCCATAAAGTGGGGTTACGGGTGCCCCTCAAACCCCCTGTTAACTATGTGGAAAGAATATAACACAACCCAACATTCTCCCACTTGTTGTTTTCTTTCCACAGGGGGCCATAAGAGATCTTAGTCATTTTTCCAACCCTGAAATGCCCATTGTCTCTCTACACCAAGAGAACTTCTCAGAGCTCACAGATTTTGTCAATGCATCTGCAATATTCTTCAAAGTGTCCACCTTTACTAGCAACACCTTTTTTTCTTCTATCATATCCCTCACAAAGTGATACTGAACATCAATGTGCTTTGTCTTTGAATGATATGCAGGGTTCTTTGCCAAGAAAATTGCACTTTGGCTGTCATAGTCTATCCTTATAGCTCCCTGTACTAACCCCATACTTGAACACAATCTCTGCAACCAAACTGCTTCCTTGCTTGCATGAGTGGCTGCCATGTATTCTGCCTCTATAGTTGATAGTGCCACTACAGATTGTTTCTTACTCATCCAACTGACTACACCTCCAAATAGGTTAAACACATACCCACTTGTAGATCTTCTTTGATCCAGATCTCCAGCCCAGTCTACATCAACAAAGCCACGAATATCCAACATTTTGTCCAATCCTGATCTTCCTTGGTAGCACAAACCATAATCACTAGTGCCACGCAAATACCTAAAATCTCGCTTCACTGCTGTCCAGTGCTCCTTCCCCGATTTTGACATAAACCTGCTCAATACTTCCACTGCATGTGCAATGTCTAGTCTAGTACAGACCATTGCATACATCAGGCTACAGACTGCACTTGCATATGGAACACGGGACATGTCCTCTTCCTCTTCTTGTGTCTTGGGACACTGTTCAGCAAATAACCTCACACTACAGGAATAGGAACCTTTTCCGGTTTACTATGCTGCATGTTAAACCTCTGCAATATTGTCTCGACATACTTCCTCTGGTTTAACCAAAGCTTCCTCTTTTTCCGATCTCTTTTAATTTCCATGCCCAAAATATAGTTTGCAGCACCAAGATCTTTCATGTCGAATTTGGAGGACAATTGGGTCTTCAAATCCTGGATAATTTCTTTGTCATTTCCAACCAACAACATATCATCCATGTACAAGACCAGATAAATAACACAGTCACCAATTAATTTAAAATACACACAGTGATCTGCTTTGCTTCTGGTGAAGCCAAGTCCCCGTATAAATGTATCAAATTTCTGATACCACATCCTTGGTGATTGTTTTAAACCATACAGAGACTTCTTTAACTTGCATACAAGTTCTTTCTTACCCTTCATCGCAAAGCCTCTAGGTTGCTTCATGTATATTTACTCTTCTAGATCCCTGTGAAGAAATGTTATCTTCACATCCATCTGTTCTACCTCAAAATCAAAAGCAGCAGCAACAGATAAAAGTAATCTAATAGAAGTTACCTTAGCAACAAGAGAAAAAATATCACCAAAATCAATTCCCGGCACCTGGGAATAACCTTTTGCTACCAAACAAGCTTTGTATTTCTCCACTTTTCCTTCTGCATTTGTCTTCTTTTTGAACACCCATTTTCTGCCAATGGGTTTCCTTCCAGCCAGCAACTCCACCAGATCCCAAGCCTCATTTTTGTGCAAAGATGCCATTTCATCAACCATGGCCTCTTTCCAGAGTTTTCCATCCTCTGAATCTACTGCTTCCTTAATAGTTCTGGGATCATCGTCAGTAATAGATAAAGCAAAATTTGAACAGAAAGCAGATGGACTATACCTTTCAGGTTGCCTTCTTTCTCGAACTGATTTTCTCATAGCCGAAGTTTGTGGCTCTTCATCTTCTGATTCCTCCTCTATTGTAGAGTTTGATTCTTTCTCCTTTAGCTCAAACTCTATCTTCTCAAGTTCCTTTCGTTGGACTTCATGTTTAATAACATCTTTCACCTCTCTGAACACCACATCTCGGTTGTACACAAACTTCTGTGTCACTGGGTTCCAAAGTTTATAACCCTTTAAACCATCCTTATACCCAATAAAGATGCACTTTTCAGATTTACTATCCAACTTGGTTCGTTTCTCCTTTGGAACAGGTACATCTGCATCACATACAAATACCCTCAGATGTGAAAGAGAGGGTTTCTTACCAGTCCATACCTCTTGTGGAGTCTTATCCTCCAACGTTGATGAATGTGACCTGTTGACCAGGTAACATGCAGTATCCATCGCCTCTGCCCAGAATTCCTGTCCTAACTTGGCACCACTGAGCATGCTTCTTGCCCTTTCCATCAACGTCTTATTCATTCTTTCTGCAACTCCATTTTGTTGAGGTGTATATGGAGTAGTCTTCTACCGTGCTATACCACACTTCTTACATAATTCTTCAAATTCCTTACTGCAAAACTCTCCACCGTTATCTATCCTCAGCACCTTTATCTTCTTCTCTGTCTTGATTTCCTCTAGAGCCTTAAATTCTTTAAACCTATCAAAGACTTTAGATTTCTTCTTAAGGAAATATATCCATGTATTCCTTGAGAAGTCATCTATAAATGATACATAGTACACAGACTTACCCAGTGATGGAACCTTCACAGGTCCAAACACATCACTGTGAACAAGTTCTAATACCTGTTTCACCCTCTTACTACCATAGGGGAAACTCACCTGATTCTGCTTCCCATATACACAATTTTCACAGAAATCAAAATCCAGAGAGTTATTACTCATACCTTCTACCATACCTTTACCATGAAGTATCCGAAGGCCCTTTTCTCCAATATGTCCAAGCCTTTGATGCCACAGCATGGTCTTCTCTCCAGAGACCACTAGATTTTCTACTCCACTTTCAAGAACCACAGAACTATTGCACCCATCAATAACAGTGCTACCTTGTAGCTTGTACAGAGTTCCAATCCGAACTCCCCACATCAATACCAGTGCTCCCTGAACCATCTTGCAGGTATCCTTCTCGAACACTGTTTTTACACCTGCATCATCCAGCTTGCTAACAGAAATCATATTTCTGGCTAATGCAAGAATATGTAGAACACCTAGAAGTGTTCTAACCCTTCCACCTTGCAACTTCAACTTTACTTTTCTGCGACCAATGATTGTAGCCTTCCTGTCATTCCCCAAGAAGACATCACCACCATCATATTTCTCATACTCGCAGAACCACTCTCTACGGGGAGTGAAGTGAAAGGATGCACCTGAGTCAATCAACCATACCTCATGATCTACATATGTACTTGAAGAAGCCAAGTACACATCCCCACCTTCATCTGAGGTGGTTTTCGCCTCTGCAAAAGGAGCCTCATCAGATCCCTTTCCTTTGTCAGGAGCTTTAGATTTACAGTCCCTTTTGAAGTGCCATTCCTTTCCACATTTCCAGCACACCACCTTTACAAGTTTTCCTGGAGATTTAGATCTCCCACTCAATGACTTATTTTTGTTTCTATTCTGGGGCCGTCCTCGTATAGACAAGGCATCACCATTTTGGCTCTCCATATTTTTTCATCTCACCTCCTCTGTTAGCAAGGATGAGACTATTTCATCAAAATGCAAGGCAGTTGCATTGCTACCTATTGCAATAACCAAACTATCCCACGAATCTGGTAGAGAACACAACAAACTGATGCACTTATCTTCATCTGAAATTTTAATATCAACAGATGCTAACTAATTTACCACAGTATTAAATGCATTTAGATGCTCTGTCATCGAGTCTCCCTCTTTCATCCTCAGGTTATATAGCTTTTTCCACAGGAACAGTTTATTCACCAAAGACTTAGATTGGTACAAAGTCCCTAACTTGTCCCACAAAGCCTTCGCCGTAGCTTCCCCTAATACATTCAGCAATACTGAATCTGAGACACACAATCGTATTGTGCTCTTTGCCTTCTGATCCAACTTCTTCCATTCTTCATCGGACACTCTCGTTGGTTTAGTACCCGGATCTACCGCGATCCACTGGTCTTTATCCACCAACAGATCCTCCATCTTTAACTTCCACAACTCAAAACTCTAACCATTAAATTTCTCGATCTCTATCTTTCCACTGCTCGCCATCTTCTTTCACCACTAGAATCGATCTCACAGATCTCCCACTGAACAGGGTCTACCACAGGCCTGAGCGAAACCCCTCGGCAACAAAGGTGTCCCCTTGAAACCAAAACATCTTTGATACCAAATGTAGGTTTTAACCCCGTACAGAAATTACCTGCATACGAATTCTTAAACACAAAAAATAAATAATGCGAGAGCAGAACACATAAAACACATATACACAGATATTTTCCCCTGGATCCCAAAACCGAGACTACCAGCTTGATTTTTCATTATGTCCCTTTCAATGTTACAATAAATATTTATACATGCCGAAGCATCCAATACCATGGACCGAAAAACCATCGCGTCCAATACCATGGACCGAAAACCATCGCATCCAAAAAACATGTGCGAAAATCATGCACAAAACCATAGGTGGGTCTGCCCAACCTAACATAGGGTCCAAAACCAAAATTTTCCAGGGCGCTAACCCGGACCCCATAAAGTGGGGTTACGAGTGCCCCTCAAACCCCCTGTAAACTATGTGGAAAGAATATAACACAACTTGCTAAATTTGCACAAAGGTACTCATTAAATGGCGATAGGTCACCATTATCTTTGTACAACCTTTCTTCTTCAATTTTCTCCACAGATGATGCACCTCCTTCCATTTTCATCTCTCCCACAAACACATATTAGTGTGTTGTAAAAAATTGTATATAGTCTCAACCTATCCTATGTTTCAATTTCGTTTAACAAATGGAGTGCATATTGTGAATCCTGTGAGTTCCCAACTACTTTTAAAACCAAAATATATGTATATTATGAATGATTAATAGTCATATTCTTCATACTTTCAAAAACACTTAATGCATCATCGATAAAGTTCTTGCTCAAAAAACAAGCAATAAGGTAATTGCAAGCATGCAAGGTGGGTTGCAGACCTGAATCAGCCACCCCTTTGTACAAGCTCAAAGCATTGGATACTTTGTTTATTATGCTGAGACATATGCCTATTATTACCCTTAAACCTCACAAACTTTGTACACAAAACACAAAACTTTCATATTCACTAGAGAATATGGTATTATCATAAGTCCTACCATAGATAATGGTGTTTTATATTCTCTTTTAAATCTCCCATAGATTATAGACAAACAATTTAACCTTCCGGTCATACAATAAATTCAAGACACCCAACATTGAGGAACCAAGTTTGATATCAGCCACTACCTTATAAGAATTTATAGGACACCTTTTTTTAGAATTCTCATATTTGTGAGGATTGACAAACTCGTCCCCTTCCATGACACTCTCTCAGAACATTGGATATCTCAGTAACAGTTGATCTTTACACAAACCATCAAGCCTCAAATTTAGGGCCTATATATTGTCTAGCTCTAAAAAAAGTCACCAGGATAATCTACATGCATAACCTTGATTTTCATCAGTCTTCTTGATAAAAATTTATAGAAAAATTGCATATGGATAGTCACAATAATATGTGCAATGCCTACCATCTTTGTCTAGGTAAGGCAGTGGAAGGAAATCAAGTATTGTACAAGATGAAATACTATAAAAGAATGTAAATTTCCTCCAGTTGTTGAATATAACACTGATGTCTCACAGGGAACTGAGATAATAATATTTTCCTCTAATTTTTCTAATCTTCAGTAGAGTTATCAAATTCATAAATGTGCAAGTATTTAATAGGTTTTGACCAAAAAGACACCATAGTTGAGTGTCAAATTCTTTGCATATTTTGTCCCAAAACAAAACATACTCACGATATTGTTCCAATGTATCTTTATTAAGCCCCACATCAGAATTCCTAAAAGTATCAAGCCCATGATATATTATACAACATAAAATACCCTTGATTCGAGCCTATGGATCATCTTTCACATTTTAGGTGCTATTCAAGAAACTTTTCACCATGACCTCTAATTCAAGTTTCTTCTAACTTGTTTCTACTCATATTGCTTAGTTGATGCTTCTTGGAAATCTGAGATCAGAAGTGGAAACCTTGAACTAAGCAGTGAAACAACTAAGTATGAAAATCCTTTTACTTGATCTATGTAGGCCATGCTCTATTTTCTTTGATGAAACTTGAGGAAGATACAATTATAGGCTTGGCTTGATAATGTTTTGAAATATTAAAATGATCCCCCTCTAGTAAATGGGCTCAATATATCACTTGTGAGTATTCAACATTAGCCACACTTGCATCACTACTACTATTTGAAGGCCATGCTTGCATCACTTTTGTGGCGTGAAAAATATTAAAGAAATTATTATTTAGCTCTTGCAACTTCTGTATTTTCATTACAAGCATATCTTAATATTTTCAATCACTGGTAGAATCTTTGTGTTGGCTTCTTTGCCTTCATATGGTTATGATCCATGGTATCAAGCCTATTATTGTGTCAATTTATTTGGTTCATTCATATCCTCACCCAAACCCTAGACATACAAAGATATATATGAGTCAAGATGAATGAATACTATACATTTTCACTACTTCCTAAATTAAAATACTTTCATTAAACCAATTGCAACTTCACCCAAACCATATACCTATAGTGACATAGGTAAATTAAAGGTGAATGTGTGCTATCATGACAAGGATTGAGGATTGGGTTCAGTGGGTTGTGTCACTACCTCTAATGATCATGACCATGAGTTTTGTACAAGACAAAGCATTACAAGATTGAGTAGACAGAACCTCATGGTACATGCTTCATTCGTGAATAACACTTGGTGTTAGTCAGGTCATTTCAGAAGATATGTCTAAGGCATGTAAAGGAAATATCCATTAAAACTTTGAAAAGCAAAGGGGGACCCAAAATTTAGGTGTATACGATAAAATTTTGGGGGTGTGTTATAGCAGCTACAACACTCCTGTCGGTTGAGTAGATACAAATTTTTTGAGACAAATGTGAATTTCTTTGGCCCCACTCAATTCAACCCTCCCATAGGACAGGTCATCCCTACTTAGGTTTAGTCCAGCCTGTTTAGGGGTCAATTAAGCCTATAAATAGGTAATCCCCTCTCCCATTCAGCCTTGGAATTTCTTCAAGGATTCAAGGAGTAATTCGATCTATCAAGTAGTAGAAGAATATAGGTTCATATATCATGAACCTCGATAGCACGAAGAAAGGAGTTTTGCAATTAATCTGAAAGTTCTTTTTGGATTTTTGAAGCAAGTTTTTGGACATAAAATGGCCTTGTGGTAGGCTACAAACTCTGCCCTATGGAAGACTAAATTTCAGCTCTATCATAGGCCCTATTTGGATCTAATAGAAATCCCTGTTTGGTCCTATATAAGCCTCAAATTGACCCCCTTGATCCCCTATTTTAGCCTCATTTTCACTTTTTGGTTTCAACCCTATAACATACCTCTAATGAATCCCAATTTGGCCTTGTAAAAAAACATCTAAGGCAACCTAATTTGACCCTGTAATAGACCTTTGATGCTACCATCTTTTCATCCCTATGACATCTCTATGTTTGGCATGTCTTAGAAGTAACTTGAAGCGATTTGACACTATTTTGGAGAATCTTGGACCATATTTTGGAAACAATTTTGAAGCCTATCTTAGAGGAACCTTAAATCATTTCTTTGATCTATTTAGATCCTATCTTTGACTCCTGTATTTGAATAAGTTTTTGGAAAAAAATTTGATCAGCCTTGAAGCCTACTTTTGTAACAGTTCATCAGGTTGGTGCCTAACGAGGATTGGTGTCCTCATTTTTTCCAAGTTGGTGCCTGGATTATTAAAGGGAATTAGTTTTCTCATTACTAGGTTGGGGTCTTGGTTTGTGAAAAGGATTGTTGTACTTGTTTTGAAATGTTGGAGCCTGAA
Organism: Pinus tabuliformis; assembly: GCA_031772625.1. Taxonomy (NCBI): domain Eukaryota; kingdom Viridiplantae; phylum Streptophyta; class Pinopsida; order Pinales; family Pinaceae; genus Pinus; species Pinus tabuliformis. The sequence goes on from CM062818.1 coordinate 684,150,641, forward strand.
TTTGTAAAGGAGGATTGGTGTCCTCATTACTGTATTTTGAGCTAAAACTATTCAAGTAATTCTTTTGCTTTTCAATTCTTGTGTTCTAGCATGGTTGTGCTTCTCATTTGTAAAATAATTTTAACTAGCAAAAATTAACTATTGAAATAAATATTGATTCACCCCCTCTGTTAGTGTTTATAAAAATAGCATCTCCTTAAATGATATTTTTCATCAAGTTTATCTTAAGGAACCTTAGTGTAGGTTCATCCCTTTTAATCTCCATAGAAGATACAAGGATGCTAATATTTATAGAATTTAGGAACCTAAGTGTAACTTCCTTTGTCCCCTTGAAATCACTTCCATTAATCCTCTTCCATAGAACTATAGTCGTAAACTCCATTATCTCTTTATTGAGAAAGGCATTAGTCCTATCTCTTGTGCTAATCTATAAAGTGATTAAAAACAAACCCCAAAGTTTTTCAATTTATGTTTTATAGGGTAATTTTTAGTTAGATTACATCAAAATATGCATTTTTCGACATTATTTAACTTGGACCTCATTGTCTTAGGATTAGGCATTGCATACTTTCTTTTGGAAAAGTAAAAATATTATTTTACATGCATTTTTAGCCACAAATTAGGGATGGTGTCTAGGGTTTTATTGTTGTTTTATGTGTTTTCAACCATATAAAATTGTTGTAATTTTTTCTCGTATTTAATCATTTAATATCCCTATTTTTCCACTTGCTTATTGTAGATTTTGGGGGTTGTTTCCCATTACTGGTATAAATATTTGCATGTTGTAAATATATTAATTAAATTCCTAGTTTATAACAAAAATTTGTATTTTCCTTGATTTCATGTGTTTGGTTACCTATTTGAGACTTTTTTGGTCTATCTAAACCCTCTAGATTTAGTAATAAGGAAATTTGAACTCATTATCCTTGCACATTTATCATTGGGTGCATCTTGTAGTAGAATCCTTGGGGGGTGTTTAGCCTAAGATCACTTGTATTGTTTAATCCCTAAGATCTATTGGGGAAGCCTCCAATGTGGTGATTGTATCCAACCACATAAAATAGGGGAGTACTTACTAAGATGACAATGGTAACTCTCCCATTGTTGCTCTCAATCTAGGGTGCTATATTTTTCAGTAACATGGCCAACATTTATTTTTCACAAATGGGTCTGACTAAGTTATTTCCTTTAAGTTTACTACTTTCAAATGAAATGGGTATTCCTAAACACAAAAATACCATGGCTTGAGGCATCACACTCCACAATGAAGGTTTTTGTGAAGTCAAGTGTGGCCAAGAGAAGAGTTTTACACATAGCACCTTTAAGTTTTTCAAAATTTTTAGTTGATTCTTGAGTCCACGAAAGTGCTTCCTTCTTTAATAATGTCATTAAAGGTGATACTATTTTACCATAATTCTTGACAAACTTTTGGTAATAGCTTATCAATCCTAAAAATTCTCTAAGTTTCTCCAAGTTTTTGGAGATTGGCCATTCCATCATAACTTTAATTTTATTAAGGTCCACTTTGACACCCTCATGAGATACAATTTGACCCAAATATTCCACTTCTTGAATCCCAAAGGCACACTTGGAAGGATTTCCATGTAGTTATTACTCTTTGAATAGTGTTAAGACCCTTATCAACATGTTGTATATTCTCTTCTCAAGTTTGTTTCAAATTAGCATGTCATCAAAAATACTAGCACAGATTTTCTAAGGGTTTGAAAATAGAATTCATCAATATTTGAAATATACAAGGTGTATTATAAGTCCAAATGCATAAATCATGATGACCTTCATGTGTCCTAAAGAATATTTTGGGAATTCCCTCTTGCCCTATTTTGATTTGATGATATCACGAATGAAGATCCAACTTAGTAAAGAAAATTTCTCCATACAACTCCTATAATAATTCATCAATGGATGGAATAAGGAAATTGTATGTTATTGTAATTTTTTGAGTTATGTATAATTTGGACACGTATGCCATGAACCATGATTTTTTTATAACCATTACCACCAGTGAAAAGAAAGTACTTTAGCTAGGGTGAATGATGCCAATCTCTAATATTTCTTGGACCATACACTCAATCTCTCTCTTTTGTGCATGTGGATACTTGTATGGCCTAATATTAGGAAGTACACTTCCAAGTTGAAAATTAATAGCATGATCATGATATTTAGTAGATGGAAGGCCCTTATATATAGATATATAGATATATATATATAATGAACGCAATTATGCAATTACACCATGATGTGTGTTTTTGAGTAGTTTTCCATGCTATTAGAGTTTATCACTTTAAAGGGCTTCCCTTGGATACCTCTAAGCTTATGTAGAAGCCTCGGATTAAAATTTCATGTAATAAATTTAATAAAGGCAAAATAAGACTAAGGTCATGGGGTTTGTATTCCAAATTGAATGTTGGGAAAAATATCCTAGTTTACATCACTTGTTTTTTATTATGGCTAAGGGGGGATTGGAAAAGGTAGTGGAAAAGGATTTGAAAAGGAAAAAATTCATTATTGGTATTTTATTTATGAAAATAAAGGAAAATAGGAGAAAATGGAGGTGAAAGGTCACAGGTTGCATGTGAGGAGAAAATTGAAGGAAAATTAAGCAAAATGAATAAATTAGAGGCATCAATAATTAAAATACATAAGAGCATCAGTTTGGGGCATTTTGTCAGTTTTTTTTTTGAATTAGTCTTGGAGAGGAGAAGAGCACCAAGAGGAGAAGGAACGCAAGAAAAAGGAAGGACAAGGGAAGCAAGGATCAAGCAAGGAACGGTTGGATGAAGCAACTTCAGCGTGAATACTTGTAGGTACCAAGTTGCATGTATGATTTCCTAGTTGTTTTTTGCATTCACGGTATTTGAATGTGTATATTTGGTTCATTTTTTGTCATTGGCATGTGTTTTGTCGGGTTTCGGCAGTGGTTTTAGCGTTGCCTTACCTTTTCCAGATAGCCATGGTGTGATGGGAGTATTTCTTGGTTGAGCTTTGGACTGCCATAAGGTTTTGGATCTGGGTGAGGTGGTATCAAGAAAATCCCAAGGGTTGGGGATAGAGATGGTTTTCTCTAGGAAGCCCTCAACATGTGGGTGGAGACTGTAAAAATCCTAGAGGGATGGTGAAGATATTTTGAGGCATCCAAGCTTGGTTTAGTTTTCTAATCTCAGGGTTGGTTTAGGTGAGATCATGGTATGGTGAGGGTGAAGGTGGTTTAACCTCTAGATTACCTTGGTTGTTTATGGATTGGTTTATCCCATGACATCCCACATTCATGCCTAGAATATGGCACGGGGGTGATTGGCTGAAAGAAATACTTGGTTCAACCCAATCTATGGTTGGGTGGTACGTGGAAGTTCCTGACTTAGTTGGTTTTCGCATATGGTTAATAATAGCTAAGTTTATCTTTTCTATGATGAGTAATTGTACTTGTATTATGTAGCTTTTATGGTTGTTATATTATTGTTATCTACATGGTTATATGTTGGTTATAAGCATTGTTATATGACATATCTAAGTATGGCTCTTATCACATTTTAATTAATAAATGTCTAGTTAATGAATTCATGACCTAATTGGTGTTATGACAACTATTGTTAGAATTCATTGGTTCTTCTTGTTAAACCTTAGATAAGTTTCAGATCCATATATTTAGATATGATTTCATGAATCATAGGTTGCATGTTCATCATGTGTTTGAAGGAATTTTTGTCTTATTTGGGAGGGCTCAGTTCAAGTACTTTCTCAAGTTATTCATTTGGAACCTTTATTTCTATGTTATTCATCATTTCTGGAAGTTTCATTGAGTTTTGGGCAGAGGCTTGAATCTTAGCCCTAAAAAAGTAGCTCAGAATTCAAGGTTGCTAGCATAGAACTGACTGGAAAAATCCATAGTCACTAGGAAGCAGGACTATGGGAGTGAATTGAGTCTTATAGTCACTCGGAGGCCTTGTCCAAGGGGCGAATAAGAGCCTAGGTCAGTGAAAATAGAATTATCTCAAGGGTTGGACACTTGGAGGGGTTGGTTGGCTCCTAGAGGTCCTCTAACACCTGAGGGAAATCAGTAAGGTCTTAAGTTGTCAACTCCATTTCCTTAAGGTCATATAGGATGTTGAGCCTTATCATAGTGACCCTCAACTCATATTTACCCAGGGTGTTGGGCGTGGGATCCCCCAATGAAATTTTTGGGGCTTAAAGCCCAGTTTTTGGTTAAAAGTTGTAAATCTGATGTAAAGACTCCGCATTTTGTGGGTGCGGAGCGCGAATTTTGTAAATGAGTCATAGGGTTGTCCGCCCTCAATTTTGTAATGTAATGTCGGCTTTAGAGATCTACCCATGGTCCGCAGACCATGGGATTGTATAAATAGAGTGAGGCTCTAAGTTGTAAATCAGTCAATTGAGTTTAAGAAGTGATGATGGAATAGAAGGATGGTGGAAGATCTAAGTGAAAGTCGAGTCTTTAGGTCGTAGAGTAGGAGAAGGATCTACAGCTAAGTGCGTAGAGGCCTAGTAGTTCGCAGCTGAGTGCACAGACCCCTACAGCTAAGTGTGCAGGGCGAGTTGAGTCTTTAACTGTTGAAGCATTAATAAAGAGAAGTTTTACCTCAATTCTGTGTATTTATTTCATATTTTCTGTATCAAATATCTTGGGTATAAATTGCATTTCTGTTGTCTATATGGTGCACGAACATATATAATAGTGTAGATTAAGTAAATTTGAGTTAAATTATCTGGTTAAGCAAAGTTGACTAACATCTATAAGAGGATAATTAAGATACTCGGTGTAACTTGGAAATAGCATAGATCGTTGCCATAGCAGCGCGAAATCACCTCAGCCCCTGGTTAGGGCTACGCGAAGGACAATTATAGCAGATCACGAAGGTATCGCAGGTGAGAACAATGCATGAAGTAACCTACGCGAAGGTAGGCATAGTTGGACTAAATCGACACCTCAGAGATCTCAAGGGTGCAGAAACTTGGTTCTAGAATCCCCCCATACTGCTTTGGGTGAGACTTCAGTCTGCGCACCGCGGGCTGGTGCCAAAAAGGCCAGTCGTGTAAGGATTTGTTTGGCTAATTAACTCTGAACCTAGGTCAGGCCCCAACAAGCCAACAAATGGTTCCGTTGCTGGGACCGGAATCTACATAGAGATGCCTGATGTCGTATCATTGGAATCCAACTAAGAAGGAAATTGAAGGCTAGTTGGATAGAAGAATTCACAAGTTCACAGCGCAGGAAAACAGGAACCCGCAACTGTCAAAAGAAGAGTGGTTAGACTGCTACCTATACACAGAGATCCATGAAATCTTCTTTATGTCTTTCCCTACTGAGTTGTATGAGTGGATTGTGAAGCTAGCAGATAGCCAAGGAAGGTGGAAACTCGATAATCCTATTGTGTGGACCCCAAAGTTAGTGCAAAGGTTGGAAGCATCGGAGGATAAGATCGTGCACACTGTTGATCATTAGCTCGATTGGATTATAGGAGGATTCATTACTAAGTTCGCGGTTGACACCTCAATTAGCTACAGCGAGGAAGAACGACGCTTTCTCAAGAGATCGCGAGGTAAGTACGTAAAGTCTCTAAATACTTGGATTAAAATGTTATTGTGTGAAAAGAGGGTTATGCAATTACCTTGATGTTCGAGGCTACGCGAAGTGGAAAAAATTACAAGAACGAAGGAAATAAGGGACCAGAAACTAGCCCCTTGATTTCACCTCCACGAGGGGACGAGGAAGAACTCGCAAGGTCTCATCATGAAGTGCGATCCATTTGATAAGGCAAATAATTCCGCGAATACCACCCACACCCACACCACCACCAACTTCACCGCCTTCACCTCCATCCTCACTCGTACCACCTCCGCCACCACTGTGATTCAATATGGAAAGCACGATAAATTTTCCTGTGTTTAAGGGATTGGGAAATGAGGATCCAGACCAATTTTGGTTCGTGGTAAGAGCCATATGGGAAGTGCAGGGAGTTATAGATGAAAATATATATAAAGCGACACTTGTTATGTTGGGTTGTGTTATATTCTTTCCACGACTAGCCTACATAGTTAACCGGGGGGTTAGAGGGGGGGCGGAGCCCCCCTTTTTTGCACCGATTGCGCAGTGGGGGGGTCATAGGGGATTTGAGGGGGGTGGGTATCCCCCCTCTACGGGGTCTGGGGCAGCGCCTCGGGTAAAAAAATTTTGGACCCTATATTAGGTGGGTGGACCTACCTATGGTTTTGGACGTGATGGTTTTCGGTCCATGGTATTGGATGCTTCGACATGTATAAATATGTATTGTAACATTGAAAGGAACATAATGAAAAATCAAGCTGGTAGTCCCGGTTTTGGGATCTAGGGGAAAATCTATGTGTATATGTGTTTTAAGTGTTATTCTCTCTCATTTTTTTATTTTTTGTGTTTTAGAATTCGTATGTAGGTAATTTATGTATGGGGTTAAAACCTACATTTGGTCTCAGAGTTTTTTTGGCTTCAAGGGGAAGCCTTTATTGCTAAGGGGTTTCGCTCGGGCCTGTGGTAGACCCTATTCAGTGGGAGATCTACGGGATCGATTTTGGTGGTGAAAGAAGATGGCAAGCGGTGGAAAGATAGAGATCGAGAAATTTAATGGTCAGAGTTTTGAGTTGTGGAAAATCAAGATGGAGGATCGGTTGGTCGATAAAGATTAGTGGATCGAGGTAGATCTAGGTACTAAACCAGTGGGAGTGTCTGACGAAGAATGGAAGAAGTTGGATCGGAAGGCAAAGAGCACAATACGATTGTGTGTCTCAGATTCAGTATTGTTGAATGTATCAGGGGAAGCTACGGCGAAGGATTTGTGGGACAAGTTATGGACTTTGTACCAATCTAAGTCTCTGGTGAATAAATTGTTCCTACGGAAAAAGTTGTATAACCTGAGGATGAAAGATGGAGACTCGGTGACAGAGCATCTGAACGCGTTTAATACTGTGGTAAGTCAGTTATTATTTGTTGATATTAAAATTTTAGATGAAGATAAGTGCATCAGTTTGTTGTGTTCTCTACCAGATTCGTGGGATAGTCTGGTTATTGGAATAGTTAGCAATGCAACTGCCTTGCAGTTTGATGAAATAGTATCATCCTTGATAACGGAGGAGATGAGATGGAAAAATATGGAGAGCCAGAATGGTGATGCCTTGTCTATACGAGGACGGTCCCAGAAAAGAAACAAAAATAAGTCATCAAGTGGGAGATCTAAATCTAGAGGGAGATCTAAATCTCTAGGAAAACCTGTAAAGGTGGTTTGTTGGAAATGTGGAAAGGAAGGGCACTACAAAAGAGTAAGTCTGTGTACTATGTATAATTTATAGATGACTTCTCAAGGAATACATGGATATATTTCCTTAAGAATAAATCTGAAGTCTTTGACAGGTTTAAAGAATTTAAGGCTCTAGTGGAAAACCAGACAGAGAAGAAGATAAAGGTGTTGAGGTCAGATAACGGTGGAGAGTTTTGCAGCAAGGAATTTGAAGAATTTTGTAAGAAGTGTGGTATATCATGGAAAAAGACTACTCCATGCACACCTGATAAAAATGGAGTTGTAGAAAGAATGAACAAGACGTTGATGGAAAGGGTAAGAAGCATGCTCAGTGGTGTCAGGCTAGGATAGGAATTCTAGGTAGAGGTGGTGGAGACAGCATGTTACCCGGTCAACATATCACCTTCATCAGCGTTGGAGGATAAGACTCCACAAGAGGTATGCACTGGTAAGAAACCCTCTCTTTAACATCTGAGGGTATTTGGATGTGATGCATATGTACATGTTCCAAAGGAGAAAAGAACCAAGTTGGATAGTAAATATGAAAAGTGCATCTTTATTGGGTATAAGGATGGGGGTTATAAGCTTTGGAAGCCAGTAACAAGGAAGGTTGTGTATAGCTGAGATGTGGTGTTTAGAGAGGTGAAATATGTTATTAAACATGAACTCCAACCAAAGGATCCTGAGAAGATAGAGTTTGAGCTTAAGGAGGAAGAATCAAACTCTACAACAGAGGAGGAATCAGAAGATGAAGAGCCACAAACTCCGGGTGTGAGAAGATCAATTCAAGAAAGAAGGCAGCTAGAAAGGTATATTCCATCTGCTTTCTGTTCAAATTTTGGTTATTTGTTACTAATGATGATCCCAAAACTGTGAAGGAAGCAGTAGATTTAGAGGATGGAAAAATCTGGAAAGAGGCCATGGTTGATGAAATGGTATCTTTGCAGAAAAATGAAGCTTGGGATCTGATGGAGTTACCAGCTGGAAGGAAACCCATTGGTAGCAAATGAGTGTTCTAGAATAAGACAAATGCAAAAGGAAAGGTGGATAGATACAAAGCTCGATTGGTAGAAAAACGTTATTCCCAGGTGCCAGGAATTGATTTTGGTGATATTTTTTCTCCTGTTGCCAAGGTAGCTTCTATTATATTACTTTTATCTGTTGTTGTTGCTTTTTATTTTGAGGTAGAACATATGGATGTGAAGACCACATTTCTTCACGGGGATCTGGAAGAGGAGATCTACATGAAGCAACCTAAAGGCTTTGCGGTGAAGGGTAAGCTAGAACTGGTATGCAAGTTAAAGATGTCTTTGTATGGGTTAAAACAGTCACCAAGGATGTGGTATCATAAATTTGATACATTTATACGGGGACTTAGCTTCACTAGAAGCAAAGCAAATCACTATGTGTATTTTAAATTAATTGGCGACCGTGTTATTTATCTGGTCTTGTATGTGGAAGATATGTTGCTAGTTGGAAATGATAAAGAAATTATCCAGGATTTGAAGATCCAACTATCCTCCAAATTCGACATGAAAGATCTTGGTGCTGCAAACTATATTTTGGGCATGGAAATTAAAAGAGATCAGGCAAAGAGGAAGCTCTGGTTAAACTAGAGTAAGTATTTCAAGACAATACAACAGAGGTTTAATATGTAGGATAGTAAACCGGTGAAGGTTCCTATTCCTGTAGGTGTAAAGTTATCTGTCGAACAGTGTCCCAAGACACAAGAAGAGGAAGAGGACATGTCCCATGTTCCATATGCAAGTGCAGTCGGTAGCCTGATGTATGCAATGGTCTGTACTAGACTAGACATTGCACATGTAGTGGGAGTATTGAGCAGGGTTATGTCAAAACTAGGGAAGGAGCACTGGACAACAATGAAGCGGGTTTTCAGGTATTTGTGTGGCACTAGTGATTATGGTTTGTGCTACCAAGGAAGACCAGGATTGGATAGAGTGTTGGATATTTGTGGCTTTGTTGATGCAGACTGGGTTGGAGATCTAGATCAGAGAAGATATACAAGTGGGTATGTGTTTAATTGATCCAGGTCTGGGTGTGACAAAGGACCCTTCCAAGACCTTTTACTTTCGTGATGTGTTAAATTGCATTTTTAAAAGAACATAAATTAATACATGTGCATGCTATAAAGAAGAGGAACATGAAAATCATCAACACATGAAAACATAAGCCGTTGATAATGGAGTTCGTCCAGGAGGGACTATGTCTCCGGGCCCCAGTGTCAAGATGGTGTAGGCCACTGCATTAGGTGTTGTCAATCATGATTATGTACATAGAGGGGATGTCACTATCATATAAGGAAAATGCCCTCACACAGGAGTGGCTCCAAGAGATGTTCCACTATAGGAACTCTCAGTCAAAAGACTCCTATCAGTATGACACAAACTCATGCATGATGAGCATCCCGCCAACATGGCATAAAAGGGATCTCAATGCAAACATACATGATGACAACATGAGTATCCCATCAACATACAACAAAGGGATCTCAAAACATAACATGACGAATCATGACAACAAGTACATCACATAGACGATTCCGCATCACATCAAGCAAGAACCATGAAAACAAGTAATAAACAAGATCCCTCATCAACATCAAACAAGGATCTGTGCAGCACAATGCATAGCAAAAGAAGTACATGAACGCACTGCATATACCTCACAACCAGGGGCCATCTGAAGAAGCGGATGTCAAACTGTTGAAGTTGTTCATGCCATTGATCTCATGGCATCAATCGCATGGAAATGGTTGCTCGCACATAAATTCTGACACCTGCATTCCACTTAGAAAAGTGGCTAGAAAATAAAATGAGCAAATGAAAAATCTGAATGCACCATCAGATTTGTGGCATCGAATAGTGCAAAATCGACTGTCAAATTTCTGAATTCTAAGAAATTGAGAATCTGGGGCTCAAGGAATTATTTAGATTCCCCCTAGATTCCTCAAAAATTCTTCTCTATGGGTGGATTGGAAATCTGCAACTCAAAAGGTGAATCCGACCTCGCCATTTCGATCCCTACAGAAAACCTGACTATAAACTTGACTATCCATTGCAATCCCGACGACTATAAACTTGACTATATTCCGACATGGAGAAAAATTACCTAGAGAAAATTTCAAGGATCATGATTCCACTCCCTGTTTCTACAGCAGTCATGGTTCTGCTTGCATCGATTTACGTGCACGCTCCTGGCCTTCTCCATCTCCTCCATGCATTGGTCAAAATGAATGTTTATATAAAATCCCTGGGTGGATTTAACAAGAAAGTAGTTTGGCATAGTGGTAAATGAGGTAAATGGTTGAGGAGGGGTCGGGCGATCAAATCCCACCCCTCCCTATTATAGTTTTAATGTTTTCTTTTTAAAAACCAAAATGTGTTTGAATGGGGGGTCGGGTCCGCATTGGGTGGTATGCCCCCACAACTCCTGTAGCATTTGAGGCGCGTATTTGTTGACCGTAGTTTGGGGTTACATCGTATTAAAGTTGGTTTGCATATGTTGTGCATGGTGCCAGCCCACGTGGGCCGAGCGAGTTCAATCCCCTCCGGACCCGCCTTAACTCATCGCACATGGAGTGGTTTGTTGGGGTGTGGGTCAGGTCCACCAGAGGTGGCCCGCCCACCCCTTTAATACTTAGTTATTGTTATATGTAGAGTGGTTGGAGGGCTCGGCGGGGTGATGGCCGCCGAGCCAAACTTTAATTTTTGTTTATGCGATTCCGGGGGCGGCCCATTTTTTTAATATATTTTTTGTTACATGGGATATGAGGGGTGGCAGGGGTGGTGGCCCGCCACCATATATTTTTTATAATTTTTATTTTAAAAAATAGGGTCTTTTAACATTATTCGGATTTTAGGCCAAAGGAGACAAATTAACCTGGACACAAATTCGCTTGGAATCTAGGCCAAGTTGGCGGGAATCTGGTGGTCGGGTTCTGTCCAAATTGTGGCCTCCTTAAACCTACCAAGTTAGTAAAAAGTCAACCAAACTTTGACTGCTTCTAACTTTCGCGTACGGACCCGGTTTGACGAACCGTTCACATCACCAAGATCTGGATGACGCGATCTTCGCTCTAGTCTTGGTTCGAAATCATTTTGATCACTTTGATTTTCGAGCTTTCATGAGCCCTCTTTGTCCTGTGTGTGTTTCTGGAGCCACCTAGATCATTAACCTATTTGGAGGTGCAGTTAGTTGGATGAGTAAGAAACAATCTGTAATGGCACTATCAACTACAAAGGCAAAATACATGGCAGCCACTCATGCAAGCAAGGAAGCAGTTTGGTTGCAGAGATTATGTTCAAGTATGGGGTTAGTACAAGGAGCTATAAGGATAGACTATGACAACCAAAGTGTAATTTTCTTGGCAAAGAACCCTGTTTATCATTCAAGGACAAAGCATATTGATGTTCAGTATCACTTTGTGAGGGATATGATAGAAGAAAAAAAGGTGTTTCTGGTAAAGGTGGACACTTTGAAGAATACTACAGATGCATTGACAAAATCTGTGAGCTCTGAGAAGTTCTCTTGGTGTAGAGAAACAATGGGCATTGCACGGCTGGATAAATGACTAAGCTCTCCTGTGCCCCCTATGGAAAGAAAACAACAAGTGGGAGAATGTTGGGTTGTGTTATATTCTTTCCACGACTAGCCGACGTAGTTAACTGGGCAGTTAGAGGGGGGGTGAAGCCCCCCCTTCATTGCGCTAACTGCGTAGTGGGGGTGTCACAAGGGGGCGGCAGCCCCCCTATCCAGGGGGTTTGAAGGGGGCGAGTAGCCCCCTCTACGGGGTTTGGATCAACACTTTGGGGAAAAATCTTTTGGACCCTATATTAGGTTGGGCAGACCTACCTATGTTTTTTTGCATGGTTTTCACACATGGTTTTGGACATGATGGTTTTCAGTCCATGGTCTTGGATGCAATGGTTTTTGGTCCATGGTTTTGGACACGATGGTTTTCGGTCCATGGTATTGGATGCTTCGGCATCTATAATTATGTATTGTAACATTGAAAGGAACATAATGAAAAATCAAGTTTGTAGTCCCAGTTTTGGGATCCAGGGGAAAATCTCTGTGTATATGTGTTTTATGTGTTATTCTCTCACATTGTTTATTTTCTGTGTTTTAGAATTCGTATGCAGGTAATTTCTGTACGGGGTTAGAACCTACATGTTAGCGCCCTGCAGGACCACGCGTTGACCTAGTATATTAAGCACTTCAATGATAATCCAAATGCAGGAATCGTGGATATCCAAGTAGCGCTAGACAGAGAATTTAGCAGGCCGAAGTTTGAAGCATAGTCAGTCACTAGATTCAAATAAATCACGATGCTACCTGGCAAGACTCCTTCGGAGTTGGATCAGAGGTTTAAGTGTACGATTCACAAATCTAATATGAATCTGATGGATGGACAACATCACGAATGGTTTGTAGCAGCACTAACGCCACATTTAAGGATAGTGGTATCACAGCAGAAGTTAACGACTCAGGCAGAGGCCTTAAAGATCGCGATGAGGCTTCATGAGACTCCAACGCAGGATCCTAACTTGGGAGTTCAGCAAATCCATGCGCAACTGAAGAATTTATGCCTGGAGATGTAGAGTCTGAAACACAACAGAATAGCTCGACCAGAAGTGCTCAAAGAGGTGTGGTGGGTAAAATTCAAGGGTCAGGGTCATGATAAGGACCATTGCCCGGTGTTCACAAATTACCTCGTGGGAGGAGGACCGATGCCGTTAAAGCCGGAAGCACGAGAAGGACCTAGCACGGTGCGTGCTTTGTGGTCTGTGATTTGTCAAATAGGTGGAAAACACACTGCGGATAGCTGTCATTTGTTACAAAAGTATACACAAAATTTGCAGCAATTGTTCTGTAACTTTTGTAGGTTGGTGGGGCAAGATGAGCGCACTTGTAGGAGCTATGAGTTGATGATGGATAGAACTCCCACCTATAGAGTTCAGGCCGAATTGCAGCCCCTATACTAGAATGGAGGAGTGGCACAAACAGGATTTCAGGGGCACGGATGAGGCCGAGGCAGAGGAGGACCTGGAAGAGGTCGCAGTCAGTTGATATGCTACAATTGCGGAGGGCCAGGACATTATTCCCGCGATTGTATGAATCTGACATACCCGTCGTGTTTATATTGCACCTTGTTTGATCATGAGACGGAAGATTGTCCTACGCTGATAGATAGGATACGTGACAAAGGAGTGCTATCGCCTCCCTCGACTCAGAACTTGCAGATGATGAGGTCTGAGACACGCGAGGAAGATCCAAATGTGAACATTGTGCTCTAAAGTGGAATCATGACGGGAGATGATAAAGGCAAACAACCATAGGATAGTACTTGGGTTCGTAAAGCCCTGGTGAAAGAAGCAAAGTTTGACTTGGAGCGCACTCGGGAAACCTTCATGGAAGCTAAGAAGAGCTTCGCGGAGGCCTCCACTTCAAGAAGCAAAGATAGACCGGAGCCGGAGATGGATCCATCCATGCTCACAACATTCTTGGAAACATGTATGAAGTTACTACACGATAGTAAAGCTGTAAAAGGATTACAAGAACTCATTAATAGATGCGTTGGGACCACGCCAGGAGAACCACGCGTAGTCCGGAAGATTGGAAAGCATAAGACAAGAACGGGAAGAGAAATGAGGTTAATTGCACAAATTGGAGAATATGAAATGGACCAAGTAATTCTGGATTTAGGGTTGGATGTGAATGTTTTTCTGAAGCATACATGGGAGCGAATGGGGAGACCTATGCTACAATGGTCTCCTATTCAGTTGCGAATGGCGAACTAGCAAAAAATAATACCCATGGGGCGATTGCAGGGAATCACTGTGGATATTGAGGGAGCGAGCGCGCTAGCAGACTTTGAAGTAATAGAGATTGTTGATGACAGCAATCCCTACCCCGTGCTCTTAGGAATTTATTGGGCCACTGACATGAACAGGGTGATTAATCTGAAGAAGAACAAGATGATTTTGAGAAGAAGTCTCTACGCGTAGTTATACCCCTGGACCCTAATGAAGGATCACGCTATACGGAGCCTATGCGCAACTATGAAAGTGATGATGAATTGGACTGCATCTATAAGATAAAAGCGCGAAACCAGGATGGGTAAATCACATTGCGGATGGATGGCTTGCATGGGAGTGAAAGAGCTCCTGTACTTTGAATTCATATGAGGAAACGGAGTGGTGGCAGAATCGGTTACATGAGGTAACTACGCTTAACTGTAATATGATGATAAGGTCACTGCACTGCACATCGACAGAATTCAGAGACCTGCCTACTTATGATGGCCTAAGTGAGGTAGATACCTTATTGAATAAATTTGAAATGGAGGTGCTGGAAAAGCAACGCTTCCAGGCTTTGAATTGGGTACTGCACGCTATGCCCGTGAGGTGGTGGGGTACACACAATGGGAGCTTTGACGACTAGCGTGAATGTAGAAGGATGATGCAAACATAGTTTGGGAAGCCTAGAGTGTGATTAATAGATAAATACAATGGGCAGGATAATCTGTGCGCACATCTAGCCATGTGGATGTCAACATATGGAAAACAACCTATGCAGATGCGCATGAACTTCACGTTGAGAGGTATGGTCACTAAGCATGTGTTGGGGGGACAAATGTGCAGTTAGCTCTTAAGGTTGGACAGACAGTATGTGGGAAGAAAAATCGCATAGAAGGTTATCCACAAGGAAACATTTGACAAGGTGTGCAACACACTGAACAAGGTATGCAACGCATAGCGAAGTGATTGGGACCTGTGCGTACCTAGACAGATGCCTTTTGGCTGGTCGATGGAGTAGAAGCCACAATGCCTATGGAGTCTATCATGTCTAGTCCGCACATAGTGGCGCTCGGAGGGGTAATAGAATACGAAGCCCTAGAAGAAAGGCTTGCGCCATTGGAAGAACTCGAAGAAGAATGGTTGGGACTCGATGAAGAGATCCAACAGGGTGACCTTAGGCTCCAAGAATTCATGAATGGAAGAGTTTAGTTGAGGGAGAAAAGAACCATGGCGGAAGTGGAAGTCAAGAAGCTTGAGGAAGGAATAAAGGAGGACTTTCTTGATAGAAATACCATAGTAATAAAGCAGGATGAGCTCGATTACATTGACAGACTTGGGGACCACGATCAAGAGTTTCTCAGTTTTCTGCATGGGATGGGACCATATGTTATTAAGGAAATCACAGATGGTGGCGTGGTGCAGTTGGAGAAGTTAAATGGTGAACTCTTCCCAGGAAAAGTAAATGGTAGTCAGTTGAAGCCTTACACAAGTGGCCCGACCATCTGACTAGCTGCATGAAGCATATTCTTAGCACTCCAGGTAGTTGAAAGGAGGCATGAGACTATAAACTACTCTACCCAAGAGCTGCACGATGAGAGGACTGCGCACAGTAGCGAGGTGTCGCAGGGTCCACGATAGCGCAAGGGTAGCTGCACTGCCGCACGGGTTGGCTGGAAAGTGACCGTTATAGTCACTATTCACGATGTGATGCTTCGTTTGAGACCAAATGGAGCTGGCGACAGGCACTTAAGGAAAAATTTATGGGCTAGATTTGGGAAAATCTGCCGCCAAGGGAGAATTAATGAACCAAAAGTGGGGGGATCGGTCGAATTCAAATTCAAAAGGCGCTGTAAAGTGCAAAGGTCTTCCCAGCAAACAACACTTGGCAAATTGAGAATTGAGCTATTTCGCACCCAAAGATTCATGAACCCCGATTTGTTCGATCTTTTGAAGTCGAAGGCATTGTTTGAGCACTTACCTGAGCTGTTGAGATATTTGTGGAACAGAAATATGGCAGCATCTGAAGAAGCCATGGATATCGGAGAGATGACCGCTGAAGAGACCATGTAGGCCATGAAAGTAGGAGAAGCCCCAAAAAGCGTCAAGATAGTCGCAGAAACCCCTAAATCGCCATGCACACCGAGACCCAAGAAAGATAAGTAGCCTATGGTACCGGTGCGTGTGTCCCCTAGAGACCTGCTGATAACTAAACTTACCAAGGAATAAAAGGGGAAGGCGATCAATTTGGAAGCCGATGAGGAGGAGAAAGACCTTGAGGAAATCCCGGTAGAGGAGGAGGATGAAGAAATGGAAGAAGAAACCCAGGGTGCAGACCCTCTGACTAGGTTTCCCATGTATGTTCCTCCGTGGAAGTGGAAATCAAGGGTGCCCAAGGACCTAAATGAGAGAAAGAGCTCTCTACAGAATCTATTGTTACCTGATGATATCGTTTTTGATGGAGCACACTTGGGATGGGTGTCGGTTCTAAAATTTGAAGACTGGGATCTCACGGACCACGAGAAATTCCCACATTTGGCAACCACGCAGCTAATGCGGCCGAAGAAAAATACAGCGGCGAGAGTCATAGAATTGGAGTTGCACAAGTGGTTGCGAGGAGTAGAGAAAGCAGGGTTGTTAAACCTGCTCTGGGTGCCGCATTACCATCACACCCCAGTGACTATTTTCTTCATTAAGCAACTGCTCTGCCTAGTGCATGATGGGTGTTTGTGGCTGGAGGAGCCCATCCCCATCACGGACCACCTAATTCACAAAATTACCCGGCTCCCTTAAAAAGGGGAGGATTCGGTGAACATATCCGAGGGTAAAAGTGATGATTTGGCTGTCGCAGAGGCCATGAAGAAGAATTTCAAGTTGGAGAAGAAAAAGAGAGGGTACACAATCTCCAGTATCAATAACTTTGTGGTCAAAGTCCCGATGCAAATATTAGCCGGGAAAGTTATGCGAAAATGCTGCACGGATGAGGTGCATGCACGGGTGGTTGCACTTGTCGTGTAGTGCGCAAAGCGGGTCCAATTTAACTAGACAGATTACTTGTGCAAGGAGTTCCTGGAAAACTATCGCGAGGCACAGGAGTAGGGGAGGACTTTCCACTATGAATGGCTTATGCTATCCATAGTGTTGGTGGCTTGGGAATTGCCCGAGGACAGCCAGTTCCCAATGATTGCGAAGGATATTCCAGAGGCAATGAAGTACGCTTCGCTGTGGGCAACTAAAGATGCACAGAGGATCAAAGACAACAAGATATTCTGGGTGTTCATTGAGATGAACATCAGAATGGGGATTAATCGCAAGCTGCAGTTATCACCCACTATCTATAACAGTCTATAGATCTTCATAGAGTTCAAGGTAGACTTCCATCATGAGTATATCAGGGCACGCAAGGACCCCACGAAGAAATGGAATGAGCTACCTTACCTGGCCACGAATGATGTCATATTCGTTGTGCTTGAGTCATGGCCACTGGAGTGGCGTGCTCCAACCAGCTCTGCGGTGGAATCAAAGAAGTCCGCTACACAGAGGAAAAAGGAGGAGGAAAAACTGCAGATAGTGTAGTTGGCTGAGAAGAGAAGGAATGAAGCAGCAACAACAAAGGCGCAGGAGGCGCAAGACGCTGCGAAGGCAGCAGAAGAACAAAAGGTAGCAGAGAAGGAGTGTGAGGCCCAGAAGTCACCTTCGCCTGAACGGGAAACAGACACAGAGGAAGGTGGCACCCGAGAGAGCAGGTGGGGCCATGGAAGAAGTTGAAAGCCTCCAAGACTTCTTTCGACCCGGTCACCGTCACTGAGGGGGATCTCCATGACATATGGGAGACGATGCGAGATGTCACTGCGGAGTACATCCAACAGTTCAAGGAGGAGAAATAGATGATGTTGGAGGCCCTTCGGACATAGATACAGGAGTTGTAGGTGCGCACTCCTCAGGCTAGTACTCTATTGACCAGCCTCGCAGTAGGCACGACCGCTGCTGAGGAAGTGCTGCGTGCCTGCATGACCAACACCAGAGTGCTGCCAGAGGGATCACTGGTTACAGAAAATGAGGCTGATAGGCCTATGGTCATTTCATTGAAGGGAGCTCGGATAAACATGGTTGCGCTCCCTCGGGAGATGCTCTATGTCCTACAAGATGGAGTGACTGTAGAACTACAGGCCAGGGAGGGTCGCGCACTCCAGGTGATGAGAGAGAAACAGATTAATATTGAAAAATTGAGCCTGCAACGCGACGAGGTCGTGACACTGAACAGACAGCTAGTGTAGTTAGTTGAGGAATCGTGCCAGATGGTCCCTGAGTTGTCCATCCAAGCAGAGGAACCAACGGAGGAACGCATCCAAAGACTAGTAGCAGGGGATTGTGAGGCGAAAGAAGAAATGGCTAAGGTTCAGCTGGAGCTAAACCTTCAGATAGCTGAGCTGCAATTGAAGGCACAGCCTTCAACTCTACCTGAGGTGAAGGAATAACGCGCCAATGCCATTACAGCAGGAATAGCGGAGATCAGCAGTGCAGTGAAGGACTGCACCAAATTGTTTCAAGAGTCACTCAAGGTCCTCACCACTCTGCAAGAGGACCCGAACATATAGCACTTAGAAACAAAGGCGCGTGAGGTGTATCAACAGTACGATGAAATAAAAGGAATCGAGTAGATGGGGGCCCTAACACAGAGGCTCGCGCGAATGCAACAGGAAAAAGCACTCAAGGAGTAGGTAGACATTGTGTGACATAATGAAGTTGTCTTGAAGGTGCACGTATAACCGTGGATCGATAAGGCATTCATCATTGCAGCCTCGATTGAAACCAAGCTCACGCAGATGCAGGGAACGCAGGAACATGTGCAGGGCAGCAATTCAACTACAGCAGTCTCTGAACAACACGTCCAGGAAGTGCAGTAGGCAACTGCTCAGTGTGCTGCTAATATTGCAGCAGTCCAGGTAGAGTTGGGAGGTCTCTGCACCACTAGAGTGACTCGAGGACGAGTCAAGATGTTTGTGTTGGGGGCCTGTTGGACACGGGATCCCCCAAGGAAAGTTTTAGGGCTTAAAGCCCAGCTTTTGGTTAAAAGTTGTAAATCTGATGTAAAGACTCCACATTTTATGGGCGCACAGCGCGAAGTCTGTAAATGAGTCATAGGGTTGTTTTCCCTCAATTTTGTAATGTAATGTCGGCTTTAAATATCTACAAATAGAGCGAGGCTCTAAGTTGTAAATTAGTCAATCGAGTTTAAGAATTGATGATGGAATAGAAGGATAGCAGAAGATCTAAGTGAAAGTCGAGTCTTTGGGTCGTAGAGTAGGAGAAGGCTCTGCGACTGAGTGCGCGGACCCCTATAGCTGAGTGCGCAGGGCGAGTCGAGTCTATAATTGTTGAAGCATTAATAAAGAGAAGTTTTACCTCAATTCTGTGTATTTATTTCTTGCTTTTTGTATCGAATATCTTGGGTATAAATTGCATTTCTATTGTCTATATGGTGTGCGAACATATATAACTATGTAGATTAACTAAATGTGAGTTAAATTATCTGGTTACACAAAGTTAACTAACATCTATAAGAGGATAATTAAGATACGTGGTGTAACTTGGAAATAGCACAGATCGCTGCCATAGCAGCGCCATAGTAGCTCGAAATCACATCAGCCCTTGGTTAGGGCTACGCGAAGGACAATTATACCAGATCATGAAGGTATCTCAGGTGAGAACAGTGCGCAAAGGTAGGCACAGTTGGACTAAATCGACACCTCAGACATCTCAAGGGTGCAGAAACTTGGTTCCAGCATCCCCCCATACTGCTTTGGGTGAGACTTCAGTCTGCGCACTGTGAGTTGATGCCGAAAGGGCCAATAGTGTAGGGATTTTTTTAGCTAATTAACTCCAAACCTGGGTCCGGCCCCAACAAGCCAACACAGGGAAAACCAGTGAAAGTGGGTAAATGTGGGAAGAGGTGGTAACAGAGTGATATCATAGTGGGTTGCATTCTCTTTGGGTAAAATATGATGTTTTCAAGGTTATGGTTGTCATGCATGGGGTTATGGTGTACAGTTTGTATGGTCATGCATGATGTTATTATATTGATATGATTATGATTATATATGTATCATGCTAATGTGGATTGATTTTTCAGATGAGATAAGCCTCCCTTGAATGTCATTGAGGTATGGTTTTGATTTTGGTATCTATTTGGTTTATCTAACATGGCTTGCTTGCAAGAAGAAGATGATCAGAGATGAAGAGAAAAATTGTAGTCTAAAGTTCTTATGACTCTCCCTACATATTAGTTGGGCAGCAAGGAGATCAATATACTCTTGGTATAGCAAATATATTGAGGAGTTTGAGGGCAAAGATCAAACATTGTAAAGTAGACAATGATAGGTTGGTTGAGGCTCAAGAACAACTTGCAAGGGCTCAAAAAAAGTAGGAAGAAGTCAATGCAGTGATTCTTCAAAGCTTGTCAAATTTGCATAGATAGGGACAGTTGAGGATCAACTAAGAGTAGGAAGAGAAAAATAATGGATCCTATGGTAGGAGGTCTCGTTCCAGATACAGGTTGGATAAATGGGATATAGTGAGAGGTGACATGTCACTAGATACAACTGACAGAAGGACTTGTATGTATGGGCATCATTCTAGTTCCTCATCTATGAGACATTTTGACCATTGTCACAATCATCATCCTTATAGGACGAGTGGTTACTTCCATAAGGATTTCAAGAAATTCATGCCTCCTACATTTGATGGAGAGATAAAGAAGATGCAGAAGCATGGTTGCTTGGGATGAAGAAATTCTTCAAATTACATAACTACTCGGAGAAAATGAAAGCTAAAATAGCCACCTTCGGTCTTAAAGGGAAAACAAATATTTTGGGAAGATGTGAATAATGTCAAGGGTATTCGAGAAGAAGAGTTGATTTGGGATGAGTTCGAGAGACTCTTTAAGAAGAAGTACTTATCGAAGAGGTACTATGATGATAGAGCTAAGGAATTTTATGAGATGCAAATGGGTTCTATGACAGATGATGAGTATACTAGCATATTCCTGGAGTTGTTGAGGTATGTGCCTTACCTCAAGGATGAGAAGGCTAATATTTAGAGATTCATCAGTGGGTTGTCAGTAGAATATAGAGACTATATTGAGTTTGATGAGCCTGGATAACTGGAGGAGGCCATCCGGAAGTTGAAGTATTGTTATGAGTATTCAAAGTGCAAAGTTAAGCCTAAGAATGATTTGAATGGGAATGAGAAAGTTAAAGGAAGTAGCCACCAAAGAAAGGAAGACTTCAGGATGCAAGTGAGAAAGAAAATGTTGCTCCTTACTAGAAGTCCAATGCAGCTAAGAAGGGACATGGGTCACATCACGGACAGAAGTAGGACAGAGGTGATGGTAGGGGACCATTGCAATGTTGGATATGTAGCTAATATCATCACAAGAAGGATTTTCTATTGGACTAGGGTGGTAGGCCTCAGATCTATATCACTCATGAGGCGCAGATAGTTGGGGATGTTGGTCATAACATTCCTTGGATTTATGCAGCTATGGAAAACAAGTAGAAAAATCACCAGGCATCCATTATTGAGATGGAAGGTAAGCTCTGTGGTCAAGTTAACTATATTTTTATTGATCTTGGATATAATTATATTTATGTTAATCCTAACCTAGTGGATAAGTGTGGCTTGAGAAAAGAAGTGCATGTAGAGTCTAGGTTGGTGCAATTGGATACAGGTACCAAGCGGAGAGTTCATCACTGGGTAAGAGCTTATGCATTTGAGATGAATGGTACACCTACAGCAACACATGTGAATGTAGTTCCATTGGGATCATATAGTATGCTTTTGGGTATGGATTGGCTATACCTTCACAGGACTAAAGTACATTTTTATGACAAGGCCATTAAGTGTCTGGATGATAATGGGGAAAAGAGAATCATGCAGGGAAAGAGGAAGCCTACATCAATTAGGATGGTCACAAGTATGCAGGCAAAGCACAGTTGTAGGAAAGGGTGTGTAATGTTTGCAGTTCATATTTCCAGTGACAAGGGTAAGGATGTTGAGGATGTAGAAATATTAAAGAGGTACCTTGTATTACAGCAGTTTCAGGATGCGTTTCTAGCAGATATTTTATAGTTTCCTCCCCACAAGAAAGTGGACTTTTCTATTGAGTTGGTACTAGGAGTAGCACCAGCGTCAAATTCACCTTACATGATGAGCACACCAGAGTTAGTAGAATTGAAGTTGAAGCTGAAGGAAAATCATGATAAGGGATATATTAGGCCAAGTGTATTTCCTTGGGGTGCACCAGTATTGTTCATGAAGAAGAAGGATGGTACTCTCATGTTGTGAATTGATTATAGGAAACCGAACAAGGTGAAAATCAAGAACACATGCCCATTGTCAAGGATTGATTACTTGTTTGATTAGTTGAAGAGAGAAACAATGTTCTCGAAGATTGATCTGAGATTAGGATACCATCAGGTACACATCAAAGAAGAGGACATCTACAAGACTGCTTTCAGGACCAGGTATGGGCATTATGAGTTTATTGTGCTTCCTTTTGGTTTGATTAATTCCCTAGCTACTTTTATCTGCTTGATGAATAGTGTATTGTGTCCTTATCTACACAATTTTATGATTGTATTCATTGATGATATATTGATATATTCTAATAATGAGGAAGAGCATGTCGAACATTTAGTAATAATATTGAGATTGCTAAGAAAGCATTAGTTGTATGCCAAGCTTAGAAAATGAAATTTATTTTTAAAAAAGGTACATTACTTGGGACATGTTGTCTCCAAGGAAGGCATAGAAATGGACCCGAAAAAGATAAGGGCTATCATGGAGTGGGAAGCTCCCAAAAATGTGGATGAATTCATATTATTCATGGGGTTAACAGGTTATTATAGGAGGTTCATCAAGAAATTATCACATACTGCATATCCTATTACATCATTGCAAAGAAAAGGTAAGAAAATTGAATGGACAGAGGAATGTGCAACTAGTTTTGAGAAGTTGAAGTAGTTGTTAACAAATTCTCCAGTTCTTAAAATTGCAGATCCGAATAAAGAGTTCGTAATGTGTATAGATGGTTGCAAAAGAGGAATTGTTGGAGTCTTAATGCAGGAGGGACAGGTGGTGTGTTATGAGTCCAGGAAACTGAATGAACACGAGTAGAACTATGTGACTCATTATCTTGAGTTGGAAGCTATTATTCGTGCCTTGAAGATGTGGAGGAATTATCTTCCTAGCAGGAGGTTTGTATTGATGAGTGATCATAGTGGGTTGAGATATATGTTTGGCCAACCAAATACGAATGCCAGGAGAGCTAGGTGGTTTTCCACAATCAGTGAGCTTAACTTTGAGATAAAATACATTAAGGGTAAGGATAATAGTGTTGCATATGCTCTCAGTAGGAGAGTTCAGATGAACCACGTTGTATTTGTGAGCTCATATGAGACAGATTTACAAGTTCGGAACTTACAGGAAGGACAACATGATGAAATATACAGGGAGGTTAGGAGCAGGTTACAATAGGGTACAGGTGATTAGGATGTGTACTATCATCTCACGGAAGATGGTTTGGTGAGATTCAAAGACAGGATCTATGTGTCAGATGATAGTGGGCTCAAGAAGCTTATCTTGAGGGAGTTTCATGTCAAGCCATATTCAGGTCACCCAGGATATCAGAAGACGTTGACAGTGGTGAAGAAGTTCTACTATTGGACAAATATGAAGAAGTAAGTGGCAGAGTTTGTGGCTAGATGCTTGGACTGTCAGCAGGTGAAATCAGAGTGTAAGCATCCAGGGGGGTTGCTTCAACCTATTTTGATTCCATAATGGAAATGGGAGCTCATTTCCATCAATGCCATTACAGGTCTTCTGAGGACATCAAGGCATCATGATTCTATCATGATTATGGTCGATAGGTTGAGAAAGGTATCTCACTTCATTCCAATGAAGTCTGCTTATTCAACCAATGAGGTAGCACAGGTCTTCATCAGGGAGATCGTGAGATTGCATGGTGTTCCAAAGAAGATTGTGTCAGACAGGGATGCTAACTTCACATACAAGTTTTGGAAGGAGTATTTTTCATGTTTGGGGACAGAGTTGATCGTCAGTATAACTTATCAATTACAGATAGATGGATAGATAGAGAGGGTCAATAGGATTCTGGAGGATATGTTGAGGATGTATGTCATGCACCACCAAAGGTGGTGGGGGGAGTACCTTCCATTATTCGAGTTTTCTTACAAAAATGGTCATCAAGAGTCACTGAGGATGAGTCTGTTTGAGGCACTGTATGGGCGAAGTTCTAATACTCCCATCAGCTGGATAGATCAAGTGAGAAGGGTACTTATTGGACTGAATATGTTGGCAGAGACGGAACAAGAAATGTAGGTTATAAATAAGAATCTAAAGGTAGCACAAGACAAAAAGAAGATTTATGTAGAATAGCACAAGGAATTTAAGGAATTTTAGGTTGAGGAGCATGTGTATTTGCGCATCAAGCCCAAGAATATCTCCATGAGGATTGGATCATGTGTCAAGTAGGCACCGCAGTATTGTGAGCCTTCTGAGATCCTTGAGAGGATTGGACCAATGGCCTATAGACTTGCATTGCCTCCGACAAAGAAATTACATGATGTTTTCAATGTTTCATTGCTTAAAAGATATGTGAAAGATGTTGATCGTGTTATTGATTGGTCTGTATTACATGTGGAACCAAAAGGAGAATTCCAGTCGGAACCTCAATGCATATTGCAGGGAAAATAGTTCATGCTTTGGAACAGATCAATCGAGAAATTTAAAGTGCAGTGGAAGCACTTTGGGCCCGATGAAGCTACATGGGAGATGGCTGATCAGATGTGGGCTATGTATCCTTCATTGTTTTCCGATGGAGACAAATGAGTTTTTGGTATATATACATATTATGTATGGTTGTTATTGTAAATAATGTAATGAGTTGTGTTATAAATATCCAATAAGCGGTATAGTTTTCATGTTGTCATGATTATCATGATGGTTTTTCTTTTGAGCAAGTTGTTCATTGTAAATACTGCAACAAACTGGGTTATAAATCTCCATGGGTAGTATATTTTGGTTTTCACCAGTTTTTCCGGTTGTAGGTGTCATAGAACACCAAGGACGATGTTCCCCTAAAGGGGAGGGGTCTGTAACATCCCCGAGTTAAAATTTCATGTAATAAAGTTAATAAAGGCAAAATAAGACCAAGGTCATGGGACACATATTCCAAGTTGAATGTTCGGAAAAATATCCTAGTGGGCAGCACTTGTTGTTTATTATGACTAAGGAGAAATTGGAAAAGGTAATGGAAAAGGATTTGAAAATGAAAAAAGGCATTATTAGTTATTTTATTTATGAAAATAAAGGAAAATAGGAGAAAAGGGAGGTGAAAGGTCACAGGTTCTATGTGAGGAGGAAATTGAAGGAAAATTAAAGAAAATGAAGAAATTAGAGGCATCAATAATAAAAAGACATCAAAGCATCAGTTTGGGTCCTTTTGTCAATTTTGTTTTGGAATTAGTCTCACATAGGAGAAGAGCACCAAGAGGAGAAGGAAAGGAAACAAGCAAAGGAATGACAAGGAAAGCAAAGGAAAGTAAGTTTCAAGCTAGGAAAGTTTGGATCAAGCAAATTCTGTAGGAATACTTGTAGGTAACAGGTTGCATGTATGATTTCCTAGCTAGTTTTGGTTTGCATGGTATGTGCATGTGTGTATCTGGTTCATTTTTTTTCATTGGCATAGGTTTTGTCGAGTTTCGATAGTGGTTTTAGCCTTGCCTTGCCTTTTCTGGATAGCCATTGTGTGATGGGATTATTTCTTGGTTGAGCTTTGGTATGCCATAAGGTTTTGGATCCGAGTGAGGCGGTCTCTAGAAAACCCCAAGGGTTGGGGGTGGAGATGGTTTTTTTCTGGGAAGCCCTCAATAGGTGGGTGGACATAGGAAAATTACTCAAGGGATGGTGAAGGAATTATGAGGCATCCAAGCTTGGTTTGGTTTTATGATCTCGAGACCGATTTAGGTGAGATCATGGTATGGTTATGGTGCATGTGGTTTAACCTTTGGATTCCCTTAGTTTTTTATGGATTGTTTTATCCCATGAGATCCCACATTCATGCCTAGAATATGGCATGGGGTTTATTGGCTAAAAGAAATATTTGGTTCAACCCAATCTATGGTCTAGTGGTTGTGGAAGTCCCTGAATTGGTTGGATTTTTCATATGGTTAATAAGAGTTAAGTTTCTCTTGTCTTTGATGAGTAAATGTACTTATATTATGTGGATTTAATTGATGTTCTATCATTGTTATATATCTCATTATAAGCATGGTTATATGATAGATCTAAGCATGGTTCTTATCACATTTTAATTAATAATTTTCTAGTTAATGAATGCATGACCTAATTGGTGTTATGACAACTATTTTGAGACAGCATTGGTCCTTCTTGTTAAACCTCAGATATGTTTCAAATCCCTATGTCCAAATATGCATTCATGACCTGTAGGTTGCATGCTCATCACGTGTTTGACTGAATTATTTTCCTATTTGGGAAGGGTCAGATCAATTGCTTGCTCAAGTTATTAGTTTAGAAGATTTGTTTTTATGCTATTCATCACTTCTAGAAATTTCATTGAATTCTAGGCCGAGGTCTGAGTCCTAGCCCTAAAAAGTGGCTCAAAATTCGAGGTCATTGGAAAAACCCTGATTGGAAAAGTCCATAGTCACTGGGAATCATATCTATGGAAGAAACTGTAGTCTTACAGTCACTTTGAGGCCTTTTCTAGGGAGTGACTAAGAGCCTAGGTCAGCAAAAAGAGAGTTATTTCATGGGTTGCACACCTAGAGGGGTTGGTTGGCTCTTAGAGGTCCTATAACTCCCAAGGGAAGTCAGTAAGGTCTTAAGTTGTCGATTCCATTTCCTTGAGTTCATATAGGAGGTTGAGTCTTATCATAGTGACCCTTAGCTCATGTTTACCCCGGGAAAACTAGTGAAAGTCGGTAAATGTGGGAGGAGGCGGTTACAACTTAATTTGCTTTCCTTTTGAAGAAAATATCATGAAAAGATCTTGAAAATTGAGGGTCATTATTCCTAATGATTGTAACCATTTAACCACTAATACAACATCAACACCATCCATTTGGATTGCAATGATGGGACTATCAAACAAATATTCACCCATATTCAGCTTAATACTATAGCACTTGAAAATTTTATGGCACCTTCGTCTGCAATTATGACTTGAAATTATGGCTTTGGAAATATAAAGAAATTGAAAAGTTTTTCCAATTTTTAATTGATGAAGTTATGGTTACTACCTAAATCATTCAATATTCTTACATTTTTATTTTTTATATGTCCTTCTATCTTAAGGGTCCGTGGAATATTTATGTTAGCCAATGCATGACAAGATATTGTTGGAGTAATCTCTTCTAGCTCTACATCTCGTTATGGTTCCAATTTGTGACATTCTTCCTCTTCATATTCTATGTATAATGATTTATTATCATTAAATTTATGCTCCTCACTATACTTTCTATCACAATTGAAACATAGTACATTTTCTCTTCTTTCATCTATTTGTTAAGGTATCAACCTTGTTAGTTAAGTAAGGTTAGGAGAGACTTGAGCATGATGTTCTATATAGTTGTTAGTGACCACTCTTCTACTAGCCATAGTTTTACTTTAAAATTTCCTTTCTAGTCTAATATAATTCTCTAGGGATTTAGCTTCAAAGAGATGCACCTCATGTCGAATTCCTTCCTTTAAATTTCTCGTAAATATTTTTTTTGTGGCTCTAACAGAAATCCCCCTCTCAATGCCTTGTGATTTGAGGTAATTCAAGCATCTAACATTTTCACCAAGTAAATAGGTCACCCTGCCAATCCTACCAATGATTTGGGAGGTATGATAATCCCTATAATAACTTGAAAAAATGGAGTAAAAATTATGAGATCAACTAGGGTTTATCAGACAATCCATCAACATAAAGGCGCCCTCCTTCTCCTAATTGACTGATGTAATCCATGGGGAAGGATTTGAATTGAGCCATATTAAAAAAAAATAGTTTTTATATTTCCTATATAACAGAAATATTAATTTACCCATATTTATATCTCTCTAGTAATCTTCAATGCAGTGCTACAAACTCCAAACATGCTTCATTTTGTCCCTTTTGTCACATTTTGTTAACCTTCCTCAAAAATTTTCCTATGTTCAATCCTTTATCATAAAAATGAGCCTAAATTTTTTTCCATAGAGTCTCCTTTACCTTATTCTCATCCCTATAGTTCTCTCTTTCCCTTCATCACAAAGCTACATGGTCTCCTAGGTCCATACTTTATCAAAATTTGGTGTATTGGCCTCTCTGAGCCTACGTAGCACATCACTAATAATAAATATATTGTTATAGAATATAAGTTATGCTTAATATTTTCCTATATATATACCCTTCACATTTCCCCCATATCTATAGTGTTGCATTGTCCATCTTCTCAATACTACAAGGTCATTTTTTGCCAAATTTTGGTGTTTTTTCCTCAATTTTGCCTCCTTGCGCCTCCAAAAATGCATAAATAAGAATATATAAGTTCAATATCACCCCATTTATACTTATTTATTATTAATATTAATTCCTTGACAATATAAACTCTTCTACAGGGATATTTGTGCTTCCTTCATAGAGCTAAAGGGTCAAAAATCACTCAAAAAACTCATTTTTAGCCCCCTTTTCTTCTGTAACATAGCACTAATTTTTATTATAGTGATATATAAATAAAATAAGAATAAAACCAGTGCTACACAACTCTCTCAAGCTTCACTACTAAGTTAATATGGGTTTCTCGAAGTTTTCCTTTAGCTATGATGCCTTTCCCATGCTATCTTAGTGTAAATATGACCTAATTTGGAGGCGAAGTTCAAGGTAAAAGGGAGGAATTATAAGTGATTTAATACTCATTAAAACTACCTAATTATTTATATAATATATTCATGTTACATTTCCCTTGATTTTCCTAGGGTTTCCCCTCATCAAGACCCCTAGGGTTTCATGTTTTGGAACCCCAAAATTCAACTTTTTAAGCTCAATTTTTGGCCTCCCAAGTCATTATAGTGAATAAATAATCATAATAATATGATATATCACTCCTAAAATACACTTAATTTATTCCATAGTAATTCATTGAGCATATATCCATTGCTAAGGACATTTTTGGCCTTGTCCATTAAGTTACATGGTCAAATTTTTTTTGTTTTTCTTCAATTTTTGGGCCTCTTAGGCCATTGTGGCACAGTGCAAGTCATTAATGATATGTTATATAAAATCTTTAACGAATTATATAGTTATAAATTATCCTCCTAATCTTTTATACTAATCCTTGGTTATTTTTCCATAGTTTTCCCTCAGTCATGGTGCCTTCTCCCAACCCTTTTTGGTGGAAAAATGACCTAAATTGGGGGTGAATTTCAGGGTAAAAATAATGATCATTTTAAGTGATATAAAGATAAATAAAACCTTATTTTTGTGCCCTAAATATCACTAGGTAATCTCCCTATATTTTCCTATGGTTTCCCCTCATCAAGACCTCTAGGGTTTCATGTTTTGGAACCTCAAAAATTCATCTTTTAAGCATAGTTTTGGCCTCCCCAAGTCATTGTAGCGCATAATAACCATTTATTTAGTGCTATAGAACTAAAATGACTAATTATATAGTGCTAGATATTTTTATCAAGCTCCATATTTGATCCAAGATATCTCCCTTCGCTTTTTCCATCACTTCAGGGGCCTTCTCCTAAGCCTTTCTTGAGCAAAATTGGCTTGAACTAAATGAGAAAAGCAAGGTAAAGGAGATTATTATTAAAGTATATTAATTTGATGAAATTCCTTCTATAATGGCCCCAGAATTTTCAGAATGTTATCCTCCCTTAGTTTCACAAGGTTTCCCTCACGAGAACCCTAAGGTTTCATGTTTCGGAAACACCTCAACACCATATCTTTTTCTTTTGGGATTAAATTTGTCCACTCGTTTTCCTTAAATATTGGGAATCTAGACAAGTGTGTTCCTTCACAGAAACCCTAATTTTTCTCCCAAAAACACACAATGGGATCCTCCATGGGAAATTCCATGGCCATCTCGGTCATAATTTATATAATGGTGATATGTTAAGAAGGTTCCCTAGGTTAAATTGGACATTATCTATTACCCATTAACACTGAAGTCCTTATATATAGAAAACAAATGAACAAAACTTGAAAATTAATCCTAAATCCTTTGCATGTTTAATGTTAGGCCAATATCTTTAATGGGTATTTATTGTTTCAAATTATTATGCAAGAAATTGCAAGCCATCGACTATAATTTTGGAGGATAGCATAGGAGAGGAAGCTCTAAACAGTATGAAACATTGTACATGTAAATTAGCTGAAATCATGGAATGCATTAGGAAAATGAGTAACCTTAATCAACTCAATTCAAGGAGAAATTCAAGCCCAATAAATGAGGGAGTTTCCCTAAAAAGTTGTCATTATTGTACCTATTAGATGCCAACTAGAATCGACGCACCTTGTTGCAAGGAGTATTGTGTGTTATGTATTGGAAACATGAAGAATCCAAAAACTAACTTCATACCTCAAGGGAAATCCTATAATCAACATAGGAACAAACCTATGCCTCCATTACTATGATTTTAACTTTAGAGGTGCAACAGAAATTGGAGAAAGATATTAACTAGCCAGTTGGACATGGTCAACTACACATTCTTATGACTACATATTTGTATTCATTAGAGAAGAATAGATCAATGCTCTCCTAGGACACAACTGAAGATCATGGTAGAAAGAGGATCTTTCCACTTGATATGATCAAGCATGTGCATAATCCTACGATATTATGTATAAATTTGATAGAAATTGCAACTTCTCAAGAAATCGAACTAAAATCGGGAGACACAAATTCTACTCTACTAATCTGCAAATGAAAACACAATTTATAACAACACGCGTAGACATGCAAGCAACAAAACCACACGTACGTAGTGGGAACCAAACTTTGAAAAACCCCACAATCCTCTTTTCATTAATCAGTTGAATAGATAAACTATTACAATTGCATGCTCGATCTCTGACCACCACCTGCAAAAGAAAATTTGTTCTTTTTGTTGAATGAGAACCTCTAGCCAACACTTAGTTAAATTCTGCCTCCTCCAGCCTCATTTTTCCTTGTGAAATTATTATCTAATTCGAGCTCCTAAACAATAGGGAATTCCCTGTTTCCTTGGACAATTCCCAAAGGAATTGATCTCCTAACTACATGCAAAAATTGTACACTTAACTAGTATACAATTAATGTTACCCTGACCTTTGTCTCCTCCACTCTAGCTAAGCAAATTGAATTCCATGCATGGTTGGGCTATTTTGGACTAATTGATCAGCTAATTGAAAGATCTTAGAGTTAGACTATTGTCTCACAACACAACTTATGTTCAACTGACTCTATTAATTGTTAGAGGTGAGTTAACTGAGTACAACTGAAAATAACTAAAACAATTTGCTAAAATTTAGCAATAAACACATGCATGAATGAACTCCAGGCTCACTAACTTGAATATGTTATCTAATTAAGTGACAAGAGCCATGTTACACTAGTTAACTTCCTCCAAGTTGCCTTGCTGATGTGGAAATTTGATTTACTCAATTTAACTAAGGCTAAAGTCAAATTGAGCCTTTCTTGCTACACTTTCTAACACTCCCTATTAGCAAGAAAGGGATTTTTCACCACCCCTATCTTTCACTTGTGGAATTCTATTTTACCTCTTGATCATGCCTTTATCAAGATGTCAACATCTTACTTAGTTGGAATGTATTGCAGCAATATAATCTCCTCTACGCACAATCCCACAAATGATGATACCATATATCATTGTGCTTGGACCTGTCAAGAAATACTGGATTCTCAGATAGCTTAATGAAACTCTAATTATCACAATATGTCAATGTCGGATGCATCTCCTAACTTAAAATACCCACAAGTATTTTCCTCATCCATATGTCCTCACATGCTACTTTACTTTCATCCATGTATTCAAGCTCTGTTGAGCTTAGCACCATACACCTCTACTTCCTGTTGTACTAGGAAATAGTTGCGACCCAACCCTAAAGATAGCACCTAAAGTAATTTTCCTATCTGATGGACTCCCTAGCCAATCTGCAAATGATCCAATAGGACCAATTCCATGTCATTCCATTGCCCTCATCCATTTCCAACATCCCCCCATAATTTCCAAGCCTTTCCAATCCATTTTCCTCGTTTCCCTAAAATGCTACAGGAGGGTTCTGTTTTGGTACAGGAGGCCAAAATATACAGGGAAATTTTTTTTTTTACCATATCACAAAAATCGTGCATCCAATGGTCAAGATGTTTCATGTGTAGATTCATAGAGGTGATGGTAACATGCTCAAGAAATTTTAGTAAATTCCAGTGCACATGTTTCGAGAAATTGGCCTCCATCACCTACAACCATTTTTTATTTTTCTTGAGATTCATGCATCCATTGGCCAAGATTTTTTATGGGGAGGTGCATATGTATTATGGAAACATGCTAAAAAAATTCAGGTAAATTCAATCTATAGTTTGAGAGATATGGATAAAACAATTCTGCTACAGGAGATTGTCCTGAAATGCTATAGGAGCAACCAGAAGTGCTACAGGAGGCAGATATGATTGGAGAAAGAGGCCAAAAGGTCATGTCTTCTTTAGGAAATGTTGATATAGGTCCACCAACATCACTTTCATCACCCATCCACTCCATCTAGCCAAAAGTCAGCTTCAATTTCCACTCTGCCACACAGAAAATATATGCTTTCAATGTTTCCACCACCTACACCACTTCTTGATGATTTTAACCCTGTCCTTATACCTTTTATGACTTGCCCTCAATATTACATGCAATATGAGGTCTCAAAAGAGGAATTAAGTGACTGCTACAGGAAGGATATTCCTCTTATAGTAGCTTGTACAGTTACAACAGAACTCAACATCAATCATTTTTTCACCCACAAAGCAGAAGATCCAGCCACCTTGAGCATCATGAAGCCATTTCTGAAGTTGAGAAGGGTCACACTCTCTTTAGGAAGAATTCCATCCAATCCACCAGTAGAAAATTGGACACTGGGAAGAATTCACACACAACAGTTTTATCAACCAAAGAATCATCAATCTATGAAGACCTGCGCAGAAGCAAGAAAATGAAATCAACACCTTCAAGATCATCATGTTATGAGGACCAACTCCAACATGTAGTCATCTCCAACAATTCAATATCATAGGTAGGCACAGGTATGAATTATTATTCACCTCTCATGTTGAGCATATTATGGTTAAAAAATATTGTTTTCAACGCACACGAGAGAAGGTTTTATAGGCTAAAGGTGTCCAGTAAAATTGGCCACCCTCGACTAGTAAGATTGTAGTTTACTCAAATACCCATGCAATGTGGAGAAGGAAAAGTGGGGAAAGTGATAATTACAACGAATGAGGACTAGATCACTAGGCACACTGAGATCACTACCATAGAAAGAAATAAAAGAACAAGGCTCAACTTCAGTTGTATCAATGCTCATTCCCAAAATAGTTAGAGAGGCTCATTAATGCATCGAAGGTCGAACTAGATGCTACCAGGGGTTGTCTAGGGTACTACAGAGGAGATACAAAGTTGATTTCTAGGTGCTACAGGATTGATCATAGATGCTACAAGAGAAATGGGGATGATACAAGAGAAACAATGTTGGTACAGGAGAGACAGATTATGTGCTATAGGAAATTCCAATGAGAAGCAAAAGGTCCTGATTTTGAGAAATTTCACCCCCAAAGCCTAGGATTTGAAGGAAAACATCCAAAGGAAGGTTAAATACATATTTATCCTTGCATATGTGAACAAGATGCCTACAAAATTTTCATTTTTTTCAATAATACAACCTATGGGAAGTTTCTTATAGAATTTTATGAATAAAAAGTGAAATGTGGATGTTTTCTTTGAATTGAGCCTGATAAGAAAGGGAATTGCAGTTATTTTTAGAAACAGACAATTGTCTTGCTCATAGACAAGAAGAAAAAGTATAATAAGAAGTTGACGAAGAAGAGGAAGAGGATGGAGCAATAGAAGATGTTCCAAAATTCCTTCTGAGGTAGCTTGAGATGTTAAGGAGGCCACTAGGGCCATCAATGAGGCACAATTAGGTCACTAAGTTTCTCAGAGGATGAGCAACACTTTCAGTAGAGGGGTATGATGGGTCTCCAAATTAGACATAAATTAAGGCCCATCTGACCATCCTTCAGTATATTAAATATTTTTTTCGCATTAGATGACATATTTTTAACTTTGATATGTTCATTAGGAAAGTTTAGAGATAATTTATTTTGTAGAATATTGTGAGAATATTGGGAAAATTATGAAGATTTGGAGGAGGAGATAATCTAGGGACTTGATCCCTGCTATAGGAGGACCAAGATTGGATAATAAATTAAAAAGATATTATGAAATTATTACACAAATTCTGGAGCTCTAGTGATTGAGAAAATCTAGGAATGTGTTCCATATCATTTAATGTAGATTCCTAGTGTTGGGAACTAGATCCACTATTTGAGGGATTTTGGAGGGGAAAGCTTCCTCCTTTCAAGGATAATTCTTCCCCATTAATTTGTATAAGTACCAATTCGAATTTTCCTCTAGGGTCATGTATTTCTTAGTCTTCTTGTGGAGAAAAATTGTTATTTAGTAGCTCCACTTTCATTTCTAGTAGGGATGTACTTGGATTGATTCAAATAATGAAGTTTGGTGCCATTTTTAGCTTCTAAAGCTTGGTTTCCTTCATAGGACTCTGATTTTCCTTGGGCTTGGCCATCCCAGGAGCCTCATAGACTTGTTCTACAATTTCTTTATTTCCTTTGAATGTCTTTTTCACTTGCATCTCTTATTTCTACATTTACTATTCATGCCTCTTCTGTTGTTGGTTACATTGGTTAAATGATTAAAGTAGTAATTTTTGAAAGTTATTTACAAATTCACAAGCATGATTCATCCTTAGAACAACTTTGAAAATTCATATTCATCATTAAGCTCACAAATCTAGAATTTCTAGAAATCCCTTGTAGTAAAATAGTAGTAATTTTGTACTATCTTTTAGAACATGTTAATGAGATTAATTTTAGTTTATTCCATTTGTATTGGGTCATAAAATCATTCAATTTAATAATAAAAATACCCCATATCATTTTCACTTGATTAGGTTAGGTATTTGGTAGGTTAACTAGCTCACTAGTTCTTGAATTTCGAGTCTTTAGAGTAGTAATTTTCTGTTATTTTTTAGCACATGTTAAGAGGGGTATTTTCGAGTGATTCCACTTGAAATGGAGCCCTAATACATCCTACTTAATACAAATTTATTTTCCATCTTATTTGCATTTTATTTACTTTGGAATTCAGCAAGTTATCTCACTCTTGTAGCAAAACAGGGTCTCTTGTACCACCTCCAGTAGCACATGTAAACTTGACCAGATTTGGTCCAAAAGCTTGTTTTTTGTCTCTTACGCTTGAATAATGAACTCTAGGATCGAAAGCCACAATTGAGGAACAATAAACACCACTTATTACTTTCCTTTTTACAAATTAGAGTATGCATGTTTCTTTGAATTCATGCTCTTAGGATTTCAATTACAAATTGTTGTTCTTGCATAGGATTAGCTTCTTTTCAAGGCAACTTTTCACATTCTGCAATTAGACTAATGATTCAAATTGTTGCAAGTAGCACAAGATTTACATTCTGTAAATAGACAATTACTTTTCATTCCTACAAATAGCATAACCTTTACCTTCTTGCAATTAGGATTAGTGTTTACATTTGAGCAAGTAACATTTCCATTTCTTGAAAATAAAGTAACATTTCCATTTATGAAATCAGTTTAGGCTTTGATTCCATGACGTTCACTTCATTGCATAAAATCAACGAAAGAAGGACACATTTCATGTTGCACATACAGTGTTGACACCTCTTAAGTTTGTACGAACCCCGGGTTGATAATTTAAGTTGGTGGCCTTGGGATTTGCAGCATTCTTGTTGCAATAGTAGGGCTCATTATAGAAATCAAACATCAATGATAAAAAGACATATGAGAAACAAATGACAACTTTTGATCAGTTTCAAAAATCAAACTCCAAGAGGAGAGAGAGTGAGCACTTGGACACATGCAAGAAGGAAATCATGGGATAAGCAAAGGAAAGTAAGGGAGCGCAAGGAGATGATTGGAAAAGAAGCTACATTGGGAAGATTTTGTAGGTAACAGGTTGCATGTGTGATTTCCTTCATTTGATTTGAATTCATGGTGCATCAATTTGGTTTACATGATTACTTGTTGTCATTTGCATGGGAGTTTCCTAGATGTATAGTGGTTACATCCTTGCCTTGTCATTTCCTAGATATCCATAGTGTGATGGGATTCATTCTTGGTTGAGATTTGGATTTCTGGAATATTTTTGATCCTGGTTAGGTGGTCCCAGGAAAATCGCAAGAGTTGGGGGTGGATATGGTTTTCTCTATGAATCCCTTAACATGTGGGTGGAGACAAGAAAATTCCTTTGGGTATGGTGAAGAAATTTTTAGGCATCCAAGCTTGTGTTGGTTTGGTAATTTTTGGACCAGTTTAGGTGAAATCATTGTGGTTGAGGGTTGAGGTGGTTTAACCTTTGTAATCTCTAGTTGGTTTTTTTTTTTTTTTTATCCCATGAGATCCCACATTCATGCTTTGAATATGGCACAAGGGTGATTGGCTGAAAGAGAGATTTGGTTCAACCCAATCTATGGTCGGGTGGTACGTGAAAGTCCCTAACTTGGTTGGCTTTATGTAAATGTTATTAAGTGTTATTTCTAATTGAGATCAATGAACACATATATCAGTTGTTGTGTTGATTTTATGACTAGTTTTTCATGGCTTCATTATGGTTAAATGATGGTTATAGGCATGGTTAAATAATGTCCTCTTGTTATGGATCTTATTCATGATCCAACAAGTCATTGAATGGTTATATGAATGTATGAGCTAAAAAGTGTTTGATGTAGCTATCTTGAGAGTGTAGTGAGCCCTATTGATGATTCTCTAATGGAATCAATGGGACATTGATCAAATATGCATCCATGACCTGTAGCTACTATGTTTACCATATATTTTTCTAAATGTTTATCATGTGTTTGGCATGTTTGGGTAATATTTGAGCCTAATTATAGATTATGCATACTTGTTACTGTCTTAGATTAGATTCTGGAAAGTTCTGGGCAATGGCCTATAGGATAGCCCTGGAATTGTGGCACTGAATCTGTGGTTGCGGGGATAGGACTAGAGATTTTTGGCTGCAGCTACATGGAAGGTGACTTGTGCATGCGGTTGGTGCCTTATAGCCACATGTAAGGCTTGGCATGTGTGTGGATGGGTTATGAAGTGAATAAAAAAGGTAGTTCCAATCTACAAAAATGATTAGTAGATGTTGTCTAACATCTGGGTGATCAAGTGTTCCTGGAGGTTGCAGTAAATTGTAAAGGTAGTAGGCCCCACTTCCATAATTGGAACTTGGTTGTTGGGTCATTTCATAGTAATTCTCATCCCATTTTTACCCCATAGAGCTTGTAGAAGTGAGTAAATGTGGGTGGGGTGTTATAGATATGCTCATAGATTTGTGTAAACATCTTGATTTCTACTCTATCAATTTCAACATCCTGTCTTCTTTTCCAACCAACACTGTAGGTGTGTTAAAATGTTTGGTACCCCAATATTGGATCACATCTATGGTTTTGTAAACTATCTTCAGGACCTTTACCTTCTTCTATGATTCTTTTTGCACTTCATGTGAGAGCACCACTTCTTCATGAAGAATGAACATCTCATCATATAACTGCATTGTGTCTTTGAGTGGCTTAATTTCTTCAAGTATTGCTACTTTGAAATCCTTTCTACTAGCACTAGTAGAAGATAATTTATGACTCTCCAACATGAGATGATAAATATGTTGCCTTGTTGAAGCCAATTCCTTAGTTAATGGTTCATTTTCCCACATTAATAAAGAAATGTTCTCCTTAGTGGCTT
Source organism: Pinus tabuliformis (assembly GCA_031772625.1). Classification (NCBI taxonomy): domain Eukaryota; kingdom Viridiplantae; phylum Streptophyta; class Pinopsida; order Pinales; family Pinaceae; genus Pinus; species Pinus tabuliformis. The sequence goes on from CM062818.1 coordinate 684,188,915, forward strand.
ATGCAACAGCTGCATTTGTTGTTGCAACTGCTCTTGGATTCTGTTGATGATGATGGACCCACAAACATTTATGGGATCTCCCTGGTAAGAAGTCCGAACTAGATCTCAGATCGTTTGGAGTAGGATTCCCAGAAGTGGGTGGTAATGTAATGCCTTAACCGCGGTAGCGCGCAGAGATAAATATGATAACTTTGGGTTGAAGAAAGTGTGTGACCTTGCAACGAGTCAAGTGAGATGCATGGGGGTTCTAACACATGGAGGGGAAAAGGAAGTGTGCCCCTTAGAAGCCTGTAATAGTATGTAGCTTGAAAGGAACACACGAGCGGAATGACATCACAGGCTAAAATGTGGAATAGTCCACAAATTAAAGTGATGAGTTAATCCAATAACACACATTCAACAAGATTCATACAATTGCATACAAAATAGTTCATAATAAAATGCATAAGTTAAACAACATACATTGCTAAAGCAACCAGAATAGTCCAACTACAATAACAACATATGAATGAAAGTGTGCTAGCTCTTTTATTATTATTATAAGTGAAAGTTCCATCCATATATCCACCATTGACGGCCGCTAGCCCCAATAGTGCAACATTACAGTCAAGAAAACTTGCTCCTCCAAAGAAGTATATTTGCTCAATGTTGTGGAGAAGCCAAGGCTCGTCACAATACTCCCAGGCTTTTTCTAAGCCTAAGCCTAGCCAAAAGGTTGGCTCCCAAAAGCATGTTCTATGAGTTATGAGGTTCTATTTATAACGAAGGGTGGGGTGACCCTTGACATTCCCCTTTGTGACTCTTTGACTACCCTCACGACTCTTCATCTTCTTTACAAATAACTCAGTACATAATATGGTGACCTTTCATATTCCATTAATGACACTTGGAATTTCACTTACAACATATTTAAAACTAATATTACATTTTCCACATGTACCCATGTGAGACAAAATAGGCTAGAGACAGCTTAACAAGACAAAACACTATGACTCTGAGGTTTGGGGAAAGATCAACTTGGAAGCCTCCACTTGGTGCTTCTCAGTCACGTACTCATGCCAAGCTTGATACTGTGAGATTATGTTCCCAAATTGCATAAGGTGTCTCTATGATAGCGAACCCTTGTCTCCATAGCATCTAGGTATATGGTTTTGGAACCTGTATCCAACTCATCCTGAATCATGTGCATCATGGTGTTGACCATAATGAGAACACCAATGCACTTCTACATGTTATGTGCACTAATCTCCAAGTCATCCTTGGTGGCCTCTCACCTTAGTTGTTCTATGCACATGTCGATCTCTAGCTGAACTTGGTTTTTGTGCTTAGCCTCAGTGAGGGAACCGATTGAAAGGATCATGTGTGTTCTTACCATGATATCCAAACTCTTATACAACCATGCATATGAGGCATGTATGCTGGTGACGAATGGAGCGAGATACTCATAGCTCTAGATCAACATCCTCACCTTTGATTTTTCCAGCTTTGCCTGAGGCTTCATCATTTTTGGAAAGTGAAGAAGGGCTCCTTTGTACCGCATTGCGAACTCTTGCACATGGGTGATGGCAACATGCATGTCCCTGAGAGTTTGGAAAAACATTTTTCTCCACTATTGTAAGCCATGCACATCGACAATTTCTTTATTCACAGTGACAAATATTTCATAGAGATTTTGCATGGCAGTCTCAAGTGTTGATACTTCATCAAGTATCACTTCCCTCATCTCTGCCATTGTGGAAATTACGCTCTACTCTCTGAGTTGTTCTACCTCTTTCCCAGTTGCCTGCAAGTTCTTTTCCATTTGTTCATTCTCATCCCACAAGAACTTAACATTTGATCTCATTTCTCTTGCATAGACCAAGGTGGCATCAGCAATGGCAGCTAGATGCTTTCTGACATCTAACACTATCACCCTTTCCTTCATGAATGCAGGTGACGCGTGATAATTCGAAAAATGTTTCCTTCACGCCTGTACAATCTTTTTATGAAACTCGTCGAATGAAAGATTGTACACATCCATAACTGGATCATCATTAAGGAGAACAACCTCTCCTTGCTCACTCAGGATTGGTTCTGACACTAGAGGTGGTGGAGATTGAGAGGTGACCTCGGGTGCTCTCAGCATAAGGTTAGTGTCTTCATTATATGGCTCATCCCCATACTCCATGTCCATCACTTCAATCAGTTGCTTAATCTGTTGAGCAAGCTCCTCATCCTACATTTTTTCACCCTCTTCTTCAACTACCAGATGTTCTTATTCCTCAACCTGTATGGGTGTTGTTTTCTATGTCATCGCGCCTTGCCTTTCTTCTTCCTCATGTTTCTTCTTCTCTTCCCTTTCTCTCCTTCTCAACTCTTGCTCTTCCTTCAACTTCTTCTTTGTTTCCTGCAACTTTCGTTCTGCTTCCTCCAGCCTTTTTTTCTTCCTTCCTTTGCTCTTCTCTCTTTAGCCGCTACTCCCTCTTTCCCTCTGCTATGAAAACTACTTTTTAGTGATAGGATCTTCTCTCATATTGTAGCTTTTCTCAGCCTCTGGGTACTCTACAATCTTCCTCTTTCCCTTTCCCTATTCTAGGTTTCTACTTATTGCTATTGTTTTTGTTGCTTCCTACACGGCTACTGCCTGCAAAGAAGCCTTCCAAGTTGTGTCTATACTGGCCAGCTCGTGGAGCTTGGAGTCATTGTAACAATATCTACAAAGGTCCTCCTCGTCTCAGTGAAATGTCCCATGGATCCATGGATAATACACCTTTTCACAATGGTTCTTGCAAATACCATGGAGATCACGGATTAAAGTCCTTGGTGCCGAACTCGAACTTCAATATCTCCTTAGCTTCGGCATCCGCATATTTTAAACTCTTAATCTAGTATAACCTAATCTACTAAGGAAGAGCGGGCCATGGTGCCTTCTTCTTCCTGTGTATTCCAACTGAGAACCCTATGGAGAGGTGATATGAGACATCTTACATGACCATCTCGTCCATGTCATACCTTGGTAGAACATGCAGAGGCTTCTCTCTGCCAAACACTCAAATGAAGGTGCCACCAGGTGAGGCATACCAATCTGCAATGTTAAGTATCGTCTCTATCACTTCTTGGTACATGAAAGGTGGATCCTACAAAAAGATTAGCTTGTAGAATGGGATGATGAAATGGTCAATCGGCCTCACCATTACTCCTCAGTAGCTGCTGTTGGAAATCAATTTGCAATCAATACTTACGGCAGTCTCTTTCAGTTTCCATGTCCAGCTCATGCCAGGAAACTATTATTGGGCACAAATTGCATCCAGTAAGTATGTGAACATGTAGAATCTCTCTTGCCCATCCTTGGGTGGATTCCAGATTTCAACTGATAAGCCAATAGGTATGACCAGTTAAATTGCCTTCTATCATTCACCAACTGGTCCAACACAACTACCCAACCTTCAGGAAATGCCTTTGTGCTTTCTTAACCATATATTCAGCATGCAAAGATGATCAAGAACTACTATGCCTTCTTGAGTGACTTGGTCTTATAAATATGATTGGGTGTTTGTCTTAACTTTGATGGTTCTTTCACCCAATGCTTGACTATATCTCTCATGTTCACATGGCTGTGGGCGACATATAAAAGTGTGTCCATTTGCCTCGTTGGCTGAGGTAAATGATATATCTAATGATAGTTCTCCACCCTGAAGGTGGAAAGAACTATATCACTGTCACTGATCAATGTTATAGTTTATGGATCTATTTGTGAGACAATGTCGCTGATGATGTCCGCACATGGGCAGGCGGGGTACCTACATGCAACCTTGTAAAATCCTAACCACTGGATACTAATATAAAACTCTCGGTCCTATAAGTCTTCCTTGAAGTCTTTTGCAAAATTATCCTTGATTTTCTTCCATGTCAACTTCATGCCCTTCTCAATGAACAGTTGAGTGTCTGCATAAACTGGCAAGTTAACTGACACCTACTCAACTACCTCCCTAGTACTACTCTCAATAGTTTCCTTTGATGTAGCTCTCTTGGAGGTCATGTTAACTGTAACTTCTAGATAGATTCTCAACAACTACTGTACTTGGAGACAGAGAGGACACTCATGGCATTCAAATGTTAGCTTAAAACCAAAAGAAACTTCAAGATCATATCAAGCAACAACACGACCTAATGTCGAGAGGGATTGCACAATTATGGTTCATAGTGGTGACTAGCTGCCCGCTGGAACTAAACATTATGCAGTCCCAATAGTCAGTGGGGGAGGCTTGATGACTGGAACAACGCAATGCACAGTTCATTTTGGGCACAAACCAGGACGGTTAGTGGTCAGGGCTAGGAGGCTGGCTCCTGGAACTGCACAGTGCACAGTTGGGGCTAGCCCAAGGTAGCCTCTGCACAATTCCAGAAGCCAAGGTTGAGACCTTGATCTCCCAAAATTTGCAGTGCATATAAGGGAAAGCGAGATCTAGGCAAGGGAAGCCCAAATCTGCCCAGGAGGAGTGTGAAAATGACCAGATATGAAGGATGGTGAGATGTTGAGTGCAGATTTGACTGAGTGATGATGCATGCAAGTAAAATAAGTGCAAGAATCAATCAAACTGAAGGAAAATGAAATATGTGGAGAGAGAGTCGTTGCAACGGTGACCATTAGTGAAAAAACTGGGTAATGCATGAGACACTCGATAAAGGCAATGAAAAACTTAAAACAACGCTTCTACAAGCTAAAACGCCAGCATTCGTTCAACAAAACAATTGAAACAACACTCTCACAAGCTAAACAAACAAAAGTGACAGAAAAAACAGCAACATACTAAAAAAGCAAGACTTACGTGAAAAAGCAATGATGATCGCACTGAATGTTCCTTGATCTCCTCGAGAATGCAAGAGCTGCAAGATCAAATGTGAAAATGAGCTCTAGTTGTGCCGATTAAATAGATTTGTCCAATTTATGGTTTATGACACGAGGGCCAAAAATAAAGGAAAAAGCGACACTTGGCGGCAGTTTTTAAATAACTCAAGTGTCTCCTCTGGGACGCTAAAAATAGATCCCTATTTTCTAGGGATGTTTTTTCACTTTTTAATTTTTTATTTTTCAGGAAAATCAACCATTCATTTCCCAAAGAGATTGCGGAGTTTTGGGAAGGACTGCACAACTCACTAGTTCATGCACTGAGTAGCTTCTGAGCAAGAGGATTTTGCACAATTTATGGGTTGAGTGGTTCTAGGTTGCCTCTCAGGCTTTGCGCAATTTTCGAGCTGAAGTTTGGTTTTCAACTGGCTCTGCGTAATTTTGGAGCTGAAGGTTCATTATTAGCTTAAACTGTGCAATTCCCGAGAGCAAGGTTGGTTTCCCTCAAGGATTGCGCAGTTGTCTAAGGCAATCCCAAAACTGGGTGGAAACAGTTGATTTTTGGTAGCATCAAATATGCTCTAGCCATAACAATTGCTAGAGAGGCTAACGCGCATGAGATCTCCAAGACCCAGAAATCGTTTGGATAAATTCCACCCAGATGAAGAGATATTAAAATAATAAATATTTTTAATGGGGTTCCTAATTCTAAACTTAGGTAAATTAAAATATTAATGTGTATTAATATAAAATGGATGAGAAATTTCTAAGAGACTAGGATCAAGCCAGATCTAATATTAGCCATTGATTAGGGACTTAATCTCGGCCATTGAATCATCAACAGGAAAAGTATAAGAGGAGGCTTGAGGGTCAGTTGGAGACACACTGAAGAAAGATCAAGAATTCGATTTTCTGAGGCTAGGTTTGTTGAGAAAATCGAATTAGAGAAAAATTGAAGTGAGGGACAATTCAACAAGGGATTTTCATCCAAGGCTGAAGAATACATATCATAGAGGTAGAAAAGTGCCAGAAGAGGTAGCTCAAAACCTAGGAGGGTTGACGCAGAGGCTAAGGAGGCCAACACAGAGGCTAAGGAGGAAAATGCAGAGGACACAGAGGCTGATGCAGAAAGCCGAAGAGGCTGACGTAGACAACGCAGAGGGTTGTAGAGGCTGATGCTGGGCTGAAGAGGTTGCATTGAGGAGGTTCTATGGGGCATACTGAGAGCAGATCAATTGGGAGAGGGTGACACAGTTCCAGAGTGGGTGACATAGTTCCAGAGGAGTGCTTGGAGCAACTTTCATTATCCAACACAAGGAATAGTCAAAGTCACTATGGAGTTGTTCATCTGGTTGCTGATTTTCTGAAATATCTGTGTCGGGAGAGAGGTACTACTGCCAAGGATATTCTCTTAAGGGTGAGCCATTTCTGGCACCCTAGATGTATTCAGAAATCTGCTTAATAATAAAACCCTCATATATGTTGCACCAGTTTTCCCAAATTGGGTTTTTCCAGGGACGATTGTCCAAAAATAATGGTGTCCCTTGTGTTGTCTCAGTTTATTTCAGTTATTGATCTGTATATTTTTTAAGGTTGCAATTTTGTTTACTTCGATGTTTATGTTAATAAATAACTTGTTAATGTAAAGAACAAGTAGGGGATAGTAAACCAAATATTGCAGTAGGGGTTTCTGATGTGTTAGATTCATAAAATTTTCACATGGTATCAGAGCGATTGCAGATCAAAGAAGACTAAAGGCACCAACTGAAGAAATATGAAAATTTTCAGCAGAGAAGCAATCGTCCCGAGAGACAGAATTGTTCCAGAGCTGAAGAGGCAAGAGGAGGAGTGACGCAGTGCAAAGAGGGTGATGCAGAGGCTCACGTAGATCCTGTGTCAGCATTCTGAGCCAGGAGAAGGGCCAACACAGAGGTAGAGAGGGGTAGAATAGGCTCATGTAGAGCCATGTCATCCTTCTCAGCCAGGAAGGATTGACATAATTGGCTAGGAGGTAGAGGGAAGCACTACCTCGACGGATTTATACCCAAGAAATCCAGATACGAGTTGCAGCAGGAAAGGGGGATTGGAGAGGAGTGATTTGATAGTTAGCAGAAGTATTTCTAGGAGGGAATTTGAGACTCAGAGGGAGTCTAGAGAAGAGGAGAAGAGATGGCAGTAAATGGATTGAGGGATCAGGACAGATTGGATGGGGCTTCCAATTTTTTCATCTGGAAATCCTAGATACACATCGCATCAAGGACTATGCCTTGAAAACAGTAGTTGTCCCAGTTGACCCTAATGCAAATGAGAAGTATGAGGAGGGCATGGTGAAGGCAAAATGCATGATCCTAGATAGGGTCAAGGATCATGTAATACCACATATTGTTTAGAAGTCAACAACAAGGGAGAAGTGGGAGACCCTGACCACCTTATACCATGGCTCTTCTATGCAGCGGAAGATGTTATTGGAGACCCAGCTAAGGTCATATCAAATGTAGAAAGGAGAGGAGATAGACCACTTCCTTCTCAGGTTGCAATAAATTCACGACCAGCTTACTTTCATGGGGTCTACACCATATCCAAATTTTATGGTCAGGACTGCTCTAAATGCGGTCTCCAAGGACTGGAAGACGTTTGTCCAAATAATTTTGGGCGGAGAGACTCTCCCTAGTTGGGAGGAGATGTGGGCAGATCTTTGACAGGAAGAGATCAAGAGGTTTACTAAGGCGGGGAGTAGCAGTAAGGGAGTTCGAGTCAAGAAAGAGGAGGAAGAGGATGCGGCTCTAGCATATGCGAGACAATAGGGGGTTCAAAAGAGGAAGAAGAAAGATATCTCCAAGGTCAAGTGCTTCAACTGTGGGGATCTGGGACATTATGCCTCTCAGTGCCCCAGGAAGAAAGGCAAGGGAGAAGCTTCCGACTCTAAGGCAGCTCCAACAAAGGCAGAGAAGGATGTCCAGACTGATGATGATTATGCCATGAGTGCTCATGCACCTCTAGAGAAGAAGTGGGGAGACATATATTTGTAGTTGAGAGGACTACATGCAAAGGGGAAGGATCCTTGAGGTGCCCAAACCCTTGGATCACATATGGCTCTAGGAGCCCTTAAAGGCAGTAGCATGATGACAGGTGTCAGGTGGAGTAAGTTGTGATGGAGCGGCAAGGTAGTGCTATAGTGCAAAAGTCTGTAGCAGCGTAGTGGAGGTTGCAACAACGTAGTGGCAGCAGAGGGAGCACAGGATAGCAGCAAAGGTAGCTTCAGCATCACGAGGCTTCCATATTGACCAAGATGTCAGTGATTGGGTGAAGTTAATTACTTACTTCTTGATAACTAAGTTGTAGTGCAATAATTAGAAGTGCTAGTGCTATGGGCAGCATGGGCAGCGTTTTTAGAGGGATCTGTAGTACAGATGTAGCAGTGGCAGTGGCAGTGTCATAGGTAGCAGTATAGGAAGAAGCAATGTAGGGGATGTGAGGCAGCAGGCCAAGAATCATCATAAGTACCGATGCAAAAGATCAGTGTGATGTTTCTATGGTGAAGAATTACTAGAGCACATTCCTCGCTAAGAGGGGGTGTTTATTTTCGGTAGCATTGGATATGTTGTAGCCATAAAAATTGGTGGAGAGGCTAAGGCACATGAGATCTCCAAGACCCATAAATCGATTGGAGAAATTCCACCCAAATGAAGAGATATTAAAATAATTAATACTTTTAATGGGGTTCCTAAGTCTAAGAGATGAGGATCAAGCCAGATCTAATCTTATTCGTTGAATAGGGACTTAATCTCAGTCGTTGAATCATCAACAGGGAAAGCATAAGAGGGGGCTTGAGGTTCAGTTGGAGACACACCGAACAGAGATCAAGAATTCGATTTTCTAGGGTTGGGTTTGCTGGGGAAATCGAATTAGAGATCAGTTGTAGTGAGGGGTAGTTCATCAAGGGATTTTGATCCAAGGATGAATAATACACATCAGAGAGGCAACAAAGTGTTTGAAAAGGAAGCGCAGAGCCTAGAAGGGCTGACACAAAGGCTAAGGAGGCTAGCGTAGAGGATGCAAAAGCCATAGAGGTAGACGCAAAGGACGCAAAGGCTGACACAGAAAGCCACATAGGCTGACGCAGATAGCGCAGAGGGATGTAAAGTCTGACACTGGGTTGAAGAAGTTGCGTTGAGGAGGTTCTATGGGGCAAACTAAGAGCATATCAGCTAGGAGAGGATGATGCAGTTCCAGAGGAGTGCTTGGAGCAGCTCTCACTATCCAGTAAAAGGAACAACCAAAGTCACTGTGGCATTTTTCATTTGGTTGTTAATTTACCGGAATATCTGTATCTGGAGAGGGGTACTAATGCCAAGGATATTCTCTGAAGGGTGAGCCATTTCTGGCACCCTAATTATATTCAAAAATCTGCTTAATAATAAAACCCTCATATATGTTGCACCGGTTTTCCCGAATTCGGTTTTTCTAGGGACGATTGTCCAAAAAATAACGGTGTCCCTTGTGTTGTCTCAATTTATTTCAGTTGTTGATCTGTAAATTTTTGAAGGCTAAAATTGTGTTTACTTCGATGTTTATGTTAATAAATAAATTATTAATCTAAAGAACAAGTAGGAGATAGTAAACCAGGTATTGCAGTAGGGGTTTTTTATGTGTTAGATTCAAAAAAATTCACACTGTCAATAGATCGGCTTGCGGGTTAGACAACAAATGTAGTAAGAAAACACAAGCCATGATGTAAAGGATGAGGCTCAACCAAAGCACAAGTACTTGGATTAGTGTGAGATGAGCTGCTATAATTTAGAAGGGAGGATCTGAAACGAAGCATGGGAAAAAATTTGGAGGGTTGTTGTAGCCGCTACAACATTGGCGACACACTGGTAGAACTCCAGCTCTCTATATCGACCATGTCTCATGTAAAGTGAGTCTAACTCTTATAGAAGTATTGTTTGATTCTTCGATTTTCATAGCTTCTTCACTAGCCTGAGTTAAAGATGTAGTCCCTATCGTTATCTTTATCAACTTAGGCTAGGTATCAACTTAATAGGGTTTTGATTTAGGGTTTGTTGGATAAAGAGCACTAGGTTTAGGAACTAGGCCAAGTATTCCAAAAGATCAGTTGCAGTCATAGAATGAGGCAAGATAGATGTAACCAATGACATAAATTTATTTTTCATTGTTGTGTGGTTAGGAGGAAATCATATAGAAGGAGTTAATTGATCATAATGAATTCACTTGTTTAGAGGATGAAACACTTATATGAGAATCTCAAACAAAACAGAGCATTTAAACAATGTATTATGTTTAATAGTTAAGAGATAATCATGAGAAGAAACATGGATATGGATGCTAGAAACATCTAATAATCAAATGCATAAGAAATACTGAAGAAAATAATGTCACTGACCATAACACATGAATCCCATAAAAATAGTTGCAATTGTATATTATTTCTCTCCAAAAAATGGAGTTCACAAGTTCCAAAATGTATTAATTTCTATTATCCAACCCTTCTCTTTGACTTGTTTCTAAATACATATAGAAGAAAAACAATATTTCCCCTCTAAGGGGTTGAATCCTGCTCCATAGCAACTGATTCATGAACCTATCCTATCACTGCCAAATCCTAGGGGAATCAAAAACAACTTTCCCAATTAGCTAACTGATTGAGCTTATCTCTCAAAGCATTAATTACAAGATTATTTACTATAGTAACCACTAAAAAACCCATTTACATTAGATAAACTCATGTAACAACTATTTACATCAACCTAATTGACATTTAACCCTTTACATGCAATGAAAAAACTTCATGCTCAGAAACGCAGCAAATTACCCAGAAACGCAACAAATATTTAGCTTGATATTTTGATGACTTGGATGAGGTTTGAAGTTTTGCTGAAGACCTGTGAAGAAACTTTGGGATGTCCTCTACACCCTGGAGCCATTAAACCATGAAAAAACATCATTTTAACCCCTTCAAACTTGATTCCAAAAGTGACTACCTAGAAACGCAGCAAAAAGAGAAGCAAGGACGATAGACTCATATCTCTTTAACCATAACACATGTGAAATATTTGAAGTAGTTTTTTGTTATTTTTCTCATTCTCGACAAAATCCTCTTTGCGTTTCTCAAAATTCCTTTCCATATTTTAGAAATGCGCGCCAAGAAAACATGATTAAAACATGAAAAATAGAGTGTTTTATTTTTTGAAAAAATATGCCTCTAAGATGATTAAATATTTCCCAAACCATAAAGTATATTCAAAAAATGAGAGAGGTTATTTTGTTTTTTTGGTATTTTATGAACCAAACACTCCTCTATTTTTCAAAACAGTTTCCCATTTGTTCATAATCCAAGCTTGAAGTTGGTCGCACAGAAACGCAGCAAATTGTGGCAGAAGCACAGCAACTGTTAGGCTTGAAAATTTGATGGTTTGAATAGAGATTTAAGTGCTTCTGATGACCTATGAGGAATATTTGATATATCTTCTACACCTTTTAGCCTTTAAACCATGTAAAAACAACGATTTTACCTCTCCAAGGTTGATTCCAAAAGCAACTACCCAGAAGCGCAGCGACAGTGCCAGAAAGGGGGCACTGACCTCTCAAAAAAACATTGTTTGGTAATCTTCTAATATTTTAGCAATATTCTGGTCTTCTTAAGTGTTTTTCTTATCACCTTATACCATAAGAAATCAAAAAAATTCTTGAAGTCTGATTTTTAAGCTATGGAGCAAAAGCAAAACAAAATTTTGTTGTGTTTATGTAGGTTACTTGTACAAAAGCTTCAAAAATTCCAAAATTGTATTGCCTTGTGTGATTTTTGAGTAGCTCCTGATGGTTTGAAATGATGATGTATTATGTGTACCATACCCTTGTATTCTTAATTCTCCAAAAAGAGATGAGGGTTGCTACCAAAAATCCATTTTTACACCAAACTAACCAGAAACGGAGCAAAAAGAGCAGCAACTTAGGGGAAGGGAATGAGAGGGAAGGGAGGTAGGAAAAATTCTAGGAAAAATATGTGGGGTATGTATGGGTGTTAGGAAAATACTAGAACTATAATTTCTCAAAAATAGTGATAAAAAATGGGGCAAAAGGTCAAAAAACAAACCTAGGGTAAAAGCGCAGCAAATTTCTAGGGTTTTTGGGAAAATAAGGAAATGAAAGGATTTTGATGAGGGGGATGATGGAGAATGTTTAGTGAAGGGTTATGAAGGAGCTATAAGATTAAAACCAAGGCCTTTTACTCCTGAATGAAGCTATGAACCATGGAAAAGAGAAAGCACAGCAAAAACCCTAGCAGCATAATTTTCACTTAATCTTCAAGGAAAGAAGGTGCAATTATGATTGATAGGGTTTGATTGGCCATGATTAATCAAAAGACTCATGAAATATGGATATGACCTACCATTATGAAATGATCTTCATTTTTGGAGTGGGAGTAGAAATGACACATATACAGTGACTCATACTCTTTGTCTTATGACTTGGTAAATTTTGCTAGTATAGACCAAAATTTGACTTTTGGCCTTGATTGACTTGAAAGATTAACAACTCCTGATTACTATGGAACATAGGACCGTAAAATTGGCTCCAATTGGGATGGAAACTCCTTAGGAGCTGTCAAGAACACCATAGACCAAATCACCTTGTTCAATGGGCAATGGAGTCACTGCAGCTATAATCCTCAAACTGACTCAAATTGAACTGAAAGTTGAACTGTACACCATCAACTGCAAACTCTATTGGAAATTGACATTGAAAAATATTCTCAAAATGTTGGGCATATTCATCACACATTACCTACTCTAACTTATCCATAAATCATTTGATCAAGTAAAATGGAACAACCAATGCAACCATGTGAGCATTTTATCCACTGATTGAGTTCTTTGCATATGCTTGTTTACGAGAAAAATAGAAATTATGCATGATGACAACTCCAATAAAAACTTGCAAACAAATCCAAATTTGGTAGGATTGAAAATTTTGGATCCCCTTGTTGACTCCAAAAATGGTGCAAAAGGATCTTCAAACAAATGTGCACTGAGGTTTATCTCATCCAACAGATTGTAATTCTGCTCTAGGTGGTCTTTATACCATGAATATAAAATTTCATTTTCATCCTTACTCTCGTGCAATTCCAACTTGTAATTGTCCTGATATGATTGCAAATGTTTCAATGATCTTTGTAATGAGACTCATGTTGAACAAGGTAATGAAGTCAGTTTCCTGATTAGGTTTTTATCATCTCTGTTTTTAGGGTTGTAGCTAGATAATCGAGAAGGACTTTGACTATAGATTTCATCCAAAACATCAACTATTAGATCATGGAAAACCTGAGAAGACTGATGCAACTTGTTATACATTGGATCCAATGAGACTACATGATTTTATATATGCTTGTCATTCTTTACTTCAGATATATTATCAAAAAAAATCTTCAAAAACTGAAATAAATCAAAACTTAATGGTACAAAATTATCCTGCATCAATTCATAATATGTTTCGGGTTCTAAAATTTCATCTGTGATTTGAAACTCAATGTAACTCAATGGTTGCGATTCCGGAGTGAAAGAAGCTTCCATATTGCTCCTAACTTATTGAGAGTAGAAGAGGTTGTCCCTTCAGAGAAGGATATTTATATATATATATATATATATATATATATATATATATATATATATATATATATATATATATATATATATATATATAGATATATATATATATATATATCTGACATACTTGTTAAGGTTTTACCCCTCTCCTTACTCTACTTGACTGAGATGACAAGGGTTAACTGAATACAAAAGACCAATTATAGTAGGTGATACTAGTTAAGAGTGAAATCATCATGATTCCACCATGATTCTCTCTTAAATGAATGTATTTTCCATCAGGGTATCATCGACTAGAAGAAATGCAATATTCTCATAAAGAGAGGGATAGACAGATAACGAAGTGCTGATATTTGTACAAGTTCCTATTGGATTTCACCCCACTTGTCTCAAGAAGCCAAACACGGTTTCATGTGAAAACTAACCTACGAGTGTCAAAACAAACAAACAAAGGAAAGAAGCAAGACAAAGCAAAACAAAGTAAGCAAATCCAAAAAAAAAAAAACAAGAAAGAAAACACTACTCCTACTCCTAAGCTAAGCAGAGCATGGGCCGACTCACGTGAAGTGATATTTCCAATGCAGCCATCATCATATTGGTTGATCCATCTAGATGACAACATGATTGACAAGAAATGTATTCAAGCTACCACCAGAAAAAAAAAAAAAAAAAAAAAAAAAAAAAAAAAAAAAAAAGAAGATAAAACATTATAAACCAGATCATTCGAAGCTTGAATGCATCCACAGAAAACAAAATATTGATATCATATGAACGACACTCTACAGATGTTTCATGGTGTCTCGTCACATTGCACTTGGAAGACAAGCATGTACACACCTTTGAACTTGGAAAATGAGCAAACATGAAGAAATAAGAAAACTTTCACTTCGCGGCAATGCTTGCTATGTATGACTCCTCCAATGCATGAGCAATAGGAACGTGTGATTCTGGTGGAGGATGCGAAAACAGTGAAATGGATTGATCTTTAATGTGAACAAGAGAATGATGAGGAGCCTAGAGAGATTCAACAGATTTCTGATCAAAAGTGGAACTGACCTCAAGGTTATGAGAACCTGACATAACCATCAGCTCAAGCTAAAGTGCCTCTACATCTTAAGGGGTTTCCACTTCATCCCATAATTCTTAACAAAGTTGCGATAATACATTGTCAACCCAAGAAATCCTCACAAATGCTTTATTGATGTGGGTATTTTCCATTCCTTTATGTTTTTAATTTTGTTAGGGTCTACCATAACACCCTCATGAGATACAATATGACCCAGATATTCCACCTGTTGGAATTATGACTCAGGTTTGGCACTATGGCACAGGTGTTGTCCTTGATGGCAACTCATTCAAGTGGCAAATCACTGTTCAGGCTCTCAAAATAATAGAAAATGAGATACCCGTAGGTGCGCCTAACAAAATCTGCGGACCCGCAGGTGCCCCGAACAAGAAGTGCGGACATACCCGCAGGTTCTCCAAACAAAAGGTGCGGACATAAAATTCACTCACTTTCATGCAGAGAAGCATGCGCATGTGGGAATTTTTATGATTGATACATGGTATTTAGTCCGACGTTTTTGATCCTATGGTTTTGGTCCGTGGTATTGCATTCAAAAGAGTTGAACCCAAGTATTGAGTCCTTGGTATTGTTTCTCAATGGTTTTGGTCCATGGTTTGAGAAAGGCCTAGACTATAAAAAGGGAAGGAGATCATTTGGCCCAGACACTGGTGAATATTGAATATCTTAAGACCTGAATTTTTGGTGATCGGTTTGTGAAGTTAGATCTGAATGAAGGAGAAAACCGTGAATTATAAGGTGGATCTACTGATAAGTCGAGGTCTCTTTGGCGCATGATCAGATCTGTGAATTCGACGGACTGGGGTACAATTGCGGACTGATAAAATGTTTATATCCAGAGGTTCGCAGGCGAGATATGGCTCAGGTGCGAAGGTGCGCAGTCCAGTAGATGGCGCACGTGCGGAGGTCTGTAGTCAAGTAGACGGTGCAGGTGCGGAGGTCCGCAGTCGGGTAGACGGCTCAGGTGTGGAGGTACGCAGTCCAGTAGACAACGCAGGCACGGAGGTGCACAGTCTAGTAGACGGATTAGGTGCGGAGGTGTGCAATTCAGTAGACGGATCAGGTGCGGAGGTGCACAGTCCAATAGATGGATCAGGTGCGAAGGTGCGCTATCAAGTAGACAGAGAAGGTGCGTAGTTGCGCAGGCTAGACACAGCAGAAGTGCAGATGTTCGCGGGTTTCTATTGGTGAAGTTGCAGACCTTTCTTGAAATATATGTTGGCTACCTTTTGTCTATTGCTGCAGAGTTCTGGGTTTAGAATTTAAGTCTGATCACTGGTATTGTTTTTCTGATTACTGCATTCTGAGAAGCTATTGATTGATTCATTAGTTGGTTGTAAAAGGAGATTGGTTGATTCACATGTACTTGATGATTATTTGATATTCTTGGATCCAGTCTGAAAATTTATGAAACGTGGTCCTTGGAAGAAAAGAAGTAGGTCAGCACCTACGTACTAGTATCTCAGCTAGTACAAGAGCTAAGGGGGTTGTAGCTCCCTTCCAGGAGAGTCTGGAAAACGAGAGAGGGTTGTAGCTCTCTGCAAGTTGCATCCTGCGTACTGGTAAAGGACTACACCAGTACAGAATCATTGTAAAAAGAAGTTTCTAATTGAAAGAAGATAGAGACATATTGCAGCAGGTGGTTTTCACCCACATTGGGTTTCCACCTTATATCTGGTGTTCTTTGGTGTGACTATTTGTTTTTCTTGTTCTTGTTCATTATTATATGGTACTGACATACAAATTAATGGTCAACATCTGAAGAATAAATTAAATTATAAATCTGGAAGGTATAGTGAAAATAATTTGATAATACTGATTCACCCCCCTCTCAGTATTATTTCCAACAATTGGTATCAAAGCAGGTCCTTCTGAAGAAGCTTGATCGCTTGAAGGAAGATCCATCATCATGAGCAACTACAAGAGAGAAGCATCTATCAGGCCACCAATTTTTTATGGGACCAACTTCGTCTATTGGAAGGTAAGAGTCACAGCCTATCTTCAATCTCTTGGTACAGAAGTCTGGGATATCATAGATACAGGGTACACTTTTCCATCCACAATTCCTACAGATTCGGCTGGTAAGAAGCAATATGAAACAAATGCAAAAGCTGTCAAAACTCTATTAGGATGTCTATCTCAATCAGAATTCGTCAAGATTATGTAGTATAAATCCGCAAAAGAAATATGGGACAAGATTGTTCTAAGCTATGAAGGATATGAACAGGTAAAACGAACAAAACTTCAAACCCTCAGAATTCAGTATGAAAATCTCATAATGCACAATGATGAAAGTGTGGCTAACTATTTCCTTCGTGTAGATGAGATTGTTAATTGTATGAAAAACTTGGGTGAAGAAATAAAAGAGGTTGTTGTGGTTGAAAAAGTTCTAAAATCTTTGTCCCCTAAGTTTGAATCAAAAGTTTCTGCAGTAGAAGAAAAGGAGAATCTACGGAACCTTACCATGTCACAGCTGTACGGAATTCTAACTGCTTACAAAATGAGGAAAGGAGGACCATCAGACAGGAGAGAAGCTACATTCAAGACTTCAGGCAAAGGAGAATACTATGAATCAGGACATATGTCAGAAGAAGAGGAAGAATCAAATTTTGTCAAGAATCTTCAACGGGGTGCTGGAAGATTAAAAGGTAAGTTACCTTTAAAATGCTTTGCTTGTGGAAGATTCGGTCACTATGCTGCCAAGTGTCCTCATAAAGATAAGCTTGACAAAGGTAAGGAACCTGTTAGATGGAACAAGAAACAGAATGTAAATAAGAAAAGCTATTACAGTCATGAAGATAGTGATGGACTTTCAAATAGTGATGAATATGAACAAGGTTATAATTATAAACTTTTAATGGCTTTTGAAGATGATGATTTTGTGGATGCTATAGATGAAGAAGGTCTTTATGAAGAGATTTCTAGACTCAAAATATGTTTAGAAGAGAAGAATGTGATCATAGATACTCTTCAATTCCAACTTGCTGAAAAGGAAAAACTTCATGAAAAGTTAGAATGTGAAATTGTTGGTCTTAGAAAAGAGATTGAGAAAACAAAAGCTCTTAATCTTATATTTGTTAAAGGATCTGAAACTCTAGATGAGATTATCGATGTGCAGCGTTCTCCACTAATCAAGACAGGTCTGGGATATAATAAAGAAGCATCTCAAGCGCAGAAACCATCCACCTTCAAAAGTTATCTTGATGCAGCAAGGAGGAGTGAGCAAAGGTCAAATAGAAATCACCAGGTAAATCAGGGGCAATCCACCTTAAGGATGAACAGAAGCTACAATCAGCCACAGGTAAAATCTTCCCAATTTTCCTCAAGAATGGATGTCAGTAGAAACTACAATCAGTTGGTTGGTAGATTTGATAATCACAGGAGTTTATTCAATGGCCAATGTTTTTCTTGTCATAACTTTGGTCACAAAGTAGCTCAATGTGTTGCCTATAAGACAATCATGAATAGAGAAGCTCAAAAACAAATAAGTATGACTGGGATCACGAAAAGAACCTACAATAACTTTTCTGCCCTTGAGAATGAAATTGAATGTTCTATTTGTAACAACTTCGGTCATGAAGATTCTGAATGCAGGAGTAGGTTTTGGCAAACAAAGGAACAAGCCTCAAATGCAAAAACATGGAGAATGAAAGAACCGCAACCAGAAAGATGTGGTATAGCCTTATATGCGGAAGGGCAAGAAAATCAATGGTACATCGACAGTGGATGTTCGAAACATATGACGGGTGATAAAGAAAAACTTCAGTCATATAGTGCCTTAGAGAAGGAGAAGAAGGTCTCATTTGGAAATGACACCCCTGCGCTCATAAAAGGTAAAGCTTCTGTTCAGTTGAAAGAAAAGGTCAAAGCTAGAAATGTTATGTATGTTGATGGGTTAAAGCATAATCTATTGAGTGTCAGTCAGATGTGTGATCAAGGAACGGAGGTAATATTTCGATCAAATGGATGTAGTGTTCGTGATCTTGATACAGGAAAAACAGTGATCAAAGGCATAAGGACTCCAAATAATTTATACATATTCAAAGAAGGAAAACATCAATGATATCTAAGCAAGAACGATGAACACTGGTTATGGCACAGAAGATTGGGGCATCTTAGCTTCTCACAGATAAGGAAAGCATGTAAATACCAGGCAGTTCGTGGTCTTCCAGACATCAAAATTCCAGTACAATTTGCAAATCTTGTCAGTTTGGTAAGCAAACCAGAAATAAATTCCCTGAGAAGGAAGGATCAGCTAGCAGGCCACTTGAACTTATCCATACTGATGTATGTGGACCATCTAGGAAAATGTCACCTCGAGGATAAGAATATTTCATATTATTCATTGACGACTTTTCCAAGATGTGTTGGATAGGACTTATGAAGCACAAAGACGAAACCTTTGAAAAGTTCAAATCATTCAAAGCCTTGTTGGAGAACAAATCAGATCACAAAATCAAATGCCTCAGGTCTAATAGAATTTTTCAATTTTTGTGAAGAACATGGAATAAGAAGGGAATTCTCTATAGCTAGGACTCCTCAGCAAAATGGAGTAGTGGAAAGGATGAACAGAATGCTTCAACAAATGGCCCGTGCCATGCTTGATGAGTCTGGAACTCCCACAACCTTCTGGGGTGAAGCCACATTTGTTGCAATTGTTATTCTCAACAAGACAAATATCCGAGTGAACAACACTCAAACTCCTCATGAGTTCTAGTATGGTGAGACTCCTTCAGTAAAACATTTCAAAATTTTTGGAAGCAAATGCTATATTAAAAAGAATGATGAAAATCTTGGCAAGAGTTTGAACCTAGAGCAGATGAAGGCATTCTCCTTGGTTATTCTCCTCATAGCAAAGCATATAAATGTTATAATAAAATGCTTGGAAGAATTGTCGACAACATTGACATAGTGGTGGATGAAAAAGAAATCATGCCCAAAAAGGTAATATCTGAAGACTTCGAAGATGATGAGGACTATCCATCAACTTCAAATCAGATTCATGATGAAGAAGAAACCCATGAGGCACCAGAGGAACAGATAAGGATAGAAGAAAAGACTCCATCCAGGTATGTTCAAAAGAATCATCCAGAATCTCAAATTTTGGGGCAAAAGGAGGCAGGTATACAAACAAGAAGAACAATTGTAGAAGCTTCAAGCTATTTGGCATTACTCTCCTCTGCTGAACCAAAAAATGTAAAAGAGGCATGCAAAGATGAATGTTGGGTCAAGGCAATGGATGAAGAACTTGAGCAAATCGAAAAGAACAACACTTGGGAGTTGGTTCCTAGACCAAAAGATAAGAATGTCATAGGGACAAAATGGATCTTCAAAAACAAGTTGAATGAAAATGGGGAAGTAATTAGAAACAAGGCCAGACTTGTTTGTAAGGGGTATGCTCAACAAGAAGGAGTAGACTTTGAAGAAACTTTTTCTCCTGTTGCTAGACTTGAGGCCATCAGAATGTTCCTTGCTCTCTCTAGCTTTCAGAAGTTCAAAGTATTTCGAATGGATGTGAAATAAACCTTTCCGAATGGAGACTTAGAAGAAGAAGTGTACATTGAGCAACCAGATGGTTTTATCCTTGGGAATGATCCAAATATTGTATGTAGACTAAAAAAGGCTCTCTATGGTCTTAAACAGGCTCCAAGGGCTTGGTACTATCACTTGGACAAATACCTTCATCAACAAGGTTTTTCAAAAGGATCAGTAGATAGCAATCTTTATATAAAAATTGAAAATGACAAATTGCTAATACTTTTTGTGTATGTAGATGATATTATCTTTGGCAGCAATGAAGAAGCTATGAGTCAAAACTTTGCCTTGGTAATGAAGAAAGAATTCGAAATGTCATTTCTTGGAGAGCTGACATATTTTCTTGGTCTACAAATCCAACAAAATGAAGGCGGTATCTTTTTATCTCAAACCAAGTACCTCAAGCAGATCTTGAAGAAATATGGCATGGAAGATTCGAAACCAGTATGTACCCCTATGGTTACAGGATGCAGCCTCAGTGCAAATGATGAATTAGCAGTAGTGCATCAACCAACCTATAGATCCATGATTGGAAGTCTACTTTATTTGACAGGTACCTGACCAGACATCATGCATGCAGTGGGAATAGTTGGAAGATTTCAGGCAAATCCAAAGGAAACTCATCTTCAGGCAGTTAAGAGAATCTTCAAGTACCTTCAAGGAACTCAAAACTATGGCTTATGGTATCCTAGAGATACAAATCTCACACTTCATGCTTATACAGATGCAGATTGGGCCGGAAGCGTGGATGACAGAAAAAGCACTAGTGGTGGTGCATTCTTCATGGGTTCCAGATTAGTATCTTGGTTTAGCAAGAAACAGAGTTCAATAGCATTATCTACAGCTGAAGCAGAGTATGTGGCTGCTGCATCTTGTTGCACACAACTTCTTTGGATGATGCAAACTTTGCAGGACTTTCAAATCACTTGTACTCCACCTATCTCCATCCTATGTGATAATACAAGTGCTATCAGCATTTCAAAGAACCCAGTCATGCACTCAAAGACCAAGCATATACCTATCAAATATCATTTTCTTCGGGAACAAGTGCTTGAACAAAAGATCAAGTTGGAGTATGTTCCCTCTAAGGAACAAGTTGCTGATATACTCACCAAACCGCTGCCCAGGGAGACCTTTGAATACCTCAGGCAAAAGCTGGGGGTAGTTGATGCATCATCTTGCTGTTGAATCTTGTCTGTTTCAGAGATTGTTGGTTGTACGCAAGTTTCATATGGAGTATACGCGTACATTCGCTGGTTTATGGATTGGTCAAAGACCAAATGGCACAGGTTCAGGGGGAGCATATATTCTTCTAATAATGCATTGTTGGCATTATTGTAGAAGATCTTGGAGGAGCAAGTACAGAAGGAGAACATGGATGTTGATCTGAATATTGCTGCTAATGTTTTGTCTCTATGTCTTATATTTCTTTTGTCAAGGTCATGTAACGGCCTATGTCTGGGATGAATGATATAATGTACTTGGGTGTCATATGTAAATTTTGGATGATCCCCACTTGGTTGGGTGATGAATGTATGTATAGAGTCTTTTGGTGATAGGAAGGTCATTTATGGTGTATGGTGGATTATGGTTCTTCTTGAAGAAAATTTCTTTTGCAGATCTGGCCTACAGTCAGGGGGAGCACGATCAACATAGCAAAGCAGAGTTTTCAGCATGTTCTCAGGGGAAGCATAACCCTTTGCCCTTGATGACAAAGGGGGAGAATGACTTTGAGGATCTTGGGGTTGCCATCAAGTCCAAAGGGGGAGATTGTTGGCATTATGACTTAGGTTTGGCGCTATGGCACAGGTGTTGTCCTTGATGGCAACTCACTCAAGTGGAAAATCACTATTCAGGCTCTCAAAATAATAGAAAATGAGATACCCGCAGGTGCGCCTAACAAAAGTTGCGGACCTGTAGGTGCCCCGAACAAGAAGTGCGGACATACCCGCAGGTTCTCCGAACAAAATGTGCAGACATCAAATTCACTCACTTTCATGCAGAGAAGCGCGTGCACGTGGGAATTTTTATGATTGATCCATGGTATTTAGTCTGACATTTTTGATCCTATGGTTTTGGTCCATGGTATTGCATTCAAAAGAGTTGAACCCAAGTATTCAGTCCTCGGTATTGTTTCTCAATGGTTTTGGTCCATGGTTTGAGAAAGGCCTAGACTATATAAAGGGAAGGAGATCATTTGGCCCAGACACTAGTGAATATTGAATATCTTAAGACCTGAAATTTTGGTGATCGATTTGTGAAGCTAGATCTGAATCAAGGAGAAAACCGTGAATTATAAGGCGGATCTACTGATAAGTCGAGGTCTCTTTGGCGCATGATCAGATCTGTGAATTTGACAGACTGGGGTACAATTGAGGACTGATAAAGTGTTTATATCCAGAGGTCCGCAGGTGAGATACGGCTCAGGTGTGAAGGTGCGCAGTCTAGTAGACAGTGCAGGTGCCGAGGTCCGTAGTCAAGTAGACGGCGCAGGTGCGGAGGTCCGCAATCCAGTAGACGGCTCAGGTGCGGAGGTACGCAGTCCAGTAGACGGCGCAGGTGCGGAGATGCGTAGTCCAGTAGACGGATCAGGTGCAGAGGTGCGCAGTTCAGTAGATGGATCAGGTGCGGAGGTGCGCAGTCCAGTAGACGGATCAGGTGCGGAGGTGCGCTGTCGAGTAGACAGAGAAGGTACGTAGCTGCGTAGGCTAGACACAGCAGAAGTGCGGATGTTCGCGGGTTTCTATTAGTGAAGTTGCGGACCTTTCTTGAAATATATGTTGGCTACCTTTTGTCTATTGATGTAGAGTTCTGGGTTTAGAATCTGAGTCTGATCACTGGTATTGTTTTTCTGATTACTGCATTCTGAGAAGCTATTGATTGATTCATTAGTTGGTTGTAAAAGGAGATTGGTTGATTCACTTGTACTTGATGATTATTTGATATTCTTGGATCCAGTCTGAAAATTTATGAAACGTGGTCCTTGGAAGAAAAGAAGTAGGTCAGCACCTACGTACTAGTATCTCAGCTAGTACAAGAGCTAAGGGAGTTGTAGCTCCCTTCCAGGAGAGTCTGGAAAATGAGAGACGGTTGTAGCACTCTGCAAGTTGCAGCCTGCGTACTGGTAAAGGACTGCACCAGTACAAAATCATTGTAAAAATAAGTTTCTAATTGAGAGAAGATAGAGACATATTGCAGCAAGTGGTTTACACCCACATTGGGTTTCCACCTTATATCTGGTGTTCTTTGGTGTTACTATCTGTTTTTCTTGTTCTTGTTCATTATTATATGGTACTGACATACAAATTAATGGTCAACATCTGAAGAATAAATTAAATTATAAATCTGGAAGGTATAGTGAAAAGAATTTGATAATACTGATTCACCCCCCCTCTCAGTATTATTTCCAACACCACCTCCTATACTTTAAAGAAACTTTTCGAGGTTTTTGCAAATAATTATTTCTCCTCTAATAGTTTGAGCACCCTGTCAACATGTTGAACATGATCCTTCCAAGACATGTTGTAGAGTAGTATATCATCAAAAAATACTAACACAAATTTTCTAAGGAAGGGTTTGAAAATGGAATTCATCAAACCTTGAAATGGATAAGGTGCACTGGTAAGGCCAAAAGGCATGACCAAAAATTCATAATGAACCTCATGATTTCTAAAAGAAAAATTCGAAATGTCTTCAGTCTTCATTCTTATTTGATGATATCCTAAATGAAGATCCAACTTGGTGGATTAAATTGCTCCATGTAATTAATCCAATAATTCATCAATGATAGGAATGGGAAATTTATCTTTAATAGTGAGCTTGTTGAGCTCCCTATAATCCGGAAACATGCGCCATGATACATCCTTCTTGTGCACTAATACTACTAGAGAATAGCAATAACTTTGACTAGCTTGAATTATTCCAGCCTCTAGCATTTTTGTAACCATACGTTCAATTTTACTCTTTTGTGCATAGGGATATCTGTAAGGCCTGATGTTTGGAAGAACACTTCCTATAATCAAATGAATAGCATGATCATGATCATGAAGAGGTTGGAGGCCTTTGGAAGTCACAAATACCTTAGAATGATTGTCAAAGACTTCTTGAAGATCTAGAGAAATAAATGATTTCGTTGTTTGAACCTCTAGTGAACATAATTGTGAAATTATGCTCCTTTGTTATTTTTTTAGAAGCTTGTTCATGCCATTAGAGCGTATTATCTTTTTTGGTTTACCTGTGATGCCCCTTAATTCAACTTCCTTACCTTTCAAAAAAAAATCAAGAAACG